>BCIO01000002.1:640681-1240681 GCA_001599975.1 Cystobasidiopsis lactophilus
TGCCCACCCTTCGAAGGGTTTCAGGCCAATGTCGCTCATGGACCTCCAGGGCCTCCAGGACCGGACAACTTCGCCAATCCCGCCTTTCACAAGCTGGGCAACCTTTCCAAAGCCACTAGATCTACGTCGACTAACTCTTCCCGTATCCTTGCCCCGGCCTTTAAAACGGACGGGTAAAAGCGCAAGGGGCGACTTCTTAACCTGCGTCCTTCGAGCCGCTGCCTGGTGGGAGAGATGAACCTAAGGAATTGGGAGAACCGCACCATTAGTGAGGCTTCCTGGTTTGATCCTTGGGCACACAGCTCACGCTGACTTCCACTCCAGTCCCTCCATTCGCCCTGTTTTCAAAGGTCGAAGAGCCGGCCGCCTAGAAGTGTGTGTGTGTGTGTGTGGCGTGTAAGCCTGGCCCGCCCGCTTGCGCAGTATCGAGCAAAACAGAAGGCGACGCCAGTTAGTCTGAGATTCTGTTCAGAGAATCGAGGAGGAGGGCCGCCACTGGGTTGGGTGACATTGGGTGGCAAAGTTTCCAAGCATTCCTACCTCTTCATCTCCAAAGGCCTTGAAATCATCTGTGGAATGCATCTCCAGAGCACCAGTCGCACGGGACACCTTGAGACCTGAGCCACCCTAATCGACCCTCACCTTCGGGCCGCCTTTCTTGCTCCGCGTTCACCAAAACTTTGCGCTTCAGACATAACTGCTCTCCTCTGCTCCCATGATCATCGACAAAGCTTCTGCCAAGCTCTCTGCGGCCACCAATGGCCCAGCGCCCGCATCCGAGCCCTCGTCAGAGACCCAGCCTCGCGAATCCGAGAGGGCCAGCCCGCCCGACGCTGCGCCGGCTGCCAATGACCCTGCCCAGCCTGAATTAGCCATAACGGACCCGACGAAGACCGAGGTGCCCGTCGAGACGGATGAACAGCGGCGCAGGCGGCAGCTCGGCAAGCTTCGAGTGTTGAGCAAGAAGAGGTTCCGGGAGTCGAGCTTAAAGGCTACTCCTCGTACGTCTCTTGAGGCTACGCCTGATTGTGCGCCCAAGGAGCCCTCCTAATGCCCGAGAATCATAGAGACTGGTTGGGTATTCTGACGGGGGCATCGATTGGCATTGGTGAGTGTCAATTGCTGTTCAACATGCGGTCCACGCATTAGCTCATGGCATTGATTAATAGTACGGTGGTGTGATATGTTTCTGGTGATGTAAAGTGAGTTTGCGCCGGCGTGTATTTGACCGTGACGAATTGATGTGCACGATACAAGGAGTCTGGCATGGAGAGAAGATCTGACAGACAGGTCCCGGTCGACGGAAGGACTTTGTTGGGCGGGAACGAACGGGTAGCGGGATAGACTCTGAGGAGGCAGCCCGGGTCTTGCGAAATGTGAAATGGTCTAGTCGGGTTTCTTCCTCTCAAAGTCGACTGGACGAAAGGCAAAGGAAGGCACAATGAGAGAATAAAAAACGAGTGGTCTTGTGTGGGTGTTAAGACAATGCAAAAGGAACTCCCTTCTATGCAGATACAGCTTCTACATTTGCTGGCGCCACCATCTTGTCCGCTGCCGGCGAGGATGCATGATGGTGGTGGTGGTGCTCTTCTGAGCCCGCTTGGATCTCGGTGCCTTCGAACGAGCCCAGCCCACTGAGCCCCCAGCGGCCGAGCAAAGCGTTGTCCTCGTCCCAGCCCGAAGTGGGAGTGGTGAGCATGCGCTCCCCCTGTTCGAAGTAAAAATTCACGACATAAGCTCAGCGGTTCAGATGCGCTTAAGGTGAGACAACGAACGGTGAAGATGGCATTGGCACCAGCCATGAAAGCCATCGCTTGCTCGGACTCGGAGTAGGAGATTCGACCGGCGGCCAAACGAATGATGGAGCTGTGTTGATGACGACAATTTGTCAGCAAAGTAGTTGGTTAAGTGAACAGATGCGACAACTCACGTAGGAAGAACGATGCGGGCGGTGGAGACGGTGCGCAAGATGTCGTGAATCTTGACTTGCTGTGATGGCATGCGTGCTGTCATCAGCGACTGAAAGCTGATAGGATACAGGAAAACGAGACCGACCTGGTTGCCGCCAAGAGGGGTGCCGTCGATGGGCACGAGGGCGTTGACGGGGAAGCTCTCTGGGGGCTCGGGCAACTGGCTCATCTCCCAGATCAAGCCGACCCTGTCCTCCTTCTTCTCGCCCAAGCCAATGATGCCACCGGAGCAGACGGAGATGCCGGCCATGCGGACGTTCTCGATGGTCTCCAGCCTCTCGGCGTACGAGCGGGTGGTGATCACTTTGGGGTAGAACTCGCGCGAGGTGTCCAGGTTGTGGTTGTAAGCCGTCAGACCAGCCTCTTTAAGCTGGCGGGCCTGGTCGGCGTCGAGCATGCCCAGGGTGGTGCAGACCTCCATGCCCATGCCGCGCACCTCCTTGACCATCTCGAGGATGCGCTTGAAGCCGGACTTGCGGCCGTGCAAGTCGCGCCAGGCGGCGCCCATGCAGAACCGGGTGGAGCCCATCGCTTTGGCCTTGCGGGCCTCGATCAAGACGGGCTCGATGTCCAAGAGCTTGGTCGCCTTGAGGCCAGTCTTGTGGCGAGACGATTGCGCGCAGTAGGAGCAGTCCTCCGTGCAGCCTCCGGTTCTGTCCACATCGCATCAGCATGTACACACAGAGGATAAGGTTAGGGAGACACGCACTTGATGTTGAGCAGCGTGCACAACTGGATCTTGGTCGGATCGTGGTGTTGGCGATGGACCGAGGCCTGTTCGGGCAGAATGAGTCTCCATACACTGAGTGCATAGTGTCAAGGCAAGCAACGAACCGCTCTGAAGATCAAATCCATCAACGGCGAGTCGTAAATCTTTTGGATCTCCTCCCTCGCCCACACCCGCTTCAAGTTGCTGGCCGGGCCCTGGGTGGCCACTGGCAGCGGGTCCACCGCCGTCGCCAAGCCGCGGGTGAACGTCCGCAACGCTGCTGTGGATCTCATTTCTGTCAAGCCTGGTGGTCGAGCGCCAAAAAAGTATGGGGCAAGCGCGGAACAGGACGGCAATCCAATCGATCAAGAGGGTGTTGGGATTGTTTATTGGCCGTCGTTTGATTGGACCTCGTTTCTAGGCCCTCAAAGGTCTCAGGATCTCAGGGTTTCAAGGGGCCAAGCTCAAGGGTCGAAGGCGGATAGCTCAATTAGTTCCAGACTCAAATTGGGGGTCGCCACGACAAGCCTCAACGAGATTTGCCACTTTGCCCAAGCCCCTTGAAGCGTTGCCAGATTGGACGAAAAGCGGACTCTTGAAGGGGGGCCGATGAATCCCGCTCTGAAGATCCAGCCAAAAACCTTCCGTCGGCGACCTCCCTCCAAAAATGCCACCCAGCCTCAAGACGCCTCCTCCTCCATGTCCAAGACGATCACGAACGAAGCAAAAGCCATAGCCTCAGTCGGGAGCGGGTGTTGGGCGGCCGAAAATGGGACAGAGGCAAGAAAGTAGGAGATCCCCAAAAAAGGTGAGAAATGATCATGCAGAGCCAACGGAAGCCAAAATGCTCGAATCGCCCGGGTCCACAATCGTCATCACACTGTGATACCCGTCGAAGCTTTCGATCAGCATTTGCTCGAAACGATGATAGAGCAGAGGGCAAGGCACGCACCCAACACGGAAGAGCTTGCCGGCCGCGGTTCCGAGGGCGACGTTGGAGCCGGCAAAGATGTGGACGGGGGTCTTGGAGAGCATGGCGTAGTACTCGAGCTCGGAGCGGCGCAGGGGTTGGCAGTTGCCCGAAATCAAAACCAGCTTGGCTGTAGTGTTCGCCAGCGAAGCTATGAGCCCGTTGTCTCAAGGATCATAGGGAAGCGAGAGCACTACCTTTGCCGGAGCGCATGAGCTTCAAGGTGGATTTGTAGCCCAACGAGTATTTGCCGGACTCTGTGAACATCGCACTGTCTGAGCGCCCGACTCTGTTGGCCACTCGAGGGCGAAGCGAAACGCACTGATGGCCAAAGCCAACTTGGACGTCAAAGTGTCCGCGGACTTCTTGACCTGTGCGCACGAAACCGCGCCTTTAAGCTACCGAGTTCTTGGGAGCACAATAAAGGCAGGCGGGTTGCGCACCTTTTTAACTGGGGGTGCCATTGGTGGAAGGGGATCTGTTCGTGGGCGTTCAAACAAGTGCAACAGTCAGCTTGAGGTGTTCTGGCTTGTACGAGAGCGCAGCAGAGGGCGGTGGAGAGGGCAGAAGGGAGGATCAAGGCGGGTTCGAGGGTCGAGCACGATTCGTCAAAGCTGAGCAGCGGGTGGACCGAGTTGGCGACCAAGCAGCAGAAGCCCAGCAATCCAAGCTCGAAGCGCAACTCACGGAGGTATAGCGAAGGGTTAGGCCACACGGTTCCAAGAGGCAAGGTCAAGGGAGGGCCAAAATTTGCGAGGCTCCACAACCTTTCCACTTTGACTTCTGGTAGAGTCACGCGCTGCAAATCCTCGCTGCCTCAAGATTTCGTTGACTGCGAACAACGAGCAACGATGCCTCACAAGCGGCAGAAGAAGTCTCTCAGAGATGCGCATGATAAGAAACTGTTCGTCGCTGCCCTTGCCCCCAGCCACTTTCGAGGCTCACTTGCCTGATGTCGAACAGAGGCTTCAACAACGCCCCCAAGCCCGGCTCCTCCTCTAAAGACGACAAGATCTCGAAAGGACTAGCGCGTGTACTGCTGGCTGCTAAAATTGCCAAAGAAGGCAAGCGAAAGCGCACCGACGACGACGAACCCAGCAGCACGAAAGCAGACCCAAGGGACAAGCTCCGGATTCAACCCAACGAGTCCCTCAAGCAGTTCTCCAGGAGGGCCGAGCTGGAGCTGAGGCCCAAGCTGACGCAGGCTTTCAAGTCGGCTTCGAAGCAAGGCGCGAAGGACAAGGTGTCCAAAGCGGCCAAACGCAAGCAGGAAGCGCGCAGGAAGGCGATGGAGGAGGAGTCTGGCCCGGCGGTGGAGCACCAGTTGGTGGACCAGCGCATCGCGGCCAAGAGGGAGGCGACCAAGACCGAGTTTGAGGAGAAGCAGAGGACGACGAGCGTGAACGACGTGGCGCAGGCCCCGCCGACTTTCAGGCCCGGCAAGAAGCTGGTCGCTGGCGTGGCGAAAGCAGGGAGGGCGAGCAGGCAGGAGGCGCTCAAGGTCGAGAGGGAACTCGCTATCCAGAGGTGAGTCTTGTCTAAATAGTTGCAAAGGGAGTGTGATGGTTGATGGTGATACAATGGCTCTAGATATCGGGAGTTGCGAGGCAAGGCGTAGTGCTAGGTCACAGTTTGATGCCTAGAGAAGCAGGAGGAGGTTGAGGGGCGATTCGAGAAGCCGACCAACTCGACAGCCACCCGCCGGCCGACCACTTGCCCATTGACAAGCCAGCCGACAAGCCACTGCTCGACTCCCTGGTGCCGCCCAAAGTCCAGTTGCTGGCCACTTTCAGCGGCTCCCTCTTCTGCTCCTCTTCCACTTGGACATCTTCCAGAGCCGGCGCCTCTTGATCTTGATCCAAAGCGAGGCGGGCAAGCTGGAGCGCGTCCAGAGCTTGGGAATGGAGCTCGATCCGGCTCTCCACCAGGGAAGAAGCGAGGAAGTGCAGGTCCCGTTGGCGCTCGGAGTGCGACCGGTCCAGCTCGGAAGCGACCAGGTTCAACACCGCCTCGCACCGGGAGGCCAGCGTCTCTTTCAGTTCCGCAGAGTCTTCTTCGTTCTCCTATCAACATCACCAGTATCTTCAGCAAAGCGTCAAGAGCAAAGAGAAGATGGGCGGACGGACCTGATTGGGGGCCAAGTCGTTGGCAGCCTTTAAAGCGGCCAGAGCGCCCTCGGCCAGATTCAGCAGCCCGAGGTGGCGAGTAAAAGGGTCGACGAGCTCCTTAGCCTGCTCTTGGACTTGCAATAAAGCCGAGTTGGCGTCTTGCGAGAACAGCTGGCATTCGACCAACAGGGCTTGCGATGCCGAGTGGATTTTGTAGGAAAGCGTGGTGCAATCTAACGACGCCAAATATCTGAGTTTAACATTTTATGAAGGAAAGAGCCAGCAAAGAAGGGACGAACCTGAGCAATTGTCTCGCCAGCAATGCTTTTCAGGCGAGCTCGACGTGGAAGTGATCTTGTTGAGCAACCTGGCGGTCTTCTCGAGTTCCTCGGAGTAGCCTGTGCCTCAAATATCGTCAAAACTTGTGCCAAGGATCGAGTCAAATGAGAGCTAGGACTGACCTTGGGTGGCGTTTCGAAACTTGGCCAAGCCAGCTTCAGTGCCAGCCAGCAATCCCTCTCGCTCGCCAGCTTCGAGGAAAGAAGAGAGCTGGGACGTTTCTTGACCGACTTCGATGGGGTCCACGTTGAACTCTGGGTGCAAGATGCGGTCAAAGAGGAAGGAGCCAGGTGGGAGATCGAGGGAAGCTTGGAGGTCGCATTCCCATTCCGACTGTCGAAGCACATATCCACTTGATGAGATATAACTGATGGGAGCATGACAAAAAGACGAACATGGTCTGCCTTGAGAAAATTTTGTAGGATGGCCGAGTTGAACAAAGGGGACACCTCGAGCACGCGTTGGAGCCAGCGATTCAAATCTCGCCTTCGCAATTCCACAAACTCGGCTTTGAATCGGCCAATGACGCGCTTGGAGGGTAGAGGCGGCAGGAGAAGGGCGCTGAAGTGGTGTTGCAGGAAAGTGTCCAGCAAGACGAATTGGGAGAAGCGCCGGAGCACAGAGAATGCTTCAGCGGTGGATGTTAGACTTTCAATGGAAGTCTGGATTTTGAATAAGGTGATGGAAGCGCCCCGAGAGTCGAGTCCGTTGACAGCTTCTGAGATTTGGGCCGAGTAGCTCTCCTGCGTTTGCTTCCAGGTCGGACCCCCCTGAGCATCCGAGACAGATATATTCGATCAATGCTGACCAGAGGGAGAGGTCGAGGGACCCACCTCAATGACAAAAGCTTGATCTTGCCCAGCCTCCGCAGCATCCACGGCCGTGATGTTGAGCTTCTTCCTTTCGGCCTTTGAGAACTCCTTGGTCGAGCACACCCACTTTTCAGCCCCACTGGACGCCCATCCGCCACTTCGCTGCTTCTTTGCTTTGACGGAGTTCCGCACCAGCCCTTGGATCTTCACCGAGGAAGATGCTAACTGCTGCTCCAGATCTCGCTTCTTCTGCGAAGCACTGCGTTTCAAAGGTGGGAACTCGGGTGGTAGTGGTTGCAGGTTGGGCATATGCTCGGGAAAGATTTCCGCCTCTTGGGGCATGGGTGGCGATTTGTTTCGGAGCGAGACCGGAAGCGGTGCTCCACGCGAGGAAGGGGGCAGACCACCGTACTCTTGATGCAAAGCAGTGTTGTTGGCGAACAGGTCGTTGAGCTTTTCGGCGGCTCGCGAGATGGACAGGGGCGAGTCGTCCTCCTCTGCCGGCATCGTGGCGACGGTCAGGTTGAGGGCATTCCAGCCCGTCAGGTCTATATCCTCCTCACGAGGAAGGATAAAGTCTGAACTGGTGAGAGGTGTGTCTTCAAGCTTGAGGAAAACGGATTGTTGGGGCGACACCAACGGAGGCGTAGCGAGCTCGAAACTGACGCCCTCAATCTCGACAGTCTCAACCGAGCTATTGGTGGGCTCGTCGGTGAGGTCAGGTGAAGACTCTTCGGGTTCGAGAAAGCGGTAGAAGCCGCGCGGAATCAGGCCTCGCTGGCCCATTTGGTTTGTGCCCAAGCTCCAGCCGTCCGACGCGTCGCTGCACTTCTCCTTGAGCGTTGTGGTTACGGTCAACACAAAAGAGAACTGACTAGATCCAGATCTCAAGAACTTCATTGGCAGCGAAGGACAGCTCGTTCGCCTCGCCAGCTTCGAAAGCGTGCAAAGCGATCGCCAGGCGGATGTCCACCTCGGCCTCCAGAAGCGACGCGTCCATTTGAGAGGACACGCTGCTCGGCTCCTTCATGTCGGCTTGGTGGCCGGCCAAGAGCAAGCGGCGCCGTCAAAGCGCTTGGGGGCATTGCCACCTCCTGTCGGGCTTGCTTGCGTGCGTGCACCGCGTTCGGTCCGAATCTCAACTCAAAACGAGGGGCCCTGCCTTCGGGCCTGTACTGATGGCACTGCATAGAGTGTGCTTGGCTTGCACTCCGGCGGTCACAAGTCAAGGGAATGGCCTCGAGGCGGCTCGCCAAACCGGATTTTGCGACTCTTGCTCCGGGACGGTGACACCCACTTGTTCGCAATGGCTAAAAGACCGCACCTGCCTGTCGAGATCATCGAGCAAATCATCGCAGAGCTCGAGAACAAAGCGGATGCCCTCAAGTTTCTTGGCGCCCACGCCCTGCTTCGAGCTGTCAGATGTCGACTTTACCGTGCCATCGAAATAGAGCACTTGGCTTTGTCCAGACTGTCTCAAATTCTGAGTTCGGTCCGGAGCTACACGCATCTGGTCCAGTCTGTCCATGTGGCGACTTTGACACAATCGCATCTCGACTTTGCTTGCGCTGTCGTTCCCACCTGCCATAACCTGAAAGAGCTCCATATCAAAGCAACATCTACGTCGCAAATCGTTCGTTTGGCCAAGGTAAATCATTTGGGCCTTCCTGACACCGGGAGAGCTCAATTTGGGTGGCGTTCAGGCTTGGACGCTCACGCTTCAACCACCCTCTGGATCATCTTTGACGAAGCTCGAGGTCATAGGTTATTTTACTCTCATCAGGGGGCCTGCAACTCTGCAGCTATTGTCTCTGTTTCCAGCTCTTGCAAGCGTGGCCGCGCTGAATGCAGAATTCGCTTTCGCCGGCCCCCTCGCACTGCCTCCAATTCAAAAGTTGCGCCTGGAAGATTGCAAAGTCTTGCAGCCTCAGAGTAACCCTCTACTTGCGCTTCCTCTGCGGCACCTGGAGCTAGTCGACCTCAACGACCGAGCTGGACACCAGATCATCCAAAACCTGGCAGGCCATCAATTGGAGACCTTGGAGCTCATCCACGCGTCGTCGGATGACTTCTCTATCCCTTCCCTTGTCAAATTCGCCACTCTGCGAAGTTTGCACCTCTCGCACACCGTCTTCTTCTTGGCTGATCTTCACGCGCTGCTGGCCGCTCCCATACTTCCGTCTTCTCTGGAGGTCCTCTCCATTAAGGCTTGTGACATCGACATTTGCGCCTTACAAGCTCTCTCCGGCGTTACCTTTCCTCCAGCCCTGCGCCAATTCCACCTTGTCCCTCTGTGTGATCCGCTCAGAGTCACTCACTCCGTCCTAGAAAATCAGCGACAACAACCACTGCACGTCTACCTCGGCTTTGAAGATCCAGAAGACTTTGAATTGGAGGCACTGGTGGCGGAGACTTGAACGCGAGGGCGAGCGCCGCTCGGGCGGAGTTTGTGGGCTGGGCTGCTGGGCTGGGATGCTTTGGAGAGGAGGATTGAATGTGGAGTACTTCATTGCAAGAGTTGTACGGGAGTTGGGCGTGCCAATCTGGAGAAAGGTAGAGGCGCATGTGTTCAGAATAGGCACGGCGAGAACAATGAGGATTCAAGAAGGGAACGCCTTGGCGAATCTGTTGAGCAGGTCCATGGCCTAGTCGAAAGCCGATAGGGCATCCAAATCGTCTGCAAAGATCGATAGGCGCCGGACCATCTCCAGCGCGAGATCCGGCTTCTGCATCAAGGGAAAGCGAGGATGAGGCATGGTGACGGTCCAAAAGGCTAGGGAAGACTTGAGTGCAGCTCAATCTGAGCAAATTCGGACAAGCTCACCGAGAGCGGGTAAGATCTGGCGCCGGATCGCCACCCACGCCGCCTCCTCCGAGAGCTGCGGGCCACCGTGCTTCGCAAACTCGGCAACGTAAGCCCGAACCGCGCTTTTCTCCCAGCGGCGCCGATCCTCTGGGGTGTAGCAGGACCCGAGGACGTAGACAACGTCTCTGGCCCAATGCGCTTTGCACAAACATTGCCAATCCACGAGCATCATATGCCCCGTCTCATGCTCTTTGACCCAGTTGCCAGCATGGACCTACTTTGTGTCACTTCGTATGCCACTTGAGTTCATCTGGCCAACTCACATCCGAATGACAGAGGGTTGGCGTGGCGTCCTTGTTGTCTTCGAGTGCCTTCAGAGTGACGGGCCAGACTTCAGAAGCTCTAGAAAACAGTCGGGGTGGGATCACAGCTTTGGCGTCATTGAAACCGGAGATGCAGACTTCATCGAATCCCATCAGCTTGCAGGCTTGCTGAAAATGGCTATGCATGGTTTGCAGGTCCAGAAACCACGCTTCTTTGCTGTCATAAAATGCACCGTGCAAGCATGCCAGCTGTTGAAGCTGGCCGTGCATCATGGCTTCGTCGAAGTGGGTGCGCAGGCCATAGCAGAACTCGACTTGCTCGGCCATGTCCTTCATAACGATAATTGATGCCCATGACTTGGGGTCATAGCCTGTCGTTGGGTCAGCTATTGAGGCCATACGAGTCGGGGAGGGGAGAAAGACCACCCACCAGCAAAGTAAGCATCGGGCAGCCGCATGTTCTTCAGCTTTGATCGGGCTTTGTTGTAGAAGAGGACTTCAGAGATGGTGCCATTGACTGAGTAACCTAGGATGCGATTATGAAGGGCGAAGAAAGATTTGCAGCTGTTTGAGAAAGTTAGCCAAGAATTGCCACCTGGAGATGGCAGGCTGACAAAACGGTCTTCGGGAGCTCAGGAGAGTCTTTATCCCAAGTGAGCCAAATGCGTTTACGATTTGTCGTGCCGTCGTCGTTCTCGTCTAGCTTGAAGGAGACGACTTTGGCCTGTCCTTGCTCCATGATGGCTGTCAACCAATCGGTGGTGATCCACTCGTAAGAGCCGGGGATGTCGTGCTAATAAAATCATCAATGTGACTTCTCAATCTTCAGACGAATGACACTCACTTTGGTCCGAGCTAAAGGAGGGTGGCCTTCCGCTGCAGCTTCCTGCTCTGCCCGGAAGCACGCCTTGATGCGCTCTTGCACCTCATCCATGCTGGCCTCCATAAGGTTTGGCTGATTAAGATCAACACGCAAAGAGAAGAGACCACGGTTATCAAGGCCGGCCAGACTTTGCCCCTCTCCAAAATCAATGTGGAGCGAGCCGACGGACATTCCACACGACAAGTAGCTGCTCCCATTGCAAGGGTCGATTCAAAATAGCAATGGGCATGCAATACCAGTTGCTTGAACGCGAGCCAAAGCAAGTCCAGGGCCAAACACATCTCATTCTCTGGCCACCACAACAAATTGAGCGGGAGAAGTCAAATCAAGGTCCAAGCGATGGCGCTCTCGTGCGCGAAGATGGCGTCCATGCCAGGCGCTCAGTCAGCCGACATGATTGCAGTCTCGGGAGATGGCCAGATCGCCGCCGCCGTCAAGGGTTCAATCAGCATTCTGGTGGGCAACGAAAGAGCCGCGCGAATGCTGGACGAGAGTTGACTGACCTGCGCAGACGCCGTCTGTGGGCCTCTCGGTGGACTCTACTGTGTCTTTCAGCGGGAGGCCGTCGAAAGGCAAGGGCAAAGGCGCCGCCAAGGAGGAGTCATTGCAGCACATTGCCATTTTCCATACCAGCGTGCCTATGGAGTATCAGATAACGTGGGACTACTACACGAATGGTAAGCACTTTATATCATGGCCCGCCGGACCTGCATTTCAGCAGCGGAAGCGCAGACCCGCGAGCGGCTGTGATTGGCTCTCAAGACTCGGTCTGGCGACAAGTTGGCTGGTCGCCTCGAGGTTTTGGCCCCACTGGTGAGGCTTGGTCGTGCCGACATACGCAGACTGGCTCAAACAGACTGCTCTAGGTACCTGCTTGCTCACCGGGCTGTCCAACAACAGCGAGTTGTTCCTCTTCCGACCTCAAAAGGACATGCTGCGCGGCAAATGGGACGTGGTATGTTCTTTACCGTGGTGTAAATTGTTGACGCTTTGAAAATGATCCCAAACATCCAGGTCGTCGATATGACTCTGATGCTTCACAACATCGTGATGCCGCGATTCAATCCCAAGCAGGAGGCAGACGATGAATATTGCCGGACTATCAACAGCCTATTGGCTTCTGTTCAAGTCACATGCTTCAGCTGGTCGCCATCTTGCATCGTTTCATCGGAGACGGACTGCTGTTTGTTGGCGACTGGCCATCGCTCCGGCCATCTGACATTTTGGCGGTCAGTCTCCCCTTCGAGTCCACACCAAAGGCTGAAATCTTGTCATGCATAGACTGTCTAAAGACAGCAGTGCCACTCCGGTCGTCCGCGTGCGAGTGAACAAAGAGTGGATCTCCGCCATCTCCTTTGCATCTTGGACACTTCTTGACGATGTTGGTGAGCTACGTTCCCATAACAAACTGTAAAATGCCTTCCTTAACAATGTGTCTAGCTGTCATAAAGCTTGCCGTTTCGACCCACAGCGGCTCAGTGTTCTTCTACGACCTCACGCAAGACTTGAGCGCCAACCCGGCCCCTTTCGCACCAAAAGCGGATCCCGATGCGCCGAGACCTTGTGTTGAGCTGTCCAAAATTCGGATGGTACCGGGCGATGGCCGATTCGTTACTTGCATGCGTTGGATGTCGGCATCCGGGTTTGAAGTGAGAGCTCTCTTTTGTTCAAAGGCTGTGCAGCTCATCGAAATGAAAAGGAGCCGGTGCTATTGATTGCCAAGCTGGGCGAGGTCTCTGTGAAATACCTTACCGGGCAAGATTCAAGGCAATTCGATCTACCTCTCTTGGGCGGATGGGCCAGCCAGACGCCCTGGGCTCCCTGTGTCGGTGGGCACTGATCCGCCTCTCTCAGAGGTCAATTACTAATACAGGCGGAGGGTTCCTTCAGGCATCGCGGACTCGGACGAAAAGAACGCCTCCCTCACACTCTCCAATGGCTCCATCTACCTCCTCCGCGACGTCTTCAATCTCCCTCAGCTGGACGTCCCGGCTTCTCTTGCTCTGACCCTTTCCGCAAGGCGCATATTCTCTCAAAACGAAGCCTACTCGGCCGTGAAGGTCGATAAGTCAGGCTACATGAAGACTTACGCCATGCAAAAGTTCGGCGACGCTTCCACCGACCTTATGGTCTGGCTTTATGAGTGCGTGGATGTACTCCGAGTGAAAGTGCACATGCACCTAAAGCTCTTCCTCACAGGTTCGAGCGAACAAGACATTTGGCCTACCGGCCTGACTCCCGAGTGACGACCGACTTCCTGATGGCGCCGCTGACGCCATTGAACGAAGACTCTAGCTTGATTGAGCAGCTCACCGTGTTCCTATCCTCCGTCGGCTCGTCGCCGTTCGACCTCAGCGCGGCTCGCGGCAGCCTTGGGTTGCTCCAGATGATCCGCTCCCAAACTCCGCCCGTCCACCTGCCTACCATCTTGGCCTTTCTGAAGGATGAGCCTCTGGACGACATAGATCCAGATATGGCGGCGCCGAGCGACCGCCTATTCCACTCGCTGCTCTTCGCCGACTTGAGCCTGATGAAGCTGCGCAAGAAGGTCTTCTTGGCCGCCTTCCTCAAAGTACGCGATCTCACCCATTCCTGTTTTTCCCCCTTTTCACTGATAGACGAATCGGAGCACAGAACCACATGAGAGATCCGGCGGTGGCGGCCATGGCCTCTGACTTGACCCGCTCTCTCACAAAACACCTCATCGGCCGACTTCATCTTTGGGCTGCCCAAAATCAGTCGGAGGACCCCTCGGACGGGGCGTTCGTCGCGACTTTGGCACACGTGTCGAAGAGCTTGCAGACGACCGGCGGCCAGGACGAGGAAGGGGTCAGCGAGCTCGAGGGTGCGGAGGACAAGTGCCCGGCCTGCTCCCAGCCTGCCGTCTTCAACCATCTGAGAAGGGTGGTGTGCTCCAAAGGCCACTACTTTGGTGAGCCCTTTCTCTCCTTCCATTCGCTCGTTAAAGCGAGGAGCTCACTTGGACTCCTCGCGCCACAGATCGCTGTAGCACCACTTTGCGCATCTTGGAGAGCACCCAGCTTCGGACGTGCGTCTGCTGCGGTCGCAAGGTGTATCTGCCAGAGACGCAAGTGCCGGGCACCGCGGTCAGAAAGGCCCTCGAGCTGGCCTCCCTCTGCCTGTTCTGCTGCGGCCCTTTTACGCGCTTCTCTTGATCCCTCAATTGTAACATAGTCCTTGTACTACGCCTCTTAGGGCTTTAGGGTTGCAAGTCGTCGGTCACGCGTCGCCCCCAATTTCCAGTCTGAGCACAGCTTGTTTGCCCCGATCCGTCGCAGCCTTTGCACCTGGTTGCAACCTGCATTGATTTGGGCGATGGACGAGCTAGATGAAGACCCAGCCTTCCTGGACATGGGTCAGTGTGGCCCCTTGCTGCGTGAAACCCAGCCCTGAAGCGATTGTAAACAGGCCAAGGCCAGACGCTCTCGCTGGACGATGTTGGGCACGGCGGGGGCGACTACCTGGGCCAGTCGCTGGCCGACGAACTCGCTTCCGCAGCGCAGCCCTCGGCGCTGAACCACTCGCTCATGGCCGAGCTGGGGCTGGACGAGGAGCCAATCGAGGGCGAAGCAGGCGCCGAGGAATTCGAGGGCTCCGGCGACGAGCTGCCTTTGCCCCAGCAGCAGCAGCGGTCAGCCCATGCGTCGTCCTCTGCGTCCAGGAAGGTTTTCAGCGCGGTGGCGTCGGGCGAGGACGGGCAGGGGGAGGACAACTTGGACGCTTTGGACGCCTCGTTCGCTTCCTCGAGCTCCGACCTCGAGGCCTCCGTCAGCTCCGTCAACCAGTTCCTCTCCCACCTCCAGTCGTGCGCCAACGACTCGGCCGCGCTCCCACCGCCCTCGTCCGGCTCGACCAGCGCAAAGCCGATAGGGGGCTCAGAAGCTCACGTCGAACAGCTTACTTCCAAACTCATCAAGACGTGCTACGACCAGGCTAAAGAGCGGGAAGGCCAGGTCAGGGAGCTGCAAGAGGCCGTTCGGATCCTCACCTCGCGCGCCAACGACCCAGATTGGGCGCTCGCCCTGTCCGAGCTGTCGCCTTTGCCCCCGCTAGACCTACCCGCCTCGACTTCCCGCTCAACGACCCTAGATACGATAGACGAAGACTCCTCATCACTCCTCAAACCTTCTCCGGAACCCGCCAGCCCGCTCATCTCCCCCTCCAGCGCGACCTTCCCTCGCGACGCCACCAATTCTTCCGCGCTCAAGAACCACCCTCTGGCCCAGCCCATCCACCTCCTCAAATCCTCCACCACGTCCACCAGCTCCTCCTTGGCGTCAATATCGGAGCACATCCAGGTCTACAAGGCCACCCACTCGGACGCGGGCCGGAAGCTCAAGTCGCTCAAGTCGGCCATGTCCAACTTCCAAGCCGAGTTCGAGGCCCTCAAGGTGTCCGTCGCGCTCATTGAGACGTGGGAGGTCAAGAAGGTGGACCACCGGAAGGCGTCGGACGTGGCCCAGAGCGAGATGGAGGCCACCAAGGAGTTGCTGGACCAGGCGGCCAAGAGGGCCAACCAGCTGCTGGCCGTGTCATGACCCCGGGTTTAATTTGTTGTTTCCTTATACCCTTGCATCAAAGATACTCTCATCATCGGCTCTGTGCGCGGATACGGGGTTTGATGTTGAAAGACAGAGACCATGCAAACCTAGCGATGCTATGCAACAGAACCGTAAGACACAAGATAGAAACCCAAAAATCCTCATCATCCTTAAACCGCTTAGAACACGAAAGCTTCAAACAAAAAGACCAGTGCCAACGTGGTGAAACAGGCGGCCAGTTTGTGGGCGCTTGAACTGGATGAAGGGGCTGGCACAGGCAGGGTAGAAGAAAAGGGTTGAATGACAGGTGATATGGAGAAGAGCGGGGTGGGGATGGACGAGCTCAAGGCCAAGATGGTTTCCACCGACCCATCGGAGAGGGTGGAGGGAGTGGCCGAGATGGTGACCATGCTGTCGGTCATTACCACGGAGCCACCGGCCAACGTTGTAACATAAGGTGAGTCGTAGACGCCGACATACGTGGTGATGACCTGGCCATTGATGGTCTCGACGGCGGGGACGACAAAAACTTGGTTGCCGTTGACATCGGCGCTGGCCAACACGGTGGAGATGGTGACGGGACTGCCACCAGCAGGCTGAATCACGATAGGCTGAGAAGCTGGACCGCCGTTGACAGGAGAGCCGCCGTTGACGGGCACGTTGCCGGGTTGCTGCCCGTTCCCTCCAGGTTGGCTTCCTCCCGGTTGGCTGCCTCCGGGTTGGCTTCCCCCATTTGTGGGCTGATGTCCGGGGCAGCTGTTGTAAGCATCGGATGCGGCTGAGGTTGATGCTTGTGAGCGTTGGTATTCAAACGGAGTCGGGCTCTTACATTGATACCACGTGGCAGGGAAACTTAAGCTGTACTCTGGGCAGCCGCTATGACAGATCTGGACCTTATCCCATAGGTCGCAGACAGTCTTGGAGTTCAAGCCGACCAGACCACTGCATGCTGTCTCGCATTTGGGCGAGCTTGGCACAGGATAGCTAGGGTTCCAGCAAAGAAAATCATCGCTTTTCGCTGGCTGTCCATTGTCGCCACATTGATCCAAGCAGGCGGGAGGTTTTTCAATGCCGTCTGAATAGAAATCGCACGCCAAACAGTTGTTGGTGATCCACGCGCCTTCGGTCGTGCAATCACCGGGGTTGGGAGTTTCGACCGCTTTCCTACAGGTTTCGTTCGTTTGACCTGCAGGGACCAGATCGCGACAGAAATCGTCGCCGCATTCCTCCGTCCTCGTTTGGCCCGTCACAGGGTCCACGAAGAACTGAAACGTACTGCAAGTCAGTGACGAAAGGCTCGAGAGTGATAATGGCGCACCTGAAACTGAGCGCAAAGCATGAAGTCGTAGCAAGTCTGTTCTTTGTTGGCGCCGCCAACAAACTTCACGGTGGTATCCAGATATCCTTGGCAAGTGTTGATGTCTTGGGTAGACGCAGTTGAAGCTGGAGGAGCTGCAGACGAAGCGGCTGCGGAGCTTGTTACGATCGTCGAGGTAGAAAGTGCCCTTGATGACATTATGGACGATGCCGCCGTGAGAGAAGAAGATACCGACGATGTTGTAGAGGTCGTGGAGGAGGTAGAAGCAGACGAATACAAGGACGAAGATGATGTCGTGGAGCTTGTTTGTATAGAAGAAAAGGTGGTCGAGCTCGTGCGAGTGGAAGAGGAGGTAGTCGAGCTGACAACGGCTTGCGGAGTCGATGGTGAGGTGGTCACCTCGACGACTGGAGTCGCTGTTCCTTCTTCAATCAACAATCTTTCCATTCTAGCGAAGAGGAAGACATACGAGGCAGGTTCTCGGAGGAGATGCCAACAGACTCGTCGCGCGGCAGCAAGACGCCACGGAGCGAAAGGGCCTCAGTCGGCATACAAACAGCGACAGCCACAAGCAGTTGCAGCAGCTTCATTCTGGCTCGAACTTGTAGGAAGACAAGAAGCAGAACAAAGGCAGCAAGAGGCATCCAGAACGGGGCGCTGCCAAAAATTTTGGGGGCAACCAAGCGAGGGAGACATTTTGGCCAATCCAACACAGAGCTCGAGCATCGGGATTTACCAAGTAGCAGAGAAAGAGGGCCAAAGGTCAGCGCCACTCTTATCAAATGGCTTCTAGACCAACAGGATCAGAGACATCTTCGGCGGAGGATCCTCCGCTTCAGCCAATCTGTGGCTGATCGTGGTGGCCACTCGCTCTAAAACTGCCTCGACAACGCTTTCATTAGTTGTTTGTATTGCCTGACGGTCGAGATCGGTGTCAATGCTCCCCATTGAGCCAGAAAGAGCGACAAAAGGCGGTGGCGAAAAGTTTGAAGATCTGCAGACCTTTGCTAAAATGCGAGACATGCCGACTAGACTCGACCCATTTGCATGTGCATAGACTTCGGTTGGTCTTGCGGTGGCCGGAAAGCCGCAAGACAAGGCCATGGCCCACCGATCTGCAGCTGGCTATAGTGGATTCTCATTTGCGTTTTCTTTGGGGTTGCCTGCTGTTTGTTCGCTATCGTCGTACTCCGACTCACATCTTCCTTCCTAACCTTCGTTTTTCGCCAAATCACTCTACAAGCCATGCCTCGGCCAGTCTTGCGATTTCAGCTCCCAAGGACGGATCCGTTCAGCAAGAGGGTTACTTTGCTGATGGCTTTCCTTTCCGTGCGCGATCCTTCAAGTTGCCCACCAAAGACTTGCTGAGATTTTGCCGGGTACTAGCTTGTGGCTGCGGGAGCTATCGCAGTCTTCTTCTTTTTCACTCAAGTTCAGTGAGTGCAACTCGCGAAGGCCATCTAGCGAATTGTCACTGACACAGGCTCCAGTGAGAAAGTGTGCACATCCTCTCCATCGCCAGTCTACAAGCCGAAAACCTGCGCTCCGGCCTCTTTGAGCTTCGGTTCACTTTACTACACAACTGCGGTAAACTCTGCGGCCCCAGATGCTTCTCAAACCACCATTGGTACATTCCCTTGGCAAATGGGCGGATTCGGCGACGGCGCGTCCGGAGGAGCGATCAACTACGGCCAGCAACAGCTCAATGTAGGCGTTATTTCGTCCAAGACTCCGCCTTTTGCTGACATGCTCGACGTGTTCTCAGTACACGGCGGCTCCTATGAACTGCAAGGTATCACTTTTGATCCATTTCGCTTCAAGATACCACGGATGCTCATAGGGTTTCCGTAGCTTTTCTACACGCAAGCTATCTTACATCTGGACACTGGCTCCTCTGTAACTCAAGGTTGGTCTATTTCCGTTTCTTTTCCCTCTGTTGCGACTGAATAAGGCCTCAGCATGCTACTACTGTGGTGATTCTATTCGTGTCACATGCGCTACCGTCAACTCGGAGAGCACACCGACGACCCCCGGATCAGTGGCCGGTTTCTCAACCCTTTTGGACAACTACTACCAGCTCCAATTGTACACGTGCGTTAGCACTCCCTTTGCGGCAGCAATAATTGACTTGCATCTTGTCAGTATACAAAATCAGGCAGCATTTGTGCCTGGCGTAGCTTCGACTGTTCAGTCAGTTACTGTAAAAAATTATACCGCAGTCGAAGGGCTTGATCCAGCTATCTTGGGAGACCCGTTCAACACCAATCATGACCTGGCCAGCATTGGCACACCCGCCGGCAGCTTCCCCATCACTGCCGACTCCGGAAATGCTGCCTCTTCGGGTCTCCATGACGTTTTGTCTCAACTTGGTGAGCAATGATGAATTGATTGACTGTTGTTCCCAACCTCAATTTTCCCTTGCAGTCTTCTTCATTCAGCAGTCGACGGCTGCCGATCTGAATAGTCGCTTCCTCTTGGTCGATTATGCGTGCGCCGAGTGCAAGAATCCTAAGCCTTGGACCACTGTGTCTATCATTCTTGGCGGCCTGTAAGCTCATTGCATTCTCCATCAAAGCTCATCGCTCATCATGCATTCGGGCGACAGTGGATCGACTTTCTTCCCATTTCTGACCGTGGGTTGAACTGTTTTGCTCTTTTTAAGCACAGTCTAACCATTTATCCTTGAAAAGATCATGACCATCATCTTTGGCTTCATCTTTGGGGCTGAAGTGGCACATGGTCTCGCCACACGCCGCTCCAGCGAATCTTTTCAAGGAAGCGACGAAGAGAAACCAACACAAGACAGCAGAAGCGACTCCACGGCGCAGTCTCCAACTGTCTATTCGCCTCCAATGTCCTACTCGCACCACACCACTAAGTTGTATCCGACCTCTTCCTCCCCGTCGATCTACCCAGCTCCCTCGGATTTGCCATACCACTCCGAGTAACTCAAATCAGCTTCAACCAGAGTGTATATGTATAGGGAGGATTGAGGATTCGCGCTTGTCACGGTTCAAGGGGTTTGGGTGGCGTTGTTTGTCGTTTGGCACCTTAAATGAAGTTTCGTTCTATAGATTTCATGTGTACATGAGTCACATACAAGCACGGAAGTAGAGAGCCCGAGAACCAATAGTGCACGCGAGCCCATGTGCCGCCGCCCCGGTGCCACTGTGAGCTCGACTGCCCTTGATCCCGCCCGACCAGCATAGCACCTCGACCACTCTCTGGCAGCTTGCATCACATCGAGACGAGTGCCGCCCATCCCTGCTATTAGCGCAGCTCCACCGCCTGCCAGTTGTTCCTGCGTGTGCTGCGGATTTCGAACAGAGGCAAGCTTCGTGGCCGCCCATGGCAACCACCATGGCAGCGCCGTTGGTGGTCAAAGCCTCTCTGTTAGTGTATCTGATTAATCGGCAAGTGCACGACTCAAGCCGATGCGCACAGAGGACGCTGCGACCCGCTGGTCAAGCGGCTGACCTTTCGAACGATGGAAGGTTTGACCTTTGACCTCTTCAAAGCCAAGCTCGATCAAAGTTTCGTACATTATGATGGCGAATCGATCAATACGAAGTGCATCTACATGGACGATGACGGGCTGGAGAACCTGATCGCATCGGACAACGACTTGCTCGAAGCAATGTGGGCCACGCCCGGTCTCTTCTTTGGCTGGGACGCCCTTTAACGATGCCCGCAGACAATACTTCCTCGAAGATGACGCCATGTCGTCTGGCTCTGGCAACAGGGCACCAAAGTGCACGTTAGTCATTCCTCCCTGCTCCTTGGGCTTCCTGCGTTTCTGAGCGCCCTATAAAAACAGCATGCGCCTCATGCTCTTGCCTGAAGATGACTCGTTGAGCCTGAGCGACACCGCCTCAACGCACCCGTCCGACTCGAGTCGAAGCAACCGAAGTTATCAATCGGGTGGAGGCAGCAGCCGGCGCTCATCGAACCTCGGCCAGCCCCACAAGCCGTCTCCCCTGGGCCGTTTTCCACCTCGGAGGCACTCATCCAGCTCATCGGAAGGATCTGCGGAGACGTATCAGGACTCGTTCGGCAGCGGCCGACACGGCGGGCGACAGAAGGGAGGAGGAGGCCATTTCAACCAGCGAGACCTTTACTATGGCGAAGACCCATCTTACCGAGATCAGTATGCCCCACCACCACACCACAACAGAGGCCGGGACTTCCACGCCAACTTCAGAGGAGGTGGACGGCCGGGCAACTTTGGCCCTCCACCACCACCGGGCCCTTACTATCGACAACCCTTTGAAGCTCGGTCTAGCTCCGACTACGAATCTTCCGAACACGGCGATCGGTGGGGCAGGCAACCGCATCACCAGAAGCGACCTTACGACATGCGCTCCCAGCCTTCGCAAGACTCGTCCAATGGGCGGTCATCTTCCTTGCTGTCGCTCACCTCAACCGACGAATCTTCTGTGTCTTCGGTTATCAGCTCTTTGAAGTCATGTCAGATGCCCATCGACCGAAGCGACTGGAAAGTCTGCAGCCACTGCGAGAAGGCTCTTGAGCGAAAAGCTTTCATCTGCATTGTCGGTGGTTCCTTGACGCGTTTCAACACACACTAAATATGATATGAACAGACCTGCTCGAAGCATCGCCCAACAGACAAGGCTCTCAGCGACGACGGCACCCAGCGCTTTGCAAGCACACAGCGGCGAAAGCTGTCAGCCTCGGAGGCTGAATCGAACGATTCCGAGTCGACTGGAACCGCTGACTCGGAAACGGCTACGCCCGAACCCAAGCAAAGATCTCAGGACGTGGTGTTTTGCGAAGATTGCGTCGCGGCCGAAGGCGAGAAGCACGTCAAGGCCATTTTTGACTTTCCAGCAGAGCACTGCTTTGCGATTTTTGAGGAGTCGAAGAGTGGCTGGATCCCTCAACGTGAGTGTTTCGGATTTTTCTCTCTACCGCTAGGATTGTAATGATGGAGGAAACCAGCTGCGCCAAGAGTGGAGGAGTGCTCCTCGTGCCATTCCGAGAACAGCAAAGGAGCTTGGCTTTCCTGTCAGCTCTGTCCTCCACCAGCTTCCCGATGTTAGCTGACCGTAAAAATAGGCCTGGCATGCTCTGGTTTCGACATGTGTTTGCTTTGTTTTTGTCGCGGCGAGGTAGAGCTCACCATTATTGTGGTTAGCGACATCGCTGAATATTCAATTGCAGTACGAGCATGGCCATCAAGCGTTCAGTATATCTCCATCCCCTCGGAGGGGCTCTTCCGCGCCTTCCTCTCAATCAAGCCGGAGCACCAAAATGAGTGAGTCGATATTTCATCGGACTGTGGCGAAAACGCTGCGCTCATTGCACCGTCAAAGGCTACCGCCACTGGGGCGTTCAGTGCGGATCTTGCATGCAAGAGATTTTGGGCCCTAGGTCAGCCGGCACCTTTTCGTCAGACCTATCGCAGATTCGGCTAACGCGAGAATCAGATTCTTTTGCTCTAAATGCGGCTTTGATATCTGTTGGCGCTGTGACGAAGCCGACAGCATCCCACGCGACTTCGATGGGTTTCATCAAGATGACCACATCCTGCTCAAGATCACCACACCGCTACGGCCCGGTTCTGAAAACTTATTCTCGGCTATAGACGACGCCAACTCCATGTATGGTGGCTCTGAAGGTCCAAGATCCCGCACGAACGGCCCTTCGAACATGAACAGCCCCGGCCACCCAATGTGGCAGCAGCCCGGCTTCTTCCCGCCTGGCCCGCCACCTCCGCCACCGTTTGGGTTCGCTGGCTATGGAGATCATTTTGGCTGGCAAGGACCACGAGGACCGCCGCATGGGCGCCATGGCCCTCATGGACATGGACCCAAAGGCCCTCACGGTGGCCCACGACATGGACCACCCGTGAGCGCTTTTTATCTTCGTTATCCCAGGACATTGCTAACCGGCTCATCCTTTACAGCCCATTTATGTTATCAACTCGGACGCTAGCGCCTCGGGCGGCTCGAGCATCATGCCGCTCGAGGCCCGGCACACGGCTTATGCGGCTGTGGCTTCCCAATTCGGTCTACATCACGTTCAATGTGTAAGCAGCTGCCTTTTGTCCCTTTTGTATCGCTGCTCATCGATGCTGCTGTGTCGCAGAACAACTGCTGCGGCATGATTGTTGGCGAGCGCTACCTCTGCGGCATGTGCCCAGCAGAGCCTGGCTACTCCCTCTGCGCGAACTGTGTTCAGGTTGCCGTCTCCGTGCACCCACCCAATCACGCCTTCCTTCGACTGCCCAAGCCTTTGGCACGACCGATCAATCATCGCGGGGCTCTTCTGCCGATGTCTCTCATCTCAAGCGCCAAGTTTGACGAAGAGGACACTTCTGGAATCGTGCACAAGGGCGTGCAGTGCGATTCGTGCGGCAATCCCATCAAAGGGTCCTGGATGCGCTGCTGCACATGCCCTTCTTTGGACCTAGTAAGTGCCTGACTTTTCTGTCGGTCTCGAAGTTCGCTCAAAGTTTCCTTTTCAGTGCGAAACTTGCTTAGTCGAGAAGCCTCATACGGAGGGTCACGTTTTTGCGAAGCTGGATAGGCCGTGCGTCCTTCTTCTCTGCCCCGCGCTCAGCGGTATCTCAAAATGGACTCGCAGTGTCAATATGGGAGTGTTTAAGGAGCTCACTGGGTTGGGAACAGCTCAGCCTAGGTCCTTACTCAAGATCAAGCTCTATGACTAGGTTTAAATTGTCAACGGATGGCTGTATAAAGGACTCTTTCGATTCGTATGTTGTAGATTGTAGAATTACATGATAAGCTTTTGAAAGCTCTGAAGCGCCTGTGGCGACCTGTACTCGCTTTGGAGTTCCGTGGCTGCGCTCGCTGGGACAAGCGGCGTCACACGCTGAAAATGTCCTATGCGAAATCATCCTCTCTTGAAACCTAACTTTCTCTGTTCGCAAAGAAGAGTCATATCAGAATGGTGGCTTTGGGGGCAAGAGCAAAAGAAAAACCTACCCGTTCGTAAAACAGGTCGGTCTTGGACGAGCCGATGTTGATGATCTTAGGGCACCCGTCGCGGTCCTTTTCTAGTCTGTAAGCTTCAAATGTGAGTCTTGATACCAATAGTGAAGAGCACGAAGGCTTACCTCGTGCATTCAGCGCAGTAGTAGGCATCTGAAATTCCCGGGTGGCCGCAAATGATGCACTTTCCGCCGTAGCTGCCAAAGTTGCACTCGTCGCAGATTCTGACGAGCGTTTCCGGCCGGACGTATGAGTCGCAGTTCGGGCTTCGTGGCTCTTTGTCAGCTTGGGTGCGCTAAGAAGGATTT
Source organism: Cystobasidiopsis lactophilus (assembly GCA_001599975.1). Classification (NCBI taxonomy): domain Eukaryota; kingdom Fungi; phylum Basidiomycota; class Agaricostilbomycetes; order Agaricostilbales; family Chionosphaeraceae; genus Cystobasidiopsis; species Cystobasidiopsis lactophilus. The sequence continues at coordinate 664,764 of BCIO01000002.1, forward strand.
GAAGGGCAGCTCACCATTTGCCGTCGCACTTCTCGCAAAGTCGCCCAATTGCTGTCACGTTGCGTCAGTCTGAGCTGTAAAGACGTGCTGAAAGAACTCACCAATGCCAGGCAGCTTCCTGCAGAAGATCAAGTCCGGGTTGTGCTTGGCTGGCAAAATTTGGCGTGAGCTTGCATAAGGGCAGACTTTCGAAGGGATGTGCTCTTACCTGCCATGTTTTCAAGTCCTCGCTTGGATAGGAAGAAGCTTTCAAGGTGGCGAGGTCGAAGCCGTCGCTGAAGGAGGGCAACATGTGTCGAAGCAAGGTGGCGATCGCAAAAGTGCTGCTGACAAATCACTTGTCCCTTGCCACTCGCTGACTACTGCGAAGCTTCCAGCAACCAGCGAAGAACAATAGAGGAGCAGTACTCTCAGTGGAATAGGACAGGAGAAGGGCGTGTGATGCTATGGACGGCTGCTTTTTGCAGCTTTTGTCATTTCAATTCATAAAGCGTTTCTTTTGCGTGCAAGTTGCAACCTAGCAAAACCTTGCGTTTATTGGTAGTTCTGCTGGTAGTAGTCGGAAGCGGCCACTGTGAGAGTGCGGTGTATTAGCGCTGAATGAGGCAACCAGGATGTGCGCAAAAGGCTTACGCTCGGCTTGCTGTTTCCACAAAGCAAATGCGTCAGTCTCCTGTTTTGAGCATCAGTACAGACTACGAACCTTCTTGGCAGAGTGCTATGAGAGAGGTGTGAGACTGAAGTCAAGGGAACGACAAAAATAGCGCAGCAACTCACCTTGGCCTTCTCCTGTTCGCCGGGAGCATGCGTGCGTTAGAGTATTCTCACAACGTTAGCCGGTCACCTACCTTCTCAATGAAGGACAGGCCCTTGGTCTCGGCGAGCTTGTCGACCTCGGCACCAGCGAAGCTGGAAAAGCAGTCGTACTTCAACGCCCAATCTGATGAACAAGACACCTTGGTGCTCACCCAGCGGCGAGCTCCTTGATGAATTGGTGGCTCTGAAGATGCATAGCTAAGTTTGAACCCCTGGCAACGCGCGAGCCGTGCGCTCACCTCAGGCTTGCCGTTGGCCTCTTCGTGCTTCTCGTAGGCACGGGCAGCGGCCTTTGAAGCCGACGTGTAAGCACCAGCCGAGAACCTAGCAAGAGGGAAAGTATTCACGAAAGCAGCAGCGCCAGCAATCACTGCACGTTTGCGTCATAACGCATTGAGCTCTCGTGCTTTCAGCCTTTGGGGGCAGCAAGGCAGCAAGCTCACATTCGTGGCCGAAGGAGGCCTCAGGGGCAGAGTTCTGGACCTGGTTGTAGGCCTGAGCTTGCTCGGAGTCGTGGCTGCGCAGCGAGCGGCTTTAGATTGAAAAGCCATGATGCGGCGCGCAGGAATGGGAGCACACCTGCTGCAGCGTCAGTACAGGGTCCTGAGGGCTGGGATTGGGCTCACCTGAAGAATCCCATTGTATGTGTGTGTTTGCTTATTCGTGAGAGGAAGCGGTGGTAGGGGAGCAAGGAATGCGATGGCTTCCTCTTGCGCGAGCGGATCACCTCGCCTCTTCCTTTCGATCGTTTCCCACGGTTCTTTTCTAAAAATAGGGCGCAGCCCAAAGCCTAGAGCTAACGGTGACTCCGCGTCGCAGGCGCAAAAAGGGGTGGCAAGACGCGTTCAAACGTGCGGTTTCATCAAGACGGGTATCGAGCTCCTTTCCTTCAAGAGGCGTGTGTGTTACAAGGGGGCCCTCAAGAAAATGTCCATCGTGTGTCTGCGCATCTCTTGAAAACCGAGTGGAGAGAGTAGGGGGAGAAGGAGGTATCGAGGACGGGTGCACAAATGGCTAGCGACGCCGTGTCTAGTACTTGAGAATGATGTCTGTTTCGCCGTCGTGTCAGTATCTCGCTCATCGGACGTGTTGGCTTCCTACTCACAGAGGGCCTGACAGTGGCGAAGGGTTGGAATGAGAGCGAACAGGGCAACCGTAATCGAGAACCTACATGGATAATGCCTGCGAAGTGAAAGGGAGGTCAGCAAACGACCGGCAAGGGCAGAAGAGCATCGAGCTTGCCTGGAATGTAGCCCAAGATCTAGTTGCAGGAGTGGTCAGACGAACGTCCAACACCGGGCAGGAGAGAGCAGCTCACGGTCAAGAGGACGTTGATCCCTTCGCACGAGCGTTAAGCCGCGGGACCTTTGCTGGCCAGTTGCAGGATTGTTTCACTCACAGAAATCAGCGGCGCAACCACTGGGAAGCAAAAGTGAGTCTAAGGAAGACGACACAAGAAGGCGCGGAAGACGTACCGCTCGAGGAAGACGCCGACGGGCTGGGCAGGCACGGGATCTCAGCACAGAGCCTCAGCAGGCTGATCAGCGACAGGGACACACGGGCAGAAAGATGGCAAGGATGATCTTGCAGCTGTTGAGCGCAAACGAGTCAGGACTTTCGTTCGCCACAGCAAGAGGAGGCCTCGGACATGTCAGACGCGGCTGAGTTCGGGAGCAGTGTTAGAGCGGTCAAAAGGCTTTGTAGTGGTTGGACTTACTGAAAGGCATGGTGTTGTGCTAGTGCTTTGTCGAAGTGTCAAAAAGCGCCTTCGGAGGACGGTGGAAGCAGGCCAAGAAGTTGAAATGCGATGACGTTGAACTCGGCGCTGCTGAAATTTTGGAAACTGAAAGCTGCTTGTGGTGGTCGACGTTGTTCGAAGTGCACCAATTCAGGCTCGAGAAATCCGACAAAATGGACGTGTCGTACTCAGAGTTGAGACCCAACACGACCTACTCGCTTTTGGAGCTGCCGCCGGAGTTGTTGAAGCTGCTCGAAACCGAATCCGCGCCCTTCGCCATCAAAGGCAGCACGGCGGACGAGACGGTGCTCTGCTCGCACAAGCAGACATATGCTGTTCGCGCGCAGAAGAACTCGAACACCATGATGTTGTGCCTGCCGACCAGCGGGGGACTGGAGGTGGTGTCGACCTTGCACCAGACTTTGGACGTGTCACTTGCGCGCCCCAAGCTCGAGCGCATCAAGGAGCTCCTCAAAGGACAAGAGTGGTCCAATGAAGATGAGGAGGGTGCCCCTTTGGTGAGTTCTCGACCTTGAGACCGACGAAAAGCCCTTTCTCCGAGGCTCACGCGTGTGGCGACAGAGCAAACGCATCAGGCGATTAGACAGGCAGACCCTCTCCAGCCTGATTCAAGCTTCGACACTAGAGATCGAGGTGGCCTTGCAGAAGCAGCGCATCCTCCAAGTCGGAGCTTATATGCGGCCATGCGCCATGAGCTTCCTCCCACACGCCCTCCAAACCCTCCTGCAAACCCTGGACGACAAGCCCTCAAGTCAGGCAGAGCTCATCACCAAGTACTCGGAGGAGCTCGAGGTGGACCGGCCCATCGCAGAGCAGATCCTCTCGTGGTTCCAAGATTTGGAGCGCGAGACGGACGTGGAGGAAATCGTGACCGAGCTGGGCAAGACGCTGCTGTTGACCTGGAGGACTCGGAAGGAGGCGGTCAAAAGGGACGGGACGGTCGAGCTATCGGCTTTCATGGACCAGTGGAAGCGCATGGCCGGCGATGCGGCAGAGAAGTATTGCGACTTGGTAAAGCTTGAGGTGTGCACCATTGATGCTCAATTCGTACAGAAGGTGTACTGAGCTGTGGTGGTGATGTTTCACAGGGACTATTCATCCAAGACGGCAGCGTCCTCCGAGGCGTCCCACCCGATACGCTGCCCATCGAGCCCGCAGCCCGCTTTGCGCACCTGTTTGCTCTCAAGTCCAAATGGAAGCCGGAGGATATGCAGCCCGTGCGTTTGGCCACCTCTGCGATCATCCTATTCCAAAGCTGATGCTGCGGTGGGCTGCGACACAGTTCCTACAGGGCATCACTACGACGGACAAGGAGAAGGAGAAGTGGGTGCTCAAGTGTGTGCGCAAGCTCAAGGAGGGCAACGCCACCGTCTGGGTGCCTCGCTAGAGCACTCCGCTCTCAAGGCGGCGAGATGTTTGTAAAGAACAGTGGCTTTAATTCCAATGAGGAGGGAGGCGCGAAACAAATCACAATAAGGAGCTCTTCCGACTTTGGCCATTCCTTTCCTTATTCTCGTACGAAAAAGAACCAATTAAGACTGGGAGCGCGGCTTTTGTCTAGAACTGTACATTTTTCTCTACAGTGAAGTAGAAAGGAAAGCCAATTTTGTAGACAACGGGCAAGGAAAGAGCGAATCCAGATTGTGTGCACAGAGGACGGCTTTGTTAGGTGATGTGGGCGTGTGGGTGCTGGTGATGCTACAGAAGGCGGAATGGGTGTGGTGATAGAAGGTGGATTAAAGAGGTTTCTAGTGTGGTGGTAGCAAGGCGATTTAGGGGAGGCGGAGGAAAAAAGCCTAAAAGGACAAAGAGAAGATCGAAGGCGGTGGTCTAGGGTAAAGGGGACGACGAGGTGTTTGCGAGGTGTACAGTAGTTTGCGACAAATTGACAAACAGGGCGAGATTGTTAGAACGAGACGCCGGTTAGAGGCTGGGTGTGGGTGGAGGCCCGATGGGCTGCAGCGGCTTGATGGGCAGCGGCTGCGGCATGCTGAGCCGAGATGTGCGCCTGGTGGTGGGCGTGGTGGTGGTGATGGGCGCTCTCGGGTAGAGGCTCGAAGCCCCAGCTGTCGGTGGTGCCGGGCGCGTTGAAGCCAAACGGGGTTCCACCTCCACCTCCGCCTCCGATCAGCCCTGCAAACTCGGGGATGCCGTCCAGCGAGGAAACGGGCAACGAGCCGCGCCGCTTAGGGAGGCCCATCAGGCCAAAGTTGCCCAAATTCGGATTGGGCGTGTTAGAGGGGGAGGAGCCGGAGGAGGACTGGGGCGAAGTCGGGGCCGGCCCGACGGAGGAAGCGAAAGTGAGCGGCTGGCCAGTCAGCAAGGACGGGTCGCTCGAGTGGTTCTTAAAAGGAGAGGTAGGGGTGATGGGGTACATGCTAGATCCGGCAGACGAGGGGGAAGGCGGCGGGTGGTGGCTGAAGCCAAAAGGGTGGATGACGCCTCCCGGAGCTGTAGCCGGCCTAATCGCGGACAGCGACGAGTCCATACCCAAAGGCTCTGGGAAAGGCGTGATTTGCGGCAGGCCAGAGTAAGGCGGGATAAAGAACTGCTGCGTGTGCGCGGCCGGCTCCGACACCCTGCGGCGCGGCACGGAGCGCTCGTTGGGCGACTGCGAGCCCTCGTCGTCGTCGTCCTCATCGTCGTCCTCGTCTTTGCCCGCCGCTTTCGCAGCCTTGCGCGCGGCTTCCGCCGCCTTCTTCTTGGACCGCCATTCCTTGCGCATCTCTTTGAACTCTGCTCGATGGGGTTCTGAGTAAGATTGTGCGTCCCATAGAGTGAGCTGGACCACGAACCGGCTGGAAGACGTTTGGGGCCATGCTTCTGGGCAGCCACATGGGCGTTCAAGTGGTTCAAGCACTGCGAACCTCAAAAGCAAATCAAATTTTCGCTCAAAGGCAGTGCAATGGATCGGAAACTCACGCCGTACGACTTTGTGCAGCCGGGGTAGTTGCAGTCGTACATGCGCTCAATCTCGTCGAACCGTCGCCGCGCCCGCTTCTTGTGCTGGGGGCTGCCATTGACGCCCAGCGTCAGCGGGAACGACCCGTCCTGCCCGCCGTCCGAGCCGGAGCCCATGAAGGTGGAGGTGGAGGTGTAGGAGGACGCGGTGTCGGGCCTGGCCGTGTTGGCGGTCGTGGGCCGGGAGGAGGTCTGCTGCTGGAGGCCATTGGCGGTGTTGGGCCTGGAGGAGGTGGACGCGATGGGGAAGGGGTCGTGGGAGAAGGGATAGTGTTTGTGCCCCGCCGACCTAGGTGGCGGAGGAGCCTGCTGGAGCATGCCGCCCCATTGGGAGTGGGAGTAGGCCGCGGCGGAGGTCGCTGGCCTCTGCTGGCTGCCCGGCTCGTCGGGCAGGCCATTCAACACGGATCCAGGCAGGGAGAGGACCCGGTTGCGCTGCTGCTGCTGGAAGTCATGCTGGTGCTGAGGCGGCGGCTGGTAGAGGAAGGCTCCCGGCGAGTGAGCGAATGAGGTCGTCGGCGGATAAGACGAGGGGGCGGTCATGGGCCTGAGCTGCTGCTGCTGGACCTGGCCGCCTGAGAACAGGTCATGGCTGCTGTTGCCCCAAGTCGGTTGCGTCAAGTGAGGGTAAGGCTGGTGTTGCTGGGGATAAGCGGGCGGCGCTGTGAACGCCCACTTGACCTCGTCCTCCTCCTGCTGCTGCGGCACTCGGTGCGAGAACATGTCCATCGCTGTTGTTGGCGGTCTCGGAGCGAGCTAGAAGCACGTCGTTCGTTGCGCACCGCGAGGTTCTCGGCAGGCAGGCCGTGCACAGACGGTTCGGGCGGCGACTTTTGGTTCAGTGCGTGCCTTTCGCTGATCCGCAACGATTTGCTCGCTGCTCGACGTCGTCGCTCGCAACTGACAGACACAGAGCACTGCGAGGAACGCACAGGCCCGTGACTTGGCGGCTCGCGAGGCAGGCTCTCTCCCACGCAGAGGTTCCTTCGCACTTTCGTCATTATTTTTGCACAATTCATCTCCTGATTTCTCACGCCTCTCATGGGCCTGCGCGGTTTCACGTACATCTCATGAAGCTTCTGTGGCAATGACGAACCCGCTTGGCAGAGCCAAATTCCCTGCATTCTGCATAAAAAGCAACGATGCTGCAATGGGAATGGCAACACGCCGCGAGGTCAACAACTCGTTAGCCTGCATCTGTTCGGCGACTAGTCTGTCAACAGATAGATAGAGTGTGGAGAAGTATCTCTAGACAAACCAGAACGGCCTTAAACCTACCTTAGCGTACGCGTTAGACTGTCCAGCATCGGAGAACAGCGCGTGCAGGGAGGAGGAGACAGGGAAGTCGCCTCTTCGCGTGGCAGGCGTGCCGAGACGCCCTCCCCTGAGGACACATGTCGGTAAAAGTATCAAAACTCTCGGCTTGCGAAGGCTGGCTCGACTTCTCCCCGCTCAAAGTGGGGAGAATGAGGACAAGATGTTTCACCAGCCCTCGAGAGAGGTCCCAGGGTTTGATGTCGCCCTGAGAGGCGTGGCGGTCTGCGTCTGAGGCAGAAGCTTCTTACAGGACGGCCTTGAACATGCAACCGGATTCAGGAACCTAGCGCGATGTAATGGGCTGCGAGGTTCGCAGCGAGGACGGGGTGAAGGCGAGCGCACGTGAAAGTTGAAAATGTCGGGGCTGAAGCCGTTGACGAGTGGAATGTAGAGAGGACGAGAGCTTAGCAAGTGATGGCGCTGCTGAAGTCAGAAGGGTCGACGAGATCATGATGGCAAGTGTCGGTAGTGTCGGTGGTGTTGAGGTTCCATCAGAGAGCAAGAACCCGTCTCGACGTTGCAGATCCTTGTCACAGGCAGTCAATGAAGATACAACGAAAGCATTTCTAGGTTATGCAACCAAGGCCGGATGGAGCAGGCCAGACGCCGACCGCAGTTGGCCAGGTTGCTGTCCAATCGCATCAAATAGCAATGCTCGTACGATTCACAGCCTGATAGTGAGCTAAACAAAGGCCCGCTCTGTTCAATCAGGGAGATAGCCTTCCAAGCAGACAGCATGCGCAAAAAACTTGTCGCTGGCAAGGCAAGCCTGTCGGACGCGACTTAAATGAAAGCGCTGGTGTGCGTCTTGTCGATGTGCATTGGAGCCCATTGACCACTTTTCAGCCTTTTGCAAGTTTTGACAGAAGGTGCAGAGAGGCATCAGTTGGACTCTTTGTACTGGACCACAGCAGAAGGCGCATTCAGCGAGGAAGGCTCCAATCCGCACCGCTTTCGCTCCAGCGCATGACTTCGTGTCAAGACAGAGCTGTACCTCACAGCAAGTAAGCAAGAGATCATCGAACAGATAGGTCAGAGATTGAGCAAAGACGGTCGAGCGTGTGCAAAGCGGCCCCGCCACCGAAAAAGGGAGTAGCCACGAGAGGCCTACTTCTGGTGGCAAGCTTCCCGCGTTTTCCAAGGAGACCGAAATGAAACATAAGCGCCACTCTGATCCGAGGGAGCCATCATACGCGTTCCTATCGCAAATGCAAATAAAAGTACAGTCCGCTGCCACCGCGAGCGTTCAAAACGTCTCCACGTCAATCTGAAAGCCACAGCTGGTGCAGACCTCCTTCTCTTCGTCGCCGACCCGCCGTGATTCAAACGAGTGGACGTGCGCCTTTTCCTGGCGCTGGGCGTGCAGGTTGGTGCGCGTGCGCTTCCGGAGCTCGCTGAGCTTGTCGGCAAACTTCTTGTTCTTGCGCTTCTTCTTCTCCGCCGTGCGCTTCTCGAACTCGGCGTCCAGCGCCTCGGGCGAGCCCCACTTGGCGGGCGAGAAGGCAAAGGCCTCGACTTGGCAGCGCAGGTAGAGCATCATGTTGGAGTAGGTCGACCGGTGCGGGTTGGCTTTGAGTAAGTGCGGTAAGAGGTCTTCGTCCTTGAGCTCGGCTGTGGGAAGCGCAAGATGGCTGGCATCAGAGTGAGAACCTGATAAGAGGGAGGGACACTACCCACGATCGGTCAACAAGTAATCTTCCTTGCACTCCGTCTTCGTGAGCAGCGAGTACTTGTCCGGGTGCAGCTCCTTGTCCTTCGGGCACACCGCCACGCCAAAAACGCGGTGGATGAGGAAGTCGAGCTCGACCGAGCCGCACTCTTGGCACTTTGCGTTCTTGCTCATGTCGGCGTGCAAAGCGGGGTCTTGCAGTAATCCCTGCCGCTGTGCTTCTTTGAGGCGCTGGGCTTTGCGCTCTTCCTCCAGCTTGCGCTGCCGCGCTATCCGTGGGTCATCCTCCTCGTCCAACATCAGGAAGCCGCCCTTGGAATTTCTGTGCTGCAAGGTTCCAAAGACATTCTACGTGGAGTGAAGGGAGCAGAACGACGCACTTGAGAGTCGACAGATCATAGTCGACAAACTCGCTTGTCCGGATCTCGCGCCCCCTCGAGTCCTTGGCCACCGGCGAGCTGATGCCCAGACCACTACTTGCAGCCGTTTTCGAGCGTGAAGCAATGCCGGTAGACGGGCCAGCGATGGCGTTTTGCAGGGCAGAGGACGAGGCGAGCGCTGACGAGGTGGCAATCGAGGGGAAGGTGCGGCTGGCTGGGGCCGTGGGCGAGGTCGAATCGGCAGGCGTTACCTCCAGAGCTGTGCAACACATTTGTACATGAACACTGACTGAAGGAGAGCAGGGATCAGAGGGACGCACGTCGCTTGCCAAAGCTGTTTGGCTGGTGGATCGCCGCTCGCGCTCGCTCTTGCTCCAAGAACTTGGCCTTGGCTGTGAACCTTTACTTCAGCTGCAGACTTCACATCTGGGAGCTTAACAGACCCACCTTTGAGCCGGTTGAGCTCCATTTGCTTGACCTGTCCGCCTGCGAATGAGTCACGCATCCTCCTGCCCTCTCGATGGCCCTCACTCTCTCGCTGTGGGATCATCGTGCCTTTAAGTAAGACTGCGGGCAGCAACTGAGGCAGCAGAGGCCACTCACGGAGTCTGCGGGGCGTCCATGATCGATTGCGTCGTTGACGAGATCGCCGACCGGGGCCAGCAAGTTTCAGGCAAAGTGCCGCTTGACGACCGCTCCCATTTGCTTCGAGTGTTGACTGCGACCGCGTGGCTTTGTTGTCTTCGTACTGCCATCGAACGCTGCTGGATCAGCTGCTACTTGCGTCTGGCGGGCTGGTCCCCTTGTCCATTTGCCACATTGCCCTTTGCCTCTTCGCGTTGTTCCCGCGGGCTTGATGCCTCTGTGACTGCCTTCTGCTAGCTATGATCATCATTCACAAGCTCGTGAGTCGTTTGCCATTGTGCGAGGATGCAGTCAAGGCTAAGACTGGGGCACAAAACGCAGACGAGCAAGTTTGGGAGCGACCGGCTCACGGCGACCTATGCGCTCTCCGCTCTCGTCCTCGCCTTGGTCCAAATTGTCTTGCTGGCTCAGACGTTTGATCTACAACACCACACAGCCCGCGTGCTGCATGTGTTTGCCGATGCTCCAAGGGAAGCGATCCCTGCGCCGGCGCCTTTGCGGAAGCGGAGGCAGCACGGTGATTTGTTTGCGAGGGGCGAGCACCGCTTGGACTCCCACCATCAAGCTAGCAAGAGTCGAGAGGTGGAGGCGGAGGAGAACGAGGAGTTCCAGCACAACCACTCTACCGACCTGGCCCACATCGACCCGGACGACCACTTTCTGATCTTTCAGAACGGCAACGCCTCTTACTCCATCCTCGGCATCTTCCGAGGCGACCGCACCCAAGCTGTCGACCTCTCCTCCGACTGCGTGTCGGCCCTGCACCAGCCTTTGGATGACGTCCAGCACTCGGCGGACCAGGCCTTGGCCTTCGTCGCCTTCGAGGCTTGGTTGCTGCTCTTGGCGCTCTACGGCACTTGGCACACCTCCATCCCACACTTGATTGCCGTGCTACTCGCGAGAGTAGGCATAGCGGGTTGGAGTGTTTACGCTCTGGTCTCGGCTCAAAGGTTTCAGAAGTGGTTCCAGGCCGACATTGTGAACGGGGCGTGCCAGCTGGAATTGATCCCAGTGGGCTATTGGCAGCAAGTGTTTGGGTTGAATGTGGCCTCGCTGGTCGTCGACTGGCTCTTCTTGATCGGCTTCACGGTGCTCACCTTTAAGCTGACCAAGGTGCGTTTTTTTCTCCTTTATCCCTTCCGCAATTTTGGCCCATGAAAGTTGCACAGGTGTTCGGATTTGCCAATTTTGCCAATGTGGGAGCCGCGGCAGAGGACATTTGGACACGGCGGCTGATCCTCTCGTTCCGCGTGCTGCTCCAACTCGCCGTGTACTTCGTGGTCACCTTCCACGCCATGCTCATCAACGAAATCTGCCACTACCCGAACCCAGACTCGTCCATGATGCTCACCCACGGCTTCAAGATCTTCCTCATCATTATCACCACTTTGATTCTGCCGTGGATCGTCACCGGCTGGCATGCTATCGATTGCAGCAGCTATCTTGGATTGGTCATCTTCGGCTTAGGAAGTGAGATTATTCCCTTTTGACTTCGAAATGACCAGTCTTTAAGCTTCGTGCCACAGGTCTGGTGCTCGTGTTCGACGGCATCTTCCTGCTGGCTGTCGATCCCCATCAAGTCTTCCACACCATCGAGCGCCATTGGGCTTTCTTGCGCTTCCTAGGTGCGTAGATGGTCCCCTCTCAGATATTTGCCATCTGACACTTTGTTGCTGCGGCCCATAGGTGTCGTGACCGCCATCTTGGTCTTAGCTAGCACAGTCGTGGCGGCCTATTTCGTCTTCAAAATGCACCATCAGCACCCAGGATCCACTTCACTTCTAACGACAGCTCGCGACTCGTCATCCAGCACCCACTCCAACAAGGAGGAAATAAAGATCGATTTTCCTTCGCCTGTCCAGCCTTTCAAACCTGCTCACACCCCAAACTCCTCCTTTTCGACCTACACGAAACGCATGGACGTCCTCCGACCACCACCGCTCTACTTGGGCGCGGCGCAGTCCCTCCCCGTCAATGCTGTGCCTTATCAGAACTCGCAGTCCGACTCCAGCGAAGAAGGGGTTGGCAACAAAGACTCGTTGGACAAGTCAAGGTGGTCGTCGTCCACTAAGTCGGATCAAGCCCACCAGAGCCAGCGGCCGGCATCGAAGGGTGCGAGCGACAAGAACCGGTCAAGGTGGTCAGACACAACATGGGCTTCAGACCACGCCCATTCTAACAAGAAGGAGCTACTTCAAGCTCCACTGCTACCGCAGAACGTCTCGAGGTGGTCCGGGACCACTCACTCATCGGACCAGAGGGCGGTGGCAACACTTCAAGAGGACAGAGGGCCGGCCCCTTGAGCCTTTTTCTTGTATTGCATTAGGAACCTGCATCAGCATTTTGGCAGAATCTTGGCAAGATCGACGTCAGCGGTCAAGTGCCAGCCATCATCAAGTCAAGGGAAGGCTTCTGCTCTTGCACTCGGACATCCGACTTGGAGCTGCTTGCGGATATTGTGGGCCTCTGTCCGGCTACTTTGAAGCGGCTGCACGAGTACTCCTGCTTCCGCCATGCGTTTCATCCCACGATGGGTCACCCGCGTCGTGAACTTTGGCCTCGCTTTTGCTCTCGCACGAGTCATCCCTGTTCTGCACGCACACCTCGTCCAGCTTCATCCCAAGGCCGCAAAAGATGTTTTCCTGGCATTGCAAAGCGGTCAGGGCGGAAACTCTGCCAGGTACAGGCTGTGTGAAGAGGGACATTGCGGTGGCGACCTCGAGCGCGACTTTGGCCCCTCATACAAGCACTTGACGGACCAATTGAGCTTGATACGAGCCTATATCCAATCTGCGACTTGGCTCCATCTCGCTATGCACGCCATCATGGTTCGATTCTGGAACAAACTCGATCCTCAGCTCCAGCGCGAGTTCCCTTGCCCTAAGATCAGCGACATTGCCGCTTACTTGCAGAACGACTTCCCCTGCATCTGCTGGATCCCCAATCCGCTCTCGTTCCCTATTGCTCGCATTTCCGAAGGGCAGACCGACAGCTCTGTTTCCAAAGCACCGGCCAACTCTATCTCGATTGCGGCCTGCATATGCAAGCTGGTCCTGAACTCGGGACTGCAAGTCCGTTTTTCTTCTTCCTTCTCTCCTGGATCATTATGCATTGAATGGGAAAGTAGCCTGCTGGATACGTGTTCCAGTCCAATAACGAAGCCTGCGACGTCTTGTTGCGCATTATGGTGCACGAGTGTATGCACTGCACGACCGAACGCTTTTTCGGCATCCTTTTGACCCCTAGGGGAGTTGATCCGGACTCGATGGACGGCCAAGCCGAAAAAAGCGGCTACTTGCTTGAAAACAGAGTCTTCGGCGGAATCATGGGCGTCGACTGGGGGCCGGATGACCGTGGGATGTTGCAGAAGATGCAGACTTTGACGTTGGAACAGTTGGGCCAATCTTCGGCTTCGCCTTCTACTTTCACCGACATCACGCGCGGTGAGTTAGTTCATGGCTCAAACATCGCCAATTCTTTGGCTTGACTTGATACATTTGAATGCAGCGCACTCGTCATGGGCAACAGCTATTATGAACGCAGTGCGGGCCGGCCAACGATTTCCCCTCCTCGGTGCGATTGTCGCCGACACCGTGGAGGCTTCGCCACCTCAGCCAGGGTACTCGCGCGAGCGACTGCACAATGGTGTGACTCAAGTCGTAAAGCGGCTGTCTCCCCTCGTTTCGGTCTCCGCCCTCCAGAGCCAAGCTACCGCCTTCAGCAACAGTGTGCGGATGATGGGGGAGGACCGTTACTAACGGGTGGACAAGGGTCGAGCTCTGCAACACAGTCATGCATTTGTTGTCCCGCTAATTACAGCCATACAATTAAGAAGCGAAAGTCAAACGAGTTTTCCCCTTACAAGCGAGGCCCAGCCTCTCTAAACGAGTCCCCCAGCGTCTAGCCCAGTCTACGTCAGCTTGTAGATAACGTCGCCCGCATACATGAGCAAGTTGGCCTCGTTCATCTCGGACAGCAAAGTGTCGGCCTCCGTGGTGCCAAAGAGATCGTCGGTGGGCAGGCCCATATTGATCTCGGGCAGCAAGGCATCGCGGGTCATCTCTTCGTCGTTGGCAAAAGCGCCCGCGAAAGCGGCAGACACCCGCTGGCGGAAAAGAGTTGCTCTGTGAAGAGGAGGCTCGGGTTAAATAGGCTTCAGGCAAGAGCAGGAAGAGACGTCTCACCTTGCCGTACGAAGCTCTTCCGGAATCTCGTCGGTGGAAGCAGCAGCAGCAGGGGTAGGATCTCTGGCTGCTGTGCGCGGGAGATCTTGGCTGCTGAGCAAGGCGGCGGCGGTCTCTGCTGCCTCCTCCTCGTCTTCGTCGATGGCCATGTCGTCTGTTCCTGGCGGCACGATGCTCGACCTGGTGTTCATCCCCACGCCCGAGTCGTCGGCCGGGCCTTCACTTCGTGCAGGGTAGCGCTTCTTGAGAGGGGAGGAAGCTGGCATCGGCATCCGCTTGCCGCCGGTGGTGACCTCTTCGCCCTCGACCTCCTCGTCCTCATCGCTGCTTTCGCCGCTCTCCTCGCCGGACTCTTGAGTCGCGCCGGGCGAGCCCTTGTTCAGCTTTCGGCGCTTCGACTTGGCCTTGGACGACTTGACGACTTCCTTAAACAGGGCGAAGCGGAGGATCTCCTCGGCCATCTCGGCGTCAATGGCGTCGACGGTCTTGGAAAGGCGCGCCTTGGCGTGGGCAGTCGAAAGGCGGATGAGCGTCTCAAGGGTACGGGCGGTCAGAGGTGAAGTCTGTTCCAAGCATGCCGGAGTTCAGATCATGGTTGGTCAAAGGCAAAGGACGGCAACGAACCCTCTTTTGGTTAGAAGCCAAGTCGTCGTTTCGAAGGCCAGCGTACACGTTGACAATGTGTTCGGCGGCTCCGGACGTCAAGGTGGGCGCGGACCGATTCTTGGCGTACTGGATGTACTTCTTGACAAAGGCGATGGAAAGGACCTCCTTCTTCTTGTTGATGCCCTTGCCAGAGGTTGCGGTGACACCGCCGTGGAGAAGCGGGTTGTACTTCTCGAAGACTTGGGTCTCTTGCTTAATTGCCGAATCGTCCACCTCACCGCCCACGCTGAGATTCTGCTCCAGATTGTCCACGGCAGGTGTGCCTGCACGAAGACGTGGGAAAGTTTTCAGCTTCGCGTGGCGGAGCTGAATTAGAAATGAATCGTCGTACCTTCTTCAACGCCAGGCTGAGTGTAGCGGTGCATGCGCAGGACGTGCTCCGAGATCATGCGGTCGCGCTGCTCGTTGACGTCGTCGGTGACGACGAAGAGCAAATCGAAACGGGAGAGGAGCGAGTCGGGCAGGGCAATGTTGCGATGCGGATCCTTGTGCACATCGTACTGTGGAGTGAAAGAGGTGTCAATGAGTAGTTGTCCGAGCCCTCAAGGAGTAGGAATTCGACCCACCTGGCCATAGATGGGGTTGGCAGCGGCCACGACGGAGCAGCGGGCGTTAAGCGAGGTGTGGATGCCAGCCTTGGCGATGGTGACGGTCTGCTGCTCCATGACTTCGTGGATGGCCACTCGATCGACGTCCGACATCTTGTCGAACTCGTCGATGCATACCACGCCGCGGTCGGCGAGCACCATGGCACCGGCTTCCAAGCGCCTTTCACCTGTTCGTTGACATAACCGACACAGATCAGGACTGAGATCACGGAGTAAAGCGTTCAAACGAACCAGTCTCCTTATCAGTGGTGACGGCAGCGGTGAGACCGACGCCGGATGAGCCTCGGCCGGTGGTGGCGATGGCCAAGGGAGCGGTGTTGAGGACAAAGCGGAGCATCTGGGATTTTGCGGTGGAGGGGTCGCCAACCATGAGGATGTTGATGTCGCCTCGGATGTGGGTGCCGTTGTCCAAGTTCTTCTCCAGGCCGCCAAGCAGGAGCAGGAGGATGGCCTTCTTGATGTAGTCGTGGCCGTAGATGGAGGGTGCTAAAGACTGAGAGAGCAGGTTGAAGACGTTCTTCTTCTTGGACACCTTGGAGATGTTGCGGATGTCGTGGTCGGTGATGACGACCTGGGCGATGCCGTTACCGGCCTTGGAGGAGAGGAGCACGATGTGGTTGGCGATCAAGGTGGTGGAGAAGGTGGCCGAGTTGGTGTTGTTGCCTTTAGTGCGGTAGATGCCCACCATCTGCACTCGGTCGCCAGGCTTGACGCGGTCGACCAGGTCGTCGTCCAAGTGCACATCAATGGAGCGCGGCAGCTGGCCCGCGGGCGCTCGCTCTGGCATTTCCTGGATGGACACGCGCTGGTGGTCCCGGTAGGTGGACAGGCCAAACTCCATCTCGAGCGCGTGGCCCTCGGCGTCCTGCTTGGGGAAGACGGAGCTGGAGGCTGGGCCGGCTCCTGAGGAAAGAGCGTCGGTGTACATGCGCGAGTGAAAGTTGTTGGTCTCTGGGCAAAAGTGAACCGAGCGGGTGACCTTGGGCCTCGTAATACCACCTGTGAGATGAACCCAGCTTCGACATAAGATGGGGAAGCAGCTTATGAAGGACGAAAGCACCACTCACACCTGGTGACGATGCCCTCGATGCTGATCATCTTGCCAATCATGCTGGCCCTGAGCGTCCTGGGGTTGACAGTGTGGTCGCCAAACGAGCCGCGCAGGCCGACGTAGAACTGGGAGTCGGCGTTCACCTGGAACTGGTCCGGGTCGTGCACGGCGACGACCAGGTCTTTTAGCGCGGCGTCAAAGGCTGGCAAATATCCCGAAGGCTCTTTGAGAAGGCTGTACGTGGGGGCGGGTGGCTTAGTCGCGTGCAAAGAAGACTGAAGTGAAGCCCGCAACGAACCCATCGCAAAACTCCCTGTTGTAGTCCCGCAAGTCGTCAATGTTAACGATCAACCGGCGCTCGTCATTGTTGAGCATGCGCTTGATGGCGTCCTTGTACGATTGGGACTGCAGCGACCAAAGATCAGATCTGTCATTGGAGCAGGCGGGATTTCGATGCGAGCTCTTACCTCGTCGTTGAGGAACTCGTAGAGCACTGTGGGCCGACTCTGAGCTCATAGCAATGCCATAGAGTAGAGCAGGGACCAACCTCGCTGCCGGTCCTTGAGCAGATCACTGTGCAGCAATTTAGAGGGACGCGTCGGATTTCATGCAGACCGGAGAACTCACTCTTGCAAGACTGGCGCACTGTGGACCATGGTCGCCATCAATAAGAGTTCTTAATGAAGACTCCCTAGCTCACGTTAGGATATCAGCGGCCATTTCAAAGAAAGGGAGGGAGTTTGGAGTTGCGGCAAGCTTGCTCGACGCGCTCAATTTGCACGCGCTCTCCCGGCCGCTCTGATAGTTATGGTCCCTTCCTTCTAACGATCTCCAAATGGCTATTTCTTAGGCTTAGGCCACACCTAGAAGCATTGGAAGTCAGTCGAAGTCAAGGGAGGGCAAAGGGAGCGAGGACGGACGTAGCGCTTTTGAGTGAGCTTGGACGAGCGCACGCTCTTGACGAACGGCATGAGCGAGTCCCTCCTGGCCGTGTCCGAATCTAGAGAGGCTTGGTAGAACCACTGCGGGTCGAGCAAGTTGCCATTGGCGTCCTGTTCGCTCAGGGCTTGAGAATCGAGTTTCAATGTAAACAAGGACGGACGCAGGACGAACCTTAAGATTGTTGCTCGGGACCACTCCGAAGGGGCCAGTCCGGAGAGTTTTGAGGGCCATGCCAGAGGTGAGCACCGGCAGAGAGGGCTGGAGGGCGTGCAGGATCTCCGAGGTGGTCATGGTGGACCGGAGGCTGAAGACGAGGTTGGAGGCGATCAGGCCGGTCAGGTCCACGTTGTCCGGCAGCACCACGTCCTCCTCTTCTTCGTCTTCGTCCTGCTCCATCCCGCCGTCATGACCGAGGTGGTTGGACGAGGTGGCGTCGTCGGAGAGCTCAGAATCGGATTCTAGGTCGTCCTTGTAAATCAGGCTTGGCGGCTTGGAGGATGTTGGCGGTCCAGGGACGGTGGACAGCTTGGTTATTGTTGCCCCGGTTTGGTCGGTCAAGGTGATCGCCGGTGATGCTGCTGATGAGGCTAGAGTGACCTTTATGCAAGCGTCGAAAAAGTCGACCAGCACGCTCGTCTCTCCTAGCGGCATCGGGCGGGTCTGACCTCTTGAGACGAGGATGCCATTCAGCTTCAATCCGTTCTGGCCTAGCACGGTGATGTGGGTGTTGGTGATGCTGAGTGTCGATGCATAAATAAACAACACTTCCGAGCGCAATGGGACAAAGCGACGAACAGGGCGTGGCAGCGGGACACTTTGGCCTTGCCCGACAGCTTGAAGAAGCGGGTGGCGCTGTGTTGGGCCAGATCCTTAGCCTCGGGCGTCTTGCGGCCCACCAAGACCTGATCGTCCGGCGCCAGATGCAGCTCGCGGATTGGCGGTAGGTAAGGCCGGCTGAGGGTGGACACGGGCGAGGAGATGCTGCTGCTGTTCAATGCTGTGGACGTGCACGGCGAGGGATAAGGCTCTGTCTCTGAACTTCAGCTGGTTTGTTGACTGGCCAAGCCGCGAGGGAACGCACGATATTTCTGCAGCTTGCGCTTCTTGAGCGACGGCACCTCGAACTGCGGGAAGGGCGAGGACGTCGCATTCGTATTGCGAGACGCCAGGGCTCGACGGGGAGTGGCCATGGTGACGGGTGAGGAGCAACAATGCTCCCGCACAAAGCTTCGTCGCCAGTTTGTTTACTTTTGCTTTTTCCCGTTTGCGCGCGCTCGCCCGTGGGATCACAGGGCCAACAAGCTTCTTGACTTCCTCCAACGAGGTACGAGTCACATTTCAAGACTGGCATCCCGCAAGACTTTAGACAGAGGCAGGCCCGAAGTGCGTCCCCTTCCATTTTCTGGTGCATGAATTCAAGCCTCCAGCTTCAACGGCGACGTCTCGGCAAACTTGACTTCTTTGTACACCTCTGCGATCTTAGGAAGGGCGAGGATGTCCTTGGTGTACTGGGTCGCATGGGGATATTTTGCTTGAACGGAGCTGGTGGAGCCAACAAGTCAGCATCGAAGCCTCGCTCACTTTGAGGCCAATGGAGCTCACGAATCAAACAGTCCACCATAGCCTCTGACCAAGCCCGAGACGACCGCAATGTCGGCCAGAGTCAAGGAGTCACCGACGAGGAACCTCTTCTTGTGCAGTTCGAGGTACGTGTCCAACCGGCCCAGAGCATCGACCGCGCTCGCATACTTTTGCTGGAGGAGCGCTGGCGAGACTTCTTTGTTGAAGCCAGCCAACGAGCCGTAGACGAACAGCCTGGTTTGGGGCCGAGTTCAGCCTTGGATGACCGCACTTGCACAGCGGGAAGAGAGCTTACAGGTTCACGAGCACGGCAAAATCCACCCAGCCTTGCCATTGAGCGACTTGAGCCTGCCCAGCCGCATCCGCAGGCAAGAGTCCGCTCTCGGGCGCTTTGAGGGCAATGTAAAGCGCAATGGCGGATCTGATGAGCGTTCGCACTTTCAGCTCGAAGGTGCGTTGTGCGAAAAAGAAGAGTATGAAACCCACCCTTCGGAAATGTACTCGCCATCGAGAGTCTCGAATGCGGGAGCTTGGCCGGATGGGAACTTGGCGCGGAACTCAGGAGTTCGGTTGGTCTCGCCGTGTTTGTAGGACTCGTCCAATTTGAGCGACACGTTGGCCACACTGGCAGCCGCCAAGATACGGAGGGCTCGGTGGGCACCAAAATGCCAAGGGTCGTACATGTACACTGCCCTCTCGGCATTAGCGAGCTTTCGATGCATGATATGGAGCCTACAAGTTCCGATGGGTGTCTTTGCCGACATTTTTGCTTTACAGTGGGTGGATAGGGAGGGCAAGAAGCAGGAACAGCACCAAAATGCGAGATCCAATTGCACTACCGCAATATGGCGGCAGCGTTTTGCGCGATGGTGAAATCAGGGATCCAAGCCTGGCTGACTGATCAGGCCGAATCTGGCCTGCCGAGGCCATCAAGGCAAGACAAAAAGGCAGCTATAGATGAACCAATGATGGCGCAAGGGAACGTGGTCGTTACCAGCAGGATGGGAGACCGGTGGCAACTACTCCATTGAACAGGCAAGGTGGCAAACGCCTCACATTTGCATTGATCTCGCCAGCTCGATGTCTCAGGCATAAGAAGAGGAAGCAAAAAACACGCAGGACCATGATTTAGCAGACGGCCGTAGCTCTCCAAGCCTGCGGCTCTAAAGTTTAAACTCCTCTTCTCCGCGCTCAGCCACCTGATTGTCCCTTGAGCTGGCTTGCCTTACGCTGCCGAGCCCACGACACCTAGAAACCTGCATCTTATTGCCCTTGAGCGCATAATATCGAGTCGAAGGTCGAACAGGATGCCGGGAGGTGAGCGAAAGCCATTCTGCGCTTGGTGGGCAAATTCGTTGCTGGACGACGGCCACTGTGCGAATAGCAACGTCTGGTGTTTTTATATGGCTGGGTCACGAAACTGGAGAGCGCGATGGAGGCCGCCGCTGTCTGGAGCTCATGCAAGCGCCCGCCGGACGTCAACCACTGCCAGTTCATCCAACTTGACCTTGACTTTAACGACGTCCAGCGAGCTCTAGCTTCGATTCTAAGTACCCTTCGAGCCAGCTCTCGTGGCCATCGCTGGCCAGCACCCGTGTGGTCCCGTATTCCCTCAAATCGTCATCAAAGTCGACGTCAGCCATGCCGGACGCGTGAAACACCCGACAGAAGGCTAGATGAATCGCAAGGAGAGTCGGGTTCGGAGGCGGGATGAAGACGCCGGCGTCATCACGAGTAGTGCTCGAGAAAACGACACGGGAAGCTACGGATTTGAATTCTCGCCGGCCATCGATCATTGAGGCCGGAGGGTGAAGGAGGTTTATCACGTCGTAGGTGTTGGTCTCGTTTGCGACCTGGTGCTTTGCCGACTTAGTCTTCGAGATTTGGTCAAAGTGAACACCCACCTGTTCGAATGCCAGTCTGAAAGATCCAAATCGCTCGTGCGTGTCCGAAGAAAGGAGAATTGCGTTTTCTGGACTGTTGATCTGCCGCTCGAGGATGGTTCGGGCGACGTCCTCGCGACAAAATGCGTAGATATTTTGCTGGATGGCGGTCTTCTCCTGAAAGAGGTCTGTGAGAGAGGAAGCCTTCAGAGTTCACTGAATGCTAACCTCCAACTCCAATGTGCTGTCTTTGTTGGTCTTTGCACATGAAAAGGCCAGAATGTGAGCGGCGTTCATGGCGCTGTAGGTGACAGCTTGAGCATTGCGGTAAAAGGCAAGGTAGCGTGCCGGGTCGATCTTCTCTAGGCGTTCATCCAGAGACTTTGTGACAGGGCAAGTTGCGTTTTCGCGTATTTGCAGCTAAATGGGCGTAAGCAAAACTTCGAGAACGACAAAATAGCGATGGTCAGCTCACCAATTTAGTCAAAGCTGACTGTCGGCGAGCGAAGACTTCCGGTTCTGGTAGCCACTCTGAACCCAGGCTTTCCTCCGATCCAGCCGTGGTGTCCGACAGAGTTGTCATAGTTGAACTTCCGGAATGGGTTCGTTTCATTTCCGCCGAATTTGCAGGGCGCGGGGAGTCCAGTTCCGACGCGGCTGAGGACACCGATCTGGGGGTCGAAGTCTTGCCCGCCGCTCGCACTGGCAATGTTAGTTAGTTGTAAAGTTAGGCAATGCCACATCAGTTTCAGGAATTCAGACCTTACCTCGCATAATGGACAAGCGCCAGTCCTCGGCCAAATTAAGGAGAGCTTCTGGGTCATCTCTCTTGTCCAAAAGCTCTCGAGCAAGGAAGATCCTAGCACTCGGCGGCATGTGCAGGAGCAGGGCAACGAAAAGGTGGCGAACGACCCGATTCTTCTTCATTGATCCTTTGCCCTGAGTTCCCTCCACCCGCTCATCCAGAATTGGAAGGCTTTCAGAAAATGCCAATGCTGAGTCGATTGTTTCCTGCGTATTGATGGAGGCCATGATGATGGCGGTGCATGACTTTGGCTCGTTGTTCAAGCGCAAGAAGCTTGCGATTGTATGCGAGGGCAAGATTGGACATCCGCCTAGATTTGCAAAACATATCGAGTACTGCATCTCTTTACCTCAAGTCGGGAACCAAAATCGCTTGGGCCGTCACACCGCCACAACGACATTTTGCCACTCAGTGTGACTCTTGACTCCGACCCCTTGAGCCAAACTCTGACAACACGATTGATGGTCGATATTCGCCTCCCCGTCGAGATCATAGAGCAAATCCTTGATTACCTGGAGCCGCCAGATGCCCTCAAATTAGTTCTGGACAAGACGACGTTGGAAGCCGTTCGCTCGCGCCTCTGGGGCACGGTCGTCCTTTCTGCAGACTGCACTTCCCAGCGAGTTTCGCAGCTACTGGAAGCGATTGAACGAGCACCAGAGCTGCAGCTGGCACACCGTATCCGAGGGCTTGATAGCAGGCTCGACGACGAACTTGGCAGTGATCATGAGGCCGATGAGCTCCTGGCCAAACTCTGCACCCTCGCCGCCCAATGCGAGAGATTGGACCACCTTAGCCTCAAGGGATGTGACCCGATGCGTCTCCAAACACTTTGTACAATTGTGAGTCGTTACAGTCCGCCCGCATTAGCAAAAGCCTTGAGTCACTCTCCTGTTAGCTCGGCGAAACTCAACGGCTCTCGGGTTTGACCAGCTTGGTGCTTCAAGGAGGCTCGATCAAGCCATGGTGAGTATCGCCCTTTTGCTGGGCTGCCTCACAGCTCACCGAGCGCGTTGTCAGGCTCCCTGTCCACGATGTCTTCGGCATGCTCTCCTCTTGCCCACTTCTTCGAACGCTCGTCGTCAAAAGTGTCACTTGTGGAACGAACACGGACTACGCTCGAGTGGATCTCCCTCGGCTCTCTCAACTGGTCATGGAAGGGGTGGCAAATTGCTCGGAACAGGACCGGTTCTCGCATGCTGCCCTCTTTCACCTCCTTGCCGCCTGCCCAGGAGTCCAGGATGTTGCGCTCAAGAGCATCACGTTTGACCAAATCACCAGCTTGGAGGCGGCAGAGGCAGTACGCGCTCTCGACCTCACGACCTTACGCCTTGCAAACGTTCTCGGAGACTGGTACAAGCCTGGTTACGCCAACAGCAACCCTCTTCTATCCTCTTCGATTCGCAATCTAGAGCTGGACAGCCCAAGGTGGACGATAATCGGCCGGCTGTTAACAGAATTTCCTTTGGTGGAGCGCCTACATCTGTCGTGGAACAGCGTTGGGGACGCCCGTGTGCCAGCTATGGGCGCTTACTCCTTCCTTCGCGTGTTGCGGATGAACTTCTCCGATTTCATCACGTTTGCCGATTTCTGCGATTTCGTGGCAGGCGGCAAGCTGCCAGCATCCCTTCGAGTTTTGTCGATCCGGTCGCTCACCTGGAAGGTCACCGATCCAAACACCTACCCGGCGAACACACTCGATTTTTCCGATCCGCACAGGCTCCCAAACTTGCAAGAGATCACGCTGCGCTCCTTTGGGGGACCGGCCAAAACCATCCACTCGTTCAGCAGGAGGCCAGGTCTCCGTTTATTCTTCGGCTTCGATGGCTGGCAGAAATTCGGATTGGAGGCTCCTGTGGAGGAGCTGTAAGGCGACCGAGGTGTGCCGCGAGGCCAGGAGAAGAGCAGCCAAAACTTCGACGGGGATGGTGATGGCGGAAATGAAGTAGCGGTCTACAAGATGTTCAACTTACCACTCTGCGTCTGAAGAACGTCTTCGACTCTTATGGGCGCTTCTTCACCGAACGCAACCTCACTTTGTCGCCTTCCGTTCGTCGGCTCCCGCTTGTCGAGATGAAAGTTCATGGCCAGGCACACCTTTCTCGCCGACTGCCTGGTTTGGAGCACATCGAGCTTCCCAACCGTTCAAATCGTACTTGAAGAGCCCCATCGTCCTTCTCGGCAGCCACCCTCACTTTCGCGTCTTGCGTCTGGAATTTGCGGACTGCACCTCGGCTCAGTTCCTCACGCTGCTTTCGGACCGCTACAACCATCCTGCCTCGCTGCAAGAGTTCTCCATCACCTTGTCCGCCTTTTGGTTCGTCTTCCAAGAAGCGCCTCGTAAAGTCGACTTCGCGGATCCGAACGTGCTCCCTAACCTCGAAAACCTGGCCCTGCGTTCCAGACACGACGGCATCAAGGCCACGCATTCGTTCAGCAAGAGCCCCAGATTGAAGTTCCACTTTGGCTTCGAGGAGTGGCAGAGGTTCGGTCTGGAAGCTCCGGACGTTGTGCTTTCAGGTGCGTGCTTCGCACTCTTGCGTTGGTCTTCATGCAATGACTCTCATCAAGCAGATACATAGCGAGCGGAGCAGCAGCATGCAAGGATAGCGTTGGCCGGGTGGGCAGGTCAAGTGGCAAACAAGTGGTGGCCTCGATGTTTGCGGCTCGACGCCAAAACAGCTGGCGATTCTGCGTTACAGACGCTTTGAAAGTTCATTTGCTAAAACACGGCAAGCGAAGACCATAAGGCAGAGATGAGCGGCCTGCTGGCTTAAATTCTGAGAGAGCGCTTCGAACGTCGACCCCGGACGGCCTGCACATTTGATAGCTGCCAATTCCAACAGCTCATAAGGCCACAGAGGACGCAGCAGACCCCGGCCATGTCAGAGAAAGAGCTGCTGCTCGTTTGCTCATGGGTGCGTTCGCCGCCCTCAAACAAGGGGCCCAGCTGAACCAGAGCGCTCTCTGCAGGCGTTCCCGTCGACGCCGAATGCGCCAGACGCTGATTTTGCTGTGCAAAGCCTGTCAAGAGGCGCCGGCTTCAGGGAGGCGCCCTTCCATTGGAGCTTCATCGACCGGCCTCAGCGTGCGTCCTGCCTCATGCTGGTTCTGCGTGGTGCGCAGTGTTGATCTTCTGCGTGCCGCCAACAGCCGAGACGCTCATGCTCGTCTTCAACACGGGTCAGCAGACCTACGGCGATGGCATCCGCTACCTCAACGGCATGGCCGAGCAGATCCACCACGAGCAGGTCGGCCAGTTCCGCATCGAGATCTGCTACTCGGGCGACGGCTACCTCCCACCAGAGTCCCCTGACAAGCCGGCAGAGCACCAGCCGTACCTGCTCCGCTACAGGAAGCGCTACCGGCTACTGCAAGGCGGCAATGTGCGTTCTGCCCTCTTACACCACCAGCCAGATTTCCTTGGCTCAAAATGCCTGGGCGGCGATCCACAGCCCAGCTTATGCTTGGTCTACTGGGGCATCGAACAGCTGACGCCGTCTTCCAAGCCAACGCCAATAGGCTGGGAGAGAGAGCCCATCAGGAAATACCCCTTGCCGGTGCGCAGACCTGCCTTCCCTGTCACCCTACCTCGTGTTGATCTAGCTACGCGTTCAATGCACAGGCTTTCAACTCTGCGGGCGACGTCTTCCCGCTGCAAGACGTGGCGGCCAGGCAGCAACAGCAACAACAAATGATCATGGCCCAACAGCAGCAGGCCCAGCAGCAGCAACAGCAGCAGCAAATGGCCTATCAAGCTCAAGCTGCCGCCCAAGCCCAAGCTGCCGCTCGAATGCAACAGCAACAGCAGCAGCAGCAATACCGGGCCGCCGCCGCCGCCGCTGCCGCCAACAACCCCAACTTGCTCCGGCAAGCCGTCCCGAACGCCACCCTGCCCCGCGCCAACCCACAACAGCAAGCAGTCCCTGCGCCCCAGCAAGGCGTGCTCCAGCTCCCGCCGCCGCAAAAGCCAGAGGAGGTGGACGACATCGTCGGGCCCTCGGACCGGCAAGCCGCCATCGACCGCTACGAGCAGAACCACCTGCTCATGAACCTCATCTTCGACTCCATGTCCGTCAAGGAGCTCACCGCCAACTTCATCGGCGACCTGCCGGTCCCAAAGTCGGGCAAGGTCAAGCTCGAGGACGGAACGGATGGGTACAGCGTGGAGGCGGACAAGACGGCCTTGGAGGCAAAGCTGGACAAGCTCAAGTCGGAAGTGGCTGCGCTCAAGACGGCAAAAGGCGCCAACAAGAAGCGGTCTTGACCCCCCGACAAACCTCCCTCGCCCACAAGCTTTCTTGGACGGGGAGCCTATTCTCATCACGAAAAACCCACGAAAGAAGATACCCTGCATTGGCATTCCCTCACACGCACGCATTGTTTTGGAGACAGGCTGCCACAGCCACTGTCCGGCCCGGAAAGATGTGGTGGCGCTTTAAAGCGACTTCATTCCTCCTCTTCGCCCTCGACGACCTCCTCCGTCTCTTCCTCTTCGACCTCTTCCGTCTCTTCCGTCTCTTCTTCTTCCTCCACTTCTTCCGTTTCTTCCTCTTCGACCTCCCTTTGGCGCCACGAAAGGACCTCGTCAACTCGGCACTGGCATGCGATGGGAATGCGACACTCACTCGTCGTCTTGGACCTCGACCTCCTCCGTTTCTTCAGTCTCGACTTCGTTGTCCTGCTCGCCTCTGGGTGGCCGATTCGACGACACCAAGTTCAGTCAACTTGAAAGCACCTTTTAAGGGACTCTTGGACACTGACTCGGCTTCCTCCTCAACATCTTCGGAAGGCTCATCGTGACCGCTGCCAGAAGCATTCCTCAGCACCTTGGGGCATGGAGCTTTCGTGTGAGACTGAACACGTACTCGCCATCGTCTTCTTCAGCCTCGCCACTTTCCAAGAAGCGCACTTTCAGTCCGTCATCTTAAGGCAACAGAACGAAGGGCTGGAGCGCACTCGGCCTCTTCTTCGGGAGCGCATTCGGCTTCAGCGTCGTCGGACTGGGAGGGAGGCTCTGCCTCTTTCAGCTGTTCGCAGAACCAGTCCTGGGCGGACTTCTCGTTCCACTGGAATCCATCGTAAGCACATCGCTCAAGCTTCAAGGCCAAGAGTGAAAACTCACTTCGGGGTCGTAGGAGTCCTCCTCGACCGCCAGCTTGACGGCTTCCAGGCGCTCGACATAGTCATCGTGGCCGCCCCTACATCGATCCGTCAGCCTTGAAAGCAAGATACTTGAACAATAAGCTCGACGCACTGGCTGTTGGATTCGATCAACTTGTTGACCTCGTCAAGTCTGCCCAGCGTCTCGCATCAGCCGATGGGAACTTGGCCTGGCTTGCTGGCGTACCTGCACTGCTTGCTCTGGTTGAAGGCTGCGATGGTGGCCATTTCTGTGTTGGTTGGTAGAAGGAAGGAAAGGATTTGGTCTGGTAGCGGAAAGGAAGGTGATTGGGCATTTTGAAGGCGCGAAGGGGAAGTAGAAATGTTGGCTGGGCGGTGGAACGAGAAACCGCAGCGACCTGACCTAGAACGTCCTGTTCTGGTCAGAAACGCGCTCAGGTTGGACGTGCAGAGAACAGTGATTACCATACGTGCCTTTGCCCGAGGCACTTGGCGCGACTGGCTACGCGCCTCCCTTGCCCAATCCCAGCCAGTCTCACTTCCGTATGCCCTCAATGCTGCGTCTGATGATTGTCTGTATGTGAAATGAAGCCTGAATAGGGCCAGTACCGTCTTTCTCTCTTCTGTTTCCCTACGAACTGGCACTCGAAAGCGGTGGTGGCGTGTGGCTCTTTCGGCGTCCTGCTGTCTAAACTGCGTCGGATTGTAGCTGAGGACGTGATGAAAGCACGGTGTGGCTCTCCGCTTGATCTGAGATGCTTGGTAATTTCTTTAAAAGTGCCCCCAAATGCCCCAAAGACTGCGCGGTTCATTCTTCTTCGAGCTCCAGCGTCTCTGGCTCCTCCTCTGGCTCTTCTGGCTCCTCGTCGGCATCTTCTTCTGCCTCATCATCCTCACTGGACGAAATCTCAGGTCTTTGGTAACCGATCCCGCTGGAAGGCAACGTACTCTGGACCTTCGTCTTCACCGCTGACTTCACCTTCGATCTCAGTTACCTCTTCCTCATCCTCGTCCCTGAATGCACTTGTATCAGTTATGAAGCGGCACATTGCCCTGAGAACAGCGATATTTCGGACTAACCCATCAATGGCGGCTTCGGGATCCTCCTCCTCCTCCTCCTCATCGACAAGCTCGTCGGCGTCATCTTCTGGCGCGGCTTCTTCTTCTTCTTGGTCTTCAAAAGTTTCCTCTTCATCGGCTTCCGCTCTGAAGATGACCATTAGTTTATTAGCGGTTGATCCGGCTATCTGGACCTTACTGATCTTGGTCCAAAGCCTCTTCAGACTCGACGCCCTCTTCCGTTTGCTCGGGCTCAACCTCAGCAGCAGCGGCCGGAAGGGTAGCAGCCGGTTGGGCGGCAGCCGGCTGAACAGTAGCAGCAGCTCGGGGAGCGGTAGCCTCCTTGAAGCGCTCTTGGAATTGCTGCATCGATTTACTGGCATTCCACTGACCACTTGGTCAGCTGAGTTCATGCAGCGCTAGAGAGAGAATCTTACGAAAGGATCAAAGTCTTCATCCTCGACCGAAACTTTCAACTCTTCCAGGCGGCTGACCAAGTCTTGATTGCCACCTCTACCAATCGCGCGATCAGCGGTGAACGTATCTCTCCAATACGAAAGGCAGACCTGCTGTGTACGTTCAACAGCGCGTCGACTGCCTGCAGCCTGATTTCAAGGTTCGCGTCTCAGCAGTCGAATCTCCTCAACAAGTGCGACCAGCTCGCACCTCTTCCTTTTGGCATCATTGAAGACCTCGATGTTGGGGTTCGTTCTTGACATCCCGCTGATGTGGTCGCGCAGTCGGTCGTAACGGAAAGGGAAGCGAACGAGCCCAAGGGAACGAGGGGCCAAGCATTAGAAATCAAGCTGAGCAGCCGGCTTCTCTCTTGTCAGGATCGCGTCTTCCTTTGCAATGTGGACGTGCAGAGGTGCCTCGACGCGTCCAGAGCGCCTCCCGCCAACCAAACTTTTGGCCACTCATTTATCGCTCGTCCGCGTCCAGCCAACTTGAACAGTTCTCTTCCCGCTTGCTTATACACGGTTTTGGCGCATGTACAACAATGCTACCGATTCTAGACGCGTCGAGGTTCTCGAACACAGGCTTCATGAGGCCCACTCCGCCTTGGATGATTTTCGGCTCGCGCATGAGTCTCAAGTGGAGGCTTTGCAAGGCGACATCAACGCCCTGAAGAAGCTGGCGATCGCTCTAAAAGAAGCGCTTGAAGCAAAAGAAGACGAGTTTCAAGAGCTCAAAGAGGCCTATGCGGCTTTAACGCTGCCGCATGAAGGTGCTGTGCCGCTCGCCAGCCTCTGGGACGGAAATTCAAGAGGCTGGCTTGCAGGCTCTGTTGTGGCCAACTCTAGCGATGCTCTAAAGGCGGCGCATGTCGACTTTCATGACTATATCGACCCTCAACCGTCTAGGAGGCCAGCCGTCTCGACCGAGGAGGAGCGGCTGGCCAGACCGGAAACCGCTCTACAAATACGGGCTCTTGCCATCGAACTGGCAAGCGAGCTTGAAGTAACGCGGCATGCGGCAGCTGTGCGGGAGCAAGAGCTGCAGGCTCAAATCGCAGACCTCGGGGCACGGCTGGGCAGCTCCGTCAATAAGGCAGTGCGTTTACTCTTCCTCTTTGGGGTCGAAACTTCGTCTCATCATTACTTCAGATGGACCGACTGGCGCAGACATCAATACCAGAGCTACTGGCATCAGTCGGGCCCAATCATGCAGAGTGAGCTCCTCGGTCAGCCTTCGCATCTGAGCTTAGTGCCAGCTTGTCCATCAGATCTGACGATTTAGCAGCGACGCTATCGAATCTAAGTACTGAAGTCGAGAGCTTGCAGAAGCGGGTCGCTCGCCTCCAAACTGAAAAGACCACCATCAGCCGCAAGGCGCCCAATGTGGGTTTTCTCGTGCTTCACACCATTTCAAATCTAATTGTTTTAAAGGACTCTTCTCTGGTGGATGAGTGCCACGAGTAAGTTGGGCTTCACCACATTTGCCACCTTGGCTCATCAGTCGGCCGAGATTACAGTCTATCAGAACGCCTAAGAGACGCCTCGCTAGAGACCACCGATTTAAAGGCGGCCTTGCAATCTAGAGAAGAACAGTTGCAAGACGTCGCCAACCGCAGTCAAGCAGCGATTGCCACCCTCGAGAATGAGGTAGGCTGGCCACCCCTTTCATTTGTATCAAATGCGAGGGCGAAATTGTTCTGCAGATATTGGAGCTGAAACGACAGCTCGATGACAAGTCGACCGAGGCGGCCAATACTTCTCACTCGTTGGAGGCCGAGAAGCAGACCAATGCGGATCTCTCAAGTCGGCTCAAGTCCATGGTTTGTTCTTTCAGCCGTCGCTTTCAGGACGGACGTTTGACATAATTGTTAATGTCCAGGTGGATAATCTAGACAGTGCTCTAGAAGCTGGAAGCTAGCGAATGAAATCGTCCTCGGGTAATAGGTTCTAATTGGACGAAGTGAAGCCTCCTGCGTCCTTGGTCCTCGCTTTGGCCAAGAGCATGGCCAGCCTCTTGTAGTCCTCCAACAGAAGCGGCACATCGGCCAGCCGCAGGTCCTCCGGCTTGACCGTCAAGAAGCGCTCGATGGCCGCCGCACCTTCGTCCGTCCCCGGCACCGAGGACTCAGGGTTGAGGAGGGATAAAGGCCGACGGGGTGGGGAGTTGGAGATGGAGGACGAGCGGGAACGGACGGATCTCGTGGACGGCGAGAAGGAAGGGAACTTGTTGCGAGCCTTCGAATACCTTTTAGCGCGTAATCATTAATTCTTCCAGGACAAGAAGCACTCACCAGATCTTTGGACTCTGACGGTGGTGGAGTAGGGGAGGCGAACCGAGTAGTGAGGGAAGCCAACCGGTCCGTGAACGACGGCTTGCTGTCCAACGGCTCCTCCTTCTCCTTGATCGAGTCTTCATCCGAGGTGACAGCGACCAACTCCTTCTCCGGTGGTGCGCCTGCCTCGCTGGAGTTCCCAAACAGACTCCGACTCCTCGAGCGGATCGATTCGGTCTTTGAAGCGCCACTTGAGGAAAACAAAGGCGTCCCTGCCCTCCTGAACAGTCCCGCGCCAAACGACTCTTTCGCGGAGTCTTTGGCCAAGTCCGAGTTGCCGGAGCCAGAGAGAACGTTCCGGACTTCGTCAATCGTCTTCGGCCCGGGAGTGGCCGCTGCTGTTTTGGACAGCAAGACGCCAACGACGCCAGCAACGCCAGAGATGGTGCTTGACACATGGCCGGCCATTTGCCCAGCGATCGAGTCCAGCTCTTGCCGCATCCCCGGCTTGTGCGGTAAGGTTGAGAAAGCAGCCGAGGGCGACGCTTCCCCGGGCTCCAAGATCTTGCCTGGCGACAAGCCAAGAGCGGCCATGTCCACGTTCAAGAGGAACTCCTGGACGGCCTGCATGTTGGTCAGGCAGTACATGGCCTCGCCCGTAAAGAGGGATTCGGCCCGGAAGCGGCGGATGAAGGCGAGGTGGGAGGCGAGTTGGTGTGGGTTGCACTGGACCACCGAATAAATCAAGAGAGGTAAAATGAGATCTGCGGAGGAGGTTTGCCGCGGTTTCTTGGGCGGGTCGAGCGAGGCTTCTTGGAGGTCGGACAAGGCGGGTTGGGAGAGCTTGATGGATGGGATGTCCTCTTGGGACGTCAAGTTGGAGTGCAGGCTGGCTTTTGGGGTGGTGGATGGGGAACCCGGAGCCGAAGGTTGGGAGCGAAGGGAGAAGCCGGCGAGCGATTTGACGTCGTCGGACATTTCGTAGTCCCCGCCACCAGGTCGGACGGGCGGCAAAGTTGGATCGGTCTCCTTCTTCATCGGGATGTCCGGCATGTCGCTCAACCTATCTGTGAACCACAAGAACGTCCCCAAATCACAATCCGTTCTCGAGAGAGTGATAAGAGAGGGATGAGGCGCACCAACGATCAACTTATGAGTCTCGACCAGCACCTTCATCTTGCTCTTCGGAGTCCTACACCCTTCGCCCTCCAGTCGCTTCAATTCCACTCCACAAGCCTGGACCAAAGACGAGAGTTGAGCTTGGATCACTTCCAGCTCTGGGTGGTCCTCCTCGTCTTCGGGGTGCAGGTCGAAGCCGAGGTGCTCGAGGGAGAGGTCGAGTAGGTTTAAGCCGGCAATGCGAGAGGAAAGGGAGACGTCGTCTGATCTATCGCTGGAAGTCGGGATGGCGAACAACCTGTGCTCTTTCGTCAGTCATCAGGCAGCCCCTTGTGGCAAGTGCCTAGAGTAGACGAAGGAAACGCACCGGTCATACATCAAGTCGCACACCAGATCCTCCACCTTCTGCACGGCCTCGTCCGCCTCCCCATCCTCCTCCGCCCCTGAACTCTTGCCCAGCGCGGAGTCCTTGAGCACGCACTCGCGCACGCGGTCGTACATGTCCTGCATGGCCCCCGCCAGCTCCTCGGCGCCTTCTTTGCCGGGCGGCAGCTCGAAGAAGCGGGTGGAGGACGAGGTCGACTTCCAGTCCGAGTAGGGCGGGAACAGGTTCTTCACCCAGCCCACCGCTTGTGACACACCTGCTTCCCCAAGTCCCCCTATCCCCCCTGTACCCGCGCCCGAGTTCAAAGCCACGGCGGAGGTGGAAGTGGTGGCGGTGGAGGAGGAGGAGAGGGAGGAGCGGGCGTAGTTCTCCAAAGCCCTCTTGATCCCTCGCCGCTGGTCGCTCGTCTTCAAAGGCTTGTCCGAGATCCAGACTTCCAGCCCCAAGCCCTGCCCGGCCGAGCTGGTCGTCGGTGGCGCCGAGCTCGGGTCAAAGTAGGAATCCCGATCGGCCGGGGTGGGCGTGAATGGGGTGGTTGCGTTGGGCGGCAATGCTTTAGGAGCGGAGGAAGAACCGAATAGGGAGGCCAGGCGGGAAGTCGTCGCGGAGGAAGAGGAAGGCGGTTTGGAGGGGGAGGTTTCTGGGGATTGGGCCAAGGCGTTCCTAGGCACCGAGAGTTGCTTGAGAGCTGAGAGTTGATATGTGGGCAAGTCGGGGATGGGGTGGGAGTACAAGGGCGGGCCGAAGAGATTGCTGTTGGCTCCCTCATGGATTACATTCGAGGGACGGAATGAGGGAGGAGGGAGACAAACTCTTGGGTTTGGGCATCTGCAAAGTCGGAATTGGGAGGAACATGTACGCAAGACTTGAAAGTCAGCTTGTCTCTGTGCCACATCAATCATGGACATCAGCACCAATGCCAGGTAAGCAGATGAAAGTGAGAATGGTGCGCACCCTTGAACGACCCCCCGCAAGCCGGAGAGCGTGACGACCTCCTCCGCCCCATCCTGTGCGTCTTTAAACAGCACCAAGTGGGCGGCCAAGAAGGCGGGCGACATGCTCTGGCCCGTCGACTCCTTTGGCAACAACAGCCTGACCCCGCCCGCTTCCAGCACGCTGACCAGGCGCTCCCACTCGTCCTTCTCCTTGCCTTTGAGGTCTGGCGGCGAGACCAGAGCCAGCAGCAAGGACCAGCCGGCGGATGCGTGGGTGAGGCCGGAAGCCTGGGCGGACGCTTGGAGGGTCTGGAAGGCGAGCTTGTGGCCTGCTGCATTGGAAGGGGCGAGGGCGAGGGCGGAGGATTGGCTGTGGACTGTGGTGGAAGTGCTGGCTGTGGGCAAAGACTTGGAGGGCAGCCTGGAGTGGGTGCCACTTTGAGGCGGGCGATGATAGACCGCATAGCCTGGCTGCTCCTCCTGAGCCAATGACAGCGGGTGCTCGGCTGCTGCACTGCTGAACCCAGTGCTGGACGCTTGCCGAGTAACCGGACGCTGAGCACCGCTACTCATTCGTCTCGTCGCCGCCGCCGACTCTGACAATTGGTCGATGCAGCTTGACCCTCGCCGACGAATGACAACAGCTTTGACTTTCAGCTTCGTCGACCCGCTCATCCAGGTTCAGCCGTCCACCTCGCGCACCAGGTGGCTGCCTGTGAGCGAGGACGTCGACATGCACGACGAAAACCCCATGAAAACTTCGGCCGTCGCTGTCCCCGGCGAAATGGTGGCTGATGCCTCGGATTGGATGAGGTTCGTCTGCCTTTTCACTTCATACAGCTTTTGCCTGGAGCAGTATGTCGACCATGAAGGTGACGAACAGGGGACACGGCACCTACCTTCAACCTGGCCAAAACTCAGTCCTGGCCGGCGTCGCTGGCCGAGTCGAAAGAGTCAACAAGCTGGTCTCTGTCAAGCCTTTGCGAGCGAGGTACAAGCCAGAAGTCGGGGATTTGGTCGTCGGGCGCATCACTGAGGTTCGTCGCCCTCACTACTTTCAGCTGTCCCCGAGAGAGGCTGACTCACTTCGAGGAACGAACAGGTCCAAGCAAAACGGTGGAAAGTGGACGTCGGAGCCAGGCTAGAAGCAGTGCTCATGTTGTCCTCTATCAACCTGCCCGGCGGAGTCCAAGTTCGTGTCGTTCCCTCTACCCTATAAGCAACTTCCAAAGGTTTTGCTCACGAACGAGGATCACGACAGAGACGCAAGCTCGAATCGGACGAGCTCCAAATGCGCACCTGGTTCCGGGAAGGGGACCTGCTCGTGGCCGAAGTCCAGGCCTTCTTTCAAGACGGCTCCATCTCCCTCCACACCCGCTCCCTGTCCTACGGCAAGCTCCGAAACGGCTCTCTCGCCACTTTGCAGCCCGGCCTCATACCCAGGCTCAAGACGCACTTCCTAGATCTCAACTCGGGCGTCAAGCTCATCGTCGGCTTGAACGGCCGGATTTGGGTGTCGAGCGGAGGGGAGAGCGTGGAGCGGACGGACGAGGAGATGTACTCGTCCAAGAACGACACGCTGTCAGAGGACAAAAGGGAGCTCATCGCGCGGGTCAAGGCGGTGCTTGAGATCCTGGGGGAGGCAGGCGTGGTGTTGACCGAGGGCAGGGTGACGGCTGCTTGGGAGGCGAGTTTGGAAGGTGATGAGGAAGGGGAAGGGGCGTGGGGGGTCAAGGAGATGATGAGCACAGATGTCAGGAGGGAGGTCGTCCAGAGGGCCATGGCAGCGACGGCTAGCGGGGTTTGAGGGATGCGCTCATTGCATTGTGCTCATTGTGCTCATGTTCACTGCTTCAACCGATTGGAGAGGCAGAATGGACATTGAAGAAGGACGAGAACTTGAGACGTCTATGGTGGTACAAGACAAGAGAGACGCAAAGCCCCTGGGGAGAGTCCTCCCGCCTCTGAAGTTTTGAATGGGCGGCAAGACACAAGGAAAAGGTCCCCATATTCTGAGAGTGTCCAGGCTTCTGTGAGGCGAATCGGCGCAGAAATCCACTTTGAAGATTGGTAGAAGCAAGATGGGCGGCTCGTTTGTTGGTCACTAGCAAGGCTTGTAAAGAGTTGGAACCTACTTGGCTGTAGGCGAAGACCCCCACGGATCCTTTTGAGAAAGAATGGGAGCGACAGGGAGGGGAGCGCCTACTTTTTTGGTGCTTCTTCAACTGGCTGGAAATTCCACCGGAGAGGAAATGGGAGTTATTAGTGATCCATAGAGCGATGGTGTAGTGTACCTCGGGGTGGGCCAAGCTGAGTTCGGACAACATCTCGGTCATGAAGTTCTTCGCGCTCAGTTGGTTATAATAAGCGGCGAGTGCCTTCAAGCGCAAGTCGTCGTTCTCCAGGTACTGCACGTTGTGGATCAAGTTGTGCTTCTGAGCGATGAGCGTGTCAGAAACTTACGTGGGCCAAAGCATACATCGATTTGGGCGACGGTGGGATGATTGGCTTCGACAGGTCCGCAGCCTCGGGTCCGCCGTTCGACTTGATCTTTGAAAAAGTGATTTCGTCGGTGATGAGGTCTGTGTGCAATTAAGAATAGGATAGGACTAAGGCGCGGTCGAAATCGTTTCTATGAAGAAATGACGAACAGTAGAGCATCGCTTGGAAGGTGGTGTAGCAGCAGGAGCTGTCATGCGAAGGATAAAGGCCTCTTCTTCACAGAGACAGAGAAATGACTGACCTGAGAGTGAGTGATGAGAAGTCTGAGTTGAGGCTTTCGAGTTTCTTGATGTCCGCATCAGTAATAACTTGACGCTTGAGGTAGATCATGTCCTTTTCCGAGTCCGAGTCGTAACCTTCATTAGAGGCGACGTCTTCAGGAGTAGAAAGGCCGGTTAAGGATTCGGAAAAGCCACTGCTGAACATCGTCGTGAACAATGGAGACGCTTTCTCGAGAATTTCTTTGGTGATCCATAACCGTAAAGGAACGGGGCTGCCCTTGACCGGGAACGAGACGCGCGCATTATGCGGAAAGGGCGACAAGAGTCGATCTGTTTCAGAAATCAGGCAGGTCTTTAATTCTGTGGCCCATTGCCCGCACCCATGAAGAAAGTGGCACCCAGGTCGGTGGGTTTGACAATTTGGCTCGTGAGTGGAGCGAACGGTTCCGGGCGCTCGACTCCAGCAATGCAGACGCACTCTTCCCGTATTTCGTAGGAAGTAAGCGTGTAGGTATGCTTTTCTTCCACGCCGATCTTGCCATCCAAAAGGGCGACTGCCGCGCTCAAAGTCACGCCATCCCACAAGATACTGCGAGGCATTTTCAGAAGACCGAGGCGCGCAAAGGTCAACGAAAGATCACATTGAAGCTTGACAACAAGCACCCTCGCCGACAGCTGGGGCTGCCGCAGACAGAACCGCCACCACGGGATTTTGGATCTTCTCACCACGTTTGATAGCAGCAAGGCACCCTTTTGTCAGCTCGACCATGGTTGTTGGAAAAGAACACCTATGAGGTCTCTGTCACAATTGAAAGTGGCAAATGGGACAGGCAGATTTTGCAGAGAAGCGCGCAAGTGGCTTCGGGAGAAGGCTTCAGAACATATGAAGAGCCATTCAAGCAGCTCGTTTGTGCCACAGTCATGTTCAAACAAGCGACGTAAAGTCAGACTTCAACCGACAGAAGCGCAACGTCTGAATGCCACCTTTGCAAGTTTTAAAGAAGGCGCGCGTCGGTCGATTTGCAGCGTCTTGGCGGCGCATCCTGCAAGCTCAGGCACAAAAGCAGAGCCCAAAAAGCATATAAAGGGAACGGTAAAGCATCAGGCAGCATGGGACAAAGGATGGCTCTCCCTCTCCAAGAGTCGACCGAGTCGACCTCCACCGCCAATCGCCGTCACCTCGTGACCGATTCGCCACTTCCAATGGCAGTGCTCTCACTGATCAAGCTGTGAGAATAGTCCCTACAACCGCGAGGCAGCCTCGCAGGATGCAATGCTTTCGCCACCGCGCCCCACCAAGTTTCCGGCGGAAATAACAGAACGAGGGCAAGCGAGGAAGCGGAAGAAAATGGGCCATTCTTCTATTACACGGGTGCTGAAACTAAATGCATATGGAGGTCAGAAAGGCGAAAGAGGTGGAGGACCAGAGGTATAACACGATCCAGCTACTGAAGAGGGTGGCGACCTTGTTGGTCTTGAAGATGAGCGGTATCGTTATGCTTAGAGTAAAGGGGAGAGTATTGCGAGAGAAGCCAAAAAGAAAAGGCACGACATTAATGGGGGAACCGGAACATGCACAGCTGGCACAGAGGGCGGAAAGCCGAAAGAAGCACGAAAAGTCGATCAGCGAGGTGGGCGAGCAGGCTCTAAGAGAGTGGTGGCAGAGAGATGGAGACGCCCTGGGAGAGTAGGCGACGGGTCAGGGCGGTGTTGGCTACGCGCAGTATAGCAAGTCAATGGGCGAGAACAAAAGCAGAAGCAAGAATGAGGTAAAACGCACCCGTCTCGACGCCGCCGGTGTAATCGTCGAACTCCAGCACTTCAAAGTCGTCAGAGATGACTTCGGCCATGACAGAAGCCTGGTCGATGCTGTTTGAGGGCGGCAAAGAGACAAAGATCAGCTTCGGCGTCTTGGCGTGGAGACTTGGCCGAGGGGAAACCGCCCGACTCACGCTTGGGTCAGCCTGAAGCGCAAGCAAAAGTCGCCAGCCTCCCGGACGGAGATGTCGTCGAAGACGAAGTAGGCAATCTCCTGCCCGTCCTCGTCCAGCACCTCCTTGACGTCCGACACGAGCTGTCCCTCCAGCACTTGGAGCTCGGTGCCGTTGACGTCGATCAGGTCGATCGGGTCCGAGCTGCCGTCGCTCGAGGGCGGCATGAGCGAGGCGATGCAGACAAAGAAGCCCGTGTCGTCGATGCTACGTGGGAGCAACAAAGTCAGATCTAGCCTTATCTTCCCCATTGAATCATTGCTTACAAGTCTTTGGCGGGGACCTCGTTGTCATCCTCATCGTATGCCGTAAGCTTGATGACGATGGCAGGCACGATGGGGATGCGTCCGACCGCATAAGGATCGTCGCCCACGGCCAAAGCGCGATCTGGCTGCTGAACGATATCCATTTCCCAACGCCTGCTCCCCACAAGGCATCAAACATCTCATCTGCATGTTAATAAGGCATGGGACAAGGGGCTCACCGAACTGCGCTAGATCCGGAGCTGCTCTCCTCTTCGTCCTCGGGCTCGTCAGGCGATAATCGATGACCGCTGCCAGACGCAAAGGGGTTGCGCCCGCTTCTTGCCATGTCTGGATGGGATGGATAGGGTGTAGATGGGAATGTGAAGGCAAGAGATGGATGGACGGTGGCAAACGTTCAGGCGGGGAGTCGGCTCGTTTTATGTAGCTGTGAAGGGCGAGTTGATAAATTCGCTTTCGGCTCCTCTCTTCTGTTGACGGCCACAACGGCTTCAGATACCTCTAAGTGTCGGGGATCTAGCCCAGCTGTGTTTGTTTAAAGGTCCGGAGGGATCGGATTGGACGGGAAAGGCGCAGTTGCTGGATAGTCAGCCGCAGGGGAGAGTAAGGGCGACTTCGGAGCGAGATCTGATGACGGTGAGACCTGCTGCTGGCTTATTTACAGGGAGAAAGGTCCCTTGAGATGGAGGATTGCGAAGGAAAGGCGAAAAGAGCGTCGCAAGAAGGATGGTCGGTGGAAGGCGAGGAGGGCTTCCAAAAGCACGAGCTAAAAGTGCGCAGAAGAGGACGAGGCCCAGGAGCGAGCGTGGGCAGCGAGGTTGGTCGCGCGGGAACCGTTTAGGGGCGGGTTTGATGAAGCGAGCAAGGCGTCTGTGCTTTTCTCAATCGAAGCGCACGGACGATGGGCGCATCGACGATGGCGACAGTTGCAAGATTGAGGTTGGAAAAAGCCTATCGAAGGAGGAGTTGGAGGAGGCGCCTAGGACGAGCGGAAATTTTGAAGAAGGCAGGCGGCGCGCTGGAAAAAATCGATCCTTGAGCGGCGGACGCAACCGAGGCGTGCCGTGATTTTGCAAGGAAGTGAAGCGATGTCGCACGCGCGGGAAGCGAGGCGACCACGCAGGAGGGTATTCGCAGATCTCGGACGTCTCTCCGAGCCAAGTCTGGGGTGAGGCGACTTGAAAGCCTCGGCAAATTGGCGAAAAGCTTGTCGCAGCGGCCGAGGAGATGCTGGTAAAGAACAGAAGCTGGGCTTGTGTCACTGGTCGTCTCAGTCGAAGAGAGCGATGTCCGCAAGAAGGACAGGCCAAGCAATCCGGCCGGGCTACGGCGTTTCCAGTGAATCCGAAGGGCAAGCAAACGCACACGACACAAGCTGTGGGTGGGACAAAGGGCTGGCTATGAGTTATATTTCGCAGTGTGCCTGGGCTCGTCCATAATGATGACTGCATGAAGCTTGCGCATCCCTCGGAACCGAAAAAAATTGACGAAGCTCGGGCGGAAGGGCGGCCTGCGAGCACCTGCCAGCGCCCCAAGCGCCCTGCGCTCGGCTGGGCGATTTCGCCGGCGGAAAGGCCAAGCACGCGCAGCTGCCCGCACAAGTGCTTCCTTGGAGTTTATAGCAGGCTGGCGCGGCATCCAGTGGCG
Source organism: Cystobasidiopsis lactophilus (assembly GCA_001599975.1). Classification (NCBI taxonomy): domain Eukaryota; kingdom Fungi; phylum Basidiomycota; class Agaricostilbomycetes; order Agaricostilbales; family Chionosphaeraceae; genus Cystobasidiopsis; species Cystobasidiopsis lactophilus. The sequence goes on from BCIO01000002.1 coordinate 704,008, forward strand.
AAACGGCAGATCCAGGGGCAGGCATTACGCATTCAGGGCCGCAAATCTGCAAATTTTTGCCAAACCGGGCGAAACAGGCTAAGGAGAGTTATCAGGGCATCTTTGATCACCACCGTCTGATGCTCTGCCAAGGATCAGGAAGGTTGGAAGGGCAAGGTGATGATGAGGGGGAGCAGCAAAGGGCCAAATCAGCGTTTAAGGTTCAAGCATGATCGCCAGCGTCGGCAAGTTTATTATGCACTCGCTCCGACTTGGCTTGTGGTCGAATTAAGGGTTCGGAATGGTGGGCATCGATATTTCGAGGCTCGACGGTCGCTCAAAAGACGAACGCAAGGATGAGGAGCGGATGAAAACTTTGAATCATCCCGGAAAAGGGGAAGAACGCTAAAAGCATTGGGGTGCCACCCTTGGACTGCTAAACCCTCATCCCTGCGGCTGCAAGACTTCAACCAGCTAACTATTGTGACTCCCCTTCAATCCGACAGACTGGAAAGTTGTGATCTGGTCGCTGAACAAGACGCCGGCAAAGTCTAGTAGGACCAGGTGTCGGTCGTTGTCGTCTTTGGGATTAGGGATGTCCATGATGCACAGCTTGAAAATATGAGTCACAAAGTGGTGGAACTGGGACGCACGAAAAGGTTGTTCTCGGTGGCCAAGACTGCAACGACGCCTCGGCGGTAAATTTCCTTGAGCGTCACCTCGCCCTTGTCCCAGAAGCGCTGTGCGGCATAGTGTCACTTAACTTTAACCGGACTGAGGGAGAGGCATCGCTCTTCGCCCTGATCCAGAAGTCGTCTTCGCTAGAGAGAACAGGTTGCTAGAGAAATCATTTTGGTGAGATCGTCTACTTACCTGCCCTCTTCGACCGCCTTTCGTTGAACTTAGTCGATCAAAGTCCCTCCGTAGAGTAGTTCTTGCAGGATTGCTGGGCTGTGCTCTGTTCGCCCGGTCAATGTCGGCACGTCCACTTCATACAACGCGTAGCAAGTCGGCACCACTGAGCCTTGAAGGTCCTGCAAGCGCCGGTACGCTTCTGCCTCTGTGTTGGCCGCAGCTCGGAGGTCTTTTTTGTCCAGCAGGTCTGAAGCGTCAAACTTGGCAAAAAGGGTGACCAGCGGCGGGACCGTGTCTTGTGAACGCGGCGGATGCAATCCATGGGACGACCACGTTGAGCAAACCCAGAGAACACAGGTTTGAGAGGACCAGCCCGGGTCGAGTTTGACAGCACCGAGAAAGTCGAACGAGAGGCTAGGATACTTCTCGGCCAGCAGGAAGGGGCATGCAGGGGTTCGACGGTCCGTGGGAGACGGCGGCGAGCTGGGATCTGGCTCTGAGATGCTAGATTGAGGCATTCGGCAAGGCATCTGGTCGTCCAATCTGGCAATTGTGCAGCTAACAAACCTGAGGCTGCGCTGCCTTGATTTGCTTAGCCCGGGCAATGGCTCACCACCCTTGGCTCGGACACCGACGCCATTGCAGGCAATGGAAGAGGCTCAATTCTGGAAGACGGAGCAGGCAAGGGATTGGATTCGGACATGGTGGAATGGAAAGGGAAACGGAGCCGAGCGGTGGCGTCGAACTTTTGGGAGGCAAGCTGGCTTGTGGGCCAAGGCTCCCTCGAATCGCCCTAGACTACATATGATACTGAGGCCTCTTTCGAGGGTCGTGCTCATCAGTGCCTTTCTCCCAAAGCCCCTCTCGCTCGCCCACCGAAACTTCACTTTTGCCACCGAAAAGTTGCGCGCCTGCCGTCTCTGTCGTTTTAATGCCGCTGCCTTACATCTAGCTCACTTGTACGAGTTATTTTCAGGTTATTGGAGAAAGACCAGCACTCAAGCGTCTCAGCTCAACCTGGAAATGGTGCTCGCCCAACCTTGCTCTGCTGCAGCCACACGAATTCAAGTCCTCTCGAGCTCTCGACATGCACGCAGCACCTTCAGCGGCAGCAAATCTCTAGAATTCGCCTCTTACGTCCCCTCTGATCAAGACAGTGGGTGGTGTTCATCAAGCTTGCCGTTTTCACGCTGAGAGCGCTCGACAGCAAATGTTGAGCCATATCGTATGCTCCCGCGCTTTCCTTTTAGATATCTGGAGCAGCTCAGGGGATGTAAATTGGCAAGCCAGATCCGCGCCGCCTCAGCCTCATCCTGCCGTCCGCTGCACCCAATTCGAACCCTTGGCCTTGGCACTTGTAAGTCCGTCTCAGACAGGCGGATGGACCTTCCATGCTCACGCGCTCTCCAGCCCGCGGACTGGTTACGAAAAATGACAAGGGTGAATGGGAGTTCGTGACGAGCATGGACCCAAAGCCCAGCAAAGACTCGCCGTTCCCCCTCACCGAACTCGACGTGCCCGCTCGCTTTCACCCCGATTTCCGTATTGACGGCGACAGCATACTTCGGACCGAAGCTATCAAACCCGAGTTCATCCTGCACCTTGAGGACGGGCGCGAAAGAAGCTGGTATCGCAACTCATTGGAAGTGCGGCCGGGCGAGTTTGTCATCACCCTCTGGTTTGTGGATACCAGTGCTTCGTTCGGCATGGCGCTCAGCTCGCCGTTGAGTGTCTTTTTTGCTATTCCCTGGACCAGGTGCTGATCGTCACGGCTGGGGCAGGCTCCAAACTTTGCTGGAAACCCTCCACATCCGTCCGCCGTTGGCCCACTCCATATATGCTGGAGAGCGACCGTTTTTACCTGTCCAACCACCTCCTCACTCCCTTTGGGTCAACACGCTCGGCCTGCCAGCTGCCCGACACCTGGGTCTGACCTACCCCACGCCCACTTCGTTCTCCTTTCTCCGCGAGGTCGACTTCTTCCGCGTCAATGCTTAAAAAGGGAGTGCTTACTTGTCCAAAGAATCATGTTCACGAATCGCGGTGGAGGGACGAGGTGTTTGCCACCATTCTCGGCGGCGCACGTGAAATGAACGTCTCTGCCATTCATCCCTCTTAGACCCACTCAAGATTGAGCTCGACCTAAGTGGACAGCGGACAAGATTGGAGTGTGTTAGACTGGGGCTTTGTTTGGAATTTGCAACAAAAGCGTTGGACAAGGGTCTTTGTAAAAAAATCGGCCTCTAAGGGATGATGGTGGTTTTGGCCTAAGAACCAAATGCGCCCCAGAACAGAGATTCGTCTTTAACAGGGAAACGGAAACCCCGAAAAGAACTGGCTGCTGCTGTTGCGCTCTAGACGATGTAGGGCTTGACGGTCGTCCAGGCCGCCGCGCCGGCCGTCATTAAGCCGGAAGCGATGAGCATGGGCTTCAGTCCAGCTGTGAGGCCCGAGATAGCGTTAGCTTCGTGGATGAGAAGCAAAAGTAAAGGCGAGGTCTCTCACCTGTTGACCTCCAGATCGCACCGGTGCCAGCGCCAGCGAGCATGGAGCCGTAGATGTCGTGCCGCCCCCGGTATTTATCAATGGACGAGTTGATGCCGTTGTATATTAAGGCTGCACGGTCCTCCCAGTTCAGACTTCTCGCGCAGGTCTGAAGGTGGGAAGGTGAACGCACCGAGCACACCAGCGTTGTTGCCCACAAACGACCCTCGGGCGGTCATGGCGTTGAGGACGGTGTTGAGCCTTAGTCGGAAGGGCGTTCCCCCTCGCACCTTGTTGGCCCCAGCGGGCGCTGCCGGCTCCCCAGCAGCGGCGGCTGGAGCAGGAGCAGCTTGAGGTTGGGTGGCGCCTGCGACGGCTTGCTTTTGCTGGTTCAAGAGGGCGGAAGCGGTGGATGGGCGGTACATTGGGCGGAACATGCCTTCCCGCAAGCCCCAAAGTCCACCAGCAGCCAGGCCTGTCAGTCACCCCGACACATTTTACGAAATTCAAGCGAGGTTCAAAATGGATGGCCGGAATGAACTGACCGGTCAAGTAAGTGCTGCCTGTGCCGTAACACAGCTCGTCTCCCCATCCTGTGGGCATCCGACACTGGAAATTGAGCCCAGAAGGAGGGCTACGGGAGGGGAGACCGGTTGCGCACCTCTGCTCGGCAAAAGGCCTTTGGTGCCTTCCAGCTGGTTCAGCCTGTCATCCTCCAGCTGTAGGTAGTCGAGCTCCTTGTCTGAAATGTTGGCCAAAGGGTGCAAGGCGCCCAAGTTGCCGGAGGAGAGGATGGCCTCTGCCGATTGAAAATCGGAGCTGGAACTCGAGGTGGAGGGAGCTGGGCCGGAGGAGAAGGAGGCGCCGCGCAGGATGGACTCGGCCGTGAGTGGCTGCTGCTGCTGGTCTGGTTGCCTGGCCATGATTAACTTGCAGAGGGGGAACCGGGAGTCGCTAAGTCGCTGTGGATGAAGCGGCTCAAGAAAAATATTTCGAGCTGCCCCCAGTGTCTCTTGGTGGCAATCGATGATGATCAAGTCGGCGTGGCAGCGAGCCAAGCTGCTCCCCAGGCTCTACTCCACCACCCGCTCAGGCTCCAGCATCGGCCAGATCCAGCCCAAGCTGCAGCTCACCATCACCTGCACGGCCCCAGCGTGCACCACCCGGCATCGCTCCACGCACGAGTTCTCCCGCTTGGCTTATGAGAAAGGCATCGTCCTGGTCCAGTGCCCAGCGTGCCAGACTCGCCACCGTGAGTTTTCGCCCGCTCCCAAACTGCCTGTGCTTACCACTTTTACAATAGTGATCGCGGACCACTTGGGCTGGTTCGACTCGGACGACTTGACCCAAGGCGGCAAGTTCAAGACCATCGAGGAACTCATGAAGGCCAAAGGGGAGGAGGTCGAGCGGGGGGAGGTGTACATCGAGAACCCAACGTCTTCGGAGCCAACCTCAGAGGAGACGCTCGGTCTGGGGGATGGCAATAAGAAGGACCAATGATTGCGGCTTTCCTGGGCTGCTTGGATACAGGCCAGCTTTCGGGGGTGGTGCTCGAGAGGTCTCGCGGTCGGCCAGCTTCGCTCGGGACTCGAGAGCTTGGAGCCTCGCCGGGATAGATGAGTGCGTTTTGCCTTCACTTTTGCACTACCTGTGCTTACAGAGAAGCCGGCGTACAGAGCGAAACGTTGGGCTTCAGGCTCTGGAAGGTCCTCGGCTGCCCGGTCCACTTCCGGCTCTTGCTTGTCAATAAGTACATTGGCTTTGCTACATGTGTGGGTGCTGTTTCTCCTTTAGGTCAATTTGTCCTAGGCGTAAAGATGGCTAGCACAGCAATGTCGGGTTCCCAAGCCCCATCTCCCTGAAGTTCCTCGGCTGCCTGTCCAACCTTCTGGCTTGCATCCAACCTCCTGGCTTGCACATTGTCCGTGCTATACGAGTGCGTCACGCTTCTCCTCTTGGTCATGTCGACCTGGCATTGAAGTTGATGGTCACAGCAACGTCAATGTTCATGTCCACCCAACCTTGAACTTCCTCACCTAGCTGACCATCGTCATTACCGCAAGAGTGCGTTCTGTTTCTCCCTTTGGTCCTCCTGTCCAATGTGTTGAAAACGGAAGCACAGCGATGTCGGATTCCATGCCCTGCCCACCTTCAAACTCCTCTCGACCACTTCCGGCTTCGACCTGCCAATGACTCGATGCTGCATCACCCTCCTCTTTGCCTCCACTCTGCTCACCTCGACCCTCTAGCCTGCTTTCCTACCCTTCGAGTTCAAGCAGCGATCAATGTTGAATCCTGGCTTTTGGATTCGCTCCTTTCCTTCACATCAGTGCCTCAGCTCGGTTCACCTCCCCTCTGGCCACCTTCTGCACTTAGATGAGCAACAGGCAGCCGCCATAGCGGGAGGCAGGATGAATTGTTTACAGCATTTTCTTCAAACGGTCTATCTTCGGGGAGCTACAAATGGCTTCATTTACCACACAGCGATTCCTCTTGACAAGAATCACCAAAAAAGTCTCCTTTTGCTGAGCTTTGAGCGGATTCGACCGGTGGCAAACGGGAAAAATGTTGAGCCGAACAGAACGAACTTCAAGCGTGGTTGGAGAGCGTCGTTGATCGTCATGGAGGACGAGCCTACCCCTTCGCCGAGCAGGAAAAGGAAGCTCGTACAGTACGCCGAGGAGCCTTCCAGCGAGCTCGCCGGCGGCCAAAGTGACCGACCCGCGCCCAGATTTGGCAGCAACCCGAAAGGCGTTGAAGCAGCGTCGGCTGCCGTCTTGCAAGCACTGGAAAAGGCTCGAAAGGCCTTGACTCAACCCAACTGGCTGCCCTCGGATACCTCGCGCGACGACTGGAACGAGCAGCAGGTCATCGTGGCGGGCCTGATGGCATTGTCAGCAGCTCTATCGCAGTGCTCGCCCGAGCAGCACCAGAGAGTCGCTGCAGAGCTCTACAGTGACGACGTGGAAGAGCTCTATCAGTATGGCATTGAGCTAGCCCGGGACTTGCACCTTTGTGAGTCTTCGAGCTGTCCGACCTGGATCCTCAGCCCACCTGACATGTGCGCCAGTCCGCTCGGCTCGACCTCAAGGTCTGACCACTCCCGAAGTAACGCCCCCAGCATCGCAGCAGGGCGGCTCGAATGATGGTGTGTTACACGTGGCGAACGCTGGTCTCAGAGACTGACATTCTGCTATTGACAACAGCGGATCGCAATCGCCCATGTTCAGAGCTGAAAAGCCGGCCAGAAAGCTTTACCGAGTCGGTAAGTCTCATCACAGCGGGGCTGCAGTCCTCTGACCGAGGGTATAGGTCCGCCTGCGCGACAACTACACGTGCATGTACACGCAAATACAAGACCTACTGAAGAAGATGGATGATGATCTAGTCAATGCCAAGCTCTTGACGTCGCAAGAGGAGCAGAAGAAAGCCTACGACAAGGCCCTGTCGGCGCAGGACGATCTGTTCGCTGGCCGCACCTTGTCCGCCGATGCGGCGCACATTCTGCCCGAGAAGCTGAAGGAGGTCCGCGGTCGACTCTCTTTCTCTCTCTTCTGACTCTGTACTGATCTTCGAAGTGCTTGAGAGCAGCTGATATCTGACGGTTCTACTTCCTTCTTGCGCACCTTCCGGCTGTTCAACCCCTCGCTAAACGAGGACTCCCTCGTCAGCTTGCTCGACAAGGCAGCAAACGGCATTCTGCTGTCGCTTAACCCCCACGTTTGGCTGAATAGACTGCAATGTGGTTTCAGAGCTACTGTGAGTTGCCTTGCACTGCCAGCTCTAGAGGATGTCCATTGAAATCCTCAACAACAAGACAAATCCCAACGAGTATGATGTGGTGGTGTTCCGTTTCCGGAACCCGACCAAGGTCCCCACGGAGGCCGAGCTGCAAGGCCGCCATCTCAATTTTCGGGTGGTGCGCACAGTCGTCTTCAACGCTTCCCCTCCGCACACGCCGCCGGATCCCGGCTTGCTCGCTCTCCACTTCGCCGCCTGTAAGGTGCTTCGAGCGGCCGCTCAAGCGGAGCGCGTCCCACCTGACGACGACTCGGACGACGAAGCGGTGGACCCGGTGGCAGCGAGCCGCACGTCTGATTGGGTCTTCGTAAGTCAAGCCTCGCGCTGTCTCGATCCCTTCCGAGTCTTGATTCTTCTTCCAGCGGTACGGCTCCTGCGCTGTAGAGGAATCGAGCAATGGCGCTTCAGCCGAGGCTCTTGAAGCTCTTCCTTCGACTCGGACGACTTGACCCAAAGCGGAAAGCTCAGGAGCATCGAGGAGCTCGTGAAAACCAAAGGGGATGAGGTCGAGCGGGGGAGGTGTACATCGAGAACCCCGCGTCCTCGGAGCCAAGGAGGAGGAGGCGCTCGGTCTGGGGGATGGCAACACGAAGGACCAATGATTGCAGGTTTCCTGCTTGGATACACTGCCAGCCATGCCAGCTTTCGGGGTGGTGCTCGAGAGGTTGCTCGCGAACGGCCAGCTTCGCTCGTGGGTTCGAGAGCTTGGAGCCTCTTCTCGCCGGAACAGATAAGTGCGTTTTGCCTTCACTTTAGCTCACCGTGTGCTTTGTTGACGCTGACTGGCGATGTACAGAGCGAAAACGTCTGGCTTTCATGCTCTTGAAGGTCCTCGGCTGCCTGATCCACTTCCGGCTCTTGCTTGTCAATAAAACATTGTCTCTGCTACATGTGTGGGCGCTGTTTCTCCTTTAGGTCAACTTGTCCTGACCTCTGAACGGCTACCACAGCGACGTCGGCCTTTCCAAGCCCCACCTCCCTGAACTTCCTCGGCTGCCTGGCCCTCCTCCTTCTCTGGCCCGTGTCCTTGGCGAATGAGTGCGTTCTGCTTCTCCTCTTGGTCATGCTGTCCTTAGTCTGAGCAGGCAAACACAGCAATGTCGATTCATCCACTGGAACTTCTTCGCTGCTCGGCTGCCTGCCTGCCGGCTCTCATTGCCGAACGAGTGCGCTCTGCTCTTCCCTTTGGTCGTCCTGTCCTGTGTCATGAGCAGGAAAGCACAGCCGTCAGTCTGAGCAAGAAAGTACAGCCGTCAGTCTGAGCAAGCCAGCACAGCGATGTTCAAACTCCTCTCGCCCTCTCGGCCCACTTCCGGCACCGACTGGTCCATAGAGCGACCTCTTCGCTGCTAAGCCAGTGTGTTCTGCTTCCTTCTTTGCACTTTTTGTGCCTACTTTGAAGTTGGGGACATCCACAGTGAACGTTGGGTTTCATGCTCAGCACCCTTGCATGTCGGCTGCCGGCCCCTTCTCCTTGCTAAATAGGTGCGCTCTGCTCCTTCCTTTGGTCAATTAGACCTAGACGGAGAGCTTGTTGCACAGGGTCGTTCATGCCCATCGCCCTTGAACTTTTTGGCTGCCTGACTCACTTCCACCTACACCGCTCCTGCTTGTCAACAAACCCCTGCCTGATAGAAGAAATTGCAACTTGTGCTCCTCTGCCATCCACAGCTGCTATCGGTCTTTGGTCCCTCGCGCCACCGACCACCTGTCAAGAAATTTTAAGCTTTCCGAGAAGAAGAAGGAACACCCCCCTTCATTGCCAGTTTTTGCCACCTTCTCCTTGTCAGTCTGGGCAGAAACCCCCAAAATCGGCGTGCCTTTGGGTTTTTGGCCTCTCTTTTGCTCACCACCAACTTTCGCAATGAGCGGCTCCGGTTCTGACAAGAAACCCTCCAAGGCCGACGTCGAGCTCATCCCTTTGGCTGAGAGACCTGGCCAGATTCGCCTGGGCGAACGCCTGGAGATTATGGTCAACGCTTTCGAAGGTGGGCAGAGTGACAGCTGTCAATCATCACAACCTTTTCGCTGATGTTGATCCTGGTCGTCAATCCACAGCCAAGTCGGTGCCCAACTACATCGTGTACCACTACGACGTCAAGCTCATCAACGCCAACGCCAACGCTCGAGCGCCTTCCTCATCTCGCCGCCCGCCTCGACGTGGTGCTCCCGAGGGTCCACCTCCCGAAGTCTCGCGCAAGGTCATCGACAAGGTTGGTCTTTCGTCGTACTGTAGCTGATTCTGGCTCACTGTGAGATCTTGGCCCAACAGATGATCGACACTGGCTTGATCAGCTGCCGGGTCGGCTTCGACGGCCAGAAGAACATTTACTCGCCCCGCAAGCTCGAGGACGCCAACGGCACCCCGTTCGTGCAAGACGAAGCCTACAAGTTTGAAGACATCGAAGTCCAGATCGACGAGGACGACGAGGAGGAATCGGGCAATGGCTCCAGAGGCGGCGGCGGCCACAACCGAGGCACCAACCGCCCCGACCTCCAGACCTTCACCGTCGTCCTCAACCTGGTCGCCAGCATCAACCTGTCCGACCTCTCCGTCTTCATCAACGGCGGCAAGAAGGAGTCCGGCGACGTCCAGGCCGCCCTCATGGCCCTCAACACCATGATCAACCACTCGCCCTGGTCCAAGTACCCCAACAAGAAGAACAGCTTCTTCCCAGCCAACGCCCAGCGCAACGCCGGCGCCAGCGGAGGCCATGGCGGAGGCCGAGGCGGATTCGATCGAGGTGGTGAGTCGAACTTGTTGGTGTGCACTTCTGCCTAGGTGCTCAGAGCGACAGTTCCCACAGGTCGAGGCGGAGTGAGTCACCTTTGCTCCTCTCATCTTGGGTCCAGCTGATTCTCGAGGTCTTTCAAAAGGGACGTGGCGGTGTGAGTGGCTCTCTACTTTTGGCCTCCTTCGATGTCTTACTGATTTCGGGGCTCCCCACAGCGCGGTTTTGGTGGACGCGGTGGCGGACGTGGCCCTGTTCTCACCAGCCCCATCGGCGCCGAAGTCATACAGATGGGACTCGAGATGTGGCGCGGTGAGCACGCTCGGAGCACCACTTTCAATATCTGAAATTCGTTGTTTCCGCAACTCACAGGCTACTACACCTCTCTACGTCCTGCCCTTGGCAAGCTGATCATCAACGTCGACATCGCCCACCAGCCCTTCGTCGTCGGCGGAAACTTGATCCAGATCGCTTTGGCCATCGTCGGCCAGAACGAGCCGCGCGACTTGATGGGCGCCATCTCGGACCGCTCCGCCAACCGGCGCGACATGATCAACCTCGACCGGACCCTCAAAGGCTGCGAGATCCGCGCCGACCTCGGCCCGTCAGGTGGCTTCGCCCGCCGCAAGATCAAGGAGATCGGCAAGGTCCCCGCCCGCCGCCAGATGTTCAACCTGCCCAACGGCACCGAGACCAGCGTGGAGCAGTACTGGCAGTCCCAATACAACGTCCGCCTCCAGCACCCCGATCTGCCCTGCGTCCGCGTGTCCGCTAATGCTTGTGAGCCTTGGTCTCCTTTTTACTTCTATTGAAGTCATACCGACCCGTGGGTTGCACAGGGTATCCGTATGCCATTTGAAATTCTTCTTGCATGTAGCGGTCACTGACTTTGGCGGGCAGTATCGAGGTCTGCACGCGTGAGCATCTCCTGTCTCTGTGCACCAGGCCCGTTGCTCTAAGGTGGAGATCTCACAGTCAAGGTCGGCAACAAGTTCAACAAGACTTTGACGCCCGACCAAGTGGCGCAGGCCATCAAGTTCACCACCTTGAAGCCGCAAGATCGAGGCGCCTTCCTCCGCCGCATCGAGTTCCTCTCGCCCGACAAGAACCCGATCTTGGAGACCGCCGGCCTGGCTTTCAACAAGGACCCCATGACCGTGGATGCCCACGTCCTCCCTTCGCCCGATCTGCTCTTGTAGGCGGACTTTCATCAGTTTTCGCTGCATGAAAAGTCCTCAATCGTGACCTAAAGCACGGGCGGCCGCGGTGGTGGAAAGGAACGCCTCCGCACCCAGAACGGCGAGTGGAGGCAAGGCGGGATGGGCTATTGCACCCCAGCTTCCTTGCGCCATTGGATGGTCATTGTGTTCGCTGACGAGTAGGTCTCCACACCTCTTATGCCATATCAAATAATATGGCACACTGCTAACAAGCATGTCAGCCGTGGCCGCGCCATCCAGATGCGCGAAATCCAAGATTCCGTCGTCCAGCTGATCGGCGCCTGCGAGAAGAGCGGCATGCGTGTCGAGAACAACGCCCCCAGGATCATTTTCAGTCCGTCCTTCTCTTTTCTGTGGCTCGACCTCGATACTTATGCCTTTGGACCGTTCACAGCCGGACGCGACAGCGGCAACAATGTCGACCAAATCTTCAAGGCCGAGGGCGCTAAGTTCTATTCCGAAAATGGTGAGCTTTGCTTCAAACATAGTTATCCCAGAGGCGATGTCTCATTCGAATACATGTAGGCTGTGTGCCTCAACTTCTCCTCTGCTACCTCCTCAACACCGCCACCAACTCGCCTGGTTAGCCTGGACTTTATCTTTCCCATTTTTCCTCGCACTGAACTCATCGTTTGGCCAGACCATGCTGCCATCAAGCGATTCGGTGACCAGGACCAGTGAGAGCGATCTCAGCTTCCATGTTGGTCACTTCTGACGAACCGAGCCTACTACAGCGGTGTGGCCACCCAGTGCTTGGTGAGCACCCAAATGGATTTCCTCGTGTATTCAAATCTCATGAACCACCTTACAGTCCATCGACAAGGTCAAGCGCAAGGGAAGCGCCCAGTACTACCAGAACGTCGCGCTCAAGGTCAACGTCAAGCTCAGCGGAGTCAACCAGACCTTGGGTACGTTTCTTGCACTCAGGTGCTTTGTCCCGTAGCTCACTTCACATGCGATAGACACACCTGGCTTGCAAAGCTTTGGCCTTGACAACGAGCCTTGTGGGTGTTGGCCTGCTTAACGTCCCATTCATCTCTAAATGTCGTGCTTCAAGTCATGATCATGGGCGCCGATGTAAATTCACCTGCTAAAGCCGCCAAGCTGGCCTCTGACTGAGATTATTTCTTCACACAGGTCACCCACCCGAGCCCCGACTCTCGAGACCCTTCGTTCTCCGCCCTCGTCGGCACTATCGACGATAAAGGCTGCATCTACTCGTCCTCCACTCGCATCCAGACCGGCCGCAAGGAGAGCATCGAGGCTTTGGACAAAATGACCGGAGAGATCTTGGCCGCCTTCCACAAGCGCAACGGTGTCTACCCTAAGAAAGTCCTCATCTACCGGTGTGCACCTTCATTGGATCTTCACCGCAAGTCGTTCTGACCATTCTTTATGCAGCGACGGCGTCTCGGAAGGCCAGTTTCAGATCGTCCTGCGTGAAGGTGGGCCCAACGTTTGATCTTGTTGATGCGCTCTACTCAAGACTTTCCTCAGAGTTGCCTGCTATCCGAACCGCATTCAGGGAAGCCACTGGCGAGGACATCCCGGTCACTTATGTCATTGCCGCCAAGCGCCGTGAGTTTGGCTCAACGGCAACACTGCCACTCGATCTGACCTCCAATGCAGATCACTTCAGGTTCATCCCTACTGACTCTCGAAAAGTCGATCGCACTGGCAATGCGCCCCCTGGCACTGTGCGTTTTTGATGTTCTCTCGCCGTTCCAAAGTTGGCTCACTTTCAGAACCAGGTCATTGATACGGGCATCGTCTGTAAGTCCTGTCCTGAACAAGACTTTGTCCTGTATCTGACACATGGCATCAAGCTCCTGGCCAGTGGGATTTCTACTTGCAGTCGCACGCCGGTTTGTTGGGCACCTCGCGCAGCTCGCACTACACCTGCCTCATTGGTTCGTCGCCTCTGGCAAACCAAAACCTTTTCTGATCTCGATGTCTTCCTAGACGAGAACAACTTCACTGCTGACTCTTTGGCGGCCTTGACCTTCAAACTCTGCTTCACCTACGCCCGAAGCACCCGCTCTGTTTCCATTGTCACCCCTGCGTAAGCCACTGCTCCTCTTGACCACCACAAACCTTTCTGAATGAGCCACAGCTACTACGCTCACCGGGTTTGCCAGCGCACCAAGGAGCTTGCCAGCCCGGCCTTTGACGACAACGCTAGCATCAGCGGTGCCTCATCCTACTCCCGCGCTTCCGAGGAAAGCGAAGAGCGCCGTCAGCGCAAGTTGCTCTTCGAATCCAACTTGAAGGGCGTCCACAAGAACTTGCGCGAGGTAAGCTTTGCCCTCCTCGATGCGCTTTTGCTTCGGCTGAGAGTACGATGTCACTTCAGACTCTCTACTACTTGTAAAACCACCGACTCCCAAAACAAAACCGTCAACCGCCCGCAACGTACGGTCATCCTGGAACTTCAAAGCTGTACTTTCGTTTCGCACCCGGTGGAGAGGAAGGACTGGGGTGGACGATGGGTTCAATCCTGCCGCGTCTGCCACTGGTCTGAAATCAATGATGCTTCGCGTAGAACTTCATTGCGAGCTTGTGTTTTCGCCTGTTCTCAGATTGCAAAGTTCCGTTTAGAGCAAGTTTCGTCATTGCCTCGCTCCCAGAGCAAAGCCCTTCAGCCTCGCTTCCAGAGCAGTGTCCTTGCTCTCCCCGTGCACAAGTCAATAAGACATAGGAGCATGATTTATTCGATCCAAACCGCCGATTGAGGGGTGAGAAAGTCGCCAAAAGTGGCCACCGGATCCTTGTCCAGGGTGCCCGTCGTCTGATCAAAAGAGAAGATAGCAATTTAATGGCCATCATCCGCAGGAGCAGCATCTTTGATTCCGGTCCCTGTGCTCTCTAAGGTTGAGCAGCAACCAAAGCGCAAGAAGCCAATCGAGGTCACCTTGGTTCATCACGATCAACGCTGTGCCTGCCTTGTTCAACGCCATGCTCCTAGGGTTCTTTCCCCCGGAAGAGATCGTCGAGATCAAGTGCAAAGGTGCTGTGGTCGAGTCTGTGACGCCGAACACGCCGATGGAGCCCTCGGGCACCTGCTTTGCGTCTGTGGCCGAGGATTGCGGGCGGTTGCTGACAAGTAGGAACTTCCCGTTTGGTGAAATCAGTATTTCTGAGGCTGCTGATGCCGAGGTGGTACCGGAAGGCAACGTCGATGTGCCGTTTTGTTGAAGGGTGAGGGCGAAGGAGTTGCTTGCATAGGACACGCCATAGGTATCGACGCTCTGTTCTGACATGAGTCATTGCCAATCAAAACCACGATTGACGAGGAACACAACGCACATTGCCCTCTTCGTTTACGACATGTAGTCGAGTGGTGGCGTCGCTCCCGCTGAACACAGCGTGCCGAGGGCCATTGCCAGCCGTGGGGCTAGGAATTGTACTGAGCCACGTTGGGACGTCTGAGCTGATCTGGAACACAAAAAGCGAGTTGGAGCCCAAGTTTGGGACGACCGCGAATTTGCCGGAGGGATCGATTGCCGTGGAGTGGGCGCGAGACAAGTCCTGCGGCCTTTGTCAGACAAGGTCTATCGAAAGAGAAGCGACATACAAAGGGGTTCTTGCCAGGAGGATTGGGATCTGGCATAGGTGCCGCGTAGGCGTTGCCGGCCATAGACCCGTCCGGCTTGAGATGGTGGGCGATCCAACCGCCGCCTTTCGTGGTGTTCCCGCTGACGTAGCATTTTTATGTCAGAAACATAGAGATAGGACCAAGAGGGTGCCTCACTAGTGCGCTGCATAAACGAAACTGGCATCGTGGGCGAGCGCAAGATGAACCGGTCCGGGACCCGAAGGGACGGCCGCTGTTATCAGCCTCAAGAATCAAACCAGGCTAAGATAATGAAACGAGCACGAATACTGACTGCCAAGGGGCGTTGACGGGCCCTTCTCAACATAGGTATATGCCTGAACGGCGTCGGCATTCTCCTGAGCCAGGTAAAAGACCTTGGCATCCTGCCCGCAGCGAGCGTCAGTGATTGGGCTCTCAATGTTACATGAGAATGAAGAACATACCTTTCCCAAAGCCAGCCAGGAGCCTGCTGCATTGGGAGTGACCGGACCAGCCGTGATGGTTTTGGCAGCAGCGTCGTAGGTAAAAAGAGTGACTGTGGCTCCGCCTCCAGCCGCAAGAAACTTTTGCGCTGTGGCAAGAATGGGTAAAGAGGTCAATACCGCGGCGAGGTTGGCGAGCGTCATCACTCGCAGTCGCCCTGAGACGAGAACAGGATGTCGCACGGAGATCAGAGAGCAGAACTCGGCGGAGGAAGGGCGTAAGTCTAGGACAGGGAGTCGTTCGGAAGAGGTATTAGAGAGCGAGTCAATGGAAGCGGACAGAGCAAAGGCGTAAGTCGGGAGCTGGGCGTTGAGACTGTGCGAAGGACAGAAGCTGTCCGTCCAAGCTCTTGGCAGAAGCAATAGATCACGCCCGTCCGCCGACACCGCTTGCAAGAGCACAAAAAGGTCTTTCGAGTACCAGCAACAGAGAAGGGCAGGGGAGGATGGCGCGCGGCAGTCTCCGAGGTCGAGGCAGATGCAAGAGCGAAGTCGCTTGGAGGAGACAGGACACGCTTCGAGCCGACGTCTTTCGCGTTCAGGGTAGCTCTGATATCAAAGCTTTCGCTGGCAAGAAAGAAGTCAGACCAGATGTGGACGCCTTGACGGTCTGCCTCCAAAAAGCGAGCTCCATCTCTCGATCCCGGACCGCCGAGTTGTCGCGACTTTCCTTCTTTCTGCTCCAAAGAGGTCGTGTGTGCATTGTCTGATTTCATTGGGCGACCAAAACTGACGCGAAGTCCTCAGGAGAGCCTGCAAGCTGCCGTCATGCATTTGTGCTCGCTTCCTGAAGAAATCCTCGTTGAGGTCTTCAAGTGGCTGTTGCTTGAGAGGGCCAGGTCTCAGTTGGAGTTAAATGTGGCCCAGGAGTCCCCTCGCCATGTCGTTTTCAGCCACACAAGATACGGAACGTTCCCCCCTCTAAATTACCTCCTCGCCTGCCGACAATTCTACCGCCTCCTCTTACCCATGCTCTGGCAGTCGATCAGCGTTGCGATCGCTTGCTACTCGAGAGAGTGGACGGACCCAAAGTATGTCGAGCCAGAAAGCGAAATTGTGCTCCCGTCCAGAACCATTCAAGAGTTGCTCGATAAATGTCTCAGTAGCATCTCCTGCGCCGCCTCTGATATGGCCATTCAAGAAGTTCACATACAGATGGGTGGCATCGCCGACACGCCGGACGCCTGGACGAGGGTTCAGCGGTGTTTGCCAGCGCTTTTCGGCTCGCCCCTCTTCACAGATGCGCAGCTGTTCCTGGATATGGGCTGCGACGCCGACACCTATCTAATCGATTCTGTCCGCATTCTGGGTGTTCGAGCCGACTGGGTAACTGGTCTGGATCTGTCTCATGGCTACTTCGAAGATCCTTTGCAGCTCGAACCTTTTCCTAACCTGCGAACGATTTGCGTATCCGCCTTCGACGACGGCTCTCATTGGACAGATGGTCCCGTTCCCATCAGCTTTTGGTTTCGAGGCCAACTTTATGAGACGGATTCGATTGGCGATGAGTACACGTGGAGGGCGGAGAACGGGCAAATGGTCCTGGAAAAGGTTTCTGTCGATCTACATCGCTCTCATCCAGTCGTTTCAAAGGGGTTTTCCTCGCCCGCTTTGTCCTCCTGTCGCCAAATCCGAACGCTTTCGATCGAATGTTATCAGGCCGTTGTCGCCGATTACCGTTTCGGTATCGACTGGAGCTCATTGGCCGCCGATCTTCCCACTATGCTCACCACGATCACCCTTGCCTACAGCTATATCGACCGCATGCCGTCCCAGATAACTTTTCGCAATCTGGAGTGGAGTCTGCTCAATCGCCTAGTGCACCTTCGACGCCTCCACATCACAGTCTACAACGACCTCGGTCTTGTACTTGATAGCTCTGATGAAGATACCGGCAGCCACAACTTCGACCTAAGCAGTCTCGCACTCCCCCAGCTCTTCGAATTCGGTCTGTCTCTCTGCAGCTCCTCGGCCGCAGAGCCAGCGCACGCCCATGAATACCGCTTCTTGAGCTCCTTGCATAACACTCTTCGGGCTGGCAACATGCCGCGATTGGGCAATCTCGTGCTCCATTTGCGCGTCGATTTTCCCGTCTCGACGCTGGCTCTCCGTCAATATTGCCAAGACCACGCGACCGATTTTGGATTGTTTCAGCTTCAGAGACGGGTCGTTCGATGTGAGTGACATCGCTCACAGCCCCTTCAACTGAACGAACTCTTATGCCCCGTTGCAGACGCCGGCTGAGCTTAGCCGACCCGGCGTGCTGGTGGAGACCTTCTTCACCCGCACGTTGATCTTCTCTGGATCTGCTACATCTTCTTGCTTGCATCGAAGGGGTGAGGATATCAGCAGCTGGCTGGGTGGCAATCGCCTCTGGGGTGACGAAGGCATTGAGGATTGCTTGTACCGTCCATCTATTGCCGGATGTCTTTGGAGCGCCTTGCATTTCTTCTGAAAAGATGCACGATAGACTTGGCTGCATACCACAGATCTCACTTTTCGCGAGCCGCACAGATCCAACAAATCGAGCCAGCTCTTTGGTCAGTTGCGGCCAGCTCTGCCTCGCCTCCTGCGTGGCTCGTTCCTTGTGAGGTTCTTTCAACCGCTTAGACCGCTTGCAAGCTGACCGGAGCGACTCCTGCGCTCGAAAGACTGCCAAACTCGACTTTCCCGTCAAGATGCCCGGAGTCGGCTCTGGAGGCATGTGCAGCCTGCTCGACCTCCCGAACGAGCTCCTTCTCGCCATCGCAGAGATCTTGGGCCACGGCAGCGAGTCGTACTTGACGATCGACCTCGAGGCCCATTGGCGCGCTTCCGGCATCACACTCTCTCTCTCGCAGGCGCTGCGCCCCTTCCTCCTCTGTCGACGCCTGTACCGCATCGTCGCCCCTCTTCAGTGGAATTCGCTTCACATCACATTCGAGTTCTCTTGGCAGGCAGCAAGAGAGCTACCCAAATCCGAGGCGCATGTGCTCCAACTCTTTTCGAGATTCTTCACCTCCTTTCACCACATTTTGTCGTGTCCGACCACTCGTCCTAAGACATTAACGCTGAGCTTCACTCCTATGGAAGATGCGCCGGTGCGAAGCCGCGCTAAATCGTGTCTGGACTTGCTTTTCCGGTCAACCCTGTTCGCCCAAACTTCGCTCTCGCCGATTGTACTTCAACTTGGATGGGACGCTGAAGAACGCCTCACAGATATCACTTCTTTGTCCGCGTTCGAACCGGCCTGGATCAGGTCCGTCATCTTGTGCGATCCTGTCGGCCGACCTTCTCGCCCTTTTGATTTCACAGCATTCTCAAACCTCGAGTCCGTTGTAATACTTCCTGACGACGATCAAGAGTATGAGAGCGCCCCAATCACGCTGTCAAAGAACGGGCGCCAGTCGAGCTCGCTGTCTTCATTCGACACTTACCGCTGGGTCGTGGAGGACGGCTTGCTTGTGCTGATCGACATGACTCTCGTCTTGCACGACGTGCATTCCATGCTGGGTGCTTTTGGAATCCGCGGCTTTCGCGCACTCCTTCGCGATGCCCGTCTCAAGAGCTTGACTATCGAAGAAGAGTTTTGGGGCACTGGATTTGAAGAGAGGGATTGGTGCGAGTTCGCAGCTGAGCTCCCTCGCTCTTTAGCAAAGCTTGATATGCACATTGGGTGCGAAGAAGGGAAGCCGCTTCACTTCCTCAACTTCAATTGGGGCAGACTGCAGCATCTCACCAACCTGCAAGAGCTCCACGTTGAAGTCAAGACGTATCGGTCAAACTATTCCAACAACAGCATGGCAGAGTGGGAGGAAAAAGAAGCATACGACATGCGCGGCCTCCTCTTGCCAGGTTTGACTCGCCTTTCCGTCTCCTTGACGGGGTTGAAGGGGTGGCCAAAGTATTTTACGGCTGACCCAGAGATCGCGCTGCTTTACTCGTTGGCATCTCTGCTGGAAGCTCAATCCCTGCCTCGTCTGGCCAACTTGTCCCTCGACCTGCCGCTGGACCTCCCCATCGCGACGCAGGCCATAGCGGACGCCTGCAAGAACCTAGGCATTGGCCTCGTTTTGTCACACCCTTTTGTCATGTAAAGAACCAAGCACTCTGTAGGTCATTGCTGCCAATCATCAGGTGAAGCAACTGATCTCCTTCTTTCAGTGCACTCGGCGTCGAGCTCAAACGGCATTTGAACGGCCGCCCTGTCTGGAACTCATACTTGAAGCGGGTGGCGTGGAAGTGGGCATGGCGCACCCCAGCAAGAGGGAAAGTCAGGCGGTGGCAATATCGGACGGACGAGCTCAGGAGACGCAGAGGTGGTGTGCTTCGTTTGGCTTCCCCCCGAGTCTGTTCGCGGCTGTCTCGCGCAAAGATCCTTGTCAAATGTCTACCAGGCTCCGTTGCAAACCATTGGCGTGACCGAAGGCAGACAGCGCCCAGTCGAGATTGAAGTCTGCCGGTGCACCACCAAATTCGAGAGGCAGTCAACAATGTCGCGCAAGGAGGACACCTATGCGCTGATTGATTTCTCCCCGAGCCGCGTTTTGGCTGGTGTAGGCGTGCACGAGGTGTGTCCTGGCTGCCTTGAGCGCGCAGACCAGAGACTCATCAGAATTGTTGCGAGCGCAGGTCTTTCGGCAGCCGACTCTGGTTTGTTGCTTTTGCCCGTTGAATCCCCCGTGGATGCTGGACGCTGAGAGAAGCCAAACAGAGCATCGCAGCGTGCGCCGGGCTGAGGCTGCCGCTGAGCGCGAACCCGACGTGGGCGGATTATTTGGTGGGAGCGGCCCTCGAAGAGGCGCAGAGGTCTGGCGAGCCCGTGCACGTCGTCTGGCCCTTGTCAGTGCAGGACGCCTCGCAGATGGTCCTGCCGCCGCACCACAGCAACGGCAATGGCAACGGCATGGACATTGACGGCCCGCCGCCGCCTCAGGCTTCCACCTCGGCCAAAACAGAGGGCGTCCAAGACTGGCTCGCCGTCGAGGCCATCCTGTGCGTTGCTTTGGTCTACTCTATGCAAGCCTACATGAACTGACGTGGCGACGAGCACAGACGGCATGTCCTCTTCCAAGCACTCGGGTTGCCAGCGCGGCCGCTGGGCTACCACGTCCTGCTCGCCGTCCCCCCAGCCCTGCCGCTGGCCACGCACGAGCTGCTCATCCAGCTCGTCTTCGAAAAGCTCCACCTGTCAGCCGTCATGCCCGTCGACCGGGCCTTGGCGCAAATGTACGCCGGCGGGTCCCAGTCCGCTCTGGTGGTCGACATCCTCGACTCGACCACAGAGGTCAGTTTGGTGCTCGACAACGCGCTCGTCACGCCCGCCAAGCTCCGCGCTCACGTCGGCGAGCGGGATCTGGACAACTACCTCGCCTTCCTCCTCCTCGAATCCCAGCCCCAGCTGCCCGCCCTTCTCAACCCGGACGCACCGCTAAGAGGCCAGGCGCTCAAGGACGGCTTGCTCAAGATCGTCCAATGGCTGAAAACCAACTCGTACATCCAGTTCGCCTCCGAGTACTTGGGGCTCAACGTCGACGAGGAGGAAGTTCCGGGAGCAGGAGGGCCAAACCCGGCGAGCCCGACCAAGAAGGGCGAGCTGAAAACGGCCGAGGAAGAAGCCCAAGAGGAGGAGGCCATGTTGGAGAAAGCAGCTGCGGCCTTGGCCAACAAGAAGAACGCGGCGGCCGCCAACGCCCAGGACGTGCGCGCCGAAGTCATCAACGTGCCCCACCCTTTATCCGCCTCTTTGCCGCCCATCGCCATCGGCCTAGAACGACACCGCTACGCCGAGCCTTTATTCGAGCCGGCTTTGCTCAGGCTAGTGCCTGCGTTCGAAGACCAGGACGCGGTCCCCGCCAGCTCGAGCTACGACGCCACCACTTTGGAGCTCAAGTCGGCCAGCGTGACCGACGTGCTTGTGCAGTCGCTCAAAATGGCAGAGGTCATTCGGAGAGGCACCATCTCCCAGTCCACCTTGGTCACAGGCCAAGTGAGCCGACTACCAGGTTCGTTTCTTGTCGCCCAACGCATCCTGTCTAGGATAGAGCCTCAGAGATTGTGAACAGGAATCGGGCGCGCGATCGTGGCAGCGTTCGGGTCGACCACGCTGGGCAAGAACGCCAAGCTGGTCAAGCAGCCCGACTACTTTTCAGAGTACAAGGAGAGGCCGGACCTCATGGCGTACCTAGGCTGTCTCATTCTGGCAAAAGTGAGTGGATGGTGGACAGGCCTCTGTATTCTTGCTGATGCCTCTCCACTTTGCTTGCAGCTGGCGTTTGGCGACAATGCATCTAAGCATTTCTACGTGGGTTTCCGCTCCCCTTGCTGCCTTCTACTTTGCGTGTGCTAACCTTGCATGACCACAGACCAAGGTGGACTATTCTGAGCTGGGGCCGAAAATGGTCTCAACGTACATCGGCGACTTCCAAGGCGACAAAGCGTAGATCATGTTGCATGTACTTTAGAATGCAAGACAATCGAGTTCTGAACCCTATGATACGGGCGCGAACAGACACATGGGTATTGCTTTTGGAGGAGAGCCAGCTCTCCTTCCGCACGCTAGTTTTACAAGTCGCCAGCCTCCTTGCCTGTCTCCTCTGCCACCGATGTCGCTTCAGGTACAGGCTCCCCCTCCACAGTGGGCAAAGGCGGTTTCTTGGGTTTCTTCTTCTTTTTGTTGGCCGAGGGCGAGGAGGAAGGTGGTGGCCTTGAGGGTGTGACGTTGCGATTCGGAGCCAGGCCAATGTCCATGCCCGACAAGTTCTCTTGCTCCACGCGTTCTTTGAAAGAGAGATTGGCCATCAGATCGTTAACCGTCTCTGTCAAAGACTCCATCTGGTGGCGCAATCAGCTTAAAGTGAGAGGGGAGAAAAAAAGGACCGGTGCGCACCTCTGATCGCATGGCCTCTTGCGCTTGTCGTGACTCGTTCAAGTCCTTCTGCATTCCGACCGTCTTCTCCAGCAAGCTCTTGGAGACCGCCCGTTCCGTTGCCAGCTCGCTCTGCAGCGTCTTCGACACGCCTTGAGCCCGTTCTACCTTGCCCTCCAGCTTCGTCCTCTCTCGCTGTCCGTCCAGCTCCAGCTTTTCTAGCCGCTTCTCAAAGTCGGATTGCGTCTGCAGAGCCTTCGCTCGCTCTTCCGCCATCTGCTGCCTCTCTTGCGCCATCTTTGAGGACTCGGCTTGCAGACCAGTCAGGGCAGACTCTTGGGAGTTTGCCGACTTTTGCAAAGTCTCGATCTGAGCGACCAAGTCGGTCTGCAGACTGCTGGCCTCCTCCTTGATGGCTTGAATCTTCTCAAAGTAATACATGCGCTGCGTTTCGAGCTGAGTGGCGAGCAGGTGGGAGAACTCTTCGGACATGCGCTCCATCTTGGATTGAGCGAAGGAATCGGCCATATCTGGCCCGAGCTCCTTCTTGCCTTCGTGCGGCTCGTGGCTGAAGACTGAGGGCAGCTCGACCATCTTGCCGTCTTGGGTGTTTTGCATCAAGCGATGGACGTATTGGTCGCCAGCGTAGTCCCAAACCCTTTGAGACTCGAGTTCCATAGCGTACTGGTGGCCGAGAGACTCGTAGTGAGAGATGGCGTGGCGAGCCGCATATCTCCCGCAGCCAACGTGGCCACATATTAGGCACATCCACAGCCTCGACTCCGTACCACACTCATCGCAAGCCGCTGGCGGAGCATTGTCATCTTCCGCCGAAGGACCTTTAAGCTTGCTCTGGGTGTAGCGGCAAACGGGACACCTTTTCGTCGAAACTTAGCCAGTCTTCCTGCAAAAAAGATGAGATCTCACCGTCCACTGGCCCATTTTGACAAGCAGGTGCAATGGAAGCTATGTTGGCATGGGATAGTGATGAGGCCGGTGATGTTGGCGTCCATTCGCTCAAGACAGACGACGCAGGTCGGCAGCTCAACAGCGTTAGGAAGCCCTGGTGGAGGAGGCGCCGCCAACTCTGGACCAAAAGGCAAGGTGAAGGGCGGGGTTATCGATGACCGAACTTCGACTTGCGAAACCCGGACCACCTGGCAGAGGTCGTCGTCCAACATGGCGAAGAAGGGCTTCCCATTGAACTCTTCCACAAATTGCTCCGCCTCTTCAATGGCTCGGAAGCGGATCAGAGCCATACAGCGGTTGACACCCTCGTCCCTTTGAAACAAAGATTGAGCTCGCGGCCACAAGTTGGCAAGCCTTTTTGAACTCACCTGAGAATGCGGATTTGACGGATGTATTCGGTAGCGGGTTCAACAAAGAGCAAGAAGTCAGAGACGGTCATGAGCGAAGGGATGCTGAGTACTGCCAGGAGGCAGCCATTGCCTTCGATGAGGGCCGAGGACGGGTCGACCTCTGGCAAGGGCAAGTCGGACTTGTAGACCTCGTGGCGGTCTCTGTACAGGTGAATGACTCCGTAGCCCACGTCCACCGAGTCGCTCTCTTTGGTCGTCATGTCCCGGAAATCAATCGACAGTTTCGAAAATCGGTAGTCGAGCTTTCTGGGCGGCGAGAAGAAGGGCTGAATGGTTTGTATGGGCGGTTTGCGCTTATAGACGCCGAGAGGAGACTGAAAGGCGGGGGTGAAGAGCTTGGCGGCCGGATTGAGCTGTGCGAGAGTGTTCGGAGGAGGCGGGCGTTCGTCGACGGAGATCCAGTTGTCGAACAGCCCTTCAGGGCACCGCTGCGCTATATGCTCTCGAACAATGCTGTCCAAGCTGGCCGGGAGGCCGGACAGGGTTTCAAGACTGGAAGGTTCTGGGTGGGTGGCAACGAAAGTCTTGCTCTCGGTTCTGCGTTGGACGGCAGTCTCGACGTCAAACAGCTGGATGCTTATGCGGTAGGGCATCGAGCATGTTCTCTTATCGACTCAAGGCGACGGCAGACCGGGGAAAAGGGGCAGTAAGGCTGCCTTGTCCTCGCCTGGCTACCTCGAAGTTATGGTGGACCGCCACTCTTCACCAGGCTGAGTGGATGGCAAGAGGATTCAAACGTCTCGCACACCGTTCTAGATCCCAAGAGTGTGCTTGCAAGGCGAGAACAATGAACGAGAACCACCATGCGCCCTGCCCATTCGAAAACCGAAACCCCGCCAACCGACTTGTCCCATCGCTTCTTTCCTCCTTTTGATGTGTCAGAGTCTGCACCTCATATATTCCCAACACCTCTGCTGCCTGCCTACTGCCGGGAAAAAGGCTTCAGACCCTTGCCTCTCCGTCCAAGCGCCATACTTCAACTGCTTGGCAAGGGCGGGTTCAAGCCGAAAGCCTCCCAGTCTTCGAAGCCCAGGTAGATGGTCAGACCGGCTTGACCGAGCAAGCGATGGGCCGTCATTATCTTTGGCTCGTGCGAGAGAAGATAGAACTCGGACAGATTGGGGAGGGAGGTCAGGATGGCCACGATCTGGGCGAAGCCAGCTGCCAAAAAATGAACGCCGTCGGTCGCAATGTGTAGGCGTTCGAGAGAAGGTGGCAAGGTAGCGGAGTTGAAGAATTGCAAAAGAGCTTCGACTCGGGTGGCGGTGAAGTTGGAGAGGTGCAGCGTGCGGAGCCCGGTATGCTTTGAAAGTGGTGGAACATTGCGAAGTGCCGTTTCCTGGAGCTGGAAGATCTTCAAGTGCTCCAGGCCAGGGCTCAGCAAGGCCACGAAATCGCGCTCCTCCAGCTCATCGATGTCGATCGTCAGCTCTACGCGGCGAAGGGGAAGCGAGAGCAAGGGATTGTTGGGTGTGCTGAAATCGTAGCAGTTGACAAGGTTGATGGACAGGATTGGGGGCAGGGAGATACGCAGGGTGACAAAACAGAGGCTCAAGTTCTGGAGCGTCACTCTTCGCAAAGCTGGAAAGAGCAAGAGGAGCTCCCAAATTTGCGAATCGCTCTGGCCAAATGTAAATGCCACTTTTTGGGTTCTGTCGTCCGCTATCACCATCTGCGTTAAGGCCAACTGAGCGCAAGGTAGGGGCTGCTCCCGCCATGCCTGTTTCGTTGCGATTTTAGGAAATCCTAAAATCGTGCAGGACTGAGTGGCCAGACCTACGTGTGCCAACGATCTGTAGTGATGCTGGCGTCCAGTAATGCTGAGTTTGCGCAGATTGGTGCACAGGCGAGGTATACGCTCCAGCAAGGGGTAGTTAGAGGGGTCCAGGCCCCGGGAAGATGGATCACTTCTCTTGACCTCCCCTTTGAAAACTCGGACCAGGGCTGCGAGCTTCGGATCGGCCTCTATCGAAGCCAAAAGTTGGTTGTCGCGCTGGCGAGACGACGTCTCAACAAGGATGGAGCTATAGAGCCGTTTTCGGACCGCGGGCAGGAGGGCTTTGCAGAGCAGACATTTGAGCGCGTCTTTCTGCTCCTCGAGGTCGCCAATGATTTGGGACACGATCTCGATAGGGAGATGAGCTCCACCAGACATTTGGGAGGGGTCGCTCTCGCAGTCTGGGAAGGAAGGCGGCCAAGCTCGTTTTTGGGGAGGTCGGCAAGTGGCAGCCACTTGAGGTATGTCTCGCGCAGGATTCTAGGCTCGAAGAAAGTGCTTGCAAGGCTAAAAGAACCACATTGCGCCCTGCCGTTCGAAAACCAAAACGCCCGCCACTGCCCGACTCGCCAACATCGCGCTTGCTTTTCCCCTCTTCGAAGAACCCAGCTATCCACACAAACCCAAAGACCCTATTTCCAGAACCATTTCCCAAACACCTTGCATCCGCCAAGCGCTAGCCTTTAGCTCGAGGCCAGCGGCGCGTCGAGGCCCCAATCTTTCCAGGCCTTGAAGCCAAGGTAGACGGTCATTTGAGGCTTTTGAGGCAGCGAATGGACTGTCATTGTTGCTCTAGGGGATGGCCGAAGAGAGAATTTAGACAGGTTGGGCAGAGAGTTGGGGGAGACGAGATCGGATGCGAGATCGATGGGAGCGTCGGCTGCTTCCACAACGTCATCATCGTCTCTAACGGTGACATTCACGACAGCGTCTGTAAGCTGGAGAGTCTGAAGAGAGGGGGGCAACGTGTTGACGTTGAGGAGTCGTCTAAAGCCTTTAGGGTGAAAGGCGAAGTTGGAAATGTGCAAAGTGTGGAGAGCGGTAAACCTCGCAATGCCAAGAGAAAAGAGTTGGCTCAGCTTGGCAGCCGTCCCTGGATACTTCCAATGCGAAAGCTCCAAGCGCTCCAAAGAGAGAGTTGCGACAGACTTCAGGAAGTCGCGGTCCCTTCGATTGTTGAGGTCAATTGTCAGCCCCAAGACCCGCAGAGGAAGTTGGAGCAAGGGACTGTTGACAGAAGGAAGGCTGCTGCAGCTGTTGAGGTAAAGAGATGTGATAGGTGGCAAAGAAGCGAGCTGGCAGATGGGATCGAGGTCGATGTCCGTGAAGGACAGCCGGTTCAAGGCAGGGAACTGTTCCAAAGAAGCGAGCTGGCAGATGGGATTGAGGTCGATGTTCGTGAAAGACAGCCGGGTCAAGGTAGGGAACAGTCCCAGCAGCCGGCAAACGCGCAGATGGTCGCTCGGCATACCCCAGGGTCTTGGCGACGCTTCAATGACAAGTTCCGTCAACGGCGGCCTGGCTGCGGGCGGCACGGCTTCCCATACCTGCAACCGTCATTGTTTGAGCTCAAGCGCTCTGTACAGGCGAGCACGCAGAGCGCGAAACGTACGTTGACCAGCGAAGTAACGGTATTGTCATAGTGTTCGCTGATGCAAACCTTACGCAAGCTGTGACACACAAGAGAGGCGCTCTCCACCGCCAATGAGCAGATGCCGTCGTCAAGAGTGGCTTCCACTTCTTCCACCAGCGCAGCCACTTTTGGATTGTGTGATAGCAAGTTGGAGATCTGCGTATTGCGCGGGTCCCGGTATCCTTCAAACACAATGGAGCGGTAAAGCCTCTTTCTGACAGCGGGCAAGAGCGCTTTGCAGAGAAGACATTTAAGGGCGTCTGCTGGCTTCTCGAGCTGGTCGATGATTTGGGCCACAATTTCGATGGGTAGGTCTGGTGCTCGAGCCATTTGGGCAGACTTGGCGTCGCTGTCAGGGAAGGAGAGAGAGAGAAGGCAGGCGGAGACTTTCTGCGACTACTGTAGCCGACGAGAAGCGACTGGGCTTCCAAGCCTGTTCAATGGACTTGCTCTGTTCACAATTCTCTTCTTCATTTGGCGCCCTTTTGCGTATAGAATGTGGCACATCATGTCTCTCTGCGATGGCCCCTCGACAATAACGGGCTTCTCTGTCGGTTGAGAGCGTTTCATCAAACTTTCATGTGGCCTGCTCTCCCCGGCTTTGCCTGGCCTTGCTCTGGTCTTTGGACTTTGAACCCATTTGAGTACAGGACCCTGAAACTAGCATGCTATTTTAGCTAGCACACCAAAACGAAGCTCAATTGAAACGGATTTGTTTTGACGACTGCCTTGACAACCGGCTGCTGCAGACTTTGGGGCCAAAACGCAAGGCTTGCTCCTGCTCCAAGCTGGTCTTGCCCTTCACTTTCTCCCATTTCCTTCATCGCAACATGCTGGCATTTGCACTTCTCGCCCTTTCCGCCGTCTCGCTGGTCCGAGCACACGGCTTGATCTCCGACATCGCTGGCGCCAATGGCAAAACGGGCAATGGCTTGTGCGTTGTGTCTCCCTCTGTACGGTACGATTTCCGTACTGAAACAGACATCCCAGCAATGTCAACCCCAACGCGCCTCTCAGCGGCCAGCGCTCGGCCGTCGAGGTCATCGGCGGCAGCACCACTGGCTGTGGTGGAGACGACGTCGCCGCTGGCTTAGCAGCTGCCGAAGCCGCGGGTCTGCCTACACCGTAAGGTCCTCCTTGATTCTTCCTTCTGGATATCGAAGGACTCAAACATCAAATGCGCACAGGGCTGCGGACGGGTCGCTTTCAATGACCTGGTTCCAACTCAACGCAGGAAACGACGGCGGTGGACCTGGTACAGCGATGTTGGGTAAGTTCCAGTCCCTTTTATTACCGCCGCAAAGTTCCCATGCGAGTCTCGCGCAGATACCACTGGCACCGGCCAGAACTTCAAGCCAATCACAATCTCGAAGAACTTTGCTGACGGGTGAGTGCACACAGTCCTTTCCCTTGACCATGATCACGGCCTCACTCCTGAGCTCAGTGGCGCGAACTCGGCCAACCCGATGACGGTGGTGATCCCCCCTGGAACCGTCTGCACAGGCGGCACCACCGGCAAAACCTGCCTGCTTCGAGTCACAAACCCTCCTGGCTTTGGCAGCTGGTGAGCACGATCCCGAATCTCTGTATGCTGAACGTTGCTCAAGTCCACCTTGCGCCAGTGCGGGCATCACCGTGACCGGTGGCGGAGCAGCTGCCGGCCAAGCAGCTGGCGGCCAAGCAGCAGGAGCTCAAGCAGCGGGCGGCCAGGCAGCAGGTGGCCAGGCAGCAGGCGGACAAGCAGGCGGACAGCAGGCGGCGGCGTCTTCACCAGCCGCGGCCACAACTGCCGCCGTCGTGGCAGCTCAGACCACCGCCGCCGCCTCTCCGGCCACTGTGACTGTCACTCAAGCTTGCGGTAACTCAGGCGCCGCTCAAGCCGGCGGCCAAGCCGGCGGTCAAGTTGCAGCAGCGGGAGCTCAAGCTGGCGGCCAAGGTGCGGCGGCGGGAGGGCAAGCAGGCGGCCAAGGTGCGGCGGCGGGAGGGCAAGCAGGCGGCCAAGGTGCGGCGGCGGGAGGGCAGGCGGGCGGTCAAGCAGGTGGTCAAGGCGGTCATCGTCACCACCGCGGGCCTCGCCGTATGCATGCTTAAGCAAGTGCAATAGGTAGCGCAGCGTCGCTGGACGATGGCTAGCTTCCTCAACTCCACTATTGCCGTTAACAAGATTGCCCCGAATACAATACACGCTACAGTAGTTGAAATCGACACGATGAGTACGCTGGATGAGATCTTGGATTAACAGAAGAAACTCACAAGGAACGCAATGAGGTGCGCGATCCAGGCTTCCTGCCCCCCTGCGACTTGTAAATCTCCGACCTGCCCCTTCATTTCAAGACTACCAGTGCCACTCCTGTGCCAACACCACGCCACGCTTGTGACAGCCCTTCGAGAAGTCAACGAGCAAATGATCTCTCTCCCTTCTGATCGACCCCGTTTCATCCCGCTCTCCAACACTCGAGTCCCAGCGGACGAAGAGCTTCCGCAACCTAGGCGACCGGCTGGGATCCTTCACAAAGGCCGCCAGTGGCGCCAGCGCGCTACAACCGTAGGACATCCCGAGTTTTAGCCCTGGCGCCCATGACAGTGAATCAAAGAGGCGGTCGAGGAGGTCGGCACCGATCGAAGGTATGTCCCATAAGTTGATCTGAACAAGCTGTGACAGCTGCCCCAGGTCTTCGGAGAGGGCGAGGAGATCCGGCACAGAGAAGTGAGTGAACTTGAAATCGAGCGTGAGATTCGTGAGAGTGGCAGGGAGGCTCAGGCGGATCAGGAATTGGTCCGGATAAGATATTGGTAGTACTAGCCTGAGCTTTGTAAGCTGAGGCGCCAGGTCCGCAATTCTGAGGTCGGTGGCGTCCGTCCCTTGCATCGTCGGGATAGACAGAACTCGAAGTGACGACAACACCGGAAGTGGCGGGGCCTGCTGCATCGCAGTGAGGTCCACAAGTACGCGTAAGTTCAGCTCTTGAAGGTGTGGCGTGTGACGTAACAACGTCGAGACATAAATGGGAACAAGTTGGAAAAAAGACTTCAACCAGATGGGGAGGATCGCTTTCGAAGGGAAGAATAGCACTGTTGCGGCCATATCTGCTGTTGCCTGGTGACTTGAGGAGTGGTCCCAATCTTCTTCTTTCCAATAGTCTGTGAAGATATCCAGGAGGAGTTTTGGGGGCAAGGCCAGCAGGGTTGTCTTTGTGGGCTGCTCCATTGTGTGAGCCGCAGAAGAGAGGCTGCCCAGACCACCTGCTCAATCGCCTTTAGCGCGCCGATCGATGAGACTAGCTTACACCAAAGATGCACTGGCAAGTGCTGACAGCTCCGAAAGATCCTCTATGCTTGAAATGGAAGCAAGCCGCAAATCTGAGGCCGAAGAAAGTCGACGCGACGGCAGTTGCTCCTTATTGTGTCAAGCCTTCAGAAATGGTGGTTTGGATCTCAGGGGCCTCTAGCTTTAATGGGAAGAGGGCAGGAAGAGACCTGGACTATCTGGCGGCTTCAGGCAGAGAGTGTGCCACCCTTGCATCATGCCTTGGGGCCGTGCGGGGCAGTCAAGCGGCCAATGCCACAAGATGTGGTTTCATGTACCTTGCTAATATCTCTAAGAGCGAAGTACGAGATGCAGACCGGCATACAATAGTAAAGAGCTGCAGAAACAGAGTTGCCGATGTCGCTCGCCAATCCGACCTCTGCGTCCATTTGCCACCCAGCTGATTTTAAACGTTTGAGCCTCAAGACAGCCAGAGAACGAACAGGCAGTCAAGCAGGCGGTCAGGACAGCCCTCGTGACCGTCGCGGACCTCGTGGTAGCGCAGCGGTGCTAAACGATGCTAGCTTCGTCAACTCCACTGTTCCCTTTGACAGGATTGCGCCGAGTACAATATACGGTAGCTAAAATCGACACAATGAGTACGCTGGATGGGATCTTGAATTAACAGAAGAAACTCACAAGGAACGCAATGAGGTGCGCGATCCTGGCCTCCTGCCCCCCTCTGCGGCCTGCAAATCTCCGACCTGCCCCTTCAATTCATGACTCCCAGTCCCAGTCCTGTGTCAACACCACGCCACGCTTGTGACAGCCCTCTTCGAAGTCGTCGAGCAAATCATCTCTCTCCCCTTCAATCGACCCCGTTTCATCCCATTCTCCAACAATTGACTCCCAGTGCACGAACAAATTCCGCAATCTAGGCGACCGGCGGGGATCCTTCACAAAGGCCGCAAGTGGCGCTAGCGTGCTACTATCGTAGGACATCCCAAGTTTTAGCCCTGGCGCCCATGACAGAGATTCAAAGAGGCGGCCGAGGAGGTCGGCACCGATCGAAGGTATGTCCCAAAAGTCGATCTGGACCAGCTGTGAC
Organism: Cystobasidiopsis lactophilus; assembly: GCA_001599975.1. NCBI lineage: Eukaryota > Fungi > Basidiomycota > Agaricostilbomycetes > Agaricostilbales > Chionosphaeraceae > Cystobasidiopsis > Cystobasidiopsis lactophilus. The sequence continues at coordinate 735,147 of BCIO01000002.1, forward strand.
AGCTGCCCCAGGTCTTCGGAGAGGGCGAGGAGATCCGGCACAGAGAAGTGAGTGAACTCGAAATCGAGCGTGAGATTCGTGACAGTGGTAGGTAGGCGGAGCAAGAAATGGTTCGGATAAGATGGTGGTAATGTAAGACTGAGCTTTGCGAGCTGAGGCGCCAGGTCCGCAATTCTGAGGGAGGCGTCCGTCCCTTCCATCCTCGATATGTGCAGGACTCGAAGTGATGACAATGGTGAAAATGCTGGAGGCTGATACATCACAGTAAAGTCCACAAGTCCGTGTAACGTCAACACTTGCAGGTCGGGCGTTTGGCGTAACAACGTCGCAACCGCTCCGAGGTCGATCGCTTCTTCAGTAGTTGGAGGAGAAAAGCCCCGCTTAGTGGCCGATATGAGCAGGTTCGTAACTGGGCTGTGTGATTGAAAAGCTTCCAGACACATGGCGCCGCCTACTTCAGCTTGTCCGCGTTCGCCAAGATTGTCGAAGACGAGGAAAATCTCCATTTGGCTGATATGCCGATCCGGATCAAAGAGTCGGAGAAAAGATTTGACGCCTTGGCAGAGAGCGGCAGAGCGAACGGTCGCCGACGGAACCCTCAGAGTGCCCTTCAGGTGGAAGAGGTAGCGATTGAGACCCAGGGGAGAGCTCGCCATCCATTGAGCGAATTTGGATTGGTGGCCTTCACCAAAGTCTTCGTGGCTGACAGAAATGGGGACAAGTTGGAAGAAAGACTTTAACCAGATGGGGAGGATCGCTTTCGAAGGGAAGAACAGCACTGTTGCGGCCATTTCTGCTGTTGCGTGATGTTTCGAGAAGGGACGCCGATGTTCTTCTTTCCAATAGTCTGTAAAGATATCGAGCAGGAGTTCTGGGGGCAGGTCCAGCAAGGTCGTCTTCTTGGGCTGCTCCATCGTAAAGGCGAAGTGACAATTCGCCCAAGAGAGTCTGACGAGGCCGGTTCAGTCAGTCCACATTCATGGCGCATCATCAGCGTGTCAAACTCACATCAAGGTATACCGTGCAAACAATGCTGGCCCTAACAGCGCCTCAACACTTGAAAGAGGGGGTTTTAGAGTTCTAAGGAAGCCAGCAAATCTAGGAAAGTCGACGCAGCCAGCGGCGGTCAGCTTGAACAGGCGGCGCTTCAGATCTCAAAACGCTCTAGTAGTGAAGAACTGAGGTCGAGACGAGAAAAGGGGACACGGCGGGTCCAGACGAAGAGGGGCGGCCTTCCCACAAAGTTGCATGTCAAGTTTACCGGGATGTGGTTCCTGACACCCATCTGATCCCTTAACAAGCTCAAGTATGAGGTGCAGGACAAGTCCAGAGCCACTATGGAGAGCAGCAGAAATAAGTTCGTCGGTGCTCGAACTCAGTGCCCGTTTGCCACCACCGCAAATTGACTGATGGCCATCATCGCATCATCTCAGCTTTGGCACAACATGTGCAGAAGAGGGTCCAGTGCTCACCACACGCAGACACACGGGCCCTTTGCGCCGCCAGAAATCCACCCAAGATCACAGGAGGGCAGTGCCACCCAACTTCGACGTCCATCGCCGACGCTATCCGGCACCTCCGCCCCAACAGTCATTCGTCCCAGTCCTCCACACCAGTGTCCAGTGCCCAGGCCCAAGCTAGCGCCACGCCACGCTGTTGGCAGCAGCCTTGCAAGACCCCGATCTGCCGTTCGCACTCTTCTTCGTCCGCTATCTCTTCGTCGTCTGAATCTTCGTTGACATACTCCTTCCATAAGAAAAGGGAGTTGAGTCGAGGGAGCAAAGTGCGCTGAGCAAATGTTGTGGAGAGGTCTTGCAACGGCTCCGGTTCATACCGACAATGAAGGCTGAGCGCCGTCAAAGTGGAAGGAAGACAGGAGAGCAGCTCCTTGAGACATTTGTCGTAGTAGATGTCCCAAAGGCCGACTTGACGAAGATGCGACAGGGTCGAGAGGCCCTTGAGGACGCTGAGTTCTTCAGGCGACACGTCATGGCCATCAAAGTCCAGTGTGAGAGACGTGAGTGTGGAAGGAAGTCGCCGGAGCTCTTGGGTCGACAAGATGTGGTGGCCCACGAAAAGGGACGTGAGTTTGGGAGCGAAGCTGGCCACATCCAGGGGGAGGTGCCGCCGACGTTCTTCTCCCAATGTTTGAATCTTCAAGCGCCGCAGGGCATGCATTGGTGTAATACCAGGTGCATGAACTTCAAATGAGCCGACGCATCCCCAAAGACCTAACTCTTCGGCGCTTCGTGCTTGGTCCAGAAGTAGCGGCAAGTCAGAAATGTTGGGGTGTGCGAATGGTCTAGTCTTGAGGCCCCAAATGCGAATCCTATCCACCTTCACAAACTCTTGAAGGGCTGCCAGGCAAGCCACTGCCTCCTGTGTCGGCCCATCTTCTGGCGAGGCGCACTGGCCGACTTCAAGACGGACATCAAGCTTCGTGATGCTCTTCTTTGGATTGAAGAGAGGCAGCATCATCGACAGTCCGTCCGAAAGGCGCTGGAAGCTGGTGCCATCCGCGAAGGTCGCAGCCTTCAAGGTGAACGAGCAACGCATCCGAAATAAATGATCGACCAGCCCGAGAGACGACGTGATGAGCCAAAGCAGGATCGGCGACTGGTCCATGTAGACGAAGTCCTCCGTCCTCAGGTCCAAAGTCGCCTGGCGGAAAAACGATTTGAGCCAGATTGAGAGCAGCCTCTTGTTAGGCAAGAACAGCAACGGCGCGAGGTATGAGAGACTGTCGGAGCAGAGAAGAATTCTGCGCCATTGCGCCCAGTGGTACGAAAAAATGTCGAAGATGATCTCAGGGGGCAGCATGTCCAGCAGGCACGCCTTGTTGGACTGCTCCATCGGGTGGGCCGAAGAGGGTCTGCCCAGACCGCCTGCTCAATCGCCTTTGTAGCGCGACCATCGATGAGACTAGCTTACACCAAAGATGCATGGGCGGGTTCTGACAGCTCTGGATGGTCCTCCATGGTTGAAATACAAGCAAGCCGACGCGAATTTGGGGCTGGCAAGGCGACGCGACGATGGTCGCTTGTTGGATCGTAGAGCCTCGAGAAATGGTGTCCGGGATCTCAAAGCTTTCTAGTCTAGATGAGATGAGGACAGAAAGAGAGCTGGACTGCTCGGCGGCTCAGGCGAAAGAGAGCTTGGGTGCCACTCAGGCTGGCAATGACCAGCGTCTCGCAAGATGTGGTTTCATGGCGCCCCGCTGATCTCTCTATACGCTGTGGTACGAGATGCACACCGAAATAGCTGCAGAAACCAAATGCTCGCTGCCCGACCTCTGTGCCCATTTGCCACCGCAGCTGATTGCGATCAGGCCAAGACTCATTTGCCGACGCGACAAACAACGAAGAAATCAAAGGAAGACAGCCAACATTACAGCAGCCAGCAGAGGCGCGAATTAAAATGACAAAGAAGCAACCAAGCCCTAAAGGCCGACCTCGAAAGCCTCTGGTGCCGCCACCGCTTCCGTGGCAGCTGAACGAGCTTGCTTGATCTTGTAGTTCGTGCCCAAAGTCGACAGAACGCAAGCGACAATCAGCCAACCGGCCAAAGTGGGCAAGTTGTACGCCAGGTTGTTGGCGCCACCTCGAGCGAGAATGGTGATCGTCACTTGCCAGTTGTGGAGCACAGGCCAGAAGTAAAGGATGTTGTACTGCAAAACCGGAAATTGGTCAAAAAGGTATGTCTGTGGCGCGAGACAGGAAGCTCACGAAAGAGTTGGCCGCGCTGGGAGCAGTCGCCGTTGCCGTGACGGAAGTCAAGATGTAAGAGACGGTGCAGAACGAAAGGAAAGTGATGGGGACGAAAGAGGTGAGGGCGTCGAGCAGCAGGTAGTGGATAGTGACAATCACCCATGAGTTCGCCCAGAAAGCGAAGAAAAATTTCTGCTCGCTCGACACAATGAGGTAGGTGCAAGATCGTGTGCAACAAAAGAGCAACTCACGGCAGTCACTGGGTAGCTTTCCAAGAACATGCACACCCATCCAGTCTGAACCAAGGAGAAGAACAGAGGGACGATGACGGCAAAGGGCAAACGATACTTCATTGCCTCCAGCAGGGTCACTGCAACCAAATCAGGTGTCACGGGCGGCCCAAAGCTGATCGCGTGGAAACGAACCTCGAGCAAAAATCTTCAGATTGCCCAGAATGCCGTTTCTCGCCAAGATGAGGAAGAAGCACAGGAGGATAACAGCGACTATTGCGTTCTTATGTCAGTCCTGAGCATGCAGAGATGCAAGAATCTTACCCGTGTTGAGCGTGTTCAAGAAAATCTATCGAAAAACCTTTAGCGCCAGCCGGAAGGAGGCCCGATCAAAAGGCTTCGCCTCACCTTGATGCCGAAGTTGAGCGGCGCAACATCAATGCTAGTGACCGTAGCCGGGTTGACAAGCACGGAAGAGACGGCGTTGAGCAGAGTGGGCACGCTGGACAGAGTCGAGATCGCGTTGGTGCTGACCGACGTTCGGATACTGGAACACACAAGGGATGAGAAGCTGGCCCAAGACAAAGCGAGAAAACCGTCGCACGCTGTTGCTGCACCGCTGGCCAAGGCATTTAACGGCGCCACGATGAAGGAGGACTCGACAGAGAACTGTGGAGCGAAGCATCAATCGAGTACCTGCCTATAATCACAAGAGCAAATCATACATAGCGTGCTGTCATAGAAATAGCATAGAGCGTATCGGCTGGGTTGTAGGCGGCCGCTGCAGCCGGAGATATGAGGGCGGCCTGAAACCGTTCGGTTGCCCCAGGGCTGCCTTGAAGAGAGACACATGTGAGAGGTCCAGTCAAATAAAACACAAAGAGAGCTCACTATAAAGGGCGCCCCAGTACTTGCCGCTGAACACCTCTTTCTGAACCTGTTCCGGCGTCAAGGTCGAGGCATCCAACACATGGAAGCTCGGGAGGCCAGGTTTGCCCGCATTCGCTGCGACCACCTTCAACAATGCGGTTCCGAAAGCGCCACCGTCGAAGTCGACCACTGCGGCTGTTAATTGATGCGAGTGCGTGGCTTGTTTGAACTGTTGCTTTTTTTCAAAACATGCTCGCATTTTGACCAAAGCAAGACTCACAACCGAGCCAAAGAGCTATTGTCGCACTCAGCATGTGACATAGAGGATGGAAAGGGACCGCGAGCTCACAAAGCAAATGTTGACCAGCACAACGAGCGCCAAGGCGAAGCTGACTTTGACCAGCGATGGGATAACACTCTTCGTGAACTTGGCTTGAGGGGACTCTTGTTTCGGGCCATGCCCTTTCTCGCTGCCAGACGGGGAAGCCGACATCTCTAGGGTCTGGTGGTGCAGCCAAGAGCAGCGTTGAAGTTGGGGTCATCTTTCATCTCCGGCTTCTCCTGCCTCCAGAGATCGCCATGGGATGTCTTCAAGTTGTCCGCAATCAGTCTTCACGCGCATCTCGGCGGACATCCAAAAACGCCCATTTTTCGCTGCGGATGGTCGCCGCGCCCAAGATCAACAAACAACAACAACAACAAAGTTGAGCAAAGGCGCTGCTGCGTTCAAGGCTTCAAGCAGCCATCAGCCCGGCAGACTACAAGAAGCCTGATCGACCTGTCCAAGTAGAGAGAGACTGGCGCACACAGGCAGTGATTTCGGTTAAGAATTTGGCAAGACGGATGGCCGGCCGGGAACAGTCACGGCAGTGTCACGGCTCAATCTCAACATCCGCCTCGTAAGGCAGCGTCCCGATGGCCCAAGATTGGACTGCAAAGCCACAGTATTGACCAGCGTGACGGACAAGACGGCTGGGCTGGAGGAAAGGGGCCAAAGCCTTTGCATTGGCTGGGGCCGCGGATTCAGTGAATGATGGTGCAGGACAAGCAGCGGTGGCTCGCCGCCAAGGCTCAGAGGTACGTCAGAGGGTGTCTCTGCGATTCGAATGGGCGTATCTATGAATTAAAATGCTAGGGATTATGGACATGTTTTGCCACCCCGAGAGGGTGCAATCGTCGGTCTAGATCACGCAGTCTGCGCCGCCGCTGCCGCCTTCCTCGCCGTTTGAATCTTGTACCGAGTTCCGAGCGTTGAGAGGACAAATGCGACGATGAGCCAGCCGGCGAGGGTCGGCGCGTTGTAGTGAAGGTTGTTGTTGGCTCCTCGGCCGAAGATAGTGATGTTGATCTGCCAGGTGTGAAGGGTAGGGAAGAAGTAGAGCACACGGTAGAAGTGGTTGGCAAAGTCGGGAGGGGTCGCAGTCTGCGTCAAGCTAATTGTGAGCCCAAGCCACCGCGGGACGACGGAGGGCACTCAACGGATGTCACTGCGCAGATAATGTAGGTGATCGTGGCAAACGAGATGAACTGCATCGGCACAAAGGCGCTGATGCAGTCGAGCAGGTTGAAGTGGATGATAAGGATGACCCAGCTGTTGGTCCAGAAGGCGAAGAAGAACTTGGCGGTCACGTCGTAGCTTTCCAGGAACATGCAGACCCAGGCTGTCTGCACCAATCCAAAGAAGAGGGGGATGATGATGGAGAAAGGGACGCGGTAAGTTGAGGCGTTGAGTAGCGACACTTTGGAGTAGACGCCCATGGCGCCGAGGAGGCCATTGCGCGCCAAGATGAGGAAGAAGCAGAGCAAAATGACGACCACCGTGTTCAAGGTGTTCAAGTATGCCTGACGAAATGGAGTTAGCTCTAGTCAATGTGAAGGCTCAAGAGAGGCTCACTCGAATTCCGAAGTCAATCGGCGCCACATCGATGGCTGTGACCTGAGCTGGGTTGACAAGAACTGAAGAAACCGCCGATAGAAGAGTCGTGTTGGAAGCAAGAGAGTCGATAGACTGAGTGCTGGTTTGGGCCCGAATGCTATGCGCCAACTTCGTCAGACGTGGTGGCGTGTTGGAGCTAAAGACTCACGCAGCGGCGGCTTGGTTGGCCAGCATGTTCAAAGGAGCCACAATCCAGGCCGAATTCACGGTGTACTGCGAATCCATCTCCAGGTTCAGACACGCTTGGGAGTAGATAGCGTGAGACAACTAACGTAGCGAACCCCGCTCGACACAATGAAGATGGTGTCAGCCGGGTTGTAGGCAGATGCAGCATCTGAAGAAGCTAGAGCAGCATTGAAGCGGTCGGTCGCGCCAGGTGTGCCTATTCGCGCGTCAGCCCTTGTCGCACAGAGTCCACGAGGCAAAGCGCTCACAATAAAGTGCGCCCCAGTAGTTGCCATTAAAGACCTCGTGCTGTACTTGTGCCGGTGATAGGCCGCTAGCATTAAGGACTTGAAAGCTGGGAAAGCCCGGCTGGCCAGACTTGGCTTGGGCGACTTGAAGGACCGCAGAGCCAAAAGAACCCCCGTCGAAATCGACCAAGGCGACGTTGAGTTGGTGCGTGTGTTTTGACTGATCAAATACGGAGCCGAAGAGCTGCGTCCCTTGTCAGTAGAGCGCTTTCGCCAGAGCGGAGAAGTGCCACCCACGAAGCAGACATTGGTCAAAACCACCAAAGCAAGCGCCGCGCTGATGATGAGCAGCTTCGGAATTAGCACTTTTCTGTATGTGGCTGCAGTGACAGGCGGCTGCTTGGGTCCAGGGGCGCTGGAGCCCTTCTCATTGGGTGAGGGTGACTGCTGAGGCGAGGACATTTTATCGCGGCAGTTTCGCTGGCGGTCGCTGTCGGATTCGAGCTATTTCCAAAGGAGGATGACTGAATGAGATCAAGAGAGATATAACGCGTATTTGGGAGAGGATGACTTTTGGGAATCTCGGCCGAGATCACGTTTTTTGACGATCCTTGTGTCATACCCTCCAGACTCGGTCGAACTGATTAAGGACCGCGCGGAAAGCAGAAGAAGACCGAGGGCAGCGAGGACAGGGGCAAGCGCGGGACAAAGCCAAGAGAAATTCGAAGAGAAATTCGAGAGGCAAGAGCAGGAGGAAGGGCAGCAAGCGATTTCAAGTCAGGCAAAAGCAATTGCTTAACCCGTCCGTGCCTTCCACCTGGACGTTGAGCTCCTTCAAGCCCCGAATGGCCCGTCTGAGCACCGCGTCCACTCGCGCCACGACTCTGTCAGCCGAGTGGTAGTGCTGATTCGCCTGCGGCTGATTTGGGTCGTAACTTGACGGTCTTGGAGCAAGTTGGATGTGTAATGAGCCGATGAGCGAGTCTGGGTCCTTTGGCCAGAACCGAGGTGCGGCGTAGGAAGAGAGGCCTTCGACAGAGGCGAGCTCGGCGAGGGCTTTGCGGATCTCTTGTTCTCGGTCGGGCCCAAGGTCGAGACAGAGCAGCATGCCAGAGTCTTGGACTAAAGGAACAACCGAGGCGAAGATGAGCACGGCGATGAATATGGACGCTAATGGGTCGAAGCCGGTCCAGCCGTATCTGTTCGGGTTCACCTCTGAGAGAACATTCGCAGCTGAATGCAGGAAAGGCAAAACGAACCGGTTGATGAGCAAGGTGGAAATGATCACGCCCACTGAGCCTAGGGTGTCGGCCATGACGTGCTGTGAGGAAAACAAAGATCGAGAATCAGCGGCCTGCGTGCCTACTGATGAGTTAATAGCGCGCTCACCAAGAAAACGCCGCTCATGTTGTGACTGTGACCTGCGGGCCCGGCGAGAAAAGGAGGTTCAGCATGCTTAGTGGGAAGCCTTCTGGAGAAGTGGCCAAAACCCACCTGATGGCCCTTCATCATGATGGTCGTGCTGTGCGATTCGCCTTTTACGACGTATCCTAAAAAGAGGGATAAGGGTGAAAGCAGAACGCACCGAAGAATGAGATGAATGCCCATGGGAATGTCCATGCGAGTGTCCTCCGCCTCCGCCTCCATGATGATGATGTCCTCCAGTGGCTACCAACCCAACCAAATTCACCGCCAGGCCCAACGCGGACACCGTGAGGAGCTGGTTGGTGTTCATCTCCGGCGGGTCCATTAGCCTCTGGACGGCCTCGAAGACGATGAAGATGGAGATGAGGATGAGGAACAGGCCGTTCGCGAAGCCGGACAAGGTCTCGACGCGCGAGTAGCCATAGGTGAAGGTCGAGTCTTGCGGCCAGTTGGACATGACGGACGCGAACAGGCCCAGAGCCAAAGCGGCATTGTCGAAGAACATGTGAATCGCTGTGCGTTCATGTTCAGCAAACTCAGCCATACTTACTTGGCTAGAGAGGAGCAACGAGAACGCACAGTCAGAGATGAGGCCGAGCGAGTTTGTCCAGATGCCCCAGACCATTTGGACGCCCATGTAGCCAAAGTTGAGGCAGAGGAAGTAGTAGATCCGGCGCGAGTCGTCGTTCTTGAGGATGACTTTGACGACGGAGCGGACCTTGCGCCAGAACAGGAGCGTGGACTCGAGCAGGTTGGTCGGCTGCTCTTTCCCGCCGCTGGTGTGCGAGTGCGAGTGAGAGCCCGGTGGGAGCGGCGAGGAGTCGGGTAAGGAGGACATGATTGCTCCAATCACTGTGCGCATCAGAGCATGGCTATAATCAGCCACGGTGGATGGATGATAAGGTAAACAGGCGAGGGCGCACCAGCTCGCGAACCAATGACCAGCCCCAAGTCCATCCAGCTCCACCTTCTACCGAACGCGACCATGCCCACGAACCAAGCGCTCAGACACGCGCAGAGCCAGCCATTGTTCACATGCCTCGCCCGGGCAATATGACCCGCGGCCGTCCGGTCCACCGTGGGGTCCAAAATGCACAACGTCAACCCGGCCAACAACAGCAAGGGAAACAGCGAATTGGGCGCTTCTGGAGTGAACGCAGAGTGGAGGGAGAAGACGTAGGAGTAGACCGCGGGCGGCAAGGCCAAAGCAGCGGAGAGGATCAAACCCAAGTTGTGTAAACGCGGCGCGGTTTCAGGGTGGGAGTGGAGCATGGAGGATTGCTGGACTGTTAGAATAGAGTGGGCTAGCAAAGCAGAGTAGCCTAGGTATGGGGTCGGCAGGGAATCGGTGAAGAAGCAGGCTGAGAAGAGGAAGAGCACGAGCAGAAGGGCGTTCTTGGCTGAGGAGTGTTTGAGGGACGAGGGACACCATTGGCCAGAGTACTGGGACAGCATGAACACTCTGTGGGATGGAGGCCCATGAAGAATTGCCAGAGTCAATAGAGGAGCACAAGCAACACCCACTTTAAGACGGACAGTTTGGACACTGCGGTCCACCAACACGCCCAAGCTGCGACGTTGATCACAGCGTACAGCGCGACCTGCTTGCCGGAGAGCCTGCCCTTGCTGTTGCCCTTGCTGCCGCCCGCTTTGCTGCTGGAGCCAAAAGACGAGAAGCACAGCGCTCCGACGGCGCCGACCAGCAAGCAGCCCGAGTTGACAGCGAGCACCGGCAAGCCCGCGTCCAGCAGCCAGATCTTGCACGTGTGCGTGGCGATGGCGGCCAGAGCCTTGGACAGGAGCAGGGAGAGCAGCAGATCCGAGGGGATCGACCCGCCAGACGCTTGCGGCGACACCAGGTTCAAGGACACCCGCCCTCGCACCGACGCGTTCGTGTACGCTTCAGCGACGGCCACCATCCTTGCGTCCTCGTTGAGCTGCTGGCTGCTGCTGGGGAAGCCGAGGAACGCGCCCTCTCACTTGGGCGGAAGCGGATCGGGAGCCGCGCAGTTCAAAGACTTGGGTGGCGAACAAGACCAGACAATGCAACAAGTGCCAAAAGCCAACTGGCAATGAACCATACAATGCGTCCGAATTATGCAAAACAATAATGAGAGAGTTCAATGAAAAGCGAAGCAAAGAGTAGCTAGCGTTTGGGGAATCCCGCTCTAGTTGCCCATATTGTTCTGGATGGCGTTGACCCACAAAGGCACCATCTTGGTATTAGAGCCAGTAGTAGCAGTCCAAGGGTAAGGGCCGGGCGTGAGCGAGATGTCGTCGTAGTTGTAGATCCCATGAGCGTAGTCGTCCGGGTGGAAGGCTTGTGTGTTGCCAGCATACCAAGCCGTGAAGCCGGCAAAAATGTCCTTGTTGGTCTTCATGTAGCCCAAGGCTTCCTTGACAGCAGCGGCGCAAGCTGGGTATTGACGGCCGTGGCATTAGATTTGACGGAGAAGCAAACAAAAGTGTAGAACGTTTCGACTCACAATTGCTGTTAGGCTCACCACCAAACTCGGACAAGAAAGCGCGCCGGCCAGATCCGGACAAAGTTTTAACGACGTTCTTAAAGTCGTCCAGCCGTGAGTGGCAATCGGCCGGGTCAGTCTTGCCGTCTCCATTGACATTGAAATCTGGTCGTTGGGGTTAGCTTTGAGCCGGTACGAATCCTCCGTAGCGTAGAAGAAAAACACGCCGTACAGCCGTGAATGTCGTATACCAGCAAGCCGCTCGAGCTGGCATGCGTGTCTGTCACGGCCTTCATGGTCGTGTACCAAGATGGAAAGCTGCCAATGCCGGTGTAGCCCGTTCCCGGAAGCAAGATCATCTGTTGAGTGGCGCCAGTCTGCCGGATGGCATCGACCACCTTTTGGCAGGTTCGCGCCCAGATGCCCAAGCTTTGTTCCGTCGTGGTCAGCAACTGCGTTTTGTTGTTTCGGGATAAGACGAGCTCACTCGAAATTTTGGGTGGCCTTGCTGGGTCCGAAAGAGGAAGGAACACTGTCCTTAGAGCAATCATAATCGCTGTGGGGCTCGTTCATCTGATCAGGTCAAAAGAAGCCCAACGGTCAACTTGTTCCCTTGTTGGCTAGAGAACAACGCACTAGGCCAAAAATGACTCTGGGAGAGCTCTGGAAAGCTGAGGCTAGCTGCTGCCAGAGCTTGACAAAGTGGTCGTCCGTCGGCGCTCCTGCCCCGGTGCCAGACTGGCCGATGATTTTGTAGTTCCAGCGAGCATAGCTGTATGAAGTTGAACACAATTAGAATCTTACACAAAGACGCAACATAACGACTTTACTTGTGAACATCAACAATGACGTGAGGCTGGGAAGGCAAATCCAGAATCGCCTGGATCGTTTCTTTGTACAGGCCGAAGAACGTGGCATTAAGAGACCCCTGGATTCAAAATTATTCGTCAGACCAGAGCAGGTTTGGGTAGGAGGACAAGAACTTGCCCCGAGTACGCGGCCAGTCAACCATTGCCAGGCGACTGGGACTCGGAAAACGGTAGCACCTACCACAGGAGGTCAGCTTGCGCGATTAAGGTGTGCAAGATGCTCACCGGTGAGCGCAAACTGCTGTGCGAGTGCTTGGGTGAATGCCACGTCAGTCAACTCAGGCGCACGGCCTTGAGACTCCGGATAGCCCAATACGCCGCCTTCGCACATGTTAGATTCAAAGCCGAGGCCCAAGTTGATGCCGCCCATGTAGTTCGAAGAGGCCGTGCAGGCCGGTGTTGCTACGACTGTGGTAGAGATCGTTCTCGTAGACGTCGCAGGAGGAGCCGTAAGAACTTCTGTCGTTGTGGTGAAGACAGTCGCGCCAGAAGCAGACGAACACAAGCCGAATTCTGAAAGTTGCATCTAAGCTTGGGAAGCAAGGCGAGGGAAAGATCACACTGACGAGGTTGACAGCCCACGCCACAGTAAGCATCGGATGTTCCGCAGAAACCGTATTTGGAACAGCACATGTTAGACTTGCACCTGGAAGGAGCTCCAATGATTCGTGCAACGATGACAATTATTCAAGGAAGAGATGCGCACTGGTAGCCTTTGAGGACGCCGTTCACGTCGTATCCGCACTTGCTGGTTCCGCGATCAATCGGCAAAGTGGTCGGCTTGGGCGTTGCTGAGACTGTTCTGTAAGACGTGATAGTGGTCGTGACTGTCTTCGTTTTGGCTGCCGCACGTCGTTCCAAGGTCCCGTAAAAGGTCAAATCGCGTTTGGCAAGGCCGGTACAGGCAGCGTAAGAAGTGAAAGTCTGGGTAGTAGATGGAGTAGATTGGTAGATGGAAACAGTGGTAGAGGTGACCGTTGTCAGGCCGCCACCCGCGGACGAGCATAGACCAAATTCTGATATTCGGTGATCAGAGCCAGGTGTAGAGCGAAACGAGACTTGAGCGGCCTACGGGGTTGGCAGCGGCTTCCACAAAAGGCATCACCAATGTTGCAGAACCCAAAGTGGGAACAGCACAAGCCAGGAGCGCATCTGCGAAAGGACTTTCAAGGACTCGGCTCGGTGCAGGTAGATGACGGCACTTACTGGTAGCCTTTGAAAGCGCCGGTATAATCGTAGCCGCACTTGGGATCAGTGCCTTGCGGGTTGGTGTCAATTGGGAGATTACGGGGGACAGGCGTGACGCTTTGTGTTTTGACAATTGAGACCGTTCTTGTGGCCGTCTTAGTGGGGGCCGCAAGCACGGACAGCCCACCAACGAGCGCGCATACCAGCACAGACTTTGATAACATGGTGGATGTAGAAGCAAGCGAAGAGCGAAAGCTCGCCAAACGAGCCAGAGCAAAACAACGCGAGTTTAATCGCAAGATCGACGGCCCCGAAGCGATCATTACGAGAAGTCGACTGCTGCCCCAAAATCATGCCATGATTTTGGGGCAGCAGTAGTAGTACTACTCACGCCGCATCCAGGTCAGAAAGCACTACTACATACTGGGCACTTTCAGAGGAAGTGAGCCTGATGGTTTAAAGTAATATTGCCGCGCACGCGTCGCGGAATTGCCACCCAAACCGCAAGGCTTTGCAGAAGCACGGAAAGAAAGAGAGACGCGGGCAGCTGGATCGCGCAACATGTTGGTGACCAGAGCTCCGAGGGTCCACAAGCTTGGAGCGACTCAAAATGGAGTCCATGTCCTGCAGGCTCGACATCAGGTTCAAGGACACCCGCCCTCGCACCGACGCGTTTGTGTACGCTTCAGCGACGGCCACCATCCTTGCGTCCTCGTCGAGCTGCTGGGTGCTGCTGGGGAAGCCGAGGAACGCGCCCTCTCACTTGGGCGGAAGCGGATCGGCAGCCGCGGGTCGCCACCGACAGGCTTCTTTCGTCTCTTGTTCCTAGACCTAGGGTCTCTCAGAAGCGGTGGCGAAGGGAGTGCTTTGTCGTGGTCTGGATATGGGGGGTCTCTCAAAGGCCACGGAGGAAAGCGCTGGGTGGCGAGGCGGGTGGCGAGTGGCGGAAGTTTCGGTTTCAAGGCTTACCATCGTGCTGCACGTTCTCTTTGTAAACCTTGTGATGCAACCATTCCCGTTGAGGGTCATATCGGGCGTGCCCAGCTTGGTTTCGCATTTCAATGGTTGAGCGAGGAGAGCTTCTGGGAGATGGCCGCCTCCACAGCTTCGCCGACCGGGGTGCTACCGCTGACCAAGTCGAAAGCAAAGCCCACTGCATCTTCCCTTTCGGCCAGCGCTGCGAGGACAGCAGCCGCATCCTCCCGCTGATCGTCGCGGAAAACTCAATGTCAGACTTCTTTCTTCCTCAAGCGGACAAAGCAAAGTCGGCTCACAGAGACGCTTGTAAATCGCGTGAGGCCCAAATCCACCAGACCTGTCCCAGGGTCGGCGGTGTAGTAGCCTGGGCGCAAGATGACCCAAGGGAAGGAGCGCTTGACCAAGCTCTTGTCCGCTTCAAGCTTGCACTCTGCACACTCACGTTACTCTTTGCACCACACACATGATGAATAGGAGCGACTTGCCGCAATAGAGGGGAACAGCACCCCAGTACTTTTTTGAAGCTTCGATGTCTTCTGGCGTCTGCATGCGACCAAGCATTTAGTTGTTCGTACATGGTCCTAAGAAAAAAGAAACATCACATAATGCGCAGGAGGTGGTTTGGATCGGTCACGGATGTCGATAGCGGACAGCAGGACGAATCGAGGCTTGGAGCTTCCGGGCAAGGCGTCGATAGCGTCCATGGCTTTGATGGCTCCTTGTGCGTCGATGGCCTATCGCACAACAACATCAGAAGGACTTTCAACTACGAAGGGTGACTTACCTTGGTCCCTTCGGGTCCTTGCCGGCCGCCTGAACCAGCAGCATAAATCACAACCTTGGCTCCAGTGAAGAGCTCCGTGAAGTCCGCGACCGAGCTGTCTTCGATGGACATCACATGTGGAATAGCACCCGCTTCCTCGACGGCCTGGGTCTGACTGGCACTCCGAATCACTGAGTGCACCTGAAATTTGGGCGCGAGCAGTTTGGTGGCGAGCTGGGCCACTTGGCCAGCACCCCCTAGTAGAATCAGCTTAGGCAGGTTGTTGATGGTCATGATAGTGTGCGAACAGGTGGACGAAGCAGATCAAGAGCGTAATTTGTTGATTTGGTCGCCGCGGACCAAACTGGCGCCCGCGGACGAAATGAACTCCGCGGAGCCAGCCAGCGCCTGAGGCTCCTCCCTCCTCTTGTCCGCAGGCAGCCACGCCAACGCGCTCCAAATGCGGCAAAAAGTGCAGCTTCCGGTTGAGATCATCCTCGAGGTCATCGCCTACCTCGAAAATCCGGCGGACGCGCTCCATTTTCTGTGCAAAGCGACCCTGTCCACCGTTCGACAAAAGCTGTATGGATGCATCAGGCCCATTCCCCCCTCATGGTCGCTCACGAGGCAACGTCAGCTTCTATGGTCCATCTCCAACAACCAAGAGTTAGCCATGTTGGTCAAGGAAATCGATCTGACACAGGTTGGCGATTACGCCGATGCCGGTGGTGTGGGTCTTGTGCACGAGCTTGCGCCGCTATGCCACCAGTTGCAGAGGCTGTCCTTCAAGGTATTCCTCTCTGGTATTTTCCATGCTCTTGCCACGGTGCGTTCGTCTCGCTACTTTGCTCGTTCCATGGTCCAAATTGAAACAGAAGCACCACTTCACCAAACAGTCTTGGAAGTCGCTTGCCCCGAGATGCGTTCAGTCCAATCTGGTGGACCTCTCGATTGCAGGGGCCTTGAATTACGCCGTCGACTCTATATCCCCGTTCCAATTCCTCGCGTTGATTACGTCTCTCGAAAGGCTCACCTTCAAGGAAACTACGTTCAGGCCCTCGTACAAGCCCCCGCCAGCGCTGGCACCGATTCACACCCTCCGGCTAGAACGCTGCGCGAGCGACGAACTCTGGCCATCCGCTCTTCTTTCGCTGCCGCTCCGTCGCCTTGAGCTCGTCGACACCAACCCCGACTTTGTTGCTGGTCTCAGAAACGATTGCTTAGAAGACTTGGATATCTCGTTCACCTCGCGTAACTGGGCGCCTCCCTTGAACCCCTTCCTCATCATGCATGACGAGCTCCGGACCTTGCGCCTGGCCTACTTTGCCCTTTCCTTCTGCCAGCTTCAACAAATACTCCGCACCGGTGCTCTACCAGGCTCTCTGACCCGGCTTTTCGTTAAAGGTTCCTTCAATGATGAGGTGGTTTTCGGAGATTGGTCCACCCTCGAATTCCCACCCCATCTGCGCAAATTCTACCTCTTCTCGCCATCCGAAGAAGTCGTGTCCATTCATCGTCTCGACACGAACCCGCATCTCACCGTCTACTTGGGCTTCAAGGGTTGGGAGAGGTTTGGACTTGGTCCTCCAGTGGGCTAGTCTTGACAAAGTTGACCTGAGGGTGGGGAGAGGGAGGCGGAGAGGGTTTCCAGCGAAACGGCAAGAGATGCACTGGATTTCACATTGGGAGGGCTTTTTGGGATGGCAGGGGAAGCAACAAAGACGGTCACCGTGGAAGTGGATTTGGCAAAAAGATTGTGACTCTGCCAATACATGGATTGTACAAGGTGGAAGTTGCGAGAAGAAACAAACGACAGAAAGCACACAACGAACCCTATACCCTGCAGACTGTGGGCATCAGCCCTAGCAAGCAACAACAGGGCCGACGACAATGGGAGGGCAAAGGCTGGAGGCATCTCCCAGCGAGCTGTCGCCATTGCACCCCTTGTACGCTCGAACCAAGCCATTCTGGTCAAAGGGGGATTCAGCGTGTGCCAAGCGGGCAAGCCAAATGGCAGACTGACAGGAGTGTAGTCGCACTCAATACTGTTTGCCACTCCGTTACAGGCGGCACCAGTGCCGTAAGAGCTGTGGAAATTGCAGTCACACAAATCGGTGCCGAAGGTATTGAGCAGAAAGGGAACTAACGGAGAATTGTAAGAGCAGAGTTCCAGGCTAGCATGCTTGGCGCCACCGCTATAGGCCGTGTAGACAATGCCGGTCGAAGGATCGGTGATGGATGGAGCACAAGTGCGATGGCGGCAGCTATGGACCGCTTGGTCAGGGTCTGCGAGGAGCGGGTGGGGCACGTTGGGGAACACCTACAAGCTGACGGTCGAGACTGCTTGAGTATAGGTCGTCGTCGAAGTGGTGAACTGAGTAATAGTGGGTGATATGGTGGTCTAGCTTGCTGGACGATAAGAAAGATCACTATCCCGGAAGTAGGAACCTGCCCACCGTGCTTTGTCCCACCAGCAGCGCACACGCTGCTGTCAAGAATTTTGGGTCGGCTCGCTGTAGTTGGTTGAAGATGGAAGTGACCAAGTCGCGCTTGTAGCCGATAATGTCGTAAGTCAGGGTAGCTACCCAAAGTCGCTTCAGCGAATGAGCTCCAATTGGCCAAATACCGCAGACGCACTGGTTCCAGTATCAATTTCAAGCTGCATACTTTGTCAAAAATGGCAACACGCTATATGATGAAGGTCTTAACTCACAAAAGTAGTCGTTGTTTCAAAGTCCGTCGCAGCCGCTGCCGTTCTCGTCTTTGGCTGCAGGTACGATCGACACAGCGACTTGACTTGCTTGAGGTCTGAGATCAAGCAAGCAGCCCAATTGGACTCGGAGGAGCTTCGAGGGACGACTGCGGCGGATGCGAGAGCAGAGGCGGCGAGGCCACGGCGACAGTGGATAAGCGGACCATTGGATGGATTGTTCAAGGTGATGCAGGGAGATAGAAGAGGGTGACAGAAAAACAAGCGAGCAACAGTACAAACAAACGGATCGTCTGCTTCGAAACTTCCGACACACACCAAGGCACAGGGGCAGCCTCATTGATCAGACCTGTGTGATAGGCGGCTCGCGAACCGTGGGGAGCGGAGTGGAATCATCTGATCAGGTCGTTTCGACTCGTTGAAAGCCCGAGGCAAATGTCTAGGTGCAAGCCAAAGAAAGCCTGAATCCGCGATCGAGCAGGCTGCAGCAAGACATGGCCTAGAAACGACCGTGTTGTCCACATAAATAGCCCGACGAGAATGCGAAGCCGGCTGATGATCACAATCACATTATAGAGTAGGGGGAAAGCAAGGAGATAGACTATCGGGGCAAGGAGCAAGTTTTCCAGCTGAGCGAGAGAGCGAGAGTCGGTGGCAAAATTGAAGCGAGACCAAGAGGAGGTCCGGAGATGCACTTCTCGTCCGTCCATTGGATCCTTTTCCAAGGTAGGTCAAAGTGGACATGATGACTGACCGCAAGCAACGTGGTGGTGCCGAACAAAAAGATTCGGCTTGGAGGCTGGCGAATCTGCTCCTTTTGTTCTCGAGCAGCCTAAGCAGTTTGGTGTGGTTTCACTCGTTTCACGATGCAGAGGAACAGCAGCAAGGCAAAGGCAGTGGCCACAGGCCAATGCCTTCTGCTGCTTCGTCCTGTTCCGCTTCGCCAACTTCCTTCGGGAGCTGCCTCGCGAATACAGCGGCTGCCTCTCACCCAGTATGAGAAGACTCGACTACGGACCTCCTCTGCCGCTTCCAAGAAGTCTTTTTCTGCCTCTTTTGCGTTGCCGAAGCGCACTGTCGCCATTGGGTCGCTCTTGGAAAGATCAGCAAAGTTCTTAGCAGCAGGGCCGCTCGCCCGGCGCTCCTACTCCTCTGCTCCCTCGGAAACATCAGCACCTCAGCAAGAGGCAGGCCCTTCAACGCTGACCTCACCGCCTGCCGGTGAAGGATCAAGGCCGAAAAAGACGGGGAAAAAGCATCGCCAGCAAACGCGGCCCACTTACGCCCGGACGCTGGGCAAGATCCAATCCTTTGTCGGTGTCTCCCTGTTTTATCAAATCATAGAGGTTGCCTGATGAAATGTCGAACAAGGCTACTGCGGACGAGTACAATTTGGAAGCTCTGCAGCGCACTTTGTACGGCCTGGGCCTAGTGAGGACGGGCAAGCGCTCAGAAGCCATCAACCTGTCTGGTGAAGCGATCTACCTGCCTGAATGGGGGGAAGGCGGCGAGGTTTTCATCTTCCCGACGCTGGGCACCTTTACAGCGTGGAATATGGACAATGCAGCGGTGGAGGATTTCTACCAGAGAATCATCGCGGGTGAGCCTTATTTCCTTGCCAAATGAAACCTGGCGCTTAACGACGAGCGCTCTGCAGCGAAAGGAGTCACAGTGGCACCTTATGCGATCAAGCAAGAGGAGACGTTCGAGTACACTCTCGATCCCAGCGGAACTCCGACTCGCCTGTTGAAGGACCTCATCTTCATTCACACTCCGCCGTCTGAAGGTGACAGCAAATACTCCTCCTTGAGGTACAAGTGGGATCAGGCCAACCAGGTGCCATCGGAAATTGTTGATCGCCTCGAGCCTTTGCCTTCGCCCAGCCAGCGCCTGTTCACGGAAGACTCGAAGGCCCTCAACTTACCCACCGATAGCTCGAGCGGCTTGCCAAAGACCGAAATGTCCATCTTGGCCCGTCTGGCCTTTAGTGCAGGGATAGGCCGGAGTTGCAAGCTAGCGGTGTTCGAAGAGCTTCTCGAAGACCAGCTGGAAGAGTGCGCCTTTTTCTCCGTTTCCCCACGCCAAATTCTACCCTGACACGCTTTCCAGAGTTTCGGGCATCCCTCAAAAGCTTCAAACTTCGCCTTCATCAGTGCCATCCAAGGAAGAGATTGTCATCCGAGTCGGCACCTTGCTTTCAATCAGGCAAGAGATCAACCTCACCGAATCCAACCTTTTGGACCCGCCTGAGATCATCTGGGATGCTCATGATCTGGAACAGCTCTACGAGCGCATCGCAAAATCCGTCGATCTGAGCAAGCGGCTGGACATTCTCAACAAGAAGATCGATTATGCAGAGAACCTCCAGAACATGCTGATGGACCTCCAGAGCACGGTGCGTTAGAGAGCTTTTTTTCTTTCTTCTTCCACCCGTGTCTTAAAAGCGCTATTGCTTTGATAGAAAACCTCCCATCGCTTGGAGTGGATTATTATCGTCTTAATCGCTGTCGAAATCCTGCTTGGGCTGTACAAAGAGACCCCTTGGTCTAGGTTCCACGACAAGGAGAAGGAGCGCAAGGTCGCTGTATGAAACACAAGTCTATACGGTAACAGCTACTACCCCACCACTCGCTTTGCAATGCACTAGAGACTGCCTAATAGAACGGCTTCCGCTATTTGGCCCTTTTCGAACGACTTGGCTTCCGCACTCCCGACGGGCAGGCAAACAAGGCCGTTGGCGGTGGCCATGCTGGAAGCCTTGGAGCTCCTCTGCCCTCCAGTAGAAGAAGCCTCGAGGTACGGCGGCTCGGAAATGGGGCCGATGAAGACGCGGTGGAACTCGGGCCGCGAGTTGTCCAGCCTCATCGATTGGGCTAATCGCACTTTGAGCCGGCTCAGCTCCCAGGACGACTGAGCATAACCGGACATTTTTCGGAGGCAAGGAAGGACGAAAAGATTGTAGCACACCAAAGCCGAGGCCGGGTTGCCCGGCAGCGAGAAGACGATCTTGAGCTTGTCAGGGGAAGAAGGCAGGCGAAAGGTAGCAAACGTCGTTGGCTTCCTGTGAGTGTAGATCGACACCATGGGCGAGTCAGTAAGGTGGCTTTAAATGAGCACAACAACATACCCAGGCTTCATGGCGACGCGCCCAAAATGAATCGTGCCTTGGAGGTGGCGCTCGATGATGGGCTTGATCAGGTCCAGCTCTCCCATACTGGTGCCACCAGTGACAATCAGCACATCAGCCAGTTCCGCTCCCTTCTTGAGTGCTGACACTGTCGCCTCGATCTCGTCTTTCGCGATGCCCAGGTCGAAGACTTCGAAGCCCGAGGCATGCAAGGCAGTTGACAGGGCTGGGCGGTTCGTGTCGAAAATGGCGGTAGCTGGCGGACTCGTCGTCGACACATCGTAGATTTCGTTTCCAGTAGATAAGACGGCCACCTTGGGACGTTCTACAACCGCTACCTGTGTGCCACTAATCATTGATACTACTACATTTGACTAAGGAACGGAGGTTACTGACCTTTTGGCGGCCTACAAAGCACAGCGTGCCAACTTCGCCGCCCGTCTCGCTCACAACAGTGCCCTTTTCCAGCACCAAGTCGCCCTGCTTCACGTCGCTTCCTGGTTTCCTCACATTCTCTCCCGGATCCACTTGGGCCAAAATCCTCACGGTTGCTTCCTCCCGTCCTTCCGCTGAGGTAGTGCCAATCTCCGTGTCCTCGACCATTACAATCGCATCGGCACCTCGGGGAATCGGCCCTCCTGTGTTGACCCTAAAGACTGTTTTCGGCGGCAGCTCTTTGTCCTTGGCCAAAAGATCGGACGTCGCCGACGTAAGGACATGATAGGCGCCCGGCCCGTCGGACGAGTGAACCGCATAGCCATCGACATTGGTCGTGTTGGTGAAAGGAATTTGGAAGGTGGCATGAACGTCTTCCGCTAAGACATGGCCCCTGAGGAACGGGGAGATGGCTTTCTCCGCTGGTTCCAGGACGGGAGTGTGTTGGAAGATGAGGGCGAGGGCCTCTGCCATGCTGATGATTGGGTACGGGCTGGCTCTATGCCTTGCTGTGGCTGTTTGAGAAACATCAGTGTACGCCATTTCCTCATCGGGGCTCTGGGACGCACCTCCGTCCGCAGGATTATGGGACCTCAGGGTGCGAGAGACGGGCGCAGCATGGCCATGGGAATGTGAGTGATCGTGAGTGTGAGTATGGGCGTGGGCGTGAGAGTGAGAAGAGGTAGACGGCTGAGATGGGGTACTAGCAGGTGATTCCGATTTGTGCAGAATCCGGGAGTTGTCGCCGGCAGCCAATTTCAAGGCGTGAGGCAGAATGGGCAAGATGGCTTCCAAGTTCTCTTTGGCTCCTTTAGGGCTGCCGGGAACAGTGATGATGAGGCAGTTGTCGGCCGTCAAACCGCAGACCGGGCGAGCGAGGGCGGCCATGGGAGTGGCTTTCAGTGAAGCGGCCAACATGGCTTGGGTGATCCCCGAGGCGTCTTTCTTGATCAGAACTTTCACAGCCTGCCCCCCGTGGTCAATTTTCGTTGCCAGAGAGGGGGAAAGGGACCTGCCTCGGGAGTGACATCTTTCGGAGCGAAGCCAGTGCCGCCGGAGCACACGATCAGGTTGCATTGTGGGCTCCATTTGGTGATTTCAGATTGGATGGCAGAGATATCATCAGGCACAATGGCTTTTGAGAGCACGGTAAAGGCCTCGTGAGCGTCTAAGATGGAAACGAGCGCAGGGCCGCTGGCGTCTGTTTCTGGCTTTTGCGAGGCGGTCTCCGAGATGGTCAGAACTACCGCATGAAACAGGCGTTTGCCTTGGTCCTCGCAGGCGCCGCACATTGGGGTTGCTGGCCTCTCGGGATCAAAAGCGGCGGGGCCCTTCGTTGTCCATATATTATATCCAACCGAGATCTTCTGCACAAAAGTGCCGCCATCGCGTCTTGTCAGTCGCAGCTGCACCCAACGGATCTTGCCCTGCCGCATCAGCTCTTCTTGAGGCCTCTGAACCAGACGCGTCCCTTCATTTAATTCTTTCTTGCCGGCCTTTCTTGCGTCTTGACTGCGACCTCCCAGCTGCCTTTGCGCTTCCAGAAATGTCAGACCGGACTCTGAACCTGCAGATCATTTGTACAAGCGGCTTGGAGCCGATCGTGCCTCCTTCGGTGCGCCAGGTCTTGGTGCCAGCGCATTATAATTTGCTGGAATTACACTTCATTACAGCTGTAAGCCCCTTTGCTGGCCTTTATGTGTTTGAGTGGCACGTTGACAAATGGAACTTGCAGCTCTGCTGTTCTTTGGAGCCGCACGTCCTCTATTTCTCCTTCGAGGAGCGCGACTCGGTCGGCGCCTACTCGACTACCGAACCCGAATACTCGATTACGGACAACTACTTCGACAGCGAGTTGTCTGATGAATCAAGAGGGAACGGGATTTTCACCTCTGGCTATGGCTTTGCGGAGCAGACCCTGAAGTGGAACAAGGTACGCGGCATGCACCGGAGGTGGATGCGAGCCTGAACCACGAAGGACAGGATGTGCGAAGCTACAAACTGGAAGATGTCTTCCTACGAGAAGACTCGCCAGTCCAAGTTCTTGACTACGACTACACGGCCGGGAAGGCCTTGAGCGCCAAAATTGTGCTGCTTCAAGTCCTGGATCTAGAGAGCGATGTCCCCTGCGTCACATCAGTCCAAGGTTCTAGTGTCATCTACGACAGGGGACGATACTCCAAGAAGCGTGCTCCTCAGGTTGCACCCCTGCAAAGGAAGATGGACGCCATTTTCGAAAATCGCCTAATGGCGACTTCGTCGAAAGGCAAATGCACTTATTGCAAGACCACAAGGGAAGAGTGCAGACTGCCTTCGGGTCAAGGTTGTCTTCGTAAGTCCACGTCCTTCCTTTACCTTTTGGCGCCCACTGAAATCATCCGCACAGTCAACTCGGGCACCTTCTGCTGTCGATACTGCGCCGGCAACCCGCAGTTTGACGAAGTGGTACTGGAAGGAGCTGCCCTCGCGCAACGCATCCAAGAGCTGGAAGTGATCTGGGACCGCGAGAGGGAGGAGTGGCGACACTGATGCTTCTTCCAACAATCGAGGCCATCAACAGGAGCGGATCAAGCGGAGGGACATTGTTCAAATGGACATCTTCTTTCAAGCTGAGAATGGTCCGCCGCCTGTTCCGTCAGAGTATGAGCCTTTGGTCGACGCCCGCGGCCAGCCAGTCCGGCTCCGTCCCCAGCGCTCTAAAATGATCTCGGAAAGCGTTAGTGCCTTTTGAGAGGATCTTCACCACGATGCAGAATTGTGTAGTCAGCACGGATAGCGACGCGCTGGCGTCAAGGTTATGCCGAGCCGAGGGGGAGCACGAGGCACATGAGGTGCCGCTCAATCGTCTGGGGCGCCTCGAGATTTAATTCTTGCTTCAGCACCAGCCCCAGCTGCCCACCCGTGCATTCAGCTTGCCTTGCTCATTGACAGCATTCCTGCAAGCCAACGTCCCGGCCGGCTCAAAAGCACGCTACGATAAGAGCGGGACCAGGCGTCTGTTGATTTGCGTCACTGCCTGGCCAAAGTATTTTCGGGCGCCCTCCTCCTGTCTTCCAGCAGCAACCAGCGAATGCATCGACGGCCATAGCCTGCCGCAGACGCAGAACCAGTCGGGTGAGACAGCCGCACGCTATTATCGGCTGGCCTTGATTGCTCATGTCCGAGGTCGAGCACATGCAGTCCAGATGGTCCTCCTCCAAAGGGGCAACGGCAACACCGGGACTGAGCTCCTCGTCAAGGCGGACGTCAACATCCAAATGCAGCCCTCGAACAACTCGTCCGCCTCGCTGAACGAGGACGGCGGCCAGGACGCCCATTCGAGGTCGCTCTTCGTGCGCTGGCGCTCCTCCACCATCTCGAAACTGCTCGCCAACAACTTCTCCACCTCCTCCTTGCCCGACGAACACTCCCCCAGCTTGTCCGGTGACAGCCCGAGCCCGACGTCTGATCATGGCTCCTTCTCGTACCCAGATCGTAGCGCGCGCGGTGCAGGCCGGCGCCGCTCGTCTGCCGCCTCCCAAACCTCGCAGATCTCGGTGGCGGAATCCCAAAGGTCCGGCAGAGAACCCAGGCGTTTCAGCGTCGGCCAGAGCGACAGCCCCGGTGGATCCCCGCCTCTGCTGCGCCGACCGCCAGCTGCTCCCTCGGCCGCCTATTCGACTCGCAACGTCGGTTCTTGGCATCGCCATGCTCCCGCCGACTCCCCAGAGCACACGGCCCAGCGCCTGCGGGCCTTGCCTCGGCTCATGTCCTACTCCTCTTCAAAAGCGATTCCCACCGTGACTTCCCCTCCGGTCTCCTCTCCGCCCTTAGTCTCACCACCAGCAGCCACCGATCGGAGTCCGGGCGAGCAAACAGACGCAAGTCCCCCGCCGTTCGAAGAGACGCTCGATTCCGGGGTTGACAGCCATGCGTCGGAAACCGAGGAGGACGACATGGACCACCGCAGCGACGAGGAAGACGCCTCGCCTCCGCTGGTGGCCGCACTCAATGCACCGTCGACCGATTCGCTCCAGATGATGGAACCTCAAAGGCCGAACTGGGTGACTTTTGCGCCCGCAACGCCGATGGGCACGGCTCGCCCGCGCCGGGAAGAAGGCTCGACTTCTTATTTCGACATTCGCCCCAGAAGCAGTGGGCAAGGGGCGGAAGCGGTCACTCCCAAAGGGCTGCCAAGATCACCGGCGACGCCGATTCGCACTCCTCAATCGTCCTCGCCTGCGCGGCCTATCATGCCGGCTACCATTCTCAGAGAGCAAGTGGAAGACATCATCCAACCTGCGCCGCCTGTAGCCTCGCTCACGCCCAGAGCTTCGCCAAACATGCCGCGCCGCCGGTCCTCCATGTTCGAATTCAAGACGGAGTCCATCACGCCACCGGCCTATAAGCCAGGCACACACCGAAAGTCGGTCGGCGCCATGGATGTCTTGCCAAGGGACGACGAGGGGTTGGAGGAGTTGCCCAGCTATTCGTGCGCCGTGCACATCGAGGGCTGGATGCCGCGCAAGGTCGAATTCACGGCACCCGGCAAGCAGGCCAGCAACAGGACGTGGAAAAGGCAGTATGTCATCCTGCACGGCACCAGCCTGAAGGTATTGCGCTACGATCCCAAAGAGAGGGAGGGCCAGCCGGTCCCGGTCGCGCCCACCGCGGTCAGGACGTCTTCTCAAGATGGCACAGCCGCCGCTCTTCGGGCCTCCTTTTCAGCTGGTTCTGATGGCCCACACTCGCCCATTGTTCCTAGCAGCAGGCGCGGCTCGCTTCAGAGCACCAACATGGAAGCGCCCACTTCTCCCGTCCACAACCCCGATCCAAAATTCACCGACGCCGTCACTGGCGAACCCGCATCTGCTGTTTTGTACGCAGTAGACACTAACACCCCAAACGGCAATGGCAACCGGGTCATCCACGTCCACGAGGGCCATTACGATGGAGCGCCTTCCTCGCTGTCGACGTCCATCGCGACCAAAGTCCTAACCAGGGCCGAACGCCAAAGCCCAGTCCTTCGCCACTACACTCTCCAGGGCGCAGAGTCGGGTCTGGCGGCCGATTATCTCAAGCGCAAGCACTGCATCCGGATTCGAGCGGAAGGCGAGCAATTCCTCATGCAAGCTGCGGACGATCGGGGCGTTATCGACTGGATCGAGGCGGTTGGTTTCTTTGGACCTAATGTTCCCGGATGATTTTTTGACAATGCGCCAACAGCTGCAAGCGGCAACTAACATTGCGTTGGACCTCGACGCCCGCCCTCTGCCAAAATTCATCACTCTGCCCCGCCGGCGCCGTAGACGGCGACCAGTGGATGCCGCCAATGTCAGCGAAGCCACAGCCGCAGCGCGAGAGGGCCAGGCTGGTGGCGCGATGGCTGCCGAAATCGAAGCGGATCAGGTTGGTGACTTTCTTCGTATCATGAGGCCGCATTTCTGACGTCCGTGGCACCCTTGCAGATCGCAAATGCCCGCACCACAACTGTAACTTGATCATGGACAATTTCCTCTTTCCTCACGACATGAACTCCTCGAGCACGCTTGTCCTAACCATCCGCAAAAAAGTCCTTCCATCCCAATTCGATTGTAGTTCCTTTTTAGACGGCATAAACCCTATGCCCAAACACGTAAACTAAGCTTGTCAATGTCTATTGTAGCACAGCTTGTCTTGCTTGTCCGCCCATGAGTTCGACGCCACCGCACAATTTTGGCACGTTCATCGCTTTCTTCCTCCAGCGGCCCATTTGCTGTCAATTTAATCCTTTAATCTTTTGCATTATGTATCTCTTGTAAACCCCAACAACCGCAAATGAAGTTCGCACAGCAATTGAAGCAGGAGAAGGTGCCAGGTACAGTCGGATGGATTCACGAAAGCGCCGTTGTTTTGCTCAACGTGTCGTTTCGGGAAACACAGAATGGTCCAGGGCATACATCAACTACTCGGGCTTGAAGAAGCTGCTGGTAAGTGGCCCACTCCCGCTGATTGTGGCCGGTTCGTTTCTAAATTGGCAGCTGCTCGCGATTACGATTTGCAGAAGAAGGCGGCCGCAACCCAGGGAGAGCCTAAGCAGGATGACGACAGCGACGAAGAGGATGAGATGGAGGCAGTGAACGAGGCACTTCGCCAGGACTTGGAAAGTGGACTGCCGGTATCCAACATGGGCAACTATGCGCGGCGGCAGAATTTGGACGAGGATGGCGGGATCGAAGCACCCTACTCGCGCACGCCTTCGACGCACACGCTGGAAAGGAGAGACAGCCGAGCTTCAGCCACTTCAATCGCCTCGCGCAATGCCAGGGATGCCAACCCGACGCTCCGCTGGCGCAAGAACGTGTCCGCCAGCGCCAGCAGCCTCAGAGGCAAATTCCGCTTCCCGATACAGCCTATTCAAGATCTCATGCCGAAACTGAACAAGAAAGAACGCGCCTTCTTCACGATGCTGTTTTCGGAACTCGACAAAGTGTCCACTTTTTACAACGAGCGCGAGGTGGAAGCCGTTGAGCGCCTTGCTGTTCTGGAGCACCAGCTAGAAGAACTACAAGAGCACAGGCAGGCGTATCACGACTCTCACCTACGAAGTCGCGCCAGCCGACTGCCTATCCCGCAAGCGAGTCTGGTCAAACCCATGTCCAAAGTCGTCTCTCGCTTTGCCGACTCCACAGCTTGGAATCGCCACCCTCCGTATGAAAGCGTCAACCAATTTCGCCCCGAGGCTTACGTCGCCGCCAAAAAATCCCTCAAGTCTGCCTTGCTGGAAGAGCACAAGCTGTTGGGTTTTATCAAAGCCTATAGACAGATCAACCGAACTGGCTTTTCTAAGGTTAGTACAGCAATTTTCGTTGAAGATGCAGGACGCAGCTGATACCGAGAGCACAGATTTTGAAGAAGTTTGAGAAGGCCACCCACATCCCGTGCTCGGTGAAGTTCATGGAGCGCGTCAACCAGTCGCACTTTGTCACATCGACTAAACCGGAAGAGTTGAATTCGAAGGTTGAGCAACTCTACACGACGCACTTTGCTGGTGGCAACAAGAAGCGCGCTCTGTAGGTCTTTCTCGACACTTCCAGCACGGCACTTAATTTGGAAGCCAGCGAGCGATTGCGCTTCCAGGGGACACACAAGACTCACCATTTCTCCACATGGCGAGCCGGACTGTATATTGGCCTGAGTAAGTTTGAAGGGAACCGCCGAGAAAGTAGACTTAGCGATGTTCGCAGGCATTTTCCCGCTTGTCGCTGGATTGGTCAAGGCGATACAACCATCTCCGTCTATGGCGCCTCTGGCAGCACCTCTCTGTCAGCTGTTCAGTGCCTTTTCGTTGCCGGTCTTTTTTGGCGTGCTGGTCTCCATGAACTTGCTGGTTTGGCGCAAGGCCCGCATCAACTATGCTCTCATCTTTGAGCTTGACGAACGCAGCTCGATCGATTATCGAGAATTCATGGAGCTTCCGGCGTTCCTCGGCATGCTTCTCTGCTATTGTTTTTGGCTGAGGTGGGAGGACGTCCTCGTTCGCTTGCTGACTGAACTGACAGGCCGGGCAGTCTTTCAAACTTTTGGCCGGACAAGATAGCGCCTTGGAACTTTGCTTACGCCTGGTTTGTGGCCGCTCTGCTCGTCATGCTCAACCCGTTCCCCGGGTTTCACACCTCGGCTCGCTGGTGGCTCATTACTCGCATCTGCCGAGTCTTCACTGCGGGTTTCTACCGCGTCGAGTTCACGTATGGGTTTCTCTTTTGACTACTAGAGCCGCTCTGATGATGGCGCTGTGTCCCTAGTGATTTCTGGCTGGGCGATCGTAGGTTGGGCAACCATTCATGAAACAATACTGAACCTTCGTGAACAGAACTGGTTTCCCAAGCATACTTTATGTACAACCTCGGTTTTATGATCTGCACAGTGCGTTCGTAGGCTTTGGATTTGAGGCAGGGCTAACCACTCCAACCCAACAGTGGAGGAACAATTTCGACGGCATGCCGGGTCGATGTAACACCAATGCCACCTGGATGAGCCCTTTCCTGGCGAGCTTGCCCAGCATGTGAGACCTTTGGTTCAGTGAATGAGGACTCTTTTGAGATATGATTGCTAGGCTTCGAGCGGGCCAAAGTCTGCGACGTTACCGAGATAGCGACTGGACCCGCATCCACGCCCTCAACTTTGGCAAATACTGTGCAACTGTATTTTTCTACTTCTTATACTTCAATTGGCGGATACACGGCTCGCATCACCACCACCCGACCTTTCCAACGTTTATCGTCTTCGCTATCATTAATTCGCTATACTCCCTCGTCTGGGATCTCGTATGTCACTTCTGTCTCTAAATGTGTTCTTGTTGATGCCGTGGACAGCTCCTGGATTGGAATCTGTTCAAGAAGAATTCTCGCCACCCATTTCTCCGGAACGAAGTTGCCTACAAGGACGAAGTGTGGACTTACTATGTAGCCATTGTGCTGGACGCCATCTTGCGCTTCAGCTGGCTGTTGTATATTTTTAACGCGCCGACCCTGTCAACTCAGCTCCGGGGGTACTGCGTCGGCCTGCTCGAGATCTTTCGGCGATGGATGTGGAACTTCTGTGAGCAACTTGGTTTCTCCGTCACAAATAACTGTCCACTCAGACGTGCCCCGAAAGACCGAGTGGAGTCAGAGCACATGGTCGGCTTCTTTTTCAAGTATTTTATCGCTTTGCTCAAATCTTTGCAGGGTAACGTCGACGGTTATCGAGTCACTAGGGTGCGTCTCGGATACCGCTGACTTACTTCTACCCCTAAATTGCCAACGCAGGATGTGCCGCTGCCCTACTCCATAACCCCGACGGCCGCTATGGAAGCTGCCGTCGAAGCAGAGGACGAGGAGGCCCTGCAGAACGAGATCGAGTCGGCTTCTACCGTCAGCCCGCTCCACAAGATCCACAAGGCCATGGTCAACCGCGTCCGCCTCGTTCAGCCCATACGAAAAGGGTCTCGGCGGCGCTTCACCGACCGAGGGCCGGCATTCGAAAGCGACAGTTCTACAGATCACCACGACGAGGATTCGCAGTCCGACATCACGGGGTTTGCCGCTAGGGGTGCGCAGCCAAACCAGGAGGATGCTAAGGAGGACGTCGAGTCTCCCACCGACAATGACCCCAGTACCGACGCCATCAAGCCCGATCCGCGTCCTACCGTATAGATGGCTTTTGCAATTGATTTTCATGATGTTAGTTTGCTATGCAGGGAGTTAAATCCCTCGAGATTAGATTGCAGTTGCGACACAAAAAGTGCGAGTTGGGGGTATCGAGAAGTGAAAAGGGGATACACAGCCGCCGATGAATGGTATGGAGCACATATGAGCAAAATTAGGAACCTAGGTTCAAGAGGCCCGCTCGAGTAGGACGCTGTGCATCACAATGAGTCGAGGACTTCAAAAGCGAAACAGAACAAAACCGCACAAGTCTGCGAAGTGCTTTGCGTTCCCAATATGGGGTTGGAACTTTTGTACTGATGCCTGTCGTTAAAGAAAGTCAAGGTCAGCTTCGCGAAGGGGTAGATGATGGAGCAAGTAACAAACGTAGGCTCTAATCGCGCTCCTCCAGTAACACGCCAGCGCTGCTGGACTGAGGTAGCGCCGTGCGAAGACGTTGTGTGCATTCTTGGCTATCCGTTCAGCTCGATCCGGGTTCGCCATCTGTCGGCAAGCGCGGTTTTTCAGTCCCAGCACGAGAAGTAAGGGTGGCAGAGCATGCGCACCAAACTCCGCATGGTCTGGTCCAAGCCTTCCCACACAGGTCCTGGGACGTAGACGATGTTCTGCTTGGAGGAGCGGTCATCGAAGTTAAGGGCGTGATGGAAGTGCTGGGTCCACTCGCGCTTGTGCGAGACCACCACCGAGTTGCACTGTTCGGAAATGAGCATGAAAAATGAACCAGTGAATCAACGGCGGATGTTCTACAAACATTCAACAGGTATTTGAGCCGTCTGTCAAGACGTAAAGGGACGATCAGCCAATCTGGCAAGGAAGCAAAGCGTGCGGTAAACTCACCCGCTGTAGCTCCCGCCCTCTGTGCCAGCCAAAAACTGATGCTTGCATTGTTCGGGCAACGAAATGATGGGCCCTCGGTCGGGATTGCCTGTGAGAGAACGTGAGGCTTGAAGTCAATGAATGGACGGACGGGAGCGCCACTCACCCCAGTCAATCTCTGAGATGTTGGACCACGGCTTGCCCGCCGCCTCTCTGAACAGCTGCTTCCTCTGCTCGGTCATGGGCACCCCTCTCCAAAAGAGGTCCTGCACTTTGTTCCGCCACGGGTTCTCGTTCACATTGAACTGGGCCCACCACCGGAAGCTGAAGTAGTTGTACGTCCGGGCTTCCGGCCATGACCAAAAGCCAAAGTCGACGAGCAGGAAGGTGGAGGGCTCCTCGTCCACTCGGTGCGTGAGCTCCCATCGCCCCAGCTGGTTCCGCCCGATGTCGTCCACCCCAAAGCTGAATTCGACGTCCGGCAACGGCTCTCTGGAGCTAACCACCTGTGTATGAGAAGACTCAAGACAAATTCACGAGTGAATGGGGAAAGTAAGAGAAACGCACGGCAGAATTTAAAGACTGGATGACACTCATGGCCCTGCTCTGGAAGCCCAGCCGGTACTGATCCACGTAGACCTGGTTGGCCTGGACCACGATCCTGGCGTTGGGGTCGCTGGCAGCCTGGTCGGCCATCTCCCTTGAGATGCCGCCTCGATCGTCGAACCACTTCGCCGTCCTGCGAGCGGCGACTGCATTGTTCGGGAACGCGGCCTCGCAGACCTCCTCGCCCAGCGTCAAGTCGTTGAGGAAGTAGTCGTCCAGCACGGCGTACTTGGACGGCGTAGAGGCGCCGAACGACAGCAGCGTGAACACGAGCAGAGCAGCGGCGCCAAGGCCAAGCAGGCGCCAGCGGGTGACGGCCGGCGACTTTGGCGAGAAGAAGGCGTCGCTGCTCGAGTTGTAAGGATCAAACTTGGGCTCGATCCGCATGGCAACGACGGCTGCGAGGCGTTCTGGAGCCCCCCGCTGCTTTTTGGGTGTGGCTGCGCGCTGAAAACAGCTTCGGCGTCCCTTGCGCAGGCCCGGCCAACTGGGATCAGTAATTGTGGCTTGCTGACACCTTCTACTATCTACTGAGATGCCGTGGAGAGTCGGTGTGGCCAGCTGTTGCTTGAATTGACCTTGCAGACTGCCCAGCGACTCGCCTGTGGCAAATGCTCTCCCGCGCGCGACCTCGGTCTGGCAAGACTTGCTCAGCGCTGTTGCCAATGCTACTCAGTCACTTGATCTGACCTAAAGAGCAGTGTGCCGGGCCTTTGGGCGCTAGTGATTCGACGTCAGCCACCGTCTCGGCCTCGTCTGTTGCCGTCAAGCGACTCACCCACCACAAGAGGCCTTTCGTCTACAATTGGGAATCAGTGTTTCTTGATATGTATGGCGCTCATGGACTGCCTCCAAATGCGCCTCGGACAAAGCTTTCTGCTTGCTTCCTGGATGCCTTCTTGCACCTTTTCGTGATTCGCGTCCTGGATGGTCCATGATTCGCGTCTTGATTCAGGCGTCGCACTTACCACGCTCCAATTGAGACACAGACCAGCGAGTTCTGGCTCGACCCGTATTGGAAGAGGGATAGCTCCCTTTGTCCCAAAACACTCTGTCCAGCCCTCGAACACCGTCTCACTGTCTCATATCCTCTCCCTCCACGACGACCACAGGCTCCCCCAGCTGAACAACTTTCCCCCCTCCGGCAAATCATGAAGCTGCTTTCGACCAGCGCCTTACTCGGGTCCGCCCTCGCTCTCACCGCCCTGGCCGAGCAGAATCTAGACAATCCGCTCTGGGCTTGTCCTCAGAACGTAAGCGTGCCTTTCTTGAGCTCGGGAAGAGTCTTGGCTGACGCACAAATATCGAAAACAGCCGGAGCTCTGCGTAAGTTGGATTTGCCACCGCTCACGCCCAGGGCTCAAGAACAGTTTCTGCGCTTTGTTCACAGGTCGCCTATAGCTATAATGGCGCAGGAGCAACAGCCGTCGCCAAGGTACCCGACCCTGCTGTTCCGACAGTTGTGGCGACCACTGCAACCCTAGTCCCGACCGGTTCCCTCACCGCGGCGCCGACTGGCCCTGATGTCGTCCCAACCGGCACCAACATCTCGGACACCTCGCTGCCGACAGGCAATGGCACGAACACGACGTTGCCGACTGGGAGCGGGGGCCTCAATGACACGGCGCCGACTGGGACGGAGACAGGCGACCTGGGCAACCTCAGCGCCACCGCCACCGGCAATAACTCGATCATCTCCGGCGGCTTCTCCTCCACCGGCTCCTCCTCCGCCTCATCTCACACCTCCTCGGGCCTCAAGAGCCTCAGCAGCTCGGCCCGCTCGCTCGCCTTGGAGCTGTCCTTCCCCTTGTTGCTCGCCATCTTCGTCCTCGTCGCCTTCCGCCAATGAGCGTTCACTGCCGCCTCTTGAAGAGCTGCCGTTGTTGCTGATACAAGTTTTTGGACTTTCTTTGCTAGAATAGCTTGCCAGAATAGCCTCGCTCTTGCCTTACCACTTTTACATTCTTGTCAAGTAGCCTCATTCTTAGACCCCGGACAATCGTGTTAGCCATCTTTTCGTTGTAGCTTTTGACTTTTGCCTGTAATTCGTATTATAGCATGTAAAACGAAAGCCAAAACGAAACAGCCGGCGCAATGGAGGCGCCTTTTAGAATTCGATCTCGTTGATGGGGTCCGCCCTGACCTCGCTCAGGTCAATCTTGGCGTCTTCCTCTACGTCCAGTTCCCCGACCAGTGCTCTGTACATGACGGACGGCTGAGTGAGCACAGATCCAATTGCTCGAAAGGCGGCCGAGAACGTACACATTGTCTCCTCTGACGATGTAAAGCCCCAGCGGCTGCTCCTCCGCCCCTTCGTCCGCGCTGAAGATGCGCTCGATGGTGTCCGACAAGATGCAGTTGCCCGTTTGGTCGAAGCCGACCAGGTTGCCCTGTGGAGGGAGCACCACACGAAAATTATTATGCGGCTGGCTGCTGAGCAGGGGATGGGCACTCACAACTAGACACCGGCCATCGTAGGTGAGCAAAAAGACTTTTTCTGTACGTCAAAGTCCCACATCAGCACTGGAACGATACAGATGAAGCAGAGAGCGAGCCGCACTGTCAACGTAGGGCGTCAAGCCAGACATGGCCGCCTTCCCAAAGCCGGTCGGCGCCGCTCTGCTTTGCGTCTAGGTATTTGGTGTTGTACTTGGGGAGGGGGGAGAGGAGGCGAGAGACCAGAACAACAACGAGGGTGGACTTTGCGAGCTCGTCAGATCCGCATTCTGCTCAGGTTGGTCGCCGGCCAGGGTCAACAATCACTCAAGTGGCGAAACCCCCCGTTTTCTGGTCGGGAACATTGCAGAAATGGTAGACTCGTAGAGTAGTAACGTCCGTGTGTCGTCAGAATGAGAATTTCCAGCCCCGCTACTTCAGAGCACCATCATGGCGCTCGCCACCGCCACCAACAAGATGCCACCCAAGCCCACTGCGCTTCCACCGTAGAGTAAGGAGGTGGACGAGGAAGACTGGGAGGAGGTGGACGACTTGGACGTGGTGGTCAAAGGCGGCAAAGTGGTGGGCGTGGCGGCCACCAGCTCAAAGGTCGTGCGCACCGTCTCGACCGAGGTAGTCGGGCTCGAGAGGCCAGCGTCCACTGTGCTCCGCCATTATTAATGAGCCTGGAAGGCATTGGGTGCTATGGAAAACTCACCCTGGCAGTCGCCCACCGCTCCGTCCATCTTGCACGCGTAGTGGAAATTGATCATCTCCTCGTCCACCCTCACGTCCAAAGTCGACGGGCCCTGCACCAAGGTGGCTCTGTGGCCTTCGAGGAAGCGGGCCGTGGTAGGGCCAGTGGCTTTAGGCGTCTCGGTGCCCGCGCCAATGATGTAGGTAGTTCCGTCCGCTCCCTGTTATCGCATTGAGCACTCCGAATCAGAGGATTGAAATTCAGCTCACCGTTCCGATGGCCTGGGCGTAGTAGTCGCCCTCTTCCATAAATCCGGGCTAGAGCCGACGTTTTCAGAACCTGTCAAGGGACGGATGGGACAGCACACACCTTGAAGAGCGACAGGGCAGGGGCAGCAGCAGCCATTCCAGTCAAGAGGGAGAAGACGATCAAGGAGGCGTGCATTTTGGGTGGTGGACGATGGGTTTTCTGGACGGGAGGGAAAGAAAGGAAATCATCGCGAGACACTGGGGAAGCACGCGGTTCGTCAAATCTGGGTTCTAGCGCATCGTACAGCCACAATTCTGCCACGTCGGCAGGTCCGTTGAATGGTCAGACTGTTGATGGCGTTAGCCTTCGGTTTCGGGAAGGGCCAGTCAGTGCGCTCCTGCCTTCAAACACGTCCAAGGTGGCGGTGACAGAGCTCTAAAACTTCGACTACTGGGTTCGAGAAGAAGAACGATCCAATTCTGAAGGCCGTCCCGCGACGGGGTTGACGAAGTCGGCCCTCATCGCCTCAGCCTATAGCCATAGCGGGGAGGAAGCGAGGAAGCCAAAAGACCAGAGCGAGAATGAGGGCAACAAGATCAAAGCCGGATGGCTCATGAAGCAATGCACAACATGGGCAGAGCAAGTTACAAGATTGGGTGGTGGGCGAGGACTGAGAAGCCAAAAAACGACGAAATGGCCCAGAGGCTCTGGAAGAATTGGAATGCTTTGCATTGAACGAATGAATTGTGTGAAGAGCCACTAGGGAAGTAAAAAAGGAATGTCTGCGCTATAGAACGATTGTCCGTGCCCGAGGTCGTCGCCACCATCACAGCCTGTCGAGTCCACAAAATGCGCCACCGTGGCAACTCAGATCCCCAAAATCCACCACACCAACAACTGCAAGGAGAAAAGAATCGTCCGTGCGAGAAAGAACGACAGAGGCTAGAGGAGAAAAGCGGCCAGGACCGATGAAGCCACAGCC
This sequence comes from Cystobasidiopsis lactophilus, assembly GCA_001599975.1. NCBI lineage: Eukaryota > Fungi > Basidiomycota > Agaricostilbomycetes > Agaricostilbales > Chionosphaeraceae > Cystobasidiopsis > Cystobasidiopsis lactophilus. Next base: position 771,216 of record BCIO01000002.1, read on the forward strand.
AGAGCACTGAGTCGAAGACCAGTGCCGTCAGAAGTGGCGCTGGTAGAGGTAGTGGTCACAGCTTTGACGGGCGTGAAGTTGGGGAAGTGCGTCGGAGTGACAGGGAGGCGCTCGTCGAAGGCGATTCGGGTTGGGCGCGCCTTCACTGTCCCTTGATCTGGTCCGACTGTCGATAGATTAGCACACAGTATGGTCAGTGAATGAAAGGGAAACACACCACATTCGCCGACGTTCCCATTCAGTGAACAATGCAAGTCGACATCCACAACAGAGTCTCGGGCCTGAATGTCCAGATGGCGAAACCCTTGGACGACTGTTGCTGTTACCGTATGCCCCCCTTGCAATACAACTCCTCCATCAGAAGCGGCGGGTGTGACCGCCTCGACCAACCAAGTCGTGTCCTGCCCGTTGGCCCCCTGTTCCGCTCTTCTGCTTCAGCACCCAAACCCCAAACAGCACAAGACGGCATGCACGCACTGTCCCAACGGCTTCAACGAAATGATTGCCTGCGGTAAGGACCGAAGGCTGCAAAGGCGCAAGTAGATCCTGGTCAGAGGCGCGCTCGACCAAGGCAAACAAACATCGCTCACCAAATACAAGGGCGTTGTGTAAGTGGCAGCGGACAGTGCTACGAAGGAAGCGAACAGCAGTGACCTGAGCATGGTCAACGCGTAGTTGAGAGTGAGGAGCACTGGGGAGGGATGGGGAGCGCGTAAGGCAGCCGATGAGACAATCGTTTCTGAGCAAGAAAACATGGAGGGCGGTGTGCACGCCAAAAAGTCTTTTGGACACAGCCTCTCCAGAAAGACGTTTGAACTCCAGGCCATCTGTTAGCGAATATGCTAACGCCCATACCCATTCGCTAATACATAAGGTTTGCGATGCGCATGTATTTGGACCGACGATTCCGCCGAAAAGAAGCCGGTTGACCTCTCCATCAAAGCCGGTCTCTAGAACGACGCCAAAGAGAGCGATCCAAAGCGTCGTGTAAGCGACAATTACATTATCGAGAACCGGAGAAGATCGGCTCCAAGCGAGAGCATGAAATGAGAAACGTTGACACAAGAGGCCAATAAGGCCCTCGTCCTCGTTCTCGCACCAGAGCAACCATCACCGGTGTATCATTGGTGGAAAGAAAGAAGGTAGTCGGCAGTAAGAAAGGTGAATCCACTGTCTGTGAGCAGGAAAGAAAGGGAGTTTAAGCCTGAAGAGTCGTCAACGAGCCCACCATCAGCACCATCAACAAGCCACACAAACCGAGAGCAAGCTCGCTAGAGGACAGAGCAGAAGACAAAAAGGACGAGGAAGAGTGAAGGGGGAGCCCATGGTCTGATTGGCATCCCACTTGAACAAACAGTTGGTTTGGCGAGATTTCGTTGCGCCAAAAATCACTGTTGTGCCAGCGATACCCGCCTTGACGAGGTTCGGGATGCCGGATATCGTTCCTTGCAGAGCCAAATTCAGCTTGCGACCTTTGTACGCAATCAAGCTGCCGCTCACCATCACAAGCTCCAACCGACCCGCTCATGGAGCAGTCTTGCCCGTATCGTAAGATGAGTCGGAGACTTGCATCTCGAGGTGTGTTGGCCCTTGCGCAACAGTGGCCGTATGCCATCCGGCGAGGGCATTGCCAGTTGCTGGGCAGTCGCGGGCGCGCCTATCAGGAACGTCGTTTCGTTCTCGTCTTGGTCCTGGGCGACACTTGTAGGTGACAGAGCCATAAGACTTCGACTACTGGGCTGGGAAGAAGAACGATCCAGTCCTGGCGGCTATCGCGAGAGAGCCCGGAATTTGATGAAGTCGGCCTTCAAGATTGATTTTCGTCGCCTCAGCCGAAGGGAGACAGCCAGGGAGTCAAAGAACCAGAGCAATAATGGGAGCAGCAAAATTAAAGCCGTGCGTTCACGAAGAAATGCACAACGCTATTGCAGAGCAAGCAAGGTTGGGTGGCGGGCGAGGGGCAAGAACGCCGATACCAGTGGCCCGGAGGCTGCGGAATTGCAATGCTCTTCATTGAACGAATGTATTGTGTGGTTGTGTGAAGAGCCACTAGGGAAGTAAAAAAGGAATGTCTGCGCTATAGAAAGATTGTCCGTGCCCGAGGTCGTCGCCACCATCACAGCCTGTCGAGCTCACGAAGTGCGCCACCGTGGCAACCCAAATCCCCAAGATGTACCACACCACCAACTGTAAGCGAGGAAAGAAAACGTCCGTGCGAGAAAGCTCGATAAGGGCTATAGGAGAAAAGCGGCCAGGACCGATGAAGCTACAGCCAGAGCGCTGAGGCGAAGACCAGCGCTGTCAGACGTGGCGCTGATAGATGTGGTTGCTACAGCGTTGACGGGGGTGAAGTTGGGGAAGTGCGTTGGAGTAACTGCGAGACGCTCGTCGAAGGCGATTCGGGTCGGGCGCGACTTCGCTGTCCCTTGATCTGGTCCGACTGTTTCTAGTTCAGCTCACAGTATGCCCAGTGAAAGATAAGGGAAACACACCACAATCACCGACGTTCCCGTTCAGCGAACAATGTAACTCGACATCCACAACAGAGTCGTGGGCCTGGACGTCCAGCTGGCGAAACCCTTGAACGACTGTTGCTGTTACCGTATGGCCTCCTTGCAGTACGACTCCTCCATCAGAACCGGTGGGTGTGATCGCCTCGACCACCCAAGTCGTGTCTTGCCCATTGACCCCCTATTTCGGTCTTCTGCTTCAGCACCCGACCATCACAAGACGGCATGCACGCACAGTTCCAATGGCTTCAGCGAAATGCTCGCCTGCTGTGAGAAATGGAGGCTGTAGAAGCGCAGGTAAAATACTGGTCAGAGTCGCGCTCGACCAAGGGCAAAAAACACGGCTCACCAAATACAAAGGCGTCGTGTATGTGGCAGCGCACAGTGCCACGGCACAGGAAGCGACCAGAAGTGACTTGAGCATGGTCAACGCGTACTTGTGAGTGAGGAGCACTGGGAGGGATAGGGACGCAGGCAGCAGATGAGACAATCGTTTCGGAGCAAGAAAATATGGAGGCGGTGTGCACGCCCAAAATTCTTTCGAACACAGCCTCTCCAGAAAGACGTTTGAACTCCAGGTGGTTTAGAATTGTATGTGCTAATGCCCGTACCAGTTGGCTAATACGGATTGCGACGCGCAAAGCCGGAGGATTTCGCCGAAAAGAAGCCGGTCGACTTCGCCGTCAAAGCCACTCTCTAAGAGAACGCCAGAGAGAGAGAGATTCAAAGCTTTGTGTCAAACGACAAGGTATCCACCGAGATCGGAGAACATCGGCTCGAAGCGGGAGAATGAGAAAAGTTGACAAGAGGCTGTGACCTTCGTCCTTGTTCTCGCACTAGAACCACCATCAACGAGCTATCATTAGCAGAAAGACAGAAGGTAGTCGGTAGCAAAGGGAGTGATTCAAATGTCCGTGAGCAGGAAAGAAAGGGAGATTAAGCCTGATGTATCATCAACGAGCCCACCATCGCCACCACCAAAAAGCCACCCAAGCCGAGAGCATGCCCGCCAGAAGACAGAGCAGAAGACAAAGAGGACGAGGAAGAGTGAAGGGGAGAGCCCATGGTCTGATTGGCATCCCACTTGGTGAACACAGTTGGTTTAGCGGGATTCTTTGTGCCAAAAGTCACTGTTGTAGTAGCGGCGCCCGCATTTACGAGGTTCGGAATGCCGGATATCGATCCTTGAAGAGCCAAAGTCAGCTTGCGACCTTTGTGTGCAATCAAGTTGCCGCTCACCATCGCAAACTCCAACCGACCCGTCCATGGAGCAGTCGATGTCCATATTGTAAGCGGAGTCAGAAATCTGCAGTTCGAGGTGGGTCGGCCCTTGCACAAGAGTGGCCGTATGTCCGGCGAGGGCATCGCCAGTTGCCGAGGCAGTCGCAGGCGCGCCTATCAGGAACGTCGTCTCGTCTTGACCCTGTGTGATACTTGTAAAGATGAGCAGAATGGACGGCTTGAGGGGCTCACGGTTCCGATGGCTTGGGCGTAGAGGTCGCCATTCTGTCCTCCAAAAATGGGCTGTTGTCGTCGTTAAAAAAAGTGGCTGATTGGCGTTGAAGGTTAGACCTACCACATATAGAGACATCTGGGCAACTGAAAGCCCGAAGGAGGAAGCCAGAAAGAGGGCAGAGAGGGCACGCATCATGATACAGGCTGGGTTGGTGGTGGGAGAACAAGGCAGACGCGACCTGAGCTCTGCGCTCTGCTTCCTTGCCTGAAACACGTGGTGGCCAACAGGCTCATCGCCACAGCAATTCGTGCCTCTAAACTTTGAGACGGCCTTCAATGGGCAGAAGCCGCTGAAATCGTGTGGGCCTCCATTTTGGGCGAGGGAAGGCACTCGAGCCAGCTGCCTTCCTGGCCTCACATTTGAAGAGCGCAAGAGTCATAAGAGAGCAAAGAAGGCGCATGCAACGGTGGCGAGAGAACGGAAACGAGAACTTGAAGAGTGGCCGCCCCCTCTCTGAATCAGATCTGCTCGGCTGTGACGCGCAAGATCTTCCAAGCAATAGAAAAGCAACTCCACGGTTCTGGTATCTGCTAAAAAGGACCTGGAACCCGAGATGAGGGCATGCGGACGGATGTCGCTCCTGCGGTCCAAAAGCTTTGTGCGGCGTCGGTGGCACTAGCATCGAAATTTTTAAGCGACTTGCAGGTGAGCCCATTCCCGTTGAGTTTCTAGAAGTACAAAGTCCAACAGCGTGATTGGACGACAGACATCGTCGTCCCACAGTCAGAACGCTAAGCCCAACGCCAACAGTCCTGCCACCATCAGCCCTCCGTTGATGCACACGGTGACAGCGCCAGAAGAAGACGTGGACGTAGATGATGAGTCTTCATCTCCGGTCGAAGAGGTGGAAGAAGTGGCATCGGTCAGAGTAGACGAGGAAGATGTTGGCGTAGGTCCGGACTTGTCGTCGAACGTCGTGAAAGTGGTCAGTGGGACATCCACGTAGACTCCAGTGACTGTAGCAGTGACTGGTCCAGGCTGTCCAGCACCTCCGCCGCTGACTGTTCAGAAGAAAATATCAGACGTTTGGCACTCTCACCAAAGCATTGAAGCTGCGAAACTCACCAACGCACGCCGCCACGTTATCACTGAGAGAGCATTCTATCTGCTCCTGTTGACCTCCTTGACTCACTCCCGCCGAATAGTAGTCGCTTCCCAATACGATAGTGCCGGTCACGCCCTCGTCGACGACCAGGTAAGAGGTGCCTAGACTTCCAGTGCCAATGACCTGAGCTCCTTCGACTGCAGCGCTCTCAAACTGCAAGCGAGAGACTGTCAGGCCCGGCTTGAGGGGTCCTCGCATGTAAACTCACCCCGAAGATGGACACAGAAGCCGCAGAAGCCAGACCCAGCAGGCTCACAATCGGCATAAGACAGTACATATCGTTCCTTGAAATAGAAAGTAGAGGTGGACGAGCAAGAGCAAGGGATGTAGAAGGCATCCGAATGTTCCACCTTCAGAAGTCGTATCAACATGCGAAGTCCTGACGTCTCGAGACACGACGTCCATTCCGTGTGTCTAGGAACAAGCCAATGCAATCCATGGTTTCAAGACCAGGACAGAGACAGATGTTGAAACGCTGCTAGAAAAGACACAGAGAAACCATCCAGACGAGGCCTCCGGCGACCAACGCCACGGACTGAGTCGACATCGGCATCGCCCCCGATGAAGAAGCTGGAGATGACGCATCTCGAGCGCTAGCTGAAGATGTCGGGGAAGCCCCCTCGTCGCCGCCACCTCCGCCGCCTAGACTGGTCAGAGCCACATCGACAAAAGCGCCGGTCACAGTCTGCGTGGTGACACCAAGGTCAGAATCGGCGCCGCCAAAACTGACTGAAGCACGGATATAGCGATCAGATCGATCCTGACAAAGACGCCAGAGGGAAAGAGCGACCTACTGACACAATTGCCAACGCTGCCCGTCAAATCGCACTCGACATCCGCCTCTGATCCTCCTCCGTTGACTCCGAGGCTGTAGTAGTCGCTCCCTTGAACAACCGTTGCAGTGGCTCCCTCTTGCTCGATCAGATAAGTGGTGCCTTTCGAGCCAGTGCCAATGGCCTGGGCGGCGTCGGGCGTTTCGCCGGGAAGGAACTGTGCTCGATATGCAGAGGCGTCAGCTTTGTCGATTCCGTGACTACATCTGGGTGAGGACATACGTTCAAGATCGACACAGAGGCACAATGGACAAGACTAAAGAAGGCAAGGGGGACGAGCTTGTAAACGAGCATGTTGTTTGGCTATGGTCGCTAGATTTTCCGGAGCAAAGAGCAGGAAGAAGAGATGATGGAGGAGCAGGAGCAAGAGCAAAAGTGTCCTCGAAACATCACCTTTGCTCAGGGGCTGAGCGTCGTCGACAAGGTACAGCCTCGTTTCAGGCGGCAGTCCTCCAACGCCTGCATGTAAGTGTAGGGACAGTCTGCGTCTGTTTTTTCGTAAGATCGTGGGTGTAAAAAACACGACGCGGCCAAAGCGATAAAACTTTTGAAGGGGCAACTGAGGCAGCATGACGATCGCAGCCCTTGGTTTCAAGCCTGGCGTGCTTGCCCTATCTTTTCTGACCCAGACTCGGAGAGGCCTCTTTTCGTGGATATGCACGCAACAGACCAACACGAAACGAGACGACAAAAGAGCATGACGCCCGCCAAGCGCAAATTAATCGAGTGAAACTGGCAGGTCGCGCTTGAAGCGAATGCTGCAAGCCGATACCAAGGCCGAGTGGACGACTGAGAGCAAGCAGCAGAATGAACGCAAAGGGCAGACGGAGGACTTGAGGCTTAGCAGCCTCGCAGGCTCGCGAGGGGATCGTGGCGGAAGCTGTCCAAACTAGCTCGACGGACCCGAGAGCTCGCTCTCGCGCTATACACTTTCAGACTCATTCTGTGTATTCATGGTAAAATCTACAGAATAGAAACTATCCGTTCATAACGACGAGCGCTGAGATGCAATATTAAGCCAAAAGAGCGATGAGGGAGGCGAGCAGTCCAGCTGCTCCCGCTCCAAGTAGTCCCGACACCCGGCCAGCACCAGACGAAGAGTGATCCCCACCAGAAGACGAGGATGATGACGTCGCAGAGTTAGTGGGAGAGTTGCCGGGCGACGAGTCGAATGTGGTGGTGCCCGCGTCCGTGGGGCCAGCAGCATCGCCAAAGCTAGTGAGAGTAGCTGGCAAAAAGGCGCCCGTGATAGTCCCCGTCGCAACGCCGGGATCGTTTGCCTGAGCGCCACCGATACTCTCTGTTGGCGAGGTTGGTGAGCTCGCCGTAGACAAATTCGAGCGACAAAAGGGCAGACGCACCGACACACGTTCCCACATTGCCATCCAGACTGCAGACCACGTCGGCGGTCATCCCGACGGCGGCGTAGTGCATCGAGACGTAGTCAGCGCCCTGCACCACCGTCGCGGTGGCTCCACCGAGGCCAGCCTCGTCAGCCGGCAGATCGGTTGGATTGGCAACGAGGTAGGTCGTCCCGGACGGGCCTGTTCCAATGGCTTGGGCGACGAGAGGTTGGTCATCAAAGCCCGGCTGGAATCTAATCTCAGCGTCGAGGCCATTGCAAGTGGGAAGGTCCCTTGGCAGTCGGTAAGCTCACCACAAAAAGCGAAACCTGAGCCGCACACAGACCCGAGAGGGCGAACAAAAGAGTGAAATGGGAGAGAGCGTGCATTTTTGGGAGCAGATGGCCGAACGCAAAAGACCGGTGCGCCATGCGAGTGACCTCGGGCTTGATGCAAGATTGTGACCAATGGTGGGTTTCGACCTAAGACAGGCTTCGTTCAAGCTGCACGCCAAGCCAATACAGACCTGTAAGGGGAGACAGAGAACCAAAAGAACCAGACCAGGTCGGAATGCGAGAAGGGGCCCGAGCGCGTTCTCTCAGCCATCTTGACACCGTCGAGACGTGAACGCCTTCAAGACGTAGAACGAGAGTGGTAGACAGAAGTTGGAGACGCAGAACAGACGAGGCTCGAAGGTTCTGAGAATCAAGCTGAAGGGCGAAGCTGGGAAGGCCATTCTGAGGCGTCGATGCCCTGGGCGCGTCTCTTCTCTTTGGCTTATGCGATGCTTGTATGGCCCAGGAAGCCTATTGAACGAGTGGCGTCGCCGGCAAAGGGCAGGGGGATGCAAGCGGACGCGTTGACGCCGAAGCGGACGATCGCTGCGGCCACAAACAACAACAAAAACAAGCTCAGCCTGGCTTTCTCCCGAACGATCAAAAGGCTTCTTTTCTTCAGCCCACATCTCCAGTCGTCTGCCTCAAGGTGCCAGCGACACCTTGGCCCTTCGTCTCGCAATCCAATCTTTGTTGCTGTGCTTGAATCTGTTGCTTCGCTCATTTTTTGGAGCCGCCGCTTGACCTTGCTCTGCCACGACGACGCCAGCTGCTCAGCCACTATGTTTTTCCTCAAAAAACAAAAGCCGCAAGAGCCACAGCTGCCACTAACGCCAGCCGAGCAGAGAGAACTGCGGCGTAGGCAGGTTAGCTCGTTTCCCTCGATGTGACCGCACCGCTTTGAATATTGACCGCTGCAACTTTTGCAGAAAGAGGCCAACAAAAAGGTCATGTAGGTCGACTTGAAGAAGCTCAGTTGCTAAGGTCGAAGCCTCGTGCTGATCGAGGGCATTGCGAACCAGGCAAAACTTGGTGGACGCCGGGCTTTTGAGGGCGCAGGAACCGGAGGACGAGCAGGCAGCAGCTGAAAGGAGGCAACGGAGAGAACGGCGGCGAGAACGAGGTGGGTTTAAGGCTCCCACCGTTTGTCACGTCAGTGCCAGAGGAGCTCACGATTTAAGGTGCGGCTGCAGAGGAATGGGCGAAACGGCAAGCCATGCGGGCGCCTCCATTATACTCTCCCAACCCGTCGGACAACGAGAGCTGCTTCATGTCCAGCGAACCGCCCCTTCCCTACGAAGCGTTGGACCACCCTTTCGCAGCGCCGCAATATCGCTCCCCAAGTCCCGTCAACTCTCCAGGCCTCAACTCGCTCAATTCGTCTGGCAGCAGCTGCAGCCCACTCTAGACTTCGTTGTACGTGTTTTGGTTGTTCGCAAGGCAGAGACGGTATTTGTAAGACCATTCATTTTTGTAAAGTAGTACAATTTGGCTTTAGGCCTCTAGCATAAATGATACCCCTTCATCGCGTTTTCTACCATCTAGATGTTGGTTTGTCCAGCAGACGCGCGCCGGGTCGAAGGTGCCAGTGGCGGTCTATTCAGCTTCAGAAATATTTAGCGCCAAGGTAGCAGTTCTGCAAGCCGGTTGCTCACCGCCAAGGCCCAAATGAAGCACCAATGTCAACCGACATGCCACGTTCCTTTGCAATAGCGCGGACATTTGACAAAGCGGCTTCGTTCAAGTCTTGGTCGTACACCTCTTGCATAGCGTTGAGGACCGCCAGCGAGGTATTCTGACCCAGCAACCAGGCTTCGATGTCTTCAAAGGAGATGACGGAGCACCAGGTCAGGTCTAGGCTGTCCAGCTTGGCCAATCGAGGGAGCGAGAAGATGGAGGCGTCGAAGATCTGGCCATGCAGGGTGAGACTATTTAGAGTCGGGCACCTCTTCAGCAGATTGGTTCCAAAGGTGTGGTCTCCGCCATCAGGTCCGACCCAAGGATAGTGGATCTCGAGGCTTCGCAGCGAAGACGGCTTCGCCAAGACCTGGCCCACAGCTTCCAAGCTGGGCGAATTGGCCGTCGCCAGGCAGATCTCGAAGGATTCGAACGTGGAGTGTTCGAACATTGAAATAAAGGCAGGATCACTGAGCTCGCAGGTATTGAGATGTAGGCTGCGGAGGTGAGAGAATGAAAGATGAGAAGCCTGCGAGTCGTCCTCGGGAGAGAGGCAAGAGAATTCCGACAGCGTCAGCTCTTCCAGCGTCGATGCCCATCTCTTCAAATGCGGCAGCAGGCTGCCACCAATGGAGCCAGGAGCGCCGAAAAGAGAGAAAGACTGCAGCCGGGAGACGCAGGCCAGAGCCGTCCAGAAGCGGTCGCTCGACATGCTCTCGACGTCGCGCTGGTCAATGGAAAGACATCGCAGATTGCCACAGAAAGGCGCAAGGAGGGTAAAAGGCCGGCCGGCCGTATCAGCTTCCCGAGGAAGGGCCAAGCCCAGAGCGCAGTCAACCTGGAGCCGTCGCAGGACTCGGGTTCCTGTCTCCCCGAATGCTTCCAAAGATAGGGCCAGGTTGCCAGCAGAGATGTCGTCGACCACGGCGCTTTCGTAAAGGGCGTTGAGGGAGCAGGAATTGAGCTTCTTCGAGACGAGCTGCACGGCCAACAGGCTCTCTCGGTCCAGAAGGCACGAAATCCTTAGCAGGAGCTCGGGGCTGAGTTCAGAGAGCATTTCGAAAGCAGTGGTGGCTAGAAACAAGGTGGCGAATGCGGCCAGGGCCTTGCCCAGTCGAGCGAAGGGAAGGGGCAGTGCTCTCGTCTAAGGCAGTCGGAGCGCAACACAGGCAACGAACTCTCCTGCGTCATCTCTTGTTGAACCTTCTATAACACCACCCTCCATTGGACCTGTGCGGCAGTGGCAAATCTCCACATCATGCTTCACGATCCCGTTTCTAAGAAGAATCGCCTTCCAGGCAAAGTCGCGGGCTCAATTGAGCAGTAGGCGCTTAAGCTCTGACTATTGGGAATGCAATAGGCCAAGAGCATCCAGGAGAGAAGCATGGCTGTGATGGACGCAGAGTCGAAAGGTCGTAAAGCTGCACTCAGCGAGCCGGATCGTCTCAACGAGTGGTATGTTATTGAGCACACGGGCATAGACAGTAGTACATGGTTAGAAATGTCGCGGTAGGCGCAAAAGATGATCAGGAAGACGGTTGCCCCCGCTGCGCGTTGACCTGCTGCAGCAAACTGAGGGCCTCTTCCCTGCATTCGTTGCCGCTGCGGAAAATGCGGAATACTATGCCTTCAGGTAGCCCCTCTTCAGCCGTAGCAACACGTCGGTAGAAGGCGGCAACCAACTTGGGCAGCGTCGCATCGGTGTTGGACAGCGGATTGTTCGGCGACAAAGCGTCGCTCTGAGGCTCTGACATTTGCCTCACTGGCGGCAAGACCTGCGCCGAATTGGTGCGGGAGATGGACCGGGGAGCTGTGAGCTTGTTGAGGCGCTTGGCCTTGGGCCGAGACATGGCGTCGTCCGAGTTGGTGCTGTTGAGTGCAGGCCGGTCTTTCAGGCTGTCGTACACTTTGCTCGTGGGCGGTGTGGTAACGTCTCGGATGAAAATCGCGAGAATGCGCTGCTTGTACTCCTTGGCCAGGGCGGTGTACAGCTCCAGATCTTGCTCGCCAGAGTCACCGACCAGGATGAACTGCGAGTCGGGAAAGTTCTTGAACACCTCTTCGACATTTCCGCGCTTGCGAGCCGCTGCAGACGACCACATGTCACCCAACATGCCCGAGCTTCCGTACTCCTTGAGCTTGATCTGGCCTGGCGGCAGCTTGACATTGGCCATGAAGTTCTTCACGACTTCTGAAAGCTCCCACGGGCCATTTGAGACGTAGTGGATGGACACCCCTTGGTTGATCATGTCCGTGTACCAGTCGCACATGCCGTCCACGGCGATGCGATCGAATGGCAGGGTGAAGACATTCTTGAAGACGGAACGGATGCCACCGAGCACATGCGTGTGTTTACTAGACGAGCCATGGGTAAATAAAAAAGGAGCCCGGAAGGATCGAAGCCAGCTCACCAGGTATCGTCAATGTCGGAGATGACCCTCGGAATGTCGGGTTTGTGCACCTTCAGTAGAGAAGAGTCTGTGCGGCCAGGGGCACTCGGAGCTGTCGAATCTTCATCTGCTGGCAGGAGCTCTGTGATGACCCGCAGCAGGGCGCCATCAAGGTGCTCGCCGGTGTCTTCGAGGACGGCCGGAAAAGAGACCGTTTGCTTGAAGCCACCCCCAATGACCGTCACCACCGTCCCACGAGCCAAGCACCGCGCCCCTTCAATGCTGGCATCTTCCGAGTCCACCAAGTAGACCGAAATGCGAATCCGCCGCCCGTCGAGCTTTTGGGAAAAGAAGGCACGGAGCCGTTCTGTCAGATTCGAGTGGAGATGGACGAGGTCTTGCTGGTCCGCCGTCAACGTGGAAGTTGCTGAGCCAGTCGAAGCAATGGTTGAGGTGGAGTCCTGCCGCGGGAACGAATTGGGCAGCGAGCTAGACAAGGTGCTACGTCTGGAAGGTGAGCTCTCCGCTGAACGACTGAGAGTCGAGCTGCCGCTATCGGACCTCTGGGGGTTTTCCAGCGTCCGCGAGCGTTGGCGAATGGGCCGAGGCCGCTGCGGTAAAGGTGGTGGCTCTTGCTCCATACTCTCCGGCTCTTCGGTCAACTTTAAGCCTTTCAACGCAGTCTCTATATCTTCATCAGTCGCTGTCGGCCTGGTATAAGGTCTTTAAGTGAGCCTTAAACATTAGTGGCCGCGCAGCACTCGACTTACGGCAAGTTGCCCAGCGCCATGAGCTGGGCGAAAGTCGCCGTCTTCGGATCAAAGTTAGGGTTGGTACCAGCAGCCTGAGGAAGGCTGATATTTGACTCGGAGGCGCCTTCGCTCATCGATGAGGGCAGCGATTTCAGCCCGGCCAACTGCCTGGCCATCGAGACGAAAAGCCGCTGGGTCCGGGTAGCCTGATTGATGGGTCGAGTCCTAAATGCATAGCCAGCCGCTTCCACCTCGACGAAAGCTGCTTTTTCGTTGAGCCTGGGAGCGAAAGGATTCAATTGAGGGCTGACGCACTCTTTCCGCTCTTTGTTCTTAGAACGGCGTACTGTCAATATCGAAGCCTTGAGCACTATGCAAATGACACCGAGAGGTCATCTCACGCCTGGGAAGCTGATGCATCGTTCTGAAAGTGGAGCAACGGTCAGACCGAGCCGCACGAACGGTCAAATCGAACAAGCTCCTTACCTTCAGTGTAGGAAGCTGCGTTTCGGAGTTCTCGCTGGGCAGAGGAGAAGTACTGCTTCACGGTGCTGTAGCTGGGCCGTCTCAGAGGGGCAGAAGGCCGGAGGTTGGTAACGCCCTGGGCAGCTTGGTTGGCAGCCAGGCTTTCTGAGGTGGTGCGCGCAAAGACGGTGGCCTTGCCCAGGCTGTCGGCGATCGAATGGTGCTCCCTGCTAGCTGCTGCCTCTTGCGCCTTGGAAAGCAGCGCAGCGGCCTTGGTGAGGGCCGAACGGCGAAATCCCATGTTGGTCTGCGAGGAGTCCATGCTGAGGCTTAGGGCTTCATGATCCAGCCCGTCTTGTTCGGGACTGGACTCTTCTAATCGAGTTCAATAAGCCTGCTCTGCTTCTGGACGCTGAGGAGGTGTTCGCGGAGAAGAAGCGAGTCGCGGCCTCGCCACTTTGCCCGTGCCCGCTCTGAAAATCGCAGCCTGCGGTTTCGCATCGTAAAGCTCTAATTGAGACAGTTGCAGCTCTTCTGTTATAGGTATCTTTCCAAGGTAGTTGTACAATGGAGACTGTCCATACACAATCAAAACTCGAGGACAAAAGCGGAATGTCCAAAGAACACGTCGTCAAGGAAGAAGCGAAGGGAAAGGAACAGAGAAATCATTGCCTCCCTGCTTCAGAGTAGGTGGGCGGCAAACTTGAGGGCGAGGGGACGAGGTAAGGGGAGGGCGAGTCGAGTTCTTCGGGTTCAGCGTGATATCGCCGCTGCTGCTGCCCTTGCCCTTGAGGCGGCGGCGGACTCGGCGCTGGCCTTGGCGATGCGTACCGCCTTTCTTGTTGATGGGAGGCCGGTTGGTGGACGAGGATTTGCGGTTGATAAGGAAACGAGGGCTGCTCGTGGGAGGAGGGCTGGCGGGAGGAAGTGGCGGAGTAAGGGTGTTCGGGAGCTTCGTAATATTGCGTGGCGTCTGTGGGGAACTGGGCGTGCTGCCGGCTGTCGAACCGGGGAACAGGGGCGTGGAGGGAGACTTCCGAGGCCTCAGAGTCGGACCGGTCCATCCTGGTTGCCTGGTACTGCCGCTGCGCACGAGGCGACTCGTCGGCCAGAGTGGCGTACTGCTTGCGCTGGGTCTTGCCGGCAAAGGGCCGGTCCAGGTCGAGGTCAGAGGGGTTGTTGCCGAGGAAGGGATCTTGCGGCCCGATGGTCTGCAAAGCGCGCTCCTCCAAGATGATGGGCCGCCACTTCGCCATTTGGCGATAGATGTACCACGCCGCGCCGATCGTGACGAGGAAGGACACTGCAAGCACGACGTCTGTGCGTGCATGAACACGGCCTGTCAGAGGAAGTTCGACCTCTGAGGTTAGGCTCGGACGCACCTGAGACGATCTTGCCAGTGGTGGACTGCGAGCTGCCGGTGGAGCCACTGCCGCCCTCGTTGTCAAAGATGGTGCCTAGGTAGACGACCTGGAGCTGCTTGGGCAAGGTGAGGACGGTGGCGAGGAAGAAGCTCCAAAAGTTGAGGCCGCAAGTGGCGAACACGGCGGTGGTTAAGTGGCCCGGGATGGCGGACAGGCGGGCGAGGAAGACGATCTTGAAGCCGCCCTCTTGGATGACGCGCACCATGCAGCCGTAGTTGATGTCGTCCTTCTCCCCTGTGAGACAAAAGCCGTTCAAACAAGCCCAACCGGCAGATGAGCTCTAGGCAAACTGCTCTACTCACATTTTCGCGCTCTGCCAGAGCAGCACCCTTTGAAGGCGTAGTACGTGCCAATTTCGCCGAGCAAGGTGCCGGCAGCTACAATTCCGAACTGTGGCAACGGTGGTGCTCTGGGTCAGACTTCCGCCGAGAAGGTTCGGTGCTATTCAACTTACTCCTTCCCACAGTCCGTACTGTTCGTGGATCCTGATGCACTTAGCAAGACGGAATTGCTAGAGTGAAAGACAAGGGACGAACGATAATGCCACACAGAATTGCTACAATCTCGTGCCCTGTTCGACGTTGTCTCCTCCCTTAGCACCGAAGCCACTGCTTAGAGTGGGATGCCACGAACCAAACAAGGGCGGGAAAGAGATGACAAAGAGGATGCCAATCGGGATCAGCCAGCCAGCGGGCACCGCTTTGACTTTGGCGGCTTTGGGCTCCATCCACTGTCCAACACACTACTTGGTACATGCACACAACTGCATAGGGTGGGAGTGTAACGAACGGCTACTATTTGGTGATGCCAGATGGTCATGGCGGCCACCAGACCGCAGATGATGAAGAGCGCAATATACCTGTGCGACTTGGCCCATGAAATACAGACCAATTGTCTATCAGGGGAGCCAAACGCACCACTTGATGTACCTGTACGTCGACGACTTGGGATTAGGCCAAAGGTCTAAAGGGGCAAGGCAGCCAAGGACGCACTTCTTCTTTAAGAACATCTTGACCGACAAGGGCCCAAACGCCGTGTCCAGCTCCTTCTCGTGCCACCGCCTCTTGGCCAAGACAGGCTCATGCACGCTGTTGCTGCTGCCCGGCCCCAAGTCGTGCAGGTCCAAGGTGGAGGCCGAGTGCGCGGGACTGGAATGCGCGGACGCTGAGGGCGGGTAGCTGCCGTACGACGGCTTTTGGAGGTAGGCGCCCTGAGGTGAGGGCTTGTAGGACATCTGAGCCCCGTCATAAGGCCGGTCCATCGCTGCTGCTGCCGAAGCAACTGAAACCCAAAGGCTGGCTGGCGGTGCAGCTTGCTCGCCTAAATGAGCGGCGCCCAACGGACTAGGGCCGAGACTTTTAGGTCTAACAAAAACGGGTTAACGCGTGCAGCTTCTTGCAGATCCCTGCCTGCTCGAATTGGCCGTCGACAAGCCAAGGGGAGCGGGAGAGGGTCGTTGGCAGGGAGAGAAAGGCCGTCGAGAGGAGGTGACTGCCAGAAATGGGCTTGGCAACCGCGCCAACCTTCGATTCCACGCGATGTGCGGCTGAAGAGAGTTGTGCAGCAATGGGGACATCTATGATAGTAGTGCAAGAGTACGTGGGTAGAGCTGCCAAGCTTGGAGCCCCAGTCGGTGGCAAAATCAGTGATCGACAATCTCGATGCCCTCCGTGTCGTTGAAGCGGGCGAAGATCTCGTCAAAGTCGGTGTAAGCCGTGGCGTTGGCCTGTTGCTCAGAGAAACAGTTGAGCAAATGCGGGTGGCGAATGGAAGCGAAAGAAGTTTCCTCACCTGAGCCTCAGCGTTGAAGAACTTGCCGTGCCCTCGCAGAGCATACTTTTGGGCGCAGAAGCTGAGCGATTGGCCTGTAATAACTGTGAGGAAGTGAATGTTGGCAAAGGAGAGGGGAACGGACCGGTCAACTTTGATTTCGGGTTGACCAGGATCTCGATGAGCTTGTCGGCCAAGAAACCAATCGGAGTGAGCGCCCCTCTTAACTCAGCCGCATCCCAGATCCCAGGGTGATTGCCTGCAATGCCAGTCTTGACTCTGCAGGAAGCGATAGATGAGATCGGAATCGAGCTGGGAACAACATCCAACGAACTGGTTAGGAGAGTAGCAGTTGACGGTGATGTCCTCGTGGATGAGCTTGGCAGCCCATGCACGACCAAGCCAGAGCGTGTTGGCCTTAGCGCAAGCGTAGAGGATGTCGGCAGGGAAGGGGATGAACGAGGCCTCGGAGGCGGCGAGGAACAGCTTGCCGCGCCAGCCGTCGGCGTCCTTCTCTTGGTTGCGGAAATGAGCGACAGCTAGCCAAGAGGTGATGATGGGGCCGTCGCCGTCCACTTTCTAAGGTTCCGCCACAGTGGCTAATTGAGTCTTCTGTGGAAGGCCTTTCAAAGCGAAGAAACCAACCTGGCAAAGCAAGTTCGGCGCGCCAGCTTCTCCGGCAGCGTCCTGTATCCACTATCAAAAGCTGTAAAGACGACTCAAAGGTGGATGAAACTGACCAGATCTTCCAAGCTCCCCTTGAAATCGCCATAGCCCTTGGTGTCCATAACGCCGGCATTGGCAAAGACTAACCGCGCTTTTAGATTGAAGTTTCGTTCATAAGAACGAAGACAAGCATACCATAGTCAATGCGCTTGCTGGGGTTGAAGCTGGGGTCGCGGGCCGCCTGGAACGCCTTCAAGGTCGAGCCGTAGCTCGTCACGTCTGCAAAAACAGCGATGGCCACTTTCTCAGATTTCCTAACAACCCAATGTTGAGCTTGACCCAGCACAAAGAAGTAAGAAAAAGAAGCGAACCCCGAGTTGAGCTCTTCGGCCACCTTGTTGGCGTTCGCTGTGCTCGCATCGGCCAACACGACCTTTGCGCCACGCTCGACGAAAGCAGTCGCAATGCCAGCGCCGATTCCAGAGCCGCCACCGCTGTTTGCAGTCGCACTCAATTCAGCGCATGCCTTTCGAACGAGGCTGGGGAGAGACCAACGTGATCAAGGCGACCTTTCCGCTCAAATCCACAGGCATATTGTTCAAACAAGTAGTGATATAACGGGTAAAAGCGAAGTTGTACAACGACGAAAGATATGGGCGAAAGATTGATTTCAGCGCTTGCCGGCGATGCAGTTGCTGCGGGGGATTTCACGCGTGTTCACAAACCCCACTTGGATGTCACGGGCCAGCAACGCTCAAGGTGGCAAACTGTGGCTAAAGCACCCCGATTACATGTCAATATCGTGGGGCTAAGGAGATGGGTCAGTGCAAGCACCAAGAGAGGAAGCGAAAAAAGAACGCACGATGAACGCAAGACGAGATTGGATGCGGCCGGCCTTCATCTCCTGCATCCAGTGTGCCAGTTCGCTCATGGGCGCGGTTCTATGGGGAAGGTCAGAGAAGCCAGAAGCCAAGTGAAGGGGAAAGCGGCTTGCCTGACCACCGGCTTCAAAAGGCCTTGGGCGATGCAATCCAGCACTTCAATCAAATCCTGCAGCGAACTCAGCTTCCGATTTGGTAAAAGCAAGACGATTGGGCCACAAGTTTACCTTTCGTGTCCCCCAAAAAGTGATCGCAATCGTCACTCTGCACAAGAAATCAGCAAGCTCCACCAGACACTTGCGACATCGGACCCACTCTTTGCCAATACCGATCTTGGTGTTAAACGGCAGCGAGCGGTGGTGGAGCCTACGAGAGATCAATGAGCATGCAAACATGCGCGAGGGAAGTGGACCAACCCGAGGACCAAGATGCGACCTCCGATTCCCACAATGTCCTGCGCCGTGTTGAAAGTGCCCTCTGAGCCAACACAGTCGACCACCACATCAATATGTACGCCCTCCAGAGATTTGACCAGCTCCGCTGTTGGCAAGGCAATCGCACCAGATTTCTTGGCGGCATCCAACGCCACTTGCTTTAGATCCGTGGCGTACACTTTCGAGCCGAACATCTTGGCGATTTGGACGGCATTCTGGCCTAGTCCACCCAGTCCAATGACAACCGTGGTAGAACGAGTTGAGAGGTCGGCGCGGTTGCGAAGCATGTGATAAGGCGTCAACAGAGCATCAGCTGCTGCAGCGGCGACCTCAGGCTTACTGTAAATCAGAATCAAAGGAAATCTGTCAGCAAGAGGTAGAGTATAGGGACACAGGAGCCTTCTTCGGCACGCACATTCCTGCAGGCACCGGCACCAAGGAAGAGAAAGGGACGCAGACGTAGTCCGAGAAGCCGCCATCTCTTCCCAGGCCAATGAAGTTGCGCTTTGCAGTACAGCAGTTATCTCGACCGCTTTGGCATCTGCGGCGCGAGAGCGAAATTCAGGGACAGCCCTTGAGAGCAAACAGCAAGATAAGACGCCTCACAGTTTACATTTAAAGCACGGATTGGTTCCAAGAACGACATAGAGCTGTCCCAGAGAAGCCTGAGCCCCTTTGCCATTCGTCACGGCCTTGCCGCAGATTTCGTGGCCCATGTTGTATTCGCACTCCAGAGCCGCACCTGCGCCAGCCGAGCCCTCCAGAATATGGACATCTGCACATCGGATAAGCATTTCGACTTGATTGGAAGGGCACCTTTATTACCAGAGTGGCAAAGGCCGCATGCTGGACGGAACTTCAGATTGCCGACCCTTCGCTCGGCATGAGCGACAACTTACCTTGTACTTGCAGGAGGACTTCGTCTTCAGCTGGTTCAGGAATGTCTTGCTCTTCGTAAGAAATCGATTTTGCGTGAGCGTGATGTCGCCACGCCTGGTTGAAGCCAGCCGGCATCAGCACCCTTCGGAATTGATAGGGAGATAGCGCAGCCGTTTACCTTCTGTTTAGACATTGCCGCTTAAGGATATCACACAAATGGGATGCTAAAAGCCAGGGAAAGCAGTCCAAGGTATAAATCCACAGATGTACCGGGTCAATATGGCGGGGACGAAAACAAAGTGTTGTTTGGAGGCCGAGACCAAGTTTCACGTCATTGTACAAGTGGTCAAGGTCCGCAATGCACAAGTGGGCGAATGGTGGCCATGGGAGCATACAAAATGCGAGGTCATGCAAGGGGCAGAGCGCGTCGGGAGACAAGTTTAAGGGATGGGTTGCTCGTAGAAGATGGACAGCGCCTTTTGGGCACGCGCGAGCCCAATGTTAAAGATTGGATGGGTAGGAAGCTGTTCAACGGATCATCAGTATGCTGTCCGGGACCCAGGAAGAAGAGAAGACCAAAAGGTCGACGCACAACCAGATTTTCCTCGGCACCAACCACGACGCGAGTTTTGGGGTCTGCTGTCCAGGCACACAGACTGGCCCAGCATTTTTGTTCCCTTGCACTTGCTGCCTCAGAACCTTCACCTTTTCCGGCGAATGGCTGGCCTTTGATCCAAGTCTTGGCCAGGGCAGACGCCTTTTCCGATGAGTAGGTGACTTTATGCTGAGCGGCGGAGTACCCAGACAGGCCATAGCACGTGTGATATGTATCATTGGCCCTGTGAGGAGGTTGGGAACTCAAAACGCGAAGATGTCTGCAGTAATGACCGAGCTCACTTTCCAGGCTTGTCCTGCAACCCACCGACTTTGGACTGCGCCACAATCAGGACGTACTCCTGCAGCGCCTCTGTATCATAGAGCTGAAATAAGTGGATTTCTAGATGACTGGCAGAATCACAAACCTCGATCGAAGAGCTCGATGCCCGGGGACGAAATACCATCGGGCACGATGTAAGGCTCGATGAGCTGGAATAGCCCGCCATTCCACCACGAGTAGCATCCATCCACCAGCTTGTTCGTCCTCCCTCGAAAGCCACCGCCCTCGATGGGCAAAGCATGCATGTGTGCGGCCCACCGGTACAGCGCTTCAAAATCGATCGCAGAGGAGCCGGTCCCAGGTGGGGATATCGCAAAGTAGGCCGCCAACGCACAAAAAGCGTATCCACCGTGCGCCTCGGCTTGTGGCGGGTTTTGTTGAGGGCTGGAGAGCGACGAAGGAAAAGCGGCACACGCGAAGCCGCCTTCGTAGGTCTGGCAGTTGGTGAGAAACTGTGCCGAGTTTTCGGTGAGATCAGGCGTCAGAATATTGAGCAATGTTGCCACCGTCACGGCGCAATACGAAGCTCTGGCGAAAGATGGAGGTCAGCTTGGTGCCGCTAACAAAAGAGACTTGACGCCGCACCGGACATCCACTTCTCCATCTTTGTGCATCACGAAGCTGCCGTCCGGCTGCTTGAGACTGAGTAGCCAATCGTGCATGGCCTGGCGGTCGATGAGGGCGTCCCACTCCTGCCGGGTCTCGAGCACGTTGGCCAGTGCCATGACAGCCGCATAAGTTGGTGCCAGATGCATGATCTGACCCGGGCCACCACCGAACCCAGCCTTTGGCACGGCTTTCGAGGGAGACTTGGCAGATGGCGTTGGCCGGCATTTCGCCAGAGTGTCAACCACCCGCTCCTTCAGCTCTTCTTCTAGTTCGAAACCAAGCAATCCGACAAATGCATGGGTGCACCAATACGCTTGCCAAGGCCGAGAGGCGTCCAGGCCGGTCGCTTGGTGAGGCAGCTCAAAGGACAGATACCAGTTGATGAAGCTTCTGTGCAGTTCTCGAGCCAGTAAGACCCTACTCGCATCATGAGCCCTCATTTTGAGTTGAACTGCACGAGAGAATGACCCACTTTGAACGGTCGACAAGGTCCTCCTCGTCCACCAAGCCGGCCTTGAACTTTTTGAGCTTGTCGAAGATGAGCAGCTCGGTGACCCGCTGGTCTTCAGAGGTGACGGTCATCACGCCCTCATTGCTGCTCCAAACGAGATCGTGGGCTAGAGCGCCGGGCATTTTGTACAAGAAGGAAAGGCTGGCGGTTGCCGAAAGAGGTCTCAAAAGAGCTTCGCTCGAACAAAAGAAAACGTGATTTCATCCATGGTCAGGCTCGTTCTAGTCAATTGTACATGTTACATTGTGGCTTGCAGGTCCAAGAGAAGGAGGTCCAGCTGCAATAAGGTTCAAGGGTCAGGCGAGACGAAAGTGGCGGCGCGAAGGTGAAGCGGGCTTACGTCTTTCCAGCCCGACGGCGTCTTGGTCATGACCTTCCTGAGCACCTGCCCGCCTCTTGTGCGCTGGATGAGCTTGCACTGAAGCGGCTTGTGCTCCGCGGACCCAAACACATAGGCTGCCGTCCATTCCTCTGGTTTCTGGTTGAGGCCGGCCAGCTTGGTCAAGGGCAAATCGACCCTGGAAACGGGGATGTGCAACGGCTGCGCATTGACCACTGCGGCAATCTCCTTGTCGAGCTCGTCCCATTGGTTCGGGCGGTACGCCTCGCCCTCGGGCTGGAAACCGAAATGTGGTGGCAAGCTGCCTTTGGCCGATGGCTGGCGGGAGGTCGACAAGCCCAAAGGACCGCCGCCAGCAGAAGACATGCGGGAGGAGGGGCGCTGCATACGTGATATGCGCGACGCTTGGGCCCGTAGTTGGGGCTCCGGGGTGAAGAGCTGGTTGCGGTAGCTGGCGATCCGCTTGGGCGTGCTATCTTCTTCGGAAGCCAGCACCTCCTGGGGTTCGGTGGAGGAGGATATAACGCGGGACTTTGGCTCGCGGAAGGTGGGTAGGGAAGGCGGTGGCGACATGGCCCGCTGCATCATGGATGTGCTCGACGCTAACAGGTCGTCCAGCGAGTCGTCCCCGACGCCCGCACCTGGATCCGACATGCCGCTTCCAAAGGGACTGGAAGGTCTGAATCTGGCTGTAGAAGCCGACGCCGGCTGCGGGATCTTGCTATTGGGGGAGTGTGGACGAGGCCGTGGTGAGCTCGGCACTCGGAATTGCGGAGGGGAGGTGGCGGTGGATATCTGACTATTGGCCGGCGATACTGGTCTTCTAGCAGGGCTAGGGGTGACCGACCGACCAGTGATTGAACGCGGTGGCGTCTGGCTCTGATTAAAAACGGGTGAGAGCGGGCGCGACGGTGGTTCTTGGAAAGCGGCCTGGGTAGAGGGGCGCGGCTTGCGCTTCATGACCACAATAGAGTCTGATGGATCGTTGACTGGTTTCGGCAAGGAGGCGTTCCATCGTGGCTTGTCGGCCGAGGACTTCACTTCCACGAAGCGAGAGTTTGGCGTAGACACGGTTCGTGAAGGCGTCGGGGTCGTCGGTGGTGCATGATGAAGGGTTCTAGAGGAAGATGGGGGAGACGGAGTGGATTTCGAGGCTCCCAAAGAGGGCCGCAAAGAAAAGCGCTTGCTCGACTTGAGAGCGGGCACCGGTGGAATGACCGAGTCGTTGGTGGTGTTCGAGTCCGAACGGGCCCTTGAGCTCGTAGTGGAGGTGGAAGTAGACGACATGCGGTTGGCCAGCTTGCGGAACGGGCTGACGGACCGCCCAATCGTGCCGTACTTGGTGGGCGAGATTTGCTTGGGCGGCGTCAACATTCCTCCTGCTGCCAACATCCCAGCGCCCGCGTCCATGTTCCCATCCGGTGGAGTCTCCCGGATCACATCCTCAATGGAAGCCATCTCCCGCTCGACCCTGGCCATGCGCTCCTGCAGGTTGCGGAAGCGGGCCTTCATCTCGCTGAAGCGCCGGAGCACCTCGCCGTTGGTCGTCTTGCGGTCTGAGATACCCTTGTCTAAGATCTTGAGCACGCGCTCCGTCGAGGGCTCGTAGTACTTCTTCTTGCTGTACAGGGACTTGTGCAAGGAGACGTATTGGGCCAAAACCTGCTGGGTCGTCTCGGTGGACGTTTGCAGCTCCCAAACAAACGTGTGACAGGCGCTCTGTTGAGGAATGAACGTCAAATGTCTGCCCCGCGACGCCGGACGGCCAGAAGGAAGAAGCGACTTGCAAGCACTTTCTCCAGACTGGACATCATGTCGTTGGCGTTCCCCGATACGGCTGCGCACGCGGTCCATTGGAGTGAGCACAATCGACCAAAGCGAAGAAGATCACGGCACTGGACGCACTTCGAAACACGACGAGCCATTTGTCCTCGCTGAACTCGTCTCGAAGCAGCTGTGGCCGCTGTGTGAGCCTGCCGCCTGTCAAATCGGCCACAGACGAAGTAGAACGCACGTCTGCATCCTTCTGGGTGCTGTCCAGCTGCTCCTTGATGGAATCCAGCTTGGGTCCGAGCGGATGTCCTTCGTCCAGCTGAGCCGCCCTTTCCTGAAGCCCGGCAAACTCCCCATGTGCCGCCTCGAGCTTGGCGTTGAGCTTGATCAGCGCCTCGTCCAGGCTGCTCGAGCTCGCTGGGTCGGCGCCAGAGGTGTGCCGGTGCTCTTGAATCTCGAACAAAGTGGTCGACGCTTCACTCAAAGTGAGGTCGAGCGAGGCCAGCTCAGCGCCCAGAGCCAGCAGTGCCAAATCCTGCTGGCTGCTGGCTGGCCTCAGCGTGCGGCCGGGAGAGGCATTCATGTTGGGATCATGGCGGCGTGCGAAAGAGGTGGCAAATTGAAACGAGGTCAAGTTTCGCTTTGGGTGGCGACTTGAGATTACAGAATGCTGGTGTCGTTGCGAGGAGAAGTGCTATAGTACATGATACAGATATGACGAGAGGAAAGGAGAGGGTCAACGTCTGGGGCCCGGACGGTAGGCAGCGCCGAGGTGAAGAGGATCCTCCAAGGCGATCTCGTCTGGCGTATTCGGGTGATGGGGGAAAGGCTTGCCAACATAATAGATGCGCGCTGCCCGGAGCATGTTGTCGGCCTGGGCTTGGGTGATGTGGCGAAACTTGACCTCTTCTGACAAGAACGCTTCGAGCTCGTCCACATAGGGCTGAGGGTGCGCTTTGCGGGTGCGGTACTCATCGAGGTTGAGGGGACGGGTGAAAGAGTCAAAGGCGTACTTCTTGTTGCGCAAGACATCGTTGAGCTGGCCGAGAATGGCAGGAACATGGGTGCCGCCCGTCTCTTCGGCGTCGTAGCCTTGGTGTAAGCTATAGACTCATTCAGTTGCGTTCAAAAGCATTGAGGACTGAGTCCTACCGTTCATAAGTCTAGAGATCAGCTCCCATCTCTTCATACGTTCTCGCTCTTGTTCCTTGGCTTGTTTGAGCTTTGAGATCTGGGCTGGGTAGTCCTTCTTCAAGATCTTGTCCAGCTGCTTCTTGAAGTCCTTGCCCTCCTCAATCTCGGCCAAGAAACCTTCACGCGCCTCGGCCCACTCCTCTTCTTTCTCGGCTAACTTCTCCTTGGCCCGCGAGATCCGGCCCTGCAGCTTTGACTTCTGTTGTCCAACTCCCTCGGTGAGCATCTTCTTGTATGTGGCTTGGTCGTCCATGATGGAAGTCAGGCTCTCGAATGTGTTGAGACCCGAAGTAATGTCGCCCTTCCAAGATGCCCGCGTTGCCGCCTCGACGTTCAAGTCTTGGCTGATATCGTTTGCCAGAGCGGAGAACGAGTTGACGGCTTTCGAAGCATAGATCTTTTTGATTTTGTCGATCTTCAGGCGAGAACCAGAAGGGAAGACCGAGAGGCCAAAATGGGCGTCTTCGTATTCTTCGCCAACGAAAGACTCGTCAGAACCGACGTTCGAAGGTTCAAAGCTGAGATCGATCGAATCCTCTGGGTCCGGGTCCGAAGTCGAAGCCGGATGAGGTGGCCCAGCGACACGCTCCATTTCCGGGTGCAACTCGTCCCTCCACTTGCGCATGAAAACAGTATGGCTCTCAGGTGGAGCCTCGAGAAACCGCTTCAAGGCTGGGTAATGGCGGTGCTGAGCTGGGAACAGAATGAGCTTGTGGCGGCCGTTGCGCTCAACGGTTTTGCTGTGTACGTGCGGACCGCCAGCCCCCGGCACAGACTTGTAGGTGCTGCTCATCGTGTCCGAGAATTGTACTCGGATGCTGACAGCGTCCTGTGTGCAAGTGCGTTAGAGTTGGTCGATGCAATGATAGGAGCTGGTACCTTGGACGCTTCGTCTTCCCTGGATGAGGCAGCCCTCTTGGAGGTCTTTGGATGATATTCCAACTGCATAGATGCATAGAATAGGGAATCAGAGGCCATTAATGATATAGGGTTGTAGGGAAAAGGCTCAACGGCGCCGTTGTCGTAAACCTGCTCGGTCAGAGGCTGGCCTTGCAAGGGGCCATAGCCCGGGTCCGACGGCTCCTGATAGCTCTGTTGAGGTGTTAGTGCTAGCTCACGCAAGTGGAGAGCCCCAGAGACGCCTACGAAGTATTTTGAAAGTCTGGGGAAGAGCGGCTCGTTGTAAGTTTCTGGTGTCGCTCGCAGGTCCGCAAAGGCCACTTACGCATTTCCCATGGTTGCTAGAGACACTGCAGCTTTCAGAAGGAGGTTCTACTAGCCTGCGCTCGCGTCTCGAAGGCTGCACAGGACCAAAGAGCCAAGCTTGGCGCGAGGGCGAGCGGTGGTCACGAGGCTCGAAAAAAAATCGCCGCCTGCGAATCTTCCCGCCTGTTCCTTATCGCTCGAGCTCGTGAAATGAATTCAATGACGAAACCTGAAATTGAGCATACGATATAGCACAACAATCTGGCGTTATCAATCACATCAGACGCGCGATTTCTTTTTTTCCAATGGGCGGGCCCTTAACAGCCACGTACAAAGTCGCGCTGCCAGAAGCACAAGAGGTACAGCCAGATGGGCCAGACCTGACTCGCCTCAACCCTTTTTGCCTACCCATACTGCCACCATGTTAGTCGAGTGGTCCGGCCAGACGATACAGGGAAAGCCTCTGCTTCCTCGAAGCCCCTTCCCACCAAGAGAAAGACCCGGCGGCAACTGCTCTGATATATTGTGTGGTTTGTAAATCCTGAAGGACACTGGCGGATACGCAGGAGACCGGCGGAATTGAGCAGCGGATAGCGGAGTACAGTAGCAGACTTTTGCAAAGTTGCGGGCGAGACGTGCTGAGCTTCAGGTTTCGGACCAAAATGCTCATTAAGAACCCCTATTATTGATTTGGTGAAAGAAGGGTCGAATGCAGGCAATAGAGCGGAAGAATCAGCATCGAAGGCCCACTAGGGAATCTGCTGTGTCGATGGGATGATCGCTGCATGGTATTCATAGACCACGGGCGAGCAGACGTCACTGTGCACATCCAAGTGGTGAATCTATCAACCGACTTCCTTGATGGCGACCTCTTCCAGCAAGAGCGCGCTAGTAACCGGAATCAAAGGCGGGCAGCGAGAAAACACTCCGCGCGCCGTCGCGGCTTCCTATCCCTGAATCACTTCTCCATTTTTGTC
This sequence comes from Cystobasidiopsis lactophilus, assembly GCA_001599975.1. Taxonomy (NCBI): domain Eukaryota; kingdom Fungi; phylum Basidiomycota; class Agaricostilbomycetes; order Agaricostilbales; family Chionosphaeraceae; genus Cystobasidiopsis; species Cystobasidiopsis lactophilus. The sequence goes on from BCIO01000002.1 coordinate 797,743, forward strand.
GAATGTGCATTGATGACCAGCACACGCCTCTGTGCAGAAAGAAGGGAGATCCGGACAGATGGTGAGCTCGGACTTGGACTTCGAGGCAGCAGGGCGTCTTACCTTGCCAGGAAGAGGGAGGTTTTCACAACAAAACTCTGACCGCATATCAGTCCGAGTACACCGACCCGATGGTGTAGGATGCTTCAGCCTGCTCATAGATTCCTGCAAGCGCACTTGGTTCGGTTGCAGCGTTCCGCCTTTATCGCTCTGCTGTAATCCCTCGAAACACAAACGAAGCCAGAAAAGAAGGCATCCACCAAAATGACGTGCGAAAAGCAAGACCGGCAAGATCATCGAGCTCGGGAAAAAGTGCACTGGCGCCGCCGGGAGAGAAAGAAGTGCGCTCTGCGATACTCAAAACGGAATTGCTCGACAGTCTAGAGTGAAGGATGGGGTCCGGCCTTCAAAAATCGGCTTTCAAGAGTCTCCGGCTTTACAGCGAAGGCGCAGCGGGTGGCAGATGTGGCAAATGAAAAATTGTTGGTCGACGCGTCGCACAGCTCATGTGGGCGAAGGAGAGAACGATGATAAGTCATGGGTTCAAAGTGTCTAATACCCTCTCCGGATAGTATAACCCAAGCCCCTTAGCTTCTCGCACGCTGGGAGTGGCTCCCTCCTCAGCCGAAGGAGCTCCTCCCGATCACCTCCAATTCCCCAAACCCCTTGCCTGTTCAAGACTCCTCGTCAGCCTTGCCCCCAAAGACCAAGGAAAGAGAGAGAAAGGAACGCACGCTCGCTGCATTTTGCGGAACTGCACGTCGTTTTCGTTCTCGCATTTAACTCGCAGCACATTGAGAAGCTGGCTCTCGACCCTCGCTTCGAATTCGGTGAAGGAGGTGGGATAGGCCACCTTCTCCGGCTTCTTGTCCACGGTGGGCTCGGCTGTCAGCACTTCAGACGCCAACTGGTCCGCGATTGCCGGGTTGGACGCGAGCAGCTCGGTGAAGACATGCGACTGGCGATAGTCCGAGGGGTTGAGGTAGTACTCGGCCTTGAGGTTCTGTGTAAGTTGGCGGATGGTGTGCACTGGGGTGGGTTCGAAAGAGTAGGATGGGTCAGGCGGGGGCGGAGAGGACAAGAGGGATGGGAGTTGGGTCAAGAGCGAGAAGGCGAACAGCAGCAGCAAGGGTAAGAGCTGCACCCAGACCGGCGTGTTGCCCCCTCCACCTTGCTGTTGTTGTTGTTGAGGGCGACGCCGAGGTGGTGGGCCGCCAAATGAGAAAGTGCGCATGCCCGGCCCGCCACCGAAAGCCATGCCGGACCCAGCCCCGCCGAAGAACATGTTGAACAGGTCCTCAGGCGAGACTTCTGGACCTCCTCCGCCGAACTGGGGCCCAAAGGGAGAGCCACCGCCGGAGAAGCCGCGTGCTGTTGGGCCGGGGCCACCACGAGAGGGCAGGTCTTCGCCGTACCGGTCGAAGTGGGCGCGCTTGTCTGGGTCGGAGAGGACTTGGAAGGCGGTGCTGACCACTATGAGCCAACAAACCACAGGCAGCTTCAGCGCAAGGCCATAGCTAAGAGTGGAAGCCAAACGCACTCTTGAAAGCCTCGTCAGCTCCAGGTGCTCCGCTCTTCTGTTCGTGGTCGACATTCCTCAAGATTCAGAGATTGATCAACAAGGAATGAAATAAGGGCCAACACGAACATCAGGGTGCACAGACAGCGAGTGCTTCCGGTAGGCCTTCTTGATCGCCACGTCGGTGCAAGACTTTTCCAGCTCCAAGATTTCGTAGTAAGCCTGTTCGACCACTCCGCATATGTGAGATACAGTACAATGTCAAAAGATAGGAGAGCAACGGACCGTAGTACGACATGCCCGAATCCGCTTGACGGCAGCAACCTGAGCTGGGGTGTAGTCCCTCTTAGTCGGCGCCGGCGCCGGCGTGGTAGCAGGTTTGGAAGCTGCTGTAGTCCGTTGCCTTAAGTTCGAAGCCGGGGTAGTGGAGGAGGAAGAAGTGGAGGCGGCCGGTGAAGCTGGGGCGGAATCGAGCACCGAAATGAACGCCTTTGCCTGGGCCGTTTCGTGCATAGCTGTTCGACACCATGCACCCTGATTATCAGAGCTCTAATATATGCGAGTGTAAGGGCATGGCACGGACACAAGGATTTATTCGCCAATCGCCTGGCTTTGGCTGCGTCGCCCGAGCTCAATGCCTGTTCGTTGCCAACGCCTTACGAATCAGCCCCGGGCTCCGGTGAACTGATGATGTGGAAGGCCAAGACGAACCTCTTTAGCGAGCGCCAGAGCGCGCAGGGCCTCGTCCGAGTTGTCCATCGCTCCCCAATCCTGCTTTGTCCTGCAAAAATGCGCCCCTTTGACCTTGATTGCGTGTCAGACCCGCCCAGCTGCTGCTCGTCGCTGCCCGTGTTCTGCGCTGCTCGTGTCCAATCTGCGATAATCCAAGCCAAGCAAGCACCCAAAGCCGCGCGAGATAACCCAAAAGCAGCGAAGTCGGTCGAGCGAGAGCAGGACCATCCCGAAGCGACTTTCCTCCCAGCTCGACGACGATCTCAACTGCTGGGTTGGTTCTGTTACAGATGCTGGACCCAGAAACTCGGTTGCTGTATGGCTTGGGGCCGCGGACGCGCGCCAAGGCCATCCACTCACACCAAGAGGCGCTCCTGCGAAAGCGCTTCTTGACTCTCGAACCGGAGATCTTGGCCCAAGTCCAAGCTGCGGCTGCTGCCCAAGCTGGTGGCTCGGAGAACAAGCAGGGAGTCAAGCGGAAGCGGCGCACGCTGTTCCCTGACGAGCCTTCGCCCGAGAATGAGGAGGAAGGCTCCCAAGCCCAGGAGGACCAAGAGGACGGGTTCGGCTTGGATTCGGCGCATCTACAGGCACTGACTTATGTCTACTCCACTATGGTGAGCTCCCTTGCCTTTGGCCTTCGGAGAAGTTTTGTCATGCTGAAAGTTTGTGTCTGCGCGCAGGGCTCATTCAAAGACTCGGTCCCGCTCCCACCGAAACCTTTACTGGCCAAATTGATAGAGACCACTCGCGCCTCTCCCTTCTACGACCCTTCTTCCCTCACGCACCACTCGCTCGTCCAATTATCAGACGCAGCTTGGTCCGATGACCTGCCCGACTTCGAAGACAAGACGGCCAAAGAAGCGAGGAAGGAGGAGGAGCTCTGGGAGAAGGAGCACGAGCAGGCGTTTGGGGAGAAGCTCAAGATCTTGAAGGCCACCGAGAGGCTGCTTGCTTAGCCCTCACTTTCGCCGGAGTGGATCGGCTGGGAAAGGTGAGCTGGAAGCCGGCAGTCTAGACCTCGCTCGCATGCTGATCTCGAGCTTTTTTCTCCCCGCAGACCATAGAAGTATCCAATGGCAATGTGGCAAAAGCCGGGTGAGGGCGCCTCCCCTCCCCCAGATCTCCCTTCGCAGACTGATCTCTTCCTCTTGTGGTGTTTTCACAGCTTGGAGAATCTTTCAACAGACCTTCCAAAACCTCAAACGCTAGTCGACTGACCACTTGGCGTATGAACCGGGTGGCGGGGGCTCGCGCATCATTGATACGCCTCTCTTGTACTCTGACCTCCAATTCTTGTATCACTTTTTGCCCTGGAAATGACTTTCAATTGGTTGAATGGTTCCTCTCCCTCTCCCCTTTAGCCATCCTTGGCTGCTGTTGACTTGAAAGGAACAGAGCCGGACATCATCCTGTTCGGCGGTCAAAATCGCTCCTCCTTGAACTACCTCGACAACTTCTTCCTTCACCCTATGCACTGCGATTCTGAAGGGATCTACCAGACCATCGAGCATTACTTCCAAGCCGCCAAGTTCCCCCATGACCCGGAATACAAAGAGCAAATTCGGAATGCCGCCACGCCTGCGGAAGCTAAGAGGTGCGTCTTCGCCTCTTACCGTACCTAGTGATAGGTATAAAAGTGGTCACTGTACAGACTGGGAGCTGCCAAACGCTTACCGCCTGATGTGTTGACGAGGTGGAAAGAAGGCGAAGCAACGAACGCGATGGACCGCGCTCTGGCTTTCAAGTTTGATTTGGGCTCCGATTTGGCGGGCAAGCTGGTAGTGGATACCAAAGGCAAGACGCCGGTGGAGTTGGTTACTGAGTGGGTCGTTCGCATTTGGGAGTAGGACGAGAGCTGATGTGGGTTTGGAGCAGTGATCCGAGTAGGCCTCCTCTACCTTAGCCTTTCTGTGGAGGCTCAGATCTTGGAAATAATATACAGCATGGGACGACAAGATCTGGGGCTGTGGCAAAGACGGTGAGGCTCGCCACCACTCGAAACCTTCTGTGACCAGACTGATCTCGTTTTTGATTCGATGTCCTCACAGGCTATGGCGAGAACCGCATGGGTATAAGGCTTAAGATCAGGCGGGACTGGCTCGCGGCGCAGATAGAGTCATGAACTTCCTCCCTAAGTGGGTTCTGCTTGCTTTCTCACAGTGGCCAAGTAGAAGGGTTGTAACTGGAATGCGAATCGTGCGATGCAAAAAGTGATCTATAATTACAATTTACAACGTGCGAAGAAGAATTGGCTGGACAAGCGAAAATGTCGAAGGAGGTTGATATCCTTGGTGGGCAAGAGGTCGGTGGCGAACGCGAAGTGGTCGGCAACTAAGGTAGACAACGCATGGAAGGCATTGTTCTAAACTGACTGACTGAATGAGCTGTGAGCGGATAATTGAAGCATCGTGCTAACCTTGGGAGCTGCGAGGGTGGTGGGCGTTGTGGCCGATTTTTGGTCGCAGCTTATTTCTGCGCCAAGAAACGGCGCTTGCAGCTTCCAATGGCTGAATCCAAGCCAGAAAACCGACCGAAACTTGGGTAAGGTGAGCTACTCATGATGTTCTGCCTTGTGCTTTCCATAGATTTTGTCAAAGTCTGCATCAACTCCCCAATCAGAGCTGAAGAACCTGAATGGAAAACAAACAAATGCTTACGAGGCTGACACTGAGGACGTCCGTTAGCATTGAGCAGATTTGCCTGACTGAAAGAAGGGAGAACCAATACTCACCGGGTCCCCATTTTGATACCAATGTGTATACTTAAGATGTCTATGGGTCCAGAAGTACCAAATGATGGGACATGATATGATGACGGCCGAGAAATCTGTTTCGCGCCTCCGGTCAATGGGTGGGATTTTGCTGCCGAGAAATTACGCCCACAAAGTCCCCAGAGACTGGCGTCGGAGTGGATGTCAGAGGGCATGATAGTCATTATGGAGACCACGTACACGCAAAAGGTCGTCGAGGAAAAGGGGTCCGCTATGCTGCCACAGCAGCCGCCGCCGCTGCTGCCGCCACCGCCATGATGTCCTCCTCCCCAGGCTGTACTCGTGGAAGATGTATTCCCATGGAGCGTGGGCCAGCCCACGTTGGAGGAAGTGGTTGTTGTAGTCGACGAGCTACTGTGGATTGTCGGAGCCCATCTGCGCCAGGGTGCATTTAGGAATCGCTTTGCCACCAACGCCAGGACGACTTACCCAGGGTCGTTCCGCTTGGAAATGATATCATTGACAGATGCAGTAAGGCTCATGCCACGCCTCTGGCATGGAAGGGAGGAAGGGCTCTCTCTATCGGTGGTCGTCGGGAGGCAGCCCAGGAAGGTGGCGGTGAGCGTCGACTCCCCGGTACGAGATTGACTTGTGGGCAGTCTGGCACGGTTCAAGACGGACTCTCAAGGCTTGTCATAGTGAAGATGCCACATGAGGATTGACAGATCGACAAAATCCCTCGAGAACATTATAATGCAAAGCAAGCCAATTCGACGAGATGCATGAATGCAGTAAAAAGAGAGGACAGGGTCTCGTTCCTGGAGAACAGGGACAAGAGCAACTGCGAGGCCAGCGCAGATGCGAGCAATCGCCGAACGCGAAAGAGGGCTTCAGACAAAGACTCGAACGAAATCGGCAGGACATGTAGGGACATTAGTACATCACATCATCAATAGTTTGTTGGTAAAGTCTACATGTCAATGAACCAGATCCAACATGCCGCCGATGTCCTGGCTCGGGATGTCCAACGGATGCACGCCTGAGGGGGGCCGCCACGTTCTGAAGCAAAACGGCTTTAGCTTGTACTCTGAGAATGCTTGATTAGCAAAATTTCATACGGCAGACACGACGCCACTGGTGGAAAAGACTCTGGGGTTACAGAGAGGCCAGAGTTTCGAACCAACTGGGCAGCAGCACTCCTGCCAGGAGACAAAGAGCCACTAGCGAACAGAGGAGCTGTCCAAAAGAGCTGGAGCGACGAATGCGTTGTCGTTGCTACCGGAAACGCGACTAGGCAGATGAAACCAGAGGCGATGTCCACTTGTTCGAAAACTTCTCAATCATGGCTCTCAATCATGGCCATGGTGATTGTGCGACCTCGACTTTTCCGAATAATAATGGAAGTTGTTTGGAGGAAGGTTGCTGGGGTCTCCTTGCCGGCCGAGGAACTTGCCATGGTCTGCCGCCACGAGTGAGAAACGGCTTTCAAGAGGCCAAAAAGTAGACATACGATGATTGCACTGCATTCAAACAGTTGAATGGTAAGCAGTCTTGTTTTGCGAGAACGGCGGAAGCACGCACGTCATCGCCGTTCTTGTACCAATGGCGGTAGCGCAAATGCCGATGGACCCTGATTTTCCGACTTTCAGATCCCCCACGGACACGCTTCCATAGGCATTTTTACGCACCAGAAGTACCTATGAGACTCGCCGTCAGCGTAAAATGGGCATACTCGACCGCGCGATCCCCTTACCTGAGCTCCGACCAGAGACGGCTCGGATTAGGACCGCATCAGTAGCCGCGTAGGACTCTCACCATGTAATGGGGCACAACAAAGCATTGATGGTGACGTAGAGACCCCAAGTTCTGTCCGGGCAGAAGAGGATGAGCAAGCCGAGGACAAAGACCAGAGACGCTGGTGGCAAATCCTCGAACTCGCATGTTAAACCAGCATACCCAGATGGTGTCGCACGTCCCATCTGGCTTGTACTTTTTGCATTTCGGGGCAGGCTCGTCATCGCAATCGTCGCAGCGAATTTCATTGTGAGCCAGCACTCTGTTCTCCGGACAAGGGCTTCGGTCTTAGCGGAACTAGGCGCGCTTCTTGGGGCAACGTACATAGAAATGGAAGTGAAAAGAATGAGCGTCAGGAGCATCCAGCGCGCCATGGCGTCTACGGGAAGAGGAGCGGTCGGCGTGCCAGCCCTCGCCGAATGGAGAGGCGGTGTGCTCCAAGTTCTCGACTCGACTTATGGGTCAGTCAAACAGAGGCTCCAAATGACAGAATGAACACAATGTCCAGGCCAGAAGGCAACCAAAAAGAGACCAGCCGCCAGCGCTCCTGAATGACGCAAACGCGAAGGCCCACGGCTCGAGGAACAGCTTCTGTCGTTGCTGGCGCACGACGAGACCAGGCTCTACTTCAGTCCACAAGGCATCCAAAAGCCGCTCGGAGAAGCAAACGAGACCAGAGCACCTCCAGGTTAAAACCTTTTGACTTTGACCAACCGCATCCCGAAGTCACACGATATCCCAATTCTCGCGTCTCTCTCAGGCCAGAGTGTTTGTTACCAGCTTGCAAGGACGACGTGCTGGCCACAAAGCCATGGGCCGGCAATAACGCGTTTCTCCAGAAGGCGCCAAGCGAAGGAAGAAAGAAAACAGAAGCGCACGCACTGGCCGTCCTCTGCCAACAACGATTTTAATCGATCTAAGGCTGCAGTTCGCCACTTGTGACTGGTTGCTGTGTAATAAGAGCCGGGATTGGGGGGCGATAGCAGAGGGGATCGAGCTAGGGCGACCGGCGGACGAAGACAGCAAGCATGGCAGACGTCGAGCACCGCGACTATAGCACCAGCTTCCATGGCCTCCTCACCGACCTGTACGTCTCACTGGGCATCATGGCTTTTGGCATCGTCGTCTTCGAGGTGAGCATCCTTGCCCGATTTACACGCGCATGGGTCAAAGCTGATGTTTGCCCTTAAAATCACGTCAAGACGCTCCGGCGCTGGCGGAGGCATGTCGACCAGCCAGAGACGGACAGCGAAAAGTGGCAGATGACCAGCTATCTCTACTCTGCGCGGAGTTTTGTGCCGTGGAAGCCCTCGCCCATGCTGAGCAAATACCCGTTTGGCTGGGTGTGGCAGGTCATCAAGCTCAAGGAGTCGTTTTACGTCGAGCACACCTCTGTCGACTCAGCCTCCTACATTCGCGTTCTGCATGGCTGCCTTCTCTTCACGCTGTCCCAGAGCCTGACTGTCCTCCCGGTTCTGCTCGCCATCCATCTTCACTACAGCCCCGATACGTACCTCAGCACCGACATCAACCGAGCCTCACTTTCTGCTCTGGTGTCGGACGAGGGCAACGTGCACTTGCTTTGGGTGCACACGCTGTGCCTGTGGTGGATGAGCATTGCCTGGGGTCTGTGCGTGATGTGGATCGGAAAAGGGGTCTTGCAGTTCCGGCGGCAGTCGCTCAAGGCCCTGGCCGAGCAGTCGGCGGATGCTTCTGGAGCACAAGGGGAGAAGGCGGCGGCGGCAAGCGAGCTTCGGGGGTGGCAACATCGCACGCTGATCATGACCAACATCCCGGTCCACATGCGCTCCGAAGGCCAGATCTGCGACTACCTGGCCGAAGTGCTCGTCAGCGTGCCCAAGTCGTCGCCCAATAGCACTGCTTCTTCGCCTGTCACGACGATGCCGCCGTCATTCCCTCCTCCTCAGCACCCAGCCGAATTTGCGAGGAAACCGAACCCGCCCTCTCCGACCCAGCGTAAAGGAAAGCAGAAGATAGCCCTGGGCCCAATATCCAAAGTGTGAGTTCGTCTCGGCATTTGCCACCGTACTTTTGCGAGAAGCGCTCGGTGGGAGAGAATAGTAACCGTGCTGATTATGAGCATGTGACAGTGTTCTTGTGCGGCGAACCATGCAGCTGCACGACATTTATCGGAAGCGGGAGGCGGCACAGACCGAACTGGAGGAAGCTCACATCGAGCTCGCCCGTGCTGCCCTCGCTGCCGCCAAGCAATACCTTCAACAGCAGTCTAAATACCCTCATCGCGATAAAAATCAGCATCTTTCTCCACCAGATCTAGAAAAGTTGGCTAGCGCCGACATGGCCATGCTGGCCGAAAAGCTCGAACCCTACTTGCCCTCCACCTCCTCTAAAAAGTCGCCGCCGCCGGAAGTCACTGTCTGGGAAACCTTACGGCTGCTTCCACCTCATCTCCTAGATCGGTTCCAGCCTCTACACAAACTTAGACACCTCTTCAAGGGCCAACGCGTCCCCGCCATCGACTACCACTTAACTCGCTTTAACCTCTACACCGCCTTGCTAGAAGATCTCAGAGCTAGCCCAGAAGTGTCTTTCAAGCCGTCTCCGACCGCTTTTATTACGTTTGAACGGGCCATCGATGCTCGCCGCGTGATGCGACTCTGCCCAAAGCACCCGACCCGGACTTGGGCTTGTTTGACAGCGCCTGCGCCGGATGTTAGAGACATCGAGTGGGACAAGCTTGTAGCCACTTCATTCAAGGGAGACGTGGTACGGTCGGTTGTCGTGGAAGGCCTTGTGTGGTGAGCGTCAACTTCTGTGCCTTAAGAACATGGATTGACCTCATCTTCCCAACCTAGGCTCTTTATAAGTAAGAGTTTCAGTCCTCAAGCCGGTTCGATTCTGATCTGTAGCTGGTGCGAGCAGTCTTTTGGATCATTCCGGTCTCCCTGCTGCTGGCGTTCGTCTCTGTCACCAATCTTGGCAAGGTGTGGCCAGCACTAGCGAGATATCTGGCCGATCACAAGTCGACAAATGCGTTGTTGGAATCACTAGTGCCCACGGTTCTGCTGTCGGTCAGTCAGCGGCTTGACCTGGGCTGAGCCTCCTGCTCACACATTGCTTTTGCAGATTTTGCTATTCCTGGTGCCTACAAGTCGGTGTTCTCTGACTGAATTGCCCCTGCTTCCGAATCTGAAAGCCAGCCCACAGTGATCATCCAGTTCTCCAATCACGGCCAACACTTTTTCACCGTCAGCTCTCTCCACAACGCTGTACTTGGCCGCTATTGGAAGTTCCTGATGACTGATGTCATCATCTTGTTCTGCGTCGGCACGGTAGCGGTCGAGTCGGTGTTCACGGATCCCGGCCAATTCCTTGCGGCGTCGAGCCTGCTCAACCGCGTCGCTTCCGCCTTCCCCGCCGGCGCAGTCTTCTTTGTCGGTTGGCAAATTCTGGTTTGCGGCTTACATCCTTTTTTCGAGCTCATGCTCTTGGGCTTCCCTTGGATCAATCACATTTCCGTCTTCAGGGCGAAAACGCCGCGAAAACGGACAGAGCTCGCTCTTCCCAGGTCGATCAACATATACTATGTGCTTCCTACGCATCTTTTGGTCATATCGATCGTCTTTGTCTTCTCCATTTTGAACCCTCTAGTCATCGGCTTCAATCTGGTGTACTTTGCCCTCACTGTACTGTGCGTTGTCCTAGCCCTCTACGTGCTCCCCTCTTTCTAACAATTTGTCAAAGTGTTTTCCGGCGCTCTTTTGCGTTCTATTACTGGACACGCTACTACCAACTTAATGGGAAGATGATCTTCCGCCGCTTCATGCGCTATTCTCTTGATGCTCGTGCGTTGCACTTGTTGTCTTTGATCCTTACCATGTCGTCTCATCGCATTGTCGTATAGTAATGGTGGGGCAAATCGCCATCATTGCTCTGCTTTTCGTCTCTCGGGCTTCGTCCTACGCTGGGGCCTGCATTCCCACCGTCATCCTCACTGCTCTGTACAAAGTGGCGGCTACAAGGGTGTTCGCTGTCTACTCGGCCATCTTGGACGTCCACGAAGCCGACATTGTTGCAGGCCGTCCCGCCGATTCGTCAGACCCGGAGCCGGTCACAGTGTGAGCCCCTTTTTAGCACCAAAGATAGCTCCAAAGTTCATCAAGGCACTCTATGCAGCGGTCTTATGCCCTTCGGACTTGGACGAATCAGCTTTTTCAGCAAAATCAGTCTAACTCTCAAAGTCAAACCTCCCGGTTCGGAGATCCTAGGCAAACCGGCGGACTCCAAATCGTCCAAAACGAATGGCGGCTTCCTACATTTGAATGGAGAACGCCCTTCCTTCGATAGCGAGAAAACAGCGATTGCCCAGCCAAACGCGCCACAAAAGCTTTTGAGCGTTGACATGGCTGCTCAAGGCTCGGTGCCGCGAGCGTTGCCACCGTTGATCGAACCACACCCCAAGGTGGTGCGAGACGACCGAACCGACTTCTCGGCGCCGTACGATAATCCTTATGCCCACCGGCCCATCCACAATCACCTTTGGCTTCCCAAAGATCCTGCAGCTGCGGATATCGACCTCAACAAATGCGTCAACTTTTTGGGGCTAGCCTTGGTCAGCTCTGCCGGAGGAAGCGGTCGATTGGGGGCGTGGGACCATGTGGATGGGGACATTGCCATCACAGCGACTCCTGAAGAGATGACACCGCCCGGTGGAACAGATGCAGAGCCTCAATCGGATCAAGAAGCCAACATGACTGCATCTCAGCTCTCCAACTTGGGCTCAGGCACAGTTCTCAGCGGCCCGGGTTCGACGCTCAAGGATCGGCTTGTGGCCTCCCCTCAACGTCTCAATGGCACCGAGAGAATCGCCGTTGCCGAAGAGATTCGTCACCGCATGGAGGAGGAGGAGCATGGGGCACTGAGCGCCACATCTGGTTCGCCCGAGCGCCCACCCCGGACTTCGCCCTCGCCTCTTCGGCGCCTCTCCTCTCACCTTTCGCTTAATCAAGGTCGGTCCCCTTCCGAGGGATCGCGGCACCCGTCCCCGGGCAGAACGTTCAGTGGGCTCAGCCGCCGCCGGTCGTCCTCCAACGAGCTGCCGACTTTTGGCTTTCGCAACGTCTCGCAGTCGGAGGCGATCAAGGAAGAGGTGCTTTCGGAGCTCAAGTCCGAGCTGATGCCAGCCAAAGTGGACGGCAAAGATGTGTCGGAGGCAGAGGTGGAAGAATTGAAAGAGGAAGAGAAAGGCGAAGCGGCCGGGCCTCTTCGCAGGCTTTTGCAGCGCTCGGCGTTTGCGACGGTCGACTATACGTGACCTGTCGCCCATGTAATACTGTAATGTTTCTTGGGCATCGTATACCAGAACTTGCAGCTGCCACTTGCCACCGCAATCAGAACGAGCGAGCTGCCAGTGGCAAAATTGCTCTTCTGCTCTCCCTGTATCAGTGGCTAGTCGCAGAAACGATGCCAACTTCACAATGCCTGTCATGACTCTGGCCGGCTGCCAGACTGGAGATCGACGAGAGCTGCCGAGATTGCCGATTGAGGGGCGACCAACTGCCCACGGGCTAGGGTGGGGAGGCGTTCAACTTGCTGCGTTGACCCTTTCGACGAGCTGCTAGTGTGAAAGATGGAGTATCAAGGACTTGTTGCTGTTGTGACTGGTGAGCCCGCGCCAAAGCTGCTTCCAGCGACACGAAGCTCGAGCTCATGCATGGAACAGGCGGCGCCTCGGGTAGTGCGTTTGCCCCTCCAATTTGTACTGTTTCAAGTCTGACAGGCTTTCAGTGGGCTATAATATCAGCAAAACTCTGGTCCAGAGGGGCGCCAAAGTTGTGATTGGCGACATGCAAACCTCGTTGGGCGAAAAGGTGGCGGCCGAGCTCAATGAACTGTGCGTCTCTTTCTTGTTGCAGGACGGAACGAGCTGAATTGTAGTTGACTTAGGTCGCCAAAATCCGTTATTTTTGTGCAATGCGACGTTACTAACTGGGAGTCGGCCACCGCCCTTTTTGCCAAAGCTGTCGAAGCCTTCGGTACCGTGGACATTGCTTATGTACGTGTGCCTCTTCTGGGTGCACGGGTTTATCATCTCATCTTATTGTTCAGCCGAACGCTGGAATTGTTGGGCCACCATACCCACCAGCGGTTGGTGAGAAACCCGATGTGAGCGCAGTTGCTGTCGACCTCGTTGGCGTCGTCTATACAGTTACTGCTGCCTTGAACGTGAGTTATCGAGACCATCTCGCTGAACTGTGTTGATTCCCTCGTTCAGATCATGCGGGCCAAAGTAAGTTTGCCACCACTTTCTTGGGGCCGCGCTCACGCGAGTATAGCCGGATCCATCGACCCTTTCCGAATCCGAGCCAGCATTCAGGCGTAAATGGCGTGGCAAAATCGTGGCAACGAGTAGCCAAGCCGGAATCTGTACGCATTACTCTCATCCCGCTGGGGTGTGCACTTACCGGGTTTTCAGACGCTTCGACGTACTATGCTGTATATGGAGCGGCTAAGGCTGGAGTTTACAACTTCGTTCAGGCGGCAGCTGTCAATGTCAAGGCAGAAAAGGTGCGCTCGAGGTCCTTTGTGAATGTGGAATTTGAATAACTGTGCGGTAGATTACCCTCAACTGTGTCGGTCCAGGTATCGTGGCCACCCCAATGACAATCAACCTGTCGCCCGACTTCATCAGGCAGAGCGAAGAGGAGGGCAAAGTCACCCCAATGCCGCGCCTTATGCGCGCTTTCACGTGCTTCTTGCCCGTCGACAACGACACAACTGGCAAGATTTGCGAAGTCAGTCAGCAGCACATCGCCATTCGCGACTGGTTGCCTTATTTGACAGAAGATGCAGGCAAGGTCTGGGAGGATGCAAGTCTTTCGTCTTTAAGCTGCGGCGTCAATCTCATTAGACTCTCTTTCCCACAGACCTTCTTCCCAGAAGGCGAGCGAGGATTCGTACACTGCAAGCCGGCCACGGAGTATCCGGGCGTCAAGGTGGCGATGGAATGAAAGTGGGATAGCCGAGATGAGTGCAACAGAAGCCGATTTCTTCTTCTTTGAACGAGAACGTATTCTTGCATCATCATTTTTAAGACACTCGCCAACGCCACCTGGAATTTGTGCCACAGGTGGCCGGTGGCCTTCCAAACTCCTCGAAGCTCGAGCTTTCCACTTCGAGTCTCGCTCGGACCGTCGCGACGATCAACAGCGTGTTTATAGACAGCTCTTTCGACTTCTTTTCGCTCCTTGACTGGCTGTAAAACCTCGCCCCGCGCTCGACGTCTTGCTACCGGCCGCTCTTTCAACCTCAGGATCCGTCTGCAATTGCACTGTCTAAAGCCCCAAAATGTCTACAGAGGCCAAATCCGTCCCTATCAGGATTGATGATGTTGTGATTGAGAATGCCCAGCCGTCGGACTGGCTTAGTATTGTAAGTCATCCTCGATTTCTGGATGGCGCCCTTCTCATTCATCAGGACGCTGTATGAACAGGCCGACGGGTTGCAGCGAGCCTTCCCGGATGCTGAGTGCGCTTTACTCTGACTTCCCAAGGATAACTTTCTAACGTCTATTTAGATGGTGGGACGTCTACGAGCTGCCTGCAAATCAGCCGCCTTTGGACGAGCGCATAAAGCGACTGCGGGACCGCATGCTATTCTGGCAGACACATCCATCAGCTTCAAACAGAGTAGCTCGATTGAAGTCAACGGGCGAGATCATTGGCTACGCTGGCTGGCAATGTCATGGCGGATCCGATCCCCCTTCGAAGGACGGGAAGCTGGTCAACTTTTGGAGGCCGGACGCGGGAGAGATTTTGGAATGGAACGGCAAGCCTCAATATGACAAGGAGACATGGGCAAGAGCTTGGTCGAGTATTGAGAGAGAAGACTTCTTGAAGCTCTGGCTTGGGTTCGACAAGGCTCGGGCGGAGTACTGTGCCGGCACGTTCTTCCTTCGAGGTCCGCGTCTTTCAATCTAACTGGGTATTGTCATTCACAGGCGAGCGTCACTGGTACCTTGCACCTTTCTTCGTCCGGCCCGATGTTCAAGGTGTGCAATTCAGCGGATCGTTTCGATCCAAAGGGAACTGACCTTTCATCAGGTTTGGGGATTGGCAGCATGCTACTAGGAGAAGCCATTGTTGAAGCCGACTCGCACGACCCGCCGCAATTGATGTTCCTCGAGGCGCTGGAGAAAGCGAGTGAGTCGATGAACGATTCCGTGACTTATCGACTCTGATGTTTTGTTCGTGCAGTGCCTCTTTATCGCCGAATGGGCTTCGTACATCTCAAAGACCGTGGCCCAGAGTACGCGATCAGCATGGCAAGGCGCGGCCCCAAAATCGTCGCCACTTCATGATCTCGCCTTTTGTTCACCAAACTTCTCTCAACGGTTGGCAATACCTGTAGACACCAATCCTGTAGATGCATAGAGTAGAGAAACCTTCTCAGAGAGTGCCTTTCGCCACCTCTCGTTCACCCGCGCACGCGACCTGAAGCGCTTGACGGCTCAACTGGTAGCCTACTTGACTTATCGCGGCCACCATCTCCGTCCAAACTTCCCTCCAAACTTGGTTCTAGCGCATCTTTGGTATCACCAGGGCTCGTACAAAGCGAACGCGGCAGCATGGAGCTCCAGGATCTCGCGATCTTGGCAATTTTGTGTGTTTTGAGCGTCGGTTGGTTTCTGTACAAGAACGCCGCTCGGCAACAGTCTCGGAAGGGCCTCACAGTGTCTAAGCTTTGGGGTGAGTAGCATTGACGAAGCAGCCCGCACAGATTGAGCTGAAGCGCGACCTCGACAGTTTACCCGATCAAATCATGCCAGGGTGTCGAATTGACCTCTGCAGTCATCACTGACCGCGGCTTTGAGGATGGTAAGTCGATACAGGCGACTTCAAATGGCAACTACTGAAGGCGGGACCCCAGATCGGACTTTCATGCTCGTCTCGCCCAAGCCGCTTGCCGCAGCAGACAAGCCCAAGGAGTCCGGCTTAAATTTGGGCGAATCGACGGGCGTATTCGTTAATCACCACATCTCAACGCACCCCAGAAACGCTGTCATCATTCCCAAAATCGAAGGCGACGAGCTCGTCGTCACCTCGTTCTATTGCTCCAAGCCCTTCCGCCTGCCTCTCAGGCCCCAGCCAACTGGACCTCCCGATGTCGACATTGATATGCATAGCTCACCCGTCAAAGCTCACGACATGGGCGAAAAGGCAGCCGCTTGGTTCACACAAGCTTGTGGCACTGAAACGAGAATGGTCTACATGCCGCTAACAAGCGCCCGCCCGGTTCTGGGCAACATTGGAGCCAAGAAGCAGAGGAAGGGTCTCACCTTTGCGGATTGCGGCAGCTATCTGGTCGGCACCACCACAAGCTTGAACGAAATGAGTCGGAAGCTTGGGAGGGAGATGGAAATCAGGCCCTTGCGACCAAACATTCTGTTCGAGGGACCTACAGTGGAGGCATGGGAGGAGGATTTCTGGTGCAGCGTCACGATTGACCAGGGCAAGACGAAAAGTATGCCTTGCCTATGTGGTTGGTGCCCTAGCGCTGACGTCGCCACAGTTCGCATGGATTTGACGGCCAATTGCCCTCGCTGCAAATCTATCGATATCAACTACGAGACTGGCACCTTGTCCTATGCGAAAGGCAAGAACATGCCGCTCAAGTGCATTGCCGACACCCGCCGTGCGTTTAGTCCTCACCTCTGCGCGGCGCTGGTCTAACTCTCTTGTATAGGTGTCGACCCTGGCCTCAAGTACTCCCCCGTTTTTGGAAGATATGCTTTCTGCACCGACGTCGGCAAGTCTGTGCGCGTGGGCGACCGAGCTTACGTCGACGGCTTGAACGAGTCGCGCTCAGTCTTCCTCTGGCCCGGCCTCTCCACCGATTACGAAAAGCTCTTGAAGCAAGAGAAATGATGTGTGTTTTGTTTCAGGGAGAGTGATGATATCTTGTACAAAGGCCGTTGTCAATGAAGGATTTCTAGCACCACGTTGTTGAAAGCCTCTGCCTGCTCGAAGAAGGGAAGGTGGCCAGCTTTGGGTATGGAGACAATGGGGACATCTTGGCGGTCTCCCAGACACTTAAGGTCCACTTTTGCGATCCAGTCGTTCTCGCCATAGATGAAAGCCAGCTTGCAGTGATCGTCCAAGTGGCGCAGTCGATCGCCCATGGGAGAAACGGGTACGGCGCCGGCTTTGAGAAGAGCAAATAGAGCATTCTCACTGCCAGGTGTAGCCATACTAAGACCGTAACAGTAGGTGAACAGAGCCCCGGCTTGCTCTGGCGGGCAGTAGGCGAGGAGGCGGCTGTATGCTCCTCGTTTCAGAGCCCTCTAAGTGAAGCAGCCGTTGAACTCACTCTTGGACAAACTTAGCCACTGCAATTGGGGCCAAGAAGGCGGTCTTCCGGACAAAGTGCAAGGGCGTGATCTCCAGTGTCCACAGAAAATGGAGGACTTCGTAGAGGAAGCCGGTGTCTTCGTGGCCTCTGGGTAGCTTGCCGTCTACTTTCCGAGCATCTTTGAAACCTGCAGCGGAGACTAGTACTAATTGGTCGATATGCTCGGGAAAGCGCAAGGCGTAGGCGGTGGCAAAATAGGATCTGCGAAAGCAGCGCGATGACTGGCAGTCGATTAGACGCTAGGATGAAACGCACCCGAGTGAATGAGCCACAACAGTCATGCTGGTCAAGCCCAACGCTTTCCGGACGGCTTCCAGGCTGGCCGCGAAAAAGTTCTCAGCCTGTTCGAGTCTCTTGCCCGAGTTTCGGAAAGACAATGGGCATCGAACTCTGTCGGATAAGCCCATGCCCAGCCAATCAATCGCAATGACGCGCTTTCCAGTCGCAGCCACCGCGGCCAGGTTGCGCGCGAACAGAGCGAGACCGCTTCCGAAGCCGTGCAAGAACAGAACGGGGTGGTCATTGCAGACGGAGGAGGCATCGGGCATAGTCTCGAAGACATTGACTTCCGCGCCATCAAACTCGGGCAAGGCGAGTCTGCGAAGTCGAGCTCGGGGCAAGTCGCTGGACTCGTCTCCGTTGAAGTTGAAGTAGGGCTTGAGCAGGCGCGCTTCGGCAACTTCGCAGTCAATTAAAGAGTATGCTTTCCAGTACTTTACGGACGAAAGGAGGGTGGTAGGAAGGGAGGGCATGGTCTTGTCGTTGCCCGAGACAAGAACTTCGCGAACGGCAAGAAGTGCGACACCGCCTCCTGCGTTCCGCGAATGAAATACGTATGAGACGACTGGGAAAGCAACCAAGGGCCATTCCTGAGAGCAAGAGGAACTTTTTGCTGTGACTGCCCTGTTTGGGCGAAGAGTGCAGCGACAAGTTCCTTGGTTTCCTCTTCCAAACAGGAGACAACGCAGCCGAGACATGGAATGGAGCCATGCTCGAAGCGAAGGGTCGCGCGGAAGTCAAATGAAGGCAGACCAGCAAGGACCGAGGAGCGAGCTTGCAAGTTGGACTGGCCCTTGCCAGGTGGCAAATCACAATCCAGCGTCGCAGTGTTCTTTTGAGCCTTGAGCACTCGGTTCTGCGCACAATACTATTGAATTGGCATCAGAAAGTATTCCACAAGCAAGCCCAGCAGCATTTGGTGGGCCGAGCGCGAGAGGCAACTCTTGCGCTCGGTCAGCGACTCCAAGCTCGGCCTTTTGGTTGACTTCAGTCCTTCCCAGCTCCAAGCATGTCGGAGTACCTGGCAGCTGTCGTGCCTCTCACGGCCGCCCTCTCGCTCGGCGCCCACCAGGGCTTGCGGCTCTTTGTGGCCACCAAGGAGCTCCGCGGCGGTGTCTTCGAGCCCAAGAAGCGCGAGCCCCAGTCGCCGGCGTCAATCTTCAAGCTTGTGCTCTTCGTCCTCGCGGCCTACGCCATTGCCATCGTCCTCTTGCTCGCCGCGGCTGCCTACGTCGTGAAGCTCAGGTCCCAGGTCGCCATCGACAGCTTCTTTGCCGCTCCGCTGTCCTTGCTCATGTTCGTCTGGGTGCGCTGGGTGCGTCCAGCTGTTTCCTCTATTCCGAGCGAATCTTTTGTAACTGCCAGACGCACAGGCAATCATCCCGGTCTTTATGAAGCGGCCCTTTGTTACGCTGGTTGGCGACCGTGCGAAGGTCGACTACCGCGACTCCACCCGCACCAAGCGCCTTCTCCGAGGAGCCACCGCCATGCTCATCTGTGGTGCTTGGGTGCTGGGCACAAGCCTCGGCTGGTCCGGCGGCGTTGTGGATCTGCCCATGCTCGTCGGCTCCCTCATCCTCAGCTTCATGTCCTTCCACGTCGGCGCCGCTCCAATGCGCATGCGCGCTGTCTTCCTGGCTTTGTTCTTTATGCTCGCTGTACGTCTTGCTCAAGGCATTCTTAAGCTCTCAACTGAGCAAATCTCATTCGCAGGTCTGGATCATCACGCCTTTGTTCGTCATCGGTCTGTCGCAATGGCTGCCTGATGATACCTCCGAAGACCCTTCGCAAGAGCCGCCCTCCACCCTCTTTGGCTGGATCTCGGCGGAGGATGCCCGAGACTACCCCGGCTTCTCGCCTTGGGTGGGCGAGCTCCTGAGCACCTTCCACCTCTACTACGTTGTGGTCGCCATTATGTTTGTCAGTGACCCTCATCCTTAGCTCAAAGAAGCTAGCTTCACGCTGAAGGACACTTACAGCTCGTCCCCGTGCTTCGGTTCGATTATACTCAGCACCTGAAGAGAACCGCGTTTGGCGACTCGGACAAGAAATCGGGCGAGCCGCAGCCGTCTGACGAGGTCGACCTGCCCACCATCCCAGGCTTCGCCGCTCCTACCTTTTTCGCCGCCCTGGCCTTCGTCATGTGCGGAGCGACCGGACTCGTTGGCCTCTGGAACTGGTTCGACCCGGCCCTGGAAGAGACGTTCGCCACGGCCTCCCAGTTCAGCCTGGCCGTCTCGTTGTGCATGCCATTTGCTGCCGCCTTCACGCTGTTCGTCGCTTGGATGCGGGGCGAGTGTCGTGCCCTTTGGGACTACGACAACTATACGTGAGTTTGCTCGTCGCCGCGTTTGAAGCAGTATCTGATCTCCAGTTCGTTGCAGTCCTACTCAGAGCAACGTTGACGAAGAGTCAGCTCGTCCTTTGTTGGACGGGAAGGAGGAGAGCGCTTGAGATGGACTTTCTTTTGATGCGCTTGTACGTTTTAGACACACGCCCTTTCTTTGCTTCATTGTAACAATTTTCACGAGGTTTACCATGCCCTTTGCTGCTGGAACAGGCTATTAAGAACAGCGAAGTCCGGTGGCGCTCGCCGGCCAGGGTGGCGATTCCGACTTGCCAACACTAATTGAGCTTCGAATCACACATGAGGTCGTCTCAATTGGTCGGAGCAGCGTCCATTTTGGTTATGTGTCGACTTCCGAGGCGACGCGACAAACAACCTCTTGCTTTCACTCCACCGGCTTTTGCCCGCCTCCTATCGCTAGTCCCAGCATGACCGAGTACCTGGCTGCCGCCTTCCCAGTATCAGCAGCGCTCTATTGGGCTTCTCACAAGAGCTTGAGGCTGTTTGTTGCGGCCCACGATGAGCTCTGGGCGCCAAAGCAACCAATGAACGAACCTAGCCAAAAGCAGCTCGCCCCGCCTCGTTCTCCTCCCCCTGCAGAGCCTTCTCTAACCTATTTCTTGTCTACCTATCTTTTCCTCCCCTGTGTCGCCATATTCGGCCTTAATCTCGCTTCGTGGAAGGCTCGGAATCAATATGCGGTCGATGCCCTGGCTCTTGCGCCATTCTTCGGTGCCATGTTTTGCCTTGTGCGCTGGGTACGCCTGCTTTCCTATCAAGCGTAATATTGGCCCGCCTTCTTATCATGGACCGAAAGCAGGCCATCGCTCCCGTCGTCTTGTGGCAGCCTTACATTACCAACGGCCGAGATACTGTCACCGTCCGCTACCGCGACTCGACGTTGACCCGAAGACTGCTACGCAACGCGATCGCCCTGCTCATTTGCTGCGGCTGGGTGGTCGGCTTGAGACTCGGCCTGTTCAGTCCCCCCTTCAACCTGCCGATTCTTGTGGGCACCTTGACTTTCGGTGGCATCGCCTTTCGCTGGCCGCTGCCGTCCAGTGCTTCCGAGTGCTTTGTCAGCATCTTCTTGTGTTCCGGCGTGAGCTACTTCCACAGAGGCCTTTCGCCACCGCTCATGTTCATCAACGCAGATTACGGTCTTGGGTTCTGTGGTGGCATACCCGCTCGCCTACGTCATCTATGGAGTTGTCGTGCTCTGTGATAAGCTCTGGCCGTCGTCCATTGAGCAGAGCGCGCCCCAAGGAGAACCAAGCTGGTTGTTTGGCTTGGTGACGGCGGACGACCTGCGAAACTCTCCGCGCATGTCGGGATGGGTCTTCGAGTCGACCACCACGTTCTTCATGGTCCAGCTGTTCATCGTCGTTACCCTTTACGTGGGTCGATCGGCTCTGCCTCCGCTTCTAATCAGCAGCTTTTGCTCACGTCTGAGTTCGGCAGCTCGCACCCATTCTCCGCTACGACTTTGATCGACACGTACAAAAGATTGTGCCGGCCGACTTCAAGCCCAAGGAACCAAGAGAACACAGGCCGGAGGTTGATCTGAACGCAATGCCCGCATTCCCAACGCCGGTGTTCCGCTCCGCCCTCGCGTCTCTCGTTCTGGCCGCCACTCTGCTGTTGGCTTTCTGGCGCTGGCTTGACCCCTCAACTGACAACCAGCTGGCGTTGCTGTTCAGTCTCACCCTTTCAGTGAGCATGCCGCTCTCGGCGGCTTGCACTCTCGGAGTGCTGTGGCTGCGAGGCGAATTAGAGGCGTTCTGGGAGCAAAGCGGCCTCGGGTGAGCTCATTTGGTCGACCTTTCCCCCAAATGTGTCTTATTATTCTTCTCCCATAGGCAAGAAAGGCGGAAGGCGGAGTACTTGATGGCACCTCTTCAGGCTGCTGTTGAAACTGATCTAGAAGGCGGCAAAATGGAGAAGGCTTAGTATCTTGGTTACCTTTTTCTTCATTGTACAGTTAGTATGCACTGTGCCATTCATCTCCATGATCGCAATGGCGGCCGCGAGCATTGGCGCCTTGCTTGAAATTTGGGTGGCAAACTTCAATGGCCCACTCTGCCTTCAATAGTACGCCGCCCGAGCTCTGAGATGTCTTTCAAGCACTAGATGCATCCACTGTTTGCACCGCGAGCGCGACGAGCACCAGCTCGCCAGGCCAGGCGGTCCAAACAACTCTTGCTCCGGCCCGCGACCTGGCCGCCTTGACGCTCGCTCGCAGGAACGCACACCAGCTCTCAAGCCCACACACATCAGCTCCCACATCTGTGCAGCAACAGCATGGAGTACCTGATACACGTCTTGGCCGTGATCTTTGCCTTGTTCTGGGGCGAATACAACAGCCTGGGCCTCTTTGAAGCGTACCAGCTGGCGGGCGAGCGCCTTCCCGGCATGGATCGTGACCCTCCGGATGACAGGCCTGGGATATTCATCTTTGCGGCCGCCTGGCTCGCGCTCCTCTGGGCCCACTCGCGACTCCAAGGCCAGGTTCCCCTCGACAACAACACAAAATTCGCGCTGGGCTTGAGCTACGCTGTCATGATCTTGCTGAACCAGGTTCGTCCGCGAGCACTGCTGCTTTATCGAACGACACAATGCTAAGCCAGAGGACAGATAATGGTTCCCCTGTTCCAGAAGCCTTTCTTGTCCCAGCAAGGCCTCCAGTATCGTGATGCGACTCGTACCAAGCATGCCTTTCGCAGGGCCTCCGTCATACTCATGTGCTATGTTTGGGTCTTTCCACTGAAGTGCCGCTTCTTCGGCGTGGACGCGCCGGTCTTAGTCCTCTCCCTGGTCACCTATAGCTTTGTTTCCAGCGCCTACTGCCGCAAAACACACAACATGCGCCAGTTGTTTCTTCAATCTCTCTTTGTACGTTGATTTTCTAGACATCTTTCTCAAGCCAGGCTGAGGCTGGCGCCAGATGTGGCCGGGCATAGCTGTCCTTTGCTGGGTGATCATTGGCGTTGTCGCTAGCTTCTGGAAAGGACCCGAGGATACTGGCAGCTGTCAAGCAGACGTGTCGCCTTGGATCGGCACCTACTTTCTGATGATCATCATCTCCATCGCCTTGCCCAATATCGTCTTTGTAAGAAAAGCAACCTTACGCACTCCTTTCTTCTTTGCTAAATCGTCTCGAAGCTTTCGGCCTTGATACAGTTTGACTACACCGAGCATGCGAAGAAAGTGGCGTCTCATGAGGACGTGAGGCCGAGCATA
This sequence comes from Cystobasidiopsis lactophilus, assembly GCA_001599975.1. Classification (NCBI taxonomy): domain Eukaryota; kingdom Fungi; phylum Basidiomycota; class Agaricostilbomycetes; order Agaricostilbales; family Chionosphaeraceae; genus Cystobasidiopsis; species Cystobasidiopsis lactophilus. The sequence goes on from BCIO01000002.1 coordinate 820,798, forward strand.
GAAACCACTCCACTCCTCGGAGAAATCGACGTGCCCAGGGTCCCCTGGTTCATCGCGCCCAACTTCCTCACTGCCTTGGTGACCCTCGCCTGCTGCGCCATGGTGTTCCTCGTCAGCGTGAAAGCGGCCGACTGTCCCTTCAGCAAGAGCACGATGTTCGAACAGACTTTCTTCGCGATCTTCATATGCCTCCCATTTTCCGCCGCCACGACGCTCTTTGTCGCCTGGCTGAGAGGCGAAGCCAAAGCTTTGTGGCATGCCGATGATTGACCGCACGTCTTCTGTTTTCCTCTAAACTCGAGCGCAGTTGAGTATGTCTTCCTATTCTCCAGGACCTACAGATTCCCATACCCGCTTTGTTCACAAATTACAATCGCCCGAAGCTGCTAGAGTGGCCGGGAAAGTGAAAAAGGCTCTTGAAGGCCGCCAGAAAGTTCCACCACTTCACATTTTGTCGAGCCCGGCTTTTGCGCAGGGCCTCCCTCAACGTTGTTGTACTTCTTTTCGTCGAGCCTTGCGATGCCAGATCTTCCAAGATCGACATTCCCTCGTCCGTTGCTGATGCGCCCTTGTTCTGCGCGTCTTGACGTAGGCAGTCTAATGCCCAACCTTCAACCCGTGTGAGACAAACTCTAACTCATGGGACGGCCCACAAGTAGCGTCGAACGATGCATGCAAGGAGCCTATTTCGGATAAGCCGCAATCGACCGTTTCTCCGTTGCTGTCAAGCCACAACCTCGCTCTGCATCGGGTGCCAGCATGTCGGACTATTTGGCTGCCATCATCCCTATCTTTGCAGCACTGTACTATTCCTCACACCGAAGCCTCCGGCTGTTTGTGGCCTTTCGCGATGAACTCTCTGGCACCAACGAGGACGACTACTGGGGATCTCACAACCGAAATCAGAGACATGCGCTGCCCTTCGTCCTTCTCTTCCTTTGCTACGAGTTGGGCGTCCCATTTGCTTCAAGGAAGGTATGGGACCCAGCAGTAATGGAGGCCATTGCCGTTGTGCCGCCTTTCCTTGTCTTGCTGGCCCTCGTATATTGGGTACGCAGTCGGCTTACATACGCTCCTGCTCGACGTGGTCTTTATGATGGATCTTCTACAGGCTATTGCTCCCGTCTTCTTTGGGCAGCCGTACCTCACCCGCGGTCGTTATCGCGTGACGATCCGCTACCGCGATGCAACGCTTCTCAAGCAACTCCTCAGAAGTGCTGTTGCTGTCTTGATCTGTGCGGGATATCTGGTTGGCCTCAAGTTTGACTACTCTGGCCCTCTGTTCAACTTGCCGATTCTCATGATCGCCCTCGCCTTTGGCGGCATCGTATTTCGGCTTGCCTGCATTCCTGAATATTGTGCCGCTACCATGTTCGTACTGGTCTTTGGGAGCACAGCGGTAACTCTTGTCCTTTGTGATACATCTAACGTCTGAGTGCCCTTAACCCTGCAGGTCATGGTGGTCCTTGTCGCTCTCACCTTGACCATTGGCAGCATGATCGACCTCTACAACCGGCTTCGGCCATCTGTCGACCAAATCCCCGTCCAGAACTCGCTGCCCAGCGAAGGGCCTCTGTTGTTTGGCTTGATTACCGCCGAGGATCGACTCCACGCTGCAGGCGTTGCGCCATGGGTCTTCGAGCTCTTGAGCACTTTCACTGGGATCTTCATCTTCCATACAGTGCTTTATGTGCGTCTCAATTGCCCTTCTCTGCATACGTTGGGCGCTAATCGGTTGTCTAGCTCGCGCCCATACTTCGCTACGACTTTGGACAGCACTTGAAGCGGACGGTGCCAGCCGATTTCCAACCGAAGAATCCTAGCGAAGAGCGGCTCGAAGTCGATCTGAACGCAATGCCATCGTTCCCAGCGCCGACGTTTCTCACCGCGATCACCAGTTTGATTGTCGCAGCGACGGCATTCGTTGCATTCACACGGCAGCAGGACACAGCCAAGCCCATCATAGGACCTGAACTCATTCTCGGACTGGTGCTTTGCATACCCGTCAGTGCCACCTGCACTTTAGGGGTGGTGTGGTTGCGCGGTGAATTGGACGACTTCTGGAAGCAACGCGACTTCAAGTGAGTCTTTCGTGCAGCGACCGCTGCTTGTACCCAGCTGACCCATTCGTTTGTGAAGGGCAAACAGGCGGAACGTGGAATATGTGATGAGCCCTCGTCGTGTCGACGTCGTTGCGGGCGAGAAGGGCGTGGGCGACAAGGCTTGAGTCTGGCGCCCACACTACACGTTCCGATGTTCCTCAGCTGCTTGTCAGGGTTATGTTCTATCTTTACTACGAAGAGGTTCTTGCGCCCAAGAGGGAGGGCGGGTCTGGTCTGGGTGGCAAATTTGGGGCCTTAACTTCCCTTCAAGTTATGCAAGCTCTAGCGGCCCTCGCTCTGAGATCTTAGTCAAGCATCTGCAGTAGTCACTGACTGCACTGTGACCGCGAGCCGGGCTTCAAGCACTCGACCAAACTTCAGCTCTTGCTCCCGCCGACGACGATCGATCCTTTGACGACGAACGCTGGGCACACACGCTCAACGGCACAGGCACATGGACTACAACATGAAAGAGTACTTGTCGACCGCCTTGTTTGTGGCTTTGAGGATGGCCGTGGCCCTGGGCTGCTCGTCGATGGCATCGGCACGGGAAATTCTTCAAGTCCGTGGCCAAATCATGTCTGGATTGTGCTAGCCTGTGCTTCGCACCCTATCGCGCTGTGCCTGAGGAGCGACCGGCTGGTTCCAACCGTCAAGGCACCTTCTGCTCAAACTTTGCGCCGTTGCTGGACCCGCATGGGGTCCGCAAAGCCTGGAAATTTCAGCCTCTTGTTCTTCTTTCACCATCTTCTTTACCACCATCAATGTACTACGCAGCGCTGCACGAATACCTGACAAGATTTGGGCCTGTCGCGGTCGCGTTGTGGCTGGGTGCTCACCGAGGAATTCGTTACTTTGAAGCCAGCAGACGATTCCCCACCGGCCCGTTCAAGTACGAGCGCTGGGGAAGGGCGCCAGAGCAAGATCAAGACGGCAGTCTCGCTCACCTCGCGCAGGTGGAAAAAGTGCCGGAGGAAATCGCTCGCCAGTGGGATTTCGAGGACGAACGTCAGCGTTCTTTGTGGAAACTATGGACGTGTTGGTTTCTGTTCTACACCATGGGTGCTGGATGTCTCTTCCTTTTGAACGAGCTCAGAGATCAGTTCTTGATCGATTTCTTCTTTGCCTCCTGCGCTGCGGCCTTGCTGTATTGGATGGTTCGATGGGTATGAGAGCTGACAAAGACTTGATACTTTGGCTGAAACTAGGATGATGCAGTCTTTGAAGCCTATCTTGTTCAGCCCAGTTTGCGTGTCAGTCGAGCGCCACGAGATGGTGTTGCATTATCTCAACGCCTGTTGCCTCCAACAACCGTGCCTCGAAGCGGCAACCTTCATCATCTGTGCAATCAGCGTACTGGCATATAAGCTCAGCTGGTCAGCACTCAATATCCCATCCCTCTTGGTCGGCCTTGTGGTTTGGGGCAGAGCCGCCGATGAGGGGCTTCGCCCAGGTCGCACGAAAGACGCCGTTCGCTACACTTTAGTGATGCCTGTTTTGGTAAGAGCCTACCCGAGCCTCGTGTGAACAAGCCCTCAGGCGAAAATTCGATCAGATTTGGTTCTTTTCCGTTGGCGAGGGCCTACCACCACTCGGAGTCGGCCACAACTCTTCATCAGCGGCATTGGACTCCATTTCAGTCGATAGCAGCGGCAGCTTTAATCCGTCGGCCTGGGTCAACGAGTTGTGGATCTGCGTGTTTGTCGTTTTCAACGGGTTTTTCTATTTGACTTCTGTCGGTGCAGTGAGTTAAATGCTATCTGCGCAAAGTTTCAAAGCTCTCTGACTTTTGGAGACGCCCAGCTGGCCTTCTACCTGCGCTTCGATTATTTTCGCCACGACCAGCGAACTTGCAGCAGAATCGATGAACCAACGAACAAGAACCATCCCGGGAAAGTCAAACTGCCCAGGATACCCTACTTTCCTGCGCCAGTCTTCGCATCCGCCGTCGCCGCCCTCGTCGTCAGCTCCGCCGCCTTGGCGGCCTGCATCCGCTGGCTGCACCCCGAACCAGACGTCGTACAGCCATTCGACTCTTTCTTAGTGATTTTATGCACTCCAATTGCCACTGGGTTTACTGCACTTGTTGTGCGCATACGCGGCGAGAGCAAGGCCTTCTGGGAGTACACCGAAGGGCCGTGAGTCTGTCTGTTTGTTCAGGGTATGCCCATCTGACTCTATGACCAGCAAATACTTGCACTATTACGAGTATCAGGAGGCACTTCGAGAGTCCAAGGCTAAAGGCAGTCAATTCGGCATCGACCCCAAAGAGGGGGTGAAGGAAGAGGTGTGATCTGTTTCGTGCGGTTCTTAGGGGAACAGCGTCTGTCGCCCCCATTTGAAATTTCGAACTCTCTGATGCATCCGACGAGGAAGGATTGGCGCCATTTGCGACTTATGGGGACGCTTTGCCCGATTCGGGGAACGGGGTGGGTGGCAAACTTTTGTTCGTCGCCCCTCCAAATGCCATTTAGCACCAGCAAACCTGATCTACAGAAGCCTATAGCTATACAAGGCTCCCTCTCAGAGCACCGCGAGCCTGGCAAGTGGCCGGCTCCTCAGACCAAAACAACTCTCTTCTGGCGGCGACGATTCTCGACAGGCGAACGCCGGGCTCGCACGCGCACCAGCTCTGGCACCTGGGCTAGGGATCATGGAGCACTGCATCGGCGTCCTGGTCATGTCCGCGAGCTTGCTGCTGGGCTGCCAGCAAAGTTTGGGCTACTTCGAAGCCATCCAGCTCGCCGAGAAGCACGGCCTCTACGTTGACCGCGACCAGGCCGACGATCTTTTGGGCTTCTATGCCCTCATGGCAGCCTCATTGGTCTTCTCTTGGGCCCAGTCTTGGCCCCAATCGCAAAACATCGCCATCACCGACTTGGTCTCCATCTTGCCATTGGCCGTCGTGATCTTCATCGTGATGAACAAGGTTCGTTGCGTCAAACTGCTTCTTACCATGGAGTGTGCTCAATTGGCCGCAGATTGTCAGCCGCCTGATTAACAAGGGTCCCTTCCTGTGCCAAAAAGGCTTGAAGTATCGCGACGCCAAACCCCTTACGTCAAAGGCCGTAGCAGCTTCCATCTGCGTCGCTTGGATATTGGCCATAAAGCTGGGCTGGTTTGAGTCGTGCACGCCGATCCTGGTTCGCTCTCTGGTCCTCTACAGCTGTGTTTGTCACTTTGGTCCCACCATTCTCAGCCCTCGCTGTTTCATGGCCATCGTGCTCCCGGTACGACCCCATTCGTTCCCCGACCATATTTTACAGACTTAGTTGTGTTTCCATCGTAGTTCTGGCCGGGTGTAGCTCTTTTGCGCTGGTGGATGACTATCGAGGAGGACTTGCAGACTGGTGGCACAGGCGGCGCAGGCTTGGTGCTGTTCGATCTGTTCGGCTCGCCCTCGCCGTCCATGACCTATCTGTTTGGCCCGCTCTGCCTCTTCTACGGTTCGAATGTTGCACGCTTCGTGAGTTGCTCGATTCTTTACATGCCGCAAATTTCTTCCTATGGCTAACCCTGCCGTCCAGCTGGCTCCTTTACTGCGTTTTGACTTCATCCAACATTTGAAGGAGACCATGCCGACTGGCCCAATCGAGCATAAAACAGGTCACCGCAGCGTGAAAGAGGTTGATGTGCGCAACATACCTTGGTTCTTCGCCCCCAACTTCTTCGCCGCCTTCATCTCCATCACCTTTGGGGCTCCGGTTCTTCTTGCCGTCATGGGGCCGGCTCCCAAAAGTGTCTACATTTCGAAGCCGATTGCAAACCAGCTTTGCTTCGCCTTTCTGTGCTGCCTGTCCCATGCTGCTTTGGTGGCTTTGTGTTCCGCTTCGGTGCGAGGTGAAACGACAGCGCTCTGGAGTTACCATGACTTCAAGTGAGCCATCTCCCCTCAGTTTCCCGAGGATCAGCCAATAACGCTTGCGGTATTCAGGAGCAACCCTGCCATACTCGCTGTTGTGTCCCAATACAGAGACCAGACCTCGCCAGTGGCCCGCGAAAAGGCTTCAAGAGTTTGACGGGGCGCCAAATTCAATCACTTCGCATTTCAACTTTGGGTGACTGGGACCGCGAGCAACTTCAACCAAACTGCTGGACGTCGCGGGCCCACATCCTCTCCAGCCTCAGTGTCCCGCTTCTCACACATAGCTTTACATTTCTGTTCTGAAACTACCCTTGTACCAAAAGACTTGCACCAGAAGTGCACTTACTCCACCGAAGGCAATGGTGGCGGCTCTTTGCTCCCTGCTTCCGCTCTCGCATCAAACAACGCTCGATTTTCAGGGTCAACTTGTTTTGAATCGAATCGCTGTGGCCTGGCCGCTTGAGATCGCGACTGGAGAGGGCCATTGGCATCGGCGAGCGCCCGTTGTCGGACATTCATCGATTTGCCGTGTGACTTGCACTTGAACTGCTGCTCACTGACAGCGCAACCAGTCTTCAATGAGCTTTGAAAAGCGCTTTCATTAGATGCCAACACCTCTTTCTTTTTAGAAGAGGGATGCACACCCGCCGCGGGCTCGCTGCCCCAATCTGCTGCTGTCTTTTGCCTTTTCTCCAGCGACCGTCCCTTGTCAACTGTCACTCGCACCAAAATGCTGCTCCAATTCTGCTGTGTGCTGACGCCCCTCGTGTTGGCCATCGTCCTCGGCACCTACGCCTCTATGCCCATCTTCATCGCCGCCAGAAAGGTTTCGCCCGACAAGTTCAAGCGACCGCTGACCTCTGTCTCGGGTGGTTGGCCGTCCTGTGCCACAGCGATGACTTGGGTTACTCGCTACCTCTGGCGGTGGTGCTTGGTCGCAGCGGGCTTACTGGGCTGCCTGCTTAGCGCTGCCTTCGCCTTGAAGTGGGCTCTGGGCTTACGCAGTGCTTCTGAAGGCGGCATTGTGGGAGTCTGGGTCGTAATGGTTGACTACCACATTCACACGGTGAGTCGCATGTGCTGTTGAGAACCTCCATTGCAAACTGAGGAGGCTGACCTCGCGTTGGCTGCTGCAGGCTTTGGAGCCGCTCTTCTTACGAGTTAGCCTTTCCTAGCTGACATTATGGAGTAGATCTGATGGTCCCCTCAGGGCCCATACATCACCACGGCTGGCAAGACCAAGTACTTGGTGCTTCGCTACCGAACGACGTCTTGGCTCCGACGCGCTTTGCACTTTGTCACCTCGATCCTTCTCTTTAGCGGTGCTACATGGACCTTTGTGAAAGGCCAATCAGTTGGTCGCTTGGTTGCATCCACCATCATTACGTCCGTTGTTGGATACAGCATGGTCCGCCAACTTGGTTTGATGCCGCGTCGTATCACCCCTTCCAGATTTGAGACCTTTGTGATGCACTGTGTGAGCTCAGGCCCGACTTGAGCTGCTTGAGGCTAACTTTCTGCTTCTTATTTCTAGGGAGAGTTCGCGTGGACACGCTACGTGTTTTTCGTAACCGTAGCCCGCTCGCATTTGAAGCAGATATAGAGCATTGGGAACCGTGGGCCCAAAAGATGCTGGGTGTGTTGTTCGCCTGTCTCATCATTGCTCAGCAAGGGGCTTTTGTAGGCTTTGCGCTTCGTCCAACGCCTGCCTTGCTGACTATGTGCGCAGATGATTCCTTACTGCCGCTTCGACTACGCCCGAAATGTCGAGCACGCCACACAGCCTGTCGCGGATGCTGTGATAACACCTGCCCCTCGAGAGGCTGATGTCCGTTCCATCCCCGCCTTCTGCGCGCCAACTTTCCTGCTCGGCATCGCCGTTTGTTTCTGCGCCCCTCCAGCCATCTATCAAACATTCAATTTGACCCACCTACACCCGTCTGCTGTTGGAGTTGCAGCGCTCCTCAACTGCAGCCAGCCCTTAGTCATGGTCGCCATCGAAGTGCTCTCCCGCTGGCGAGGCTACTACAAGGAAATGATGAAATACTGCTGGTGGGCATCATCCAGATCTCCTCTGTTATTTAATTGACAAGGTCACTCAGAGAGGAACGGTGACCCCGCCCGTGCCCGTCAAAGCGTCAATCGCGCTGCAGCGGGTTAGTCTTCAACACTTTTGAGCTTCTCTGTCGGTGTCCAGCGAGTTGCCATACACTTCGTAGCTTTCCATTTCAACCAAAAGGGCTTTTGTACCACCAGTGCGCGTGGAATCTCTCACCGCTCAAAAACAGTGGCGGGCGCATCGCTCTCTCCTTTCTTCGACAAACGTCCACATAAGCTTTGCCTCAGTGACCAAAACGGACGACAGACAGCTACAAGCTCTCAAAAGGCCCAACTCGCCATGAACCGGGCGATTGTCATGGGCACATCTGAGCTCGACGAGCTTGACGAGCTCAAGGACACGTCTGACGCCGAGTCCATCAACCCGTCCGAAAGTTCAGGCGCGGAAGTCGAGCGTTTACTCAACGAACCTCCTTCTGCCGAGTGGGACTCAGACGAGGAGCACTGGGTCTGCTCGAGATGCAGCACGGAGATCCTCGACAACGCTGGCCTCTGCTCTTCCTGCCAAATCATCCATGTCGAGCACAACTCCGACGTGGGACAAGACGCCGACGAGGACGAGTCGTTGATGCCCGAAGAGGAGGCTGAGGCCTCCAACGTCACCTCCGACGACGACGAGATGGACGAACTGAACGATGACGCGCCGGAGAGGCCGCCACCTTCTGGGAAGGGCTTTCGGTATAATGGCACCTGTGGCAACTGTCGTTGAGAGCTTGACGAACAGCCCGATTACTGTTACCGATGGTGAGCGCCACGCTTCAACCACCTCTACTAATGCTCACCTTTGTGCAGCGACTTGGCACTGGAGGACGACCCAAATCCCCCTCTTGTTCATGAAGATGAGGATGGGATCCGCACGTGTGTCAATTGCGAGTGGGAAATCGAGCCGGACGTCGATGCCTGTGAGAGATGGTGAGAGCAATTGTTTTGAAGTGACCTCCGTTTCCTACTGAGACGAGTCGTGACAGTTACCCCGACGGTCCTCCAGGTAATGCTCAAGAAGAGTCGGAAGCTGGATCTGACGAGGAGGAGGAAGAGGAGGAAGAAGAGGCAGAGGCAGAAGAGCACCAGGAGCAGCAAGAAAACGAAGAGGAAGAGGCCCAGGCGGCACAAGAGGCCGAGTCCAGCGATACAGAGGAGGATCGTCCACCGCCTCGTGGTCCGGGCCGCACCCTCCGAGCGGTAAATGACGACGTCTTTCGCTGCCCCAAGTGCATCTGGGAAATCACGGAGGAATGGGACTGTTTTATCTGGTAAGACTGGCCTTGACCTATCTGCTCCCTCTTTTCTCTGATCTCACCTGTTGCCAAAACAGCGGAGAACAACTCTACTACGACACCTCCCCCGACCAGTCGGAAGCTGAGGGCGGCGATGAGGGCAATGGCGACGGCGATGATCCGCCACCAGGCCAGCGGACCGCCGAGCAAGTCGAAGCGCTGATCGCACGACTCCAATTAGAACTTGCTCAAGCTCAAGACGAACTCAAAACTCTTCGCGGAGACCAAAGAGCCGATGAGGTGAAGCAAGAGGACAGCGACTTGATGGACGTCAAGCCCACAAAAAGGGAGTTAGAGGAAGAGGCCAACCTACTGGACCGGACCACTTCCCGCTCATCTAAAAGGACGAAGCGCCGATGATGGCAGTCGGGTGGCGTTGCAGGCAGAGATCTTGGTCGATGTTCCCTCAGGCGGACCACTCCCCACATGCTTTGCAATACTTTATACCAATCCCAGAAAGCACTCTGGAGCACTGGATACTTAAACCATATGCACACAAAGGTAGGGAGCCGTTGGAAACGAAAATGTGGCGGGCCTTTATCGGTTCCTCTCAATCGATTCGAACCGTGAAAGCAGCGCAATGGATCCGCAGGAGCTGGAAGAAGGCGAGGTGCCTATGGAAATCTCTGACACGGAGAGCCAGACGCGTCCGGTCTCAATGCCAGCACCTCCGGGCCCTTCAAGTTCCACTCAGAGCTCAGCTCACCCAGCAGCTGCCGTTGCCTCCTCCAGCAATGCAGCTGTTCCTCCAAATGTTCTTGCAGCGCCCGCTGCGGCAATGCCCGAGTCTTCTGGCTCCAGCGCAACAAATGGCCTTGTTCCCGCTCCGGATCCTTTTCTTGCCTTGGTCCGGCAGGAGATCGGAGATGACAACCTCAGTGCTCAATGGGACTCAGATGAAGATGATGGGATCTGGCGCTGCGGCCTTTGTGACTGGCAGCTTGACGAGCACAAGTTCTGCCATCGTTGGTGAGTGTCGCTTGATTTTGGCTTGAGCTGTCCAGTTCTTAAAGCTCGCTCCACAGCCACATCAGCTACGAAGACCAATTTCAAGATGGTGAAAAGATCGAAGGCGACTCAGATAGCTCCGATGACCTGGTCAGCGAAGCTCTGGGGGCCACTTCGACGGGCCAATCTGTGGCCATCGACTGGGATGCTGTCGACGAGGTATTCCGTTGCCGATTGTGTGGCTGGGAGCCTGATGACCAGGAATATTGCGAACGATGGTAGGATCTCCGTTGGCCTTCACCGGCCGCGAACTTCTCACGAGCAAGGTTTGGCAGTGAGCCGGGCAAGAAACCACCGACCAGCACCCAGCCTCGAAGCGTCGGACCTCCCAAGATCTGGGACTCAGAAGATGAGCTCCACAGATGCGAACGCTGTGGGTGGGTGATCGAGGGCGCCGGTGAATGCACAAGGTGGCAAGTGTCTCCTTTGCGCTTCTGCATTAGACCACCTCTGACCGTGGCGATCGTCTAACCACTCAGCCCTGCTCAAAGTATCGAGGTCATTGCGAATGGGTCCACCGCCAACCAGACTGAACATGCCAGCGGAACCCCTGGCCCACGCCCTGCGCAGTCGATTGATGATGGCACCCCCGAACCCACCGACCCTGTGCCAGGTTTCTACGATCCAATTGAACTGCACTGGTACTGCGGACAATGTGAATGGCCCCTGAATAAATTTGCGGCGTGTGTCAAGTGGTAAGTCGTTTAACCAAGCGCATTGGTTTGCACTGATGATGCCGCACCCGAATTTAGCGATATCACCTGTGTATTGGATCCAAGAGCCAAATTCGACTGCCCTCTTATGGAAGACGAAGGGCCTCCGCCGCGCCAATCGCTCGAGCGCGACGTTCGAGCAGTCCACGATGCCGACGACGGGGTGTTCCGATGCCCGACATGCTTTTGGGAGTTGGAGCAATGGGATTGCGAGCGCTGGTAGGTCAATCTTTGTCATGGTCATTTGCACCTGCTAAGATTATCTCATCTCAGCCATCAAAAGTTCTTTTGGATCGAGGAGGCCGTGACGCCTGAGTTCAGCAGCCCGCTCTTTTACGTCTCGTCGCCCACGCGCACCTCGACGGCTATGAATCTGGCTTCATCGGATGACGACAGCGAAGGTTCTGCGGCCGAGCGGCAGGTCACGGAAGGGTTCATCATCGATGAGGAAGATGGAATACGCCGGAGACGTCGGCGTGCAAAAAAGCCAGTCCAGCGCCCCGAACCTGTCGAGCAAATCAAGCAAGAGGTGCACGGAGACGAAGGGGCGAAGCCAGTCAAAAGAGAGCGCGACGAAGGCATCCCAGTCGACGACGACAGAGGCGATGACCGAATTGGAGGGTTCCGTGCCAAGAAGGCAAAACTCACCACATCTAACGAGGCTGCAACTGCCTCAGAAAATGCTGGCGTCTCGAAAGGCTGAACTTCAATGTTACCAAGTTGATCTCTCCCTACCAATGCGGCCTGCTCGGCGCTGCCAGCCCGCTCTTATGAAATGCCCTTTCGGATGGTGAATTTTGGTCTTTCTGTGGCTTGCTGTTGCTGGAGATGCAAGGTGTTCTGCGTTGGCGTGCCTGGTGTGCGAAGATCGTCTCTGTGGGCTCTGCGCTCCTGTTGTGACGTGCTCTCTTGCTTTCTGCCCTTGCTTTGAAAACGGTCCACACCATCTATGGGCGACAACACCAGACCGGGTCGGGGCATGTTCTCAGATTTAGGGTTGCTTGCATTCGACCCGACTTCTTGAGGATTCTTGTTGGATGAAAGTCCAAATGAAAGGACCGCGGACGCGTCGCTTGTTCTGCGTCGTCCAACAGCCAGCACCAAGCACCTGCAATGTCTGCTACACCTCCCACGTCGCCTTCGAGGTATGGGAGCTCAATGTCTCCGAATGGGCTTCGAGGCTCGTTGCGGCTCAACCTGGACTGGGACCTCCGGGCAAGCCCTACGCCCAGCGCATCCAGCCTGACATCCACCAGACGCAAAAACCAGTCTCCGGATAGCACAGTCTGGGAGTGGAGCGACGAGAGCCTGCTTAGCAAGTCCGACTTTTTCTTGCGCTCGGACCATTTACTGAACCGAAAAGTCAAAACAGCGGAGGAGAGATCGCGATGGAAGTCCACGTCAAAGTTCTACGACCACTACACCATGTCCGTATCGAGGCGAACCGAGGGTGCTGAGCGGACGATCCACTTTGAATTCACCTGCCGCTTTGGACGGAGCAGCCACCGCCGCATCTCGAAGGCCAGACAGGACCTTTGTGCTTCTTCGTCTCGGTCTCTCTCTAGCTCAGCCAAGACCTGCGAAGCCCAAATCCACCGCGAAAGAGGGCAGGCCAACCAAGTTGTCTCTCCATCTCTGGGTGTAAACAATGAGTGCGGTCTGCCCTCGCCCTTTTTTGATGTCGTTGATTCCTCTTATCCGCGCAGCATCCTTTCACAAGTGGACGAGATCGAAGATCGCTTGTCAACTTTGGCAGTCCAAAGCTCCCCGCCTCCGTCAGTCACTATCCAGAAATCACTGGAGCAAAACGCTATTGCATCCTGCGATGATACACAGCTGCAACTTGCCACCGTTAAAACACCGGCCACCTCTTCCTCCAGTACAGACAGCAAAGACCTCAAGGAGCAGCAGTCAGGACAAGACGGCAGCGAGCTTGCGCGCAGGATCGTCGGCCCCCTTTCCCTTCCGGAGCGCCTCCTTCAGCAAACTTTGAAAGACATCGAAGGCTCTCAAATCAGCATCGAGTCCACTTTCATTCTAGAAGAAGACGAAGACGACTCGCAGACGACCGCAATCTCCTCCGCCTCGCTTCTTCAACAAAGCAGCCAAGGCTCTTCCCAGTTGACACTCCCATCATCGACTTCCAGCTCATTCGCAGATACTTCCTTCTCATCACTTCCACCGTTTCGGTGGAATCTATCCCTCAATGGCTCGGTAGTGCCAAAGCGCTCTGTGCTCAATGCACCTGCTCGGCTGGCAGATGCACTGGAAGGGCTCAAAACTGAGCCTCAGAGCAACGTCGTCGGCTTTGATGCCGAATGGCGGTATCAGGACTTCGCCCGCAAGACTCGTGGGCGTGTCGCCCTTCTGCAAATCGCCACTCGTCAGACTGTCATCTTGTTCCAAACCGATCTATCGCTCAAAGGTCGGCTACCACATCTCTCACAATGATCAAACTGATGAAAGACTTCAAGTAGAACCTTCGCTTCCTCAGTGCTTGGTTGATTTCCTCAGCGACCCTGGCATCATCAAACTTGGGGTGGCCATCTCACAAGACATCTCCCGGTTGCAAGTCTTTCCCTTGATGCAATGTTCTTGAGCTCATTTTGTACGTCGCGGGCAGGCAAAAGAACTTTGCCAACATTCCGACGGTCGAAGGCCTGCTCGACTTGTCCAAAGTGGCCAAGGCGCACGACGACAAATGGGCCAACACCAACTTTTCGATTTCATTGCAGCGTCTAGCGGCCCACTACGTTGGCGTGCACCTGGACAAGGGGGTCAAGCTGGCAGACGGAAAAGGCGATGTGCGAATGTCCGACTGGGAGCGCCGTCCTCTCAAGCCTGAGCAAGCTGATTGTGCGTTGCTTCTCTTTTTACCATTCAATGTCCACTTATTGACACTAAGGTTCAGATGCCGCTGCGGATGCGGTCATAGCTCTTCACATTTTTGATGGTCTCTACAAGGTGGGCCATTGTCCCTTCAACAGCAACCAGAAAGCACACCTGAACCTTCAATACAGACACTACCGAACTTACCGCCTCCTCGCACCCTCACCAAATCCTGCGCCCGAGGTTCGTCCCATCTCTACCCTCGCCACCCTCGCTGACAGGTCCAAAACAGACGACTAAGCTCTCTACTCTAGTTCCCCTTGATCTTTCATCTACAAGTACATCGCCCTTCACAAAACTCGTTCCCCTCCTTCGTATTGTACAATAGTTCCCCTCTCATGTGAAAACCTCAAAGTTTCCCAGCCTAGCTTGCAACAGTCCAGGACCGACGATGATGCTGTGTATCTGATCTGCGAGATCCCTCCAGCTCCTGCATTTCCAAATTTGAGTCAGCCAAAGCTTTCAGGATGAAAGAGCACACCTTGCTAAATGAGCCGGGCCACCGCCTTCCGAGAGGCATCTAGCGATGTGCAAGCACGACAACACGGAGTCTGTGCATCCTGTCATCTGCATAGTATCTCCAAATGAGATGTAGTGGGTGTTAGACACACCTTGATTCAGCACCGCGGGCCACTCCTTCCTCAACGCGCCCACTGGCCAACCCTCTTCCTGCTTCACTTCCACACCTAACTCCTTCAACTCCTCCGCTTCTGCACTCGCAATCTCCCCCTTCCCCTCTGGCCGGATCCGCTCGAGCAACTGGCTCTTCCACCTCCACACTCGATACAGCTCCGGCCTCCACTTCCTCCCTTTGCCATAAGTCTTGGACAGTGCTGAAAGATACTTGTCCACGCTTCCCAACAGCCCTTCTCCGGGCAAGCTCGGGCCAGAGAGGAAAGGTTCCAGCTGCTCCTGAGCCAACACCAACAGCGCGCCTCTTTTCTCCCTCTCCTCCCCTTCCCCCGTGTCTTCCTCGCACAAGCAGCAGTCGCAAGCCGAAGTGTGGTGCTTCAACCTCCGCCTCCTCTCTTCCCACGCCAGCGTCGAGTCCACATAAGACACGCTGACTTCTTCCCCGGCTGGGATGGAGCAAGCCGAGCGCAAGACGTAGGCGTCCCCCCAGAAACTGTAGATGGCGTTGGACAGGCAAGCGTGGTTGATCAGTGAGGCCTTGGGGTAGAGCGCCGAGCCTTCTTTGAGGGCAGGCGAGATGGGGGAGGTTTTGAAGGCGTTGAAAGTGCAGATGGACTCGACCCGACCGGCATCCATGCTTTCTTGCGGTTCTGAGGGAGAGAGATCGAGGGTGGGGGTGAAGTCGAACAGAGGGCCGGGGTAGAGGGCTAGCAGAGCCGGGGAGAGCGAAGGTTGATCGGCGAGCTGGGCAAAGAGGCGCTCGGGCAAGTTGGACTCGGCCAGGCTCTCTACTGCTTCAGTAGTCATGTTCAAAGCGTGGACGTTCCCCTGGGCAGAGGTGGAGGCAGCCAGAGGTTGGTCGACCAGCAGCAACTCGCCAGGCTGGATATCTTCTTTCGCCACGAAACCCCTTCCTTTTCCCGGGATGAAAGAAAGTTGGAGCTTGGGAGAGACAAAGGCAGCCAGTTCGATGCTTTGACCTCTGTCCAAAGCCGCGAATAAGGAAGGCCAGGGGTAAGAGCCAGTGCGCTGCTCTTGAATCCTCTTCTGAGC
Source organism: Cystobasidiopsis lactophilus (assembly GCA_001599975.1). Classification (NCBI taxonomy): domain Eukaryota; kingdom Fungi; phylum Basidiomycota; class Agaricostilbomycetes; order Agaricostilbales; family Chionosphaeraceae; genus Cystobasidiopsis; species Cystobasidiopsis lactophilus. The sequence goes on from BCIO01000002.1 coordinate 836,456, forward strand.
TTTATCCTTGAGCTCTGAGCACGCTTCTGATTCTCCACCAGTCGACAAGCATGAGGAGTAAAGCCCAAGTCGGTACTGAGCCAAAGCGGTGCGGTAGGTCAACTTGGCCACTTGCTTCTCCGTCAGCCCTTGTCCAGACATGTCAAGCGCCAATCGGAGAGCCGAGCCGGGCTGGGAGAGCTGGAGGTGGTAGTGGATCATATTGAGCTTCAACACTTCCTCGTCGTCTGGAGAACAAGCCAAGGACTGCTGGGTGAGCCGGAGCGCCCTCCCCACTTGTCCTCTGGCAAAAGCGCCCTTGGCTACTTCCCTCCACTTGTCGTCCAAAGCACGAGGCGGGAAGACCAACTCCAAATCGCCCGGCGAGTCCACTCTGATCAACACCATCCCGTCTGGCGATATCTTCAAGAACGGCTCTCGCACTTGGACCTGCCAACCTTCTCCCGGCAAGTCGAACCAGGTGAGAGCGTGGTGTAGAGTCAAAGCGGCACACCACCCAGCCGAGTCTTGGATGACCAACTCCAAAGCTGGGCCGACCTTTGCCATTTTGGAAGACAGAATCCGAGCGACGAGGAGCTTGCCCCTGTTCGCTCCCGTTTGCAGCTGGTATAAAGTAGTTGGGACAAGTTGGGAAGAAGGTAAGAGGGCATGATGCTTGGGTCCGAGTGAGTGGAAAGCCCTGCGAGGGGATTTGGATGGCGGGCGAGAAAGCAAGGCGGAGTGCCGAGCGAGTGCTTCTGGGGCGGTGATTTGAGGTAGGGAAGTGGAAGGCTCAGGAGGGAGGGAGAGCAGCTCGCGGGTTTGAGAGATCAGGCGGGCCAAGTCGGACATTTGGTTTGGGAGCAAGAGGCAGCGAGGGTTTGCCACCGTGCCAGTTTTGGTCCCGAGGAGGAACGCCGACATTTGGGCCAATACAAAGATGCTTTCAAGGCTTTCAGGAGAAGTATACAAGGGTTCTACAGCCCAAAATCAAGACGAAATCGAACGAGAGTTGTTACAAAGTTTCACGAGAGTCGAGTAAAGGTTTTGGTGTTACAGTTGTGTTGGACGGAGTGTGAGTGTGCTTAGCGAAAGGTGGGGCCCACTCCAGCTGCCACGGTGTACGTCCTGCTTCCTCCCCTTGAGGACGAGGAAGGTTGAGGAGGTGGGTTGTTGTTGTCCCGGCCTACTAGCACTTGCACGCCGCTGTCCAGATCCTCTGTTCGCCACAAATCACAGCCATGAGAATGGCAGACACTCATGAGGGAGACGAAGGCAACGAACCGACGTCGGTGGCGATCGGCTCGGCCTCGGTGGTGAGCGCAATCTCCAAGATGAACTTGCCCTCCTTGTACTTCTGCGTCACTTCGTAGGCTCTGTCCTGTTAAATGCCCTGTACAGCCTCAGCCCTGACAAGTGGCTGGGAGGGAGGAGGAAGGGCCCTAACGTATTTCCAACCCAAGACGACGCTGCATTTGGCGCACGAAATGTCGCGCACCAAGTGCAAGCCGGTCGTCATGGTGCGCTCTTCTGGTTCGCCGGGCACTACATTCGCCACCTGTCCCGGCGACCAAGCGTAAATCAAAGACCCAATTGATTAATGGGGGACGCCAGACGGACCTGCTCGAATAGACACGCCCGGCCATGCTGCCCGTTGAATTGCTGTTCGTCCCGGTTGTCGATAAGTGACTGTGGACCAAGGCACTAGAGGGCAAAGGAGGGACGAACGCGGGACTCCAAGTGATCAATGACAGCCAAATGCGTGCGGCACTGGCGGCAGGCGAACACCTTGGACGAGGTCAGGAACGTGTAGTGCGTCCGGCCCATGGCCTCCTCCTCCCTGCCTTGCTGCGCTATATATCGAGGGTGCGAGAGGGCGTAAGGAGCTTGGCAGTGCAGGAGCGAGGGATTCGGAGCGAGCGAGGGTTCCTCCGCTTCGTCATCGAATGGATGAGGGTCCTGGTTCCCTAAACGCTCTGATCTCGCTCGTTTACTAAGCTGCTCTAGTACTCGGATTGGTGCACCCGATACAGCCCCTGCCAAAGACCGAAGTCGCGCGGCCATCCCAAAGCTCGCGCGCCGCACGCCACCGAGCCGCTCTTGCTCTTGAACTGGTCGTTGCCCAGCGCTTGCCTCCGTTTCACTGCTGTTTGAGTTTCAAACGAGCGGTTTGATCAACAAAGCACACAAGATCTGTCGCCTGAGATCGCAGGACTCGGGAACGCCTTCTGGGCTTTTGGAGCGAACGCTGCTTTCTGGGCTTCATGCATGGGTGCCTTCCTTCTTGAACTTTGAGTAGTGCCTATCTCCAGTGTGATCAGTTTTAAGTAGGAATGCTCGGTCGATCCCGATTGAGCTAAACCAGAGCCAATCTGGGGCGAAAGAGCTGCCGAAACAGTGTGCGCAAGAAGACGTTCTTTTGCCTTGACGTCCTGCAAGTAGACCTCGTGGCGGCGATGAAGGCTCTCATGTCGTTTTGGGGGGCTTTGCCACTTGCTCTTCGACTACCAACTTGGCTTCCTTGTTCTTGCGACGAGAAGCCCAGAGCTTGCCTTGCTCACCAGCGAAGGCCTTGCCCAACTTATCCTTTCTCCATCTCTCTCAGCGCCCTTTCGTCAAGTTTCGGTCGTGGTGGCAAGTCCGGATTCCTCTGTTGCTCGCTGCACGCTGGCTGAGGCCTCAGTAACAGACCTTGCTGGCCATGAATCAGAATCATCAGCAGCGGGGCCAAGCCGCTCCCGCTGGCGTTCTCGAAAGCGGGTGAGGCCTTTCTCGTCGTCGTCTGGCGTAACAGGAAGCTACAATCTCTGGCGGTCGGGGACAGACATCCATGCCTTGGCGCCGAACTCTGCTATCACCTGGATTGCTTGGTGCCCCATCCAGAAGCGGACCCTGGTGGCCAACATCCTTGCGGCGGCAACCAGTGCTGGTACATCCCGTGCCCTCGGATCCCGCAAGTCCCGGCGGCCGTGACTGAGCCACTCGCCAATCCTCAGGCTCAAGCCCATCACGCCCATACTCCCGAGATGGAAGAAGTACCTGCAACGAATCATCCAACTGCGCAGGGGCGTGGACAGCGCAGTGGTTACAAACCCAGAACGGCGTGCTCGACGTAAGCCCTTCTCTTGGCTGAGCCTACCAAGTGACACCTCTTAAACGTCTTCCCTTTTATCCTGCCCAGGTGCCGTGACGCGAAGGCCTGGTGCAACTTCCGGGCCACGACCCCCAACCCTTGCCAGCGGTGCGTTCGTCATGGAATCGGATCGTCATGCCATACTTGAGGCGCCGGTGGCACCTATTGCAAACGAAATCGATTTTTCTCCTGTTTCGTACAGTGCGGCCTTTCAAGGCCCATTCCATGCCTGCACTATTGTATCTATCATCTCATTTCCCTAGCTCTACTTCTGTTGTGCAAAACTACTGCTTGCTAACCAAATGACTCCACGAGATGGATTGAGGACGAGAACACCAGAGGGGTCTGGGTCTGAGGTACGCCGTAAGTGCAACTGCGGAATTTGCCACCGCGAGATTGCGTGAGACGAGGCGCTCCAACGAACGCCCTGCTCGTCTTTATCTCTGTAAATCTATGCTCTATGTTCTATCAAGGAGTCAATGTCCCAGAACAGCCCGCTTCAAGACGGAATTCGCGGTCCGCAACCCAACTCGCCAGCCGACCACATCCTTGAACTCGCCATTCTCCCCAAGCTCGGCCTTATCCGCTCCACCTTCGTGGACTAGATGCATTAGATGGTTCTCATACTCGAACCTTGACCCTTATTCAGCCGTCGTTGGGCAAAATGTGGAGGGAGGACGAACTGAGATAAGCCAAGGACGAGGGATTGCTTCATCTCGGTTTCGTTTGAGGCAGTGTTGGGATGAAGTGGAAAGGTGGAAGAGCCAGACCAATAAGCCGCCACGAGTCGAGCTTGAGCTTCTGCCAGTTCGAACGGCACTATCTGTGCATTTTCGCGAACTCAGATTTCCCTTGGCGAAGAAGTGAACAAGGTTAAGGGAGAACCCACTTGATACTGAAGAGTGGCAATAGCCAAAGAAGGTTGTGGGCAATAAAAGAGGTTAAGCGAGTCGAGGTGGTGCACTGCCAGGCCTCCGTCTGGGTAACTCTCCTTGCCGACATCTTCGCCGCCCAGAGTCTCTGGTGGAGTTTGCGTCAAAGAATGGGAGTTCCAAGGTGCGTCTTGAGGTTGACAAAAAGTAAAGCTGAACAGGTAGCCAGTGGCGAAGAGTATGACATCCACATCCTCCAACTTTTGCCCATCGATGGCGACAATGGCGCCTTGCTGGTCCACGTGGGAGATGGCGGGGACCAAATGGACGAGAGGCGAATCCACGCGGGCCATCATCCGCTCTTGATCCCTCACGCTCTGGTACACCTTCCTCCCTTCGCCAGCGTTGAAAGTGGCCAGCTCCCTCGTCAGGTCATACCCCGAAGCATTGGCGCCCACCACCAAGACTGTTTTGCCTTTGAAAGCTGAAGGCCGACGATAGACTTTCGCATGCGTGATAGCACCTTGGAAATGCCATAGACCGGGAAGAGGAGGGATGAAAGGGACGGAGTAGTGGCCGTTGGCCAGGTAGACCTTGTCGAAGGTGTCAACGTGGGTTTCATTGGTAAGCAGGTCGAGGGAGTGGACTGTCCATTGGGAGGCAGAGGAGAGGTAGAGGCGGGTGACAAGCCGGGAGAAGGCGACTTTGGGAGAGTGCTCGGCAGCGACCGAATGCAGGTAGGAGGCCACCTTGTCGTGTGATGGATACAGGACTGTGGATAAGTGGTCAGCGCTTGCAAGAACATGAGAAGGAGAGGCAACGCGAACAAGTATCGGCTGGGAAGGGCTTCCCTCGAAAAGCCATCAACAAATGGGGCAAGTTGGTGTGCAGCGCGTCGTACCTGAATCGCTCGTTCAGCTCTTCACTCGAACTCAAAGAGAGGCCTACAACTCACAGAGGAGAAACAGCCTTTCCCGGCTTCGTATCGACGACGCACCTCCCTTGCGCATCAAAGCCAACCGAGAGCTCGCCCGGGTCCACATCTTGGTTCCACACGCCTCCAGCTTGTCTTCGGCTTTCAAAACATGTCACGGCCAGGTTGGGATGCTGGGAGAATTGCGAGACCGCTGCGATGCCGCTGATTTCCGCAATTGCTTTTGAGCTCTGATTGTGAATAGGAAGGGCCAGCCTGTTTACCTAGCGCCATAGCCGATGACGAGGACTGAAGTGGTGGACCCATTGAGGGTGGAAGCGGAGGTCATTGATAGGACATTTACAGAGGAGGGCGAGGACGTCGGGTGGCAAAAAATCAAGCGCGCTTCAAACAGCTTCGCAGAGGTGGGCGCTTTCGACTTCAGGGAATGCGAGAGAACGGAGTTTTGTTTCATACAGTCAGAGAATTGCGTTCTACGATGCCCCAGGTCCGCCGCATCCTCCAAGAACCACAAACCTCCTGCCCTCTCGCCTGCCTGGCCACCCGACCGCTGCCCCTAACCCGACCACCCTTCTCACATCAGATAAGCCACAGATATGACTCCTGACCAAGACCGCCTTCAAACTGCGGCCGCCGAGACCGCCACCTCTCCCCTCTGCACACGGATCAAAATCCTAATTCCGTTTCCGCCTTTCCGTACAGAAGTGTTTGCAGAGGCAGCTCCAGAGATTCAGGGATCGTAATAGTGGGGTGACTTTGTCGCCTGTTTTTGAGTCCGACGCTAAATCTCTTGAGATTTGGAAGAGACGTGGAAAGTGCCAATCTGCAAGGGGCAAAGTTGGCGGCATGAAGGAATCGTGTTGATGCCGTCACTTTAAGGGCCGTTAAGGTGTCGGGAAGGTTGCCAGATGTTGCGTAGTCTTCGAGGTGTTCAAAATCAAGCTCGCGGAAAGCCATCTGCAGCGTCCGGAGGTCGTGGTGTTCAGCCAGAAATGGAAGACGACCGCCCATGGCATCACTGTTGCCGTATTGAACAAAGGTGAGGGCTTGGATATGGGGAAATTGGGCCAGAATAGATTGCATGCGGTCAGGGTTGAGGTAGAACAGGCGAAGACGTCGAAGGTCCAGCCAAGAGACTTGGTTTACCGGATCGTAGGAGCCAGACACCCCTTCAAGCGAGAGGTTGGTGATATTGTGCCAGCGTATGCCTCCTGCAGAGGGCGCAGTGTTTCTGGGCCAGTCGAAAGTTGCGAATTTGATGTAAAGACAAGGGACAGGCGGCAAGGAGCAAGCAAGCGCGTGGAGGGACTTCATAGGCAGAGGGTCTTGAGGCAATCCTATGATATCCAACCTCCTCAAGGCGTGGCAGCGAAACGGCCAGTGTGCGTTCAAACGCTGGAAACCCAGTGAGCCACAAAGGACTCCTGTGCAGAGCAGAGGTGCTCACTTGAACGAGAGTAATGATCACGGGCACGTCCATTCCTCTGAGAGCCAGTTGGCAGAGATTCGGGCAGACCTTCACGACCTGGGCGATGAATTCCGGGTGGACTCCCTCCAACTTGCCCGCCTCGAACTCCTCCACAAGACGCGCTAACGATCCATCTCTATTATCACGGAGAGTGGCCGCAAGCTGATTTCCTCGTTCTTCGACATGTTCATCAAGCAGCGCGATGCACCTGTAAAGGCGTCGGCGGACAGCGGGCACGTAGCTCTTGCACAAGAACGGCAGGGCGTCCGTTGGGTTGTCGAGCTGGAGGATGATCTGCTCGACGAGCTCAACGGGAAGTCGAGGACTCGACATCACTTCCGGACGGCTGAGCAGGAAGAAGAGGGAGGCACCAAAGTCGCAAACACCAGAATCCGGTGAAGTTTCGAACTTGAGGTAGCCGCAGGCTTAGTCTCTTACAATGGCCTCTATCTGTACACTTGAGAGATCTAGGTGCTTGGCCTCTAACAGCTCTTGCAGGTCCGACTTGGCGTCCTCCACTTGCTGCAGCGTCAAGGTGGAAGGGAAGCCGAGCGTCAGAACCCCAATGCTCCGCCCGCTTGAGATCTTGGTGTGAAAAGATTCAAAGGAGCAGGGGGTGGACAGCTCAGAGGTGGCCTCCTTGACAGCTGAGAGCGTGGCTGGTGGAGTGGCCGGGGAATAGTCCAATAGCGTCTGGACGGGCCGGATGACGGCGGATGCGGAAGCCTTGATGAGGAGTAAAGACACGAACACGCCCACCAAGGGATCGGTCCAGGTGATGTCGAAAAGAGCGGAGCCCGCGATGCCCAGCACGGCCACTCCAGTCGACAGAGAGTCGCTTCGATGGTGCCACGCCGAGGCCACCAGAACAGAGTTGGAGAGGCGGTTGGCTTCGCGCAGCGTAGCCCTGAACAAGACTTCCTTGACGACGATTGTCCCGAGGGCGATGTAGAGGGCCACTGGGGAAGTGAGGGCCGCTGCGAGGTGGTCGTGGTGTTCAGACGCGGCGCCAATGATGGATCTTATAGAGTGTGACCCAAGGCCAACAGCTCCCGAGAACAGGAGTCCAGAGACTGGTCGACAGGATCAGCTCGGCTAAATGGTGGCAAAAGTAAGATCCGGGTTTACCGAACAGACTCCCAAACGCGTCGACTTTGGCTCTCCCATTGGGAAAGTGTTCTGAAGGAGGTTTGCTGGACAGTGAAATGGTCAAGAGGGTGACCTGCCTACATCGTTAGCATCGACACGCTTCTGAGAGAGATGGAGCATACCAAATCGCTGACAATGTCGGCGAGCGAATGAAAAGCATCCGCCACTCTGCGGTCTCTGTTAGTCTGAGTCAATAGTACTCTATTAAAAGCACATACAGGGCGTCAGAATGGTATTGGCTGGCGGAAAGCAATTAGCGCGCGAGCTTAAATGAAAAGGCAGCCACTCACACCCCAGCGAATCCCTTGACGCCAGCCAAGACGATGTTCGACGAGAAGCCTGCTGTTCTTGAGGAAATATACCAAGGGCAAAGTGCGCCATTGAGCCCACCTATCAGAGTAATCCGAGAGCCATCGTCGCCCTTCGCTGCAGCGGCTAGATTGGGCAAAGCGGTGTGGTCGTGAGAGTGAGAATGCGAGTGCCCCAAGCTGTCTGCCACGAGGCTCTTCCACCCTGGCTTCTCTTCTGCTACTGACGAGTGCGAATGAGAATGGGACGAGTGAAGACGAATGGCCAAAATCGATTGCGTCTTGGGCCTTAGGGTGGATCGAGGGGCTGCAGGACCAGGCGGAAGGGCGGACAGCCTATGCTTGCGGCTTCTCAGGCATCTAGGAGAAGCAACCACGCGCGCAGAAAGCATTGGTGAAAGCCGTCGTCTGGGGGCAACACCTCTTCGACGCCGTCCACCAACTTTCGTCCCTTATGTCCGATTCGGAAGCCACACTGGCCACTTTCGCCAAGGGCGTGCTCGCCACACTTGCCATCTGGCCTGCTTTCCAGATTGCCCTGTCCGTTCGACCGCATGCCGCGCACGAAAGCGACGAGCAAGTGACTTTGCGGCTCGCCGAAGAAATTTTGGATGCCTTCCTCTCCGCCGCCCCGCGCCCGCTGCCGGAAGCGTCTCGCATGGAAGACTTTCTAAAAGAGTTTGTCGAAGTCGAGATGGAGGTCATGCTCGAAGACGCCAGCGAGAAGGAGGTGACGAGGGATTTGTGCCGGCTCTGGACGGACTGCCAAAGTGAACGCGGCGAGGCAGTGGTGGCGGCTTTGGCGAGTTTGGCGGAGAAGAAGGGCAATTTTCAGGCCAGCCGGGTGGAAGGGGAGAACGATGGGGACACGGACGATTCAGAGTCGGGGTCAGATGATGAGGAGGATGGCGAGGGCGAAGGAGGGATGGATGTGGACGAGCAACCGCCGCCAGCTAGGCCAGAACCAATCATCGACGAAGACGGCTTTCAAATGGTCACACCCAAAGGGCGGCGGCGCTAGTGATCTCCAGACCTCGTTGGGCAGTGCTCGTTGCTGAAAATTTTCAGGTGGCAAAGGTGAAGCTCTTTTCGTGCTCACAACCTTCTTTGCATACACAATCTAAAGGGGAAAGGCAGATGGGCTAGTTGGGATGTCGGTCTAATGCGCAGTTGTGCACTGCAAGGGCACTTTTCTTGGTTTCCCCTGCCCTCCGTTGCCTTTCGCGCCAATGAATGCCACCAACGATAGCATCCGAAGAACGAGCTATGTGCCAACAAATGAACGCGGATGATTTGTCTTTACCGCCCGTGGGAACAGTCACTTTAGGAGGTACGGTGGCGTTGCCAGACTCATTTGCAAGAACGCTCAATGACGCTGTCCCAGTCTCTGGCGACTTTATTAGGAAGGACAAATGAGCACCACTTGTTGGCCACCTCACATCGGCCGGAAAAAAAAAAGTTGAACGACTCAGCCGTTCGATTTCTTGTTCCGCTTCTTCCACCCAACTGAGGTGAGTACAAGGCCAAGCGAGCCGCAGAGCAACGACAGCAGAGCAATGGGCGGTCCGGTCCTCTCCTCTTGTCCCCGCTGCCCCCCGTTGCCACTTGCAAGGGGCAGCGCCAGGAGTCTGTGCGCCGTTCGCGAGAAGAACGGCCGGGCCAAGATAAATCCCCTCCTTCTGCCAGGAGAAGTGCCTTCCGCCAGGCCGTACGAGCAAGCCGGCAACTAGGGATTACTGCAACCCCTAGCTTGCGACAGTGGCCGCCCGCTCTTCTGCCGTTGCTCCTGCGGCCGTTGTCGCCTTTTCTTCTTTTCATCCTCTGATGGCTCTCACTGACAAGTTGTTCGCAGGTCCCTTTCCTTTATCAACCTCCCTTCCATTCCAAAAAGCACAAATTAAAGAGGAGAGATTAGCTGGGGAAGAAGATCTAAGGGTGGCTGTACTAAAAGTGTCCTTTCCCGTCCCTTTGCCGAGCCAGCTTCTGGCCGATAGAGAGCCGCCAGAAACAAGGGCCCAAGAGGTATCTGGCAAGAGGGACTGATGGCCTGTCTAGTGCCGAGCCGTGAAACGCATGATAACGTCGTCTTTCGGGAACAGAGTGGGAATGATCCTGAGTGTAGAAGATTGAGCATTGATCCAAGTGGGAACTGAGGGCCAAAGAACGCACTTGATATCGTTACTCTCTGGGGTAATGGTGTGCTCCATGTCCAAGGTGGCCGCCGCCGATCCAAGACTGCAAGCACCTCTTTTCAAAGTTATTCCTTGGGAATGTGCGTAAAGGTCACCTACACGCTCATCATGTGATGCATAACGTATTCCTGGCCAATGCAGCGATGCGGGCCTGAGATCAAGGAAAGCAGATCAGCAGCGGCCCGAACAAGGAAGAAGGCGGCAAACGCACCTGAGCCGAAGATGAGCCAGTGCTTGGGGTCGCTGTTCTCAGAGACACCGCCGGGCATGAAACGCTCGGGATTGAATGTGTCCGGCTCCGGGTACGAGTCGGGGTCCATCGAGCTATTCCAGAAGGAGGGGATGACAATGGCGCCCTTAGGGACGGTGTAGTCGTCGGAGATGGGGAAGGCCTTGGTGGTGAGGTAAGGGACCATGATGACGGGCGGGCGGTAGCGGAGGGTCTCCTTGACGAACGAGCGGGTGAAGGGCATGAGCTCGAGCTGCTCGAGGGTCACATCCGACTCGTAGTTGCCGCCGCGGACGCGTTCCTGCTCTTCCCTAACCTTGGCGAGGTAGTGCGGGTAGTCAGCGAGGAACTGGAAGCCGTAGGTGAGCGAGGAGGACATGGCGTCTGGTGCGTAAACGTGCTCAGTTTCCAACTTTGCAGTTGACAATTGACCCCGAAAACAACTCACCTTGGGAAGCAAAAATGAAAGAAAGAACGACGAGCGCCTGGTCGTAGTCGCTGTACTTCTCCAGACCCTCGTTCTCCTCCAACAAAGCCGCGTTCCAGCTGTCCAACAAGCAGGTCGAGTCGCCGCCGGCAGCCATCCGCTTCTTGCTAGCCTTGACGGCGGCTTCGATGTGGACCATTGAGGCCTTGCGGGCTTGGATGGCCTTGTAGACCTTGGTGCCGGGGAGCGCGAGGGGAAAGTTGACGAGCTCGAGCGCGCGGGTGATGAGCCAGTACTTCTCGGAGATCTCTTTGGCGCCCGCGGTGGAGATGTGGTCGCCGCAGAAGACGCGCAGGGAGGTGTCCATGTTCAGGTCGCGGAACTTCATCATCATGGGCACGGGCCCGCCGGCGGTGAGGGTGAGCCACTCGGCGAAGTGCTTGCGGCGGATGGTCTCTTGGATCTTGAGGTAGATGCCCAGGGCCTTGCGGGTGAAGAGCACGTTCAAGCCCTTGCGGTATTCGGCGTGCACCTTGCCAGTCAAAAATACCCTGCAGATCACCACACACCGCGAAATAAACGCGTTGTCCCATTGCGTGGCTAAGGGATCGAATCGCTGCCAACGCACCAGTTGGTTGGGTCCAGCACTTGCTTGGCAGAGGCGACCAAGCACGGTTCGGCATAGGTGGGGGAGTTGAGGATCTTCCGTGTCATGGCATTGTCCGAGGCCATGACAATAAAGCTGTTTAACACCGGCCGCCGGGATTAGCTCCAGATCACGCCAGAAGGGAGCGCAGCTAGAACGCACATGTTGAAGACCGAGACGGCGCTGAGCGGGGTGGCCCAGGAGCGCTTGTAGGCCTCCATGCTTGGCTTGAGCGAGTCGGCGAACCGGCCAATGACGGGGATCGTCCACGTCGGGCCTGGCAGGTGCTGCTTCTTGGAGCGGTACACATATTGCTCGAGCACCAGGAGGGAGAGGACGACGAGCAGGGTCGAGGTCCAGAACGAGGGCGCCTCGATCTCGGGAAGCAGCGCGCTGTACTTGCCCGCGACGGCTCTCGCGCTGGCCTGCGCGCTAAGGAAGGTGGGCATGGCACAGAAAGAGACAGATGATACGGATTTGAAAGGGCAAGTGCCGGTCGTTAGCGGAAGAAGGCTGTTGACTTTTGTTGGGCGGCCAGAAAAAAGTGAGCCGATCATGTCAGCTGACTCTGACAAATGATGCCGAGGTCGATTTTGCTGGAGAGGATTTGGAGCTGGTCGACGAACTCGACCAAATGCAGAGAATTCTCGTGCCACCTGGACGTCAGGTCCCTCCCATATTGAAGAACGAAGCGTACCGCGAGGCGTGCGACGCCGAAATCCAGCAGCTGCTCGCCCTCGTCCTCCGCGAGTTCATCCTGCCTTGGTATGGCCAAATCACGCCAGACCGCGCTTTCCTCCACCAAGTGGCCGCCATTTCGTCAGATGCCATCCGTGCCGTCGAGGCGCGGGTCGAACAAGCGGACCTGGCCGAGTTTGTCTGCAAGGACTTGCCGTTGGTGCTCGAGCGGCACTACCGCGACTTCCACACGGCGTCTGAGCGTCTAGGGACATCCTCCAGTGGCAACATGGACCTCCCACATCTGTTTCTATCCCTCCAGCCTCACATTGCCTTCGACTTGGAGCACACCGACCCCAAGCTGCCCTTTGTGTCTCCTGTCTACATGACCGCTCTGGTCGACGGGGTCCTCAAGCGCGTGCTGCCGCCTGAAGACTATGCAGCTGAATCGGAGAGGGCAGTGGTCAGAGATGTGGTCATCTATGTCGTGCTCGGCAACCTCTTCACCAAGCTCGCTCACCCATGGTTTATTCATCAGCTCATCTTGAAGATCCTCACGCCTAAGAACGACCTGCTTTCTTCCAAGAGTGAGCTGAAGCCTCTGAGCCAGAAGGTGCAAGAGGGTTGGGCGCGTTTTCGGGCTGTTTACCAGAGAGGCGGCCAGGCGCAACAGGGCTCTCAAGGCTCAAGCCACCTAGCTTTGCCTGCCATTTCACTCGCCTCCACTGTTTTCAACGCTGCTGGTAGCTTGGTGCTAGTTCAGCTCTTTCTCTTTTGCCAAGTCGTGGCCTCGTTGTTTTCGCCTTTGATAGACCAGTGCGTTGGCCTCTTCTGTCCCTTGGAAATGGCTTACTTCCCAAGCTCTCAGGTTGATCGTTGGCACTTTCTACGAATACGTTTACAACCCGATGCTCTTGGCCCAACTCCTGTCCATCACCCAGCAAGCGCTATTCCCAAACGGCCACCCACCGCCTTCAATCCCCGATCCTTCCGCCATAGAACAGCTCGAACTGGCAGATGCAGCGGCCAAGCTTGTCAACAGTCTCGTTCCTGGTGCGTTGTACCTTTGCATTCCTCTAAGAGCTGAAGTTCATGTATTAATGCTTCCTCCGTCCAGCCTCAGTCAGAGTGTTCCTGCGTCGCTCGCCTGCACAAGATATTTTGGATCCTCTCAAGACCTGGGAATGCAACTGCCGTTTGATTCTGGCCATCGTGGACGCTGTGGTGGCGCGGCTGTGGCCCGACATGCTCGTGCCTCCTGTCGACGACTCCAACTAGGCCGCCTCTCGCTCTTGTCTATCCAGGCCATTATTCTGGTCTCACCGACTCAGCGGTAGACATGGACAGCCTTTCCACTTGATTCGGCATCACCACGTGGTCCTCCGGCCTCGGATCTTCGCATCGTCATCCCAAGCCCTCGCCCTCGCTAGCTCTTTTCTATTTCGGCCATTTCGTCGCCTCCTTTGTTCGTCCACATCAGCCATCCAGTATGGCAGGCGACACAACAGTTCCACAGGACGGGTCCGCACCGACCGCCGACAGGGCTGCGCAGGTCGACAATGACGAGAGACAGCCCCTGTTGACTCCTACGGACAACGCAGAAAACAAGGCGGTCTCCAAGCTACCCATGGATATGATGATTTTGCTGGCGTGGATGCGATTCACTGAGCGTTAGTGGCTTATCACTTATAGCGAGCAAAGTGCCGAGACTCAGATTCAGCCGTTCAGCTCTGGGATTCACCATCATTATGGCCTATATCAATGCACAGGTTCAGCATGCTGGCTGTCCTATCGAGCGCGTTGGCTTTTATTCCGGCGCTATTGAAAGTCTGTTTTCGGTGAGCAATGCTCGCAGCCCTCAGCTGGATTCTTGGTCCGGCTAACAAGCATGAACAATCTCACAGCTCACCACAATGCTCGTCCTTGTCCCAACGGGCCGGCTATCGGACAGAATCGGAAGGAGGAACACGTTGACGGCGTGCTTGCTCGGCAGCGGCATCTTCACCATTCTCTTTGGCTTCAGCGCCCACGTTTGGCAAATGTTAGTTCTGAGAGCTTTAGCGGGTACATTTTGCGGTAGTGCTGTCATCATTCGAACTGTGAGGCCTTTCACAGAACTAGATGTGTGACCTTGGGAGCTGATTCGGAAGCTTGACACTTCCAAAGCTCTTTGCCGAGTTCAGCGACCGCACCAATCAAGCCCGAGCCTTCTCGTACTTCTCCTTTGCTGGCAACATTGCTCTGTTTCTGGGGCCGATGCTAGGTCACTTTCCTTTCGCTCAAGGTCGCGCAACGAAGTGCTCACTCAATTTGCGGATCGCAGGCGGCTTCCTCGCTGAGCCCGCCAAGCTCTATCCTAAAATATTTGGGCGCTTTCAGTTCTTCCACGACTTCCCCTACGCCTTGCCGTCGATCGTTGCGGGATCGCTCATCTCAACCTCGGCCTTGCTTTGCGCCCTGTTCCTTCGGGAACCGCCACACAAGGAAGCAAATAACAACAAACTCGCTTTGAAATCCATCTTCAAAGCCAACATCGTCCGCATTTTCTGCATTCAGACCCTGGCTTGGCTCATCAGCTTCCCTTATATGGCCTTAAACCCCCTGTGGCTCTACACTCCTGTCCGGATCGGTGGTTTGGGACTGCCCATCTTTCAGGTCAGTGTCATCGTCGGGATGGCTAGCTTGTGCCAAGCGCTGTGGATGCTGCTCGCAATGCCTCCCTTGGACAAAAGGCTAGGGACAAGTCGGCTACTGTGAGATGCGCTCGCTTGTCGGACTCAGTGAAATATCGGGTTCTCATCCGTGAGATCTGCAGACAAATTTGCTTTTTGGTGTGGCCATGGCTTTTTGTTGCCGCGCCTGTGGCAAACTTCTTGGCCACCAAGCACGAGTGGCGAGCGACCTGGGCACTCGTTATTCTTTCAAACAGCCTTGGTGTGGGAGCCACGATGGGCTTTGCTTGCATAATGCTTTTGACCAACAATTTCGCCACGGCCGGGTCGCTCGCCACCGTCAACGGCATTTCATGTGAGTACACTCGAGGCTCTAGTGGCTCCAGTCTGAGTCTTTCCCGCTCTACAGTAACCATCACGCTGTTCATAAGGTATGCACCGACCTGACTTTAGTGGCGTGAGTCTTAAATGGAGAGCAGGACTCTCACACCGTTCGCCGCCACCGCGACATTCGCCGCCGGGATCAAAATAGGGTAAGGCTAGGGCCATGTTCTTTGCACTCGGTCGCAACTCATCCGAATTGCTAGGGTCAACTACTTGGCGTGGTACATTTTGGTGGCGCTGTCGCTGGTTGGCGCCGCCACGGTGCCCTTTCTGATACCCAAAGATGATGCCGGAAAGGCAAAAGATGCAGCAGTTGCCTGAGTGCAAATGTAGCTTGCATTCAGCACTTTGCGTCCCTCGCTGGGCATGCCCGTCACGAGTCCAATTAAACCAATCACCCGCCCCAGCTCACTACGCCTTCAAGACCGCATTTGCTATCGTGGCTTTCGGCGCGTCTGTGAGAATGGATCAGCTTTCGATGTCGCTGGCAAGAGAAGGGCTCTTGAGCTGACCTCGCCCTGTCCAGAGCTTGAGCTGCGCATAGCCCTGTTCCAGCAACACCTCGATGCCCTCGCAGGTGGCCCATTCGGGTTTCCCTTCTGCCATTGCCAACAAAGGCGTGCGACGGACCTTCATGGCCATGTCGACCAGCACGCCACCTGCCTTTCTCGCGATGATCTGCTCAGTGAGCTGCACACCGGCTGAAGGGTTGGGCATGGCGGCGGAAGACTGGCCATCCGCCGGGATAGTGGCGACGACAACTGCCGGCGGAACTGAGAGCTCGTCGAAAGAGGTGATGACGCGGATGTTATAGTTGGCTGGCAGGGCAGAGGCCACCTTGTCGGCGTTCTCCTTCGTCCGGTTGAAGAGGAAGATGGTGGAAAGACCCAGAGCATGCAAAGCGTAGAGAGCGGCTCGCGATGTGCCGCCTGCCCCGATGACCAAACCGGCGGCGCCCTTGCCGAGTGGTGCAGCGGCACTCTGCAGCACCACATTGCGGATACCAATCCAATCGGTGTTGTCTCCCCGCAGCGTTCGCGTGCCGTCTGAGCCAACCACAGGGATGACCGTGTTCACAGCGCCGATAGCTTGCGCGTGGGGTGAAAGGGAGTCGAGGTGGGCCATCACATCGATCTTGAATGGGATGGTGACCGAAGCGCCTCCAAAAGTGTCAGAGTGGATGAGGTCGAGGCACGATTGGTCGAAAGACGTGGTCTCGTGGAGAGAGTAGCGATGCGGCAAGGCCAGCTTGGCGAACGCTGTGTTGTGGAGGAGAGGGGATTTGGACGCGGCGATGGGAAAGCCGAAGAGGTGGAATTCTTTTGCAGGAAGCTGGCCAATGAGGTGCAGAGCGGCTTGCACTTGCGAAAAGGTCAGCTGGCCAGGCGCCGAAGCGGCCATGAGTGGGTGGGTGATGGGAGAAAAGACGGGATTTAAGACCCGAGAGAGCTGGCCCGGCGTACCCATATTGAGGGTGATGAGGGGCTTTTGCTGGACAAGAGGCTGGCTCCGGAACTGCATCATGGCGACGTTGTCGTCTAATGACCCAGCTTTCGCGACTATCTTGACGATGTCGCCAAACTTGCTGCACAGCTTAAAGGTGTCCAAAGCGGTCGAGCTGTTCCATTTGAAACGCCCCGACCAATCGTGCGATGATGCAATGATTTGCGCGTTGCCTTTGCTCTGCACAAGCTGCTGGACGAGGTGGGCAGGCTTGTCGGACTCGAGGTCGATGTACTCGCAGCCCCAGCGCAGACCGGCATCCAAAAGTTGAAAGTACTCTGGAAGAGCCGCGTCGGGAAAGAAGCCCCCCTGCGACTTAGTTCGCACGGTGAAAATGACAGGCAAGGAAGAGGTTTTGCGGAGGGCGGCTAGTTGTTGTCCAACGTAGTTGAGCGGCGGGATGCGGGCTTCTGTTGGTGTTTTGCCGTCCGGGGAGAGCAAATCCACCCGGAGCTCGATGGCATCGGCGCCGGTGGTGACCTCACTGAGGTGCGAAAGAACCGACGTGAGGTCAGGGAAGGTCAAGGCAACAAAATAGGTCCGGCCGCTCTTCAGATCGCACAGGTTGAGATTGCGTGAAGTGATGTAGTCGAAGAAGCGACCAATAGAGAGTTTGCTCTGCCGCAGCTGCTCGGCGCTAGGTGTCTTCAGCAGTTCTGCTTGGGATGCCGCAGATGCCTCCGCCTTCCAGCCAGTGTGGCTGATAAAGTCGTAACCGGTGCAGGACGCCAATAGCGGAACCCGCCTCTTAGCCACCGCCTCGATGGACTCGCCGTAAGCCGGCCGACCCGTCTCGATGTCGAGGTAGGCCAGAACTTCGTCCAAGTCCCGGACCACGTTCACCACTGGCCCTTCTGACCGCGAATACTCTTGCAGCAAGGCGAGAGCCTCGGGCGTCTCAATGATGCCGCCGCCAAGGGCGATGATATGCTCGGTGCCGCAAGTGGCGATGAGGTCCTTGAAGTAGGCAAGCTCCTGTTTGCGGAACTCTGGCCAACCGTGCTGGGCCACAAATTCGCGCACGCCGCACTGTGCCTTCTCTTCAAAGTAAACATCCGCGTCCAAGAACGTCCAGCCGAGCAGGTTGGCGGCAATCTGGCCGGTGAACGTCTTGCCAGAGCCGCGCATCCCAACCAAGAAGACACTGGCCGAGGCATCTTTGGCAGACCGCATGGCGCTAGCCGATGTCGATGGGGCGGAGGGGACCACACCAGTGACTTTGACGCCGAGCCGACGATGAAGATCATCCCACCAGCTAGGCCACGTCTTCTCGACACATCGACGCTCGGTGATGACGGCGCCTGGGCCGCCCGTAGCTGAGGCGAGTACACTGAACGCCATGGCAACTCGGTGGTCGTCGTAGCAATGGACGCTGGCGCCCGCCTTGAGCGCTTCCGGTTTCCGCCCGACGATCTCCAATCCGGTCGGCAGTTCCTTGGTCTCCACTCCAAACAGAGCCAGCTGCGTCATCATCGCCTCAATGCGATTGCACTCCTTGACCCGCTGGTTGGCGATGCCGGTAATGCGGGTGGTGTTCGACGAGGAAGAAGTGGCGACGGCAGCCAAAGCCGATGCTGTAAGGAAGGCATCTGTCATGGGCTCCATGTCAATTTCCGGAAGTGGGCGGAGCTGGCCAGGCGCTGGACCCGTGACTGTGGTGGAGGTGGCCGTCTGCTTGACGGCGCAGCCCATAGGCTCCAAAACGTCCTTCGCAAACTTGGCATCGCCTTGCAAAGAAGCAGAACCGATGTTGGTGAGAGTGCAGGTGGTGCCGGTGATGGCCGCCAAAGCTAGGGGGTAGGTGGCGCTGGACGCGTCGGATTCGATGGCGTAAGACTTGGGGTTTCGATAGGCACCCTTTGGAATGCGATATGCGTCCAAAAGTTTGCCAGAGGCGTTGGAGAGGCGCTCGACCTTGATGCCAAAGGTCTCCATCATGGCGCAGGTCATGTCAATGTAGGGCTGCGAGATGACTTCACCGCCAACCAGCTCGAGCAGGACTTCTTCCTTCGCATAGGGCGCCGAGATCAAGATGGAAGAGACGTATTGGGAGGAGATGGAAGCGGCCAGGCTGATCTTGCCGCCTTTGAGGCCGGTGGAGCCAATGGATAGTGGCAAGCAACCCTTGCTTTCAAGAAAGTCAATTTCGGCGCCGTTGCTGACCAAAGCTTCAACCAAAGGACCAATCGGGCGCTCCTTCATGCGCTTGTTGCCAGTGATCACCGTCTTGGCGGCGTCCGGCGAGCCAACCAGAGTGCAGACGGTGGTCAAGAAGCGCGCTGCGGTGCCCGCGTTGCCGAGGTAAATTTCTTTGCTGGATGGCTGTGGGCAAGAGAATGCAGGTCAAAATAATCAACAGAGGCCATTTTTCTGGAGCTCGCCGACCCACCGAAAGCTTGCCGCCACCGCCTTCGACCACCAGCGTCTCGCCGTTGTCTTCCCACGAGAACTTGGCGCCCTGGAGACTTTGAAGTGCAGAAATCATGACTTGGGTGTCGTCCGAGTGCAAAAGGTTGGTCATGCGGCAGGTGCCTTGAGCGAGGGCAGCGAGCAGCATGGCCCGATTGGAGATGGACTTGGAGCCAGGGGTGGACATTTCAACCGTCGTGGAAGCTGGCAAGCTGGCGGGGTAGACTTGCATGGCGGGCGAAAGCACGAGCGAGATGATGTCGTCTTCGACCGCCGTCGCCTTCTCTTCGTAGCACTTGCCGATGCGGGACAGTAACACGACCTTCTTCTTGTTGCCCGCGTTCTTCTTGTCCACGCTCATGACGTCCAACAGCCGGGGAACGGTGAGGTCCAGGGCGGTAGGGCAGTTTGTGATTTTCGGGTCGGAGAGGGTGATGGGCAGGCCGTGCGACTTGAGGCAGCGGGTGAGGCGGCCAACAGCAGCGTTGCCCAGAACGCCCAAATGTCTCGCCACTTCCGCCTCCAGCACCATGCCAATGCTCACGCACTCGCCGTGCAGCACATGAGGGGTGACCACAGCTTCGATGGCGTGCCCGATCGTGTGCCCAAAGTTGACCAGGTTGCGCAGACCGGTCTCCTTCTCGTCTTTGGTGACAATGTAGGCTTTGACGGCCACGGAGCTCTTGATGACAGAGAGCAAAAGCTTTTGAGCTTCGGTGCGGGTGGCCAGGGTTTGGCCTTCTTTGGTCGCGCTGGACTTGGAGTGCAAGACAGCTGAGCGAATCTGCTCGACACCAGACTCCAGGTCGTCAAAGCTGTCTGCGTCCCAAATGGCGGCAGTCTGTGGGGAATAATCTGAGGGCTTAGCTTCTCTCCCTTTGAGAGCAGCTTATGTAGGGTCGACACCCACCTTGATGACTTCGGCCATACCGTTGACAAACTCTCGTTCGGGAAGGGTCTCCAGCAGGGCGGCGTCGATGAAAGTGTATTGCGGCTGGCTGAAGGCACCAATCAAGTTCTTGCCCAGCGGGACATCAATGGCCGTCTGAGCCGAACAAACCACCAGATCAGCGTCTGCAGAACACTGATGACGAAGGGGGCAGAACGGCACCTTTCCGCCGACCGCAGAGTCGACCATGGAGAGCAAAGTGGTAGGGATCTGAACGTAGCGGACGCCTCGCATAAAAGTGGCGGCCACGAAGCCAGTCAGGTCGCCCACGACGCCGCCGCCCAAGGCCAAGATGACCATGTCCCTGGTGCAGCGCTGGGCGAGCAGGTAGTCCTCCACCTCCGCCTTGCCCTCCCTCGACTTTGACCCTTCGCCCGGAGCCACGGCGTAGCTGATCACCCGGCTGTCCTTGCCCTGCTTCTTGACCTCGGCTTGCAGAGCGGCGAGCAGGTCGGAGAGGAACAGCTTGGCAATCGCCGTGTCGGTCACGACCGCATAAACGCTCGACGGCAGCGTCTCGACCACCGTTTGCGCGATGAACGGCAGCAGGTGGAAGCCCAGAGCGATCGCCTTGTCCTTGCCCAGGATAGGCACCCACTCGACGTCGGCCATCCTGTTCTTGACTTGACGCAAGTTGTTGTTGACTCCAAAAAAAATTTGGGCGCCAGCAAATGCGCTGTGCTTGGGACGGCGTCCTCGACAATTGGGTTGCTAGGGAGTTGTACAAGGATCATAGTCTCATGCGTGCAGGGTTAACAATGCAAAAGTCACTGGGAGCGCTTGGTGTCTTCCGAGTCAAGCTGGCCATTCAGCAGATCCATCTCCTGCTCGACCTGCTCTGTCCGCTCGTCGTCCTCTCGTAGCCGCTCGTCAAAGTGTTCAATGGGCGATGCCAACTCTTGGTGCTTCTTGTGCACCCGCCCATCGTCCGAACCATCCTCGTCAGAGTCGGACAGGTCGCCATCTCCGACCAACGTGTGCTGCGTGCTGTCGAAGATGACCTCGCCCGCGCTCTCGCTCGCCGGGTTGTACATTGGCAGCCGGGACAGGTGGATCTCGGATTGGGCGGCGCTCGGTTGGTGGTAGGCGAAGCCGTTCGGCGTGTCCTTGGGCACCTCTGGGCTGCCCTGAAGCGAGGTCGACTCGCGGAATTTGAGATAGTTGTATAGCGCGATGCCTGTGAAGCGGGTACGTCAGGGACTAGACGAGATTGTCATGTACGGGCGCCAGCTCACCTAGCAAAGCGATGACAAGGCCGCTGATGTTGATGGGCGTCAACTCGTCGTGGAAGATGGTGGTGGACACAAAGATCGTCGAGACCTCCTTGAAGATGCCGGCCACAGATCTGCGAGAGAGGCCTTAGAAGAAGAGATCATTGCTATGCAATAAGGTAGAAGGTCACTTGCAATGTCACCACCGAAGTCCGCTGAATTAATCTGTGCATGTCCACGAAAGGTTTAGCTTGATCACTTGAAATGGAGGCCCAAACACGCACGCAAACTCGCTGGTGGTCATGAAGAAAGCCAGGGCTCCGGGCATGGTGATGAGCGTGGCGGTCTTGAGGGTTTGGCCGATGCCGTCCCAGAACTTGTCCTGGGCGAAGATGGCGGTCGGCCCTTCTATCGCGAAGGAACAGATGCACAGCGTGGCGGCCATGACGGGCGCGAGCCAGAACAGGGTGGCGAACGGGTTGTTGAGGCCCATGGTCTCCTTGTCGAGCAGCTTTTGGGTCAAGGCCCACCGAAGACCGCCCATTGCCGAGGCCATGAGGACCTCTGTCATTCCTAGGAAGTGGAACTGGGTCTCGCCGGACACCATGAGGACCAGCCCGACGGTGATGATGGCGATAATGCCGACGAGGCGCCAGGTGGGCCGCTCGAGCTTGAATAAGAAGGCGAATAAGAGAACAAAGCCCAGGGACGAGGACTTGCACATGGCTGTGTACCAACGGTCAAACGTAAGACCTAGTATGTCTGAAGGCCCGCCGAAACGCACTGTAGAAGGAGAGGGTGATGGTCTTGAGGGAGAGGTTGGAGAGGCCAATGTCGAGGCCCGTTGCCACGCCACACGGCCCGGCTTTTGTTCTGTGGGGTAGCATCGAGAGAAAGCGCATGAGATGGGCAGGTCTCATATGATGTAGGAACACAGACACTCACACATAGTCGCGCGCATTGGCTTCCGCCTTTGGCCTGAACTTTGGCACGAGGGAGAGGACCAAGCCGGAGAGGATGAACTGGATGATCATGTGGAAGGTGGTGACGAAGAGTGGGTAGCCAAAGTTGTAGTGCTGCGGCGAGAACATCCATTTGTCTGCAGGCACACGCTTCAGCACGTTTGAACCCGTGGCGGCAGCTGGGACCCACTGTATACGCTGAGCAGCGTCGAGAAGAAGTACCTATGATGTTGCGTGAGCTGGATGCCCGGCGAAGTGCGATGGGAGCGCAGAGCAGACAACTCACCAGGACGCAATGAAGAAGACGTTGACTGCGGCCCTGCGCCAGTATCGCCGGCTCTTCTCGCGCTTGATTTGGCTCGTGTCCGTGGGCAGGTAGTCCGTGCTCGGTCGATTCCGCGTGCTGAACTGGAACGGCGGCGGGCTCTTCAGGGCGTCTTGGGGCGAGTGCGCCGGCTGCTCTGGGTCCGGCGTCTTATCCAGCTCCCGGTCGATGAACGTCTGGTCGTCCTCCATCCCACGCGCCGCTCGCTCATCCTCGGCTATCAGCTGCTGTGCAGCCAGGCTCATTCGAGCAGCTCCTCAATTCGTCGGTGCAGCCCAGGATCGCGTCGCCCAAAACAATCCGCGCTTCATGCATGTCATCTCACGAGTGGTCCCCCCTTGGCCCTAGAACTTTGAACTCCACACTGTACCCTGCATATGGAAGAGTCTCCCCTTGTTGTCCTTCCCAAAAACCCTCCGTAACCTGAGCGCAGCATGAGATGGTCACATGGTGGCCCATCGATCAACCTGCAGCCAGTCTTCGTCAGGTTCAGCACCAAACCAAGTCTGATCTACTTACGGCTCCATACCAAGTTGAAGTGAACACCAAAACGAGCTCCGACACGTCGAGCGAATTCCTGACAAACGTCGCAAGGTTGAAAATTGGTGAGGATGGTGAAATTGGCCCGGCGAAGCGGAGCCGGTGTAGCTTGCGAAAGGGCGCAAAGACGTTGTTTGAATGACCAAGACGAGCTGTCTTTACTTCGATCCGGTTCGCTTTCCTCCACCTCCCACGGTAGAATACGGTGCAATTCCAGCCATTCGACGACAACATGAACTTCGGCATGGCTGGCGTAGTAGGAACCAGGTTCACCGCGGTCCCTGTCATCTTTGGGGCCGGTGGGTTCATAAGAAGGGAAAAGGCTTGTCGTCGACGTCTTGTAAAATCGAGAAAAATTGGTGGCAAAGTCTTGTGCTGCTCGGAATCCTTTGAATGGAGCGACTCTT
Source organism: Cystobasidiopsis lactophilus (assembly GCA_001599975.1). Lineage (NCBI taxonomy): Eukaryota > Fungi > Basidiomycota > Agaricostilbomycetes > Agaricostilbales > Chionosphaeraceae > Cystobasidiopsis > Cystobasidiopsis lactophilus. The sequence continues at coordinate 859,833 of BCIO01000002.1, forward strand.
ATGACGTTCGGATTGTCATGAGTAACGCCACGATCTGTAAAGCTGAATTGGCCGCTAGTTGCCGCAATGAACTCGCCGCGATTGTCGCCCACCCAAACCGCCAGCGCTTTCTTGCGATTCTTCATTTTGAAGCCCTCTTCGATTGAAGCAGCACGCAAATGTAGTGGTCCATCATTCTGATCACGCTCCAACAATTGAACGGAGGCTGGAAAACTAGCCGGAGGAGGATGAATAACGGTGATGCCGCGAACACGAAGGCTTAAGCCAGCCAATCCTTGATTCAGGTCGCCGACTTGATTTGCTCCAGTAGCACTTCAGGTACCTGTCAGATTGATTTCTGCAGACACAGCTAACCTCTCACCCGTGCGCGAGAAGCTGTTCAGCAGAAGCGATGTCCCGCTCGTTTCTGTTTGGATCATAGAAATACGGTGGGTCGGACTTTCGGATGCGAAATGTATCGGACCATTTGATCGCATATTTGCCTCGTTTGCAGCCAGAATCATGAGAGCGCTCCTCGTTCGTTGGGTCTTCGAAAGGCCCGAAAGAGGCGCCAAGCTCCACTCCGCAACTGCCGCACTCCCACCGCTTGTTTGCCTCGCCGTCAAAATCGACGTCGCAGGGATATCTTGCTTGGCAAGCTTTGTCTGTACATGTCCATAGACATGCTGGTTGAGGAAGGGGGTGCCGGTGCAGTCTTTGAGAGCAGGCGAAAGGGCACACTACAACAATAGCGTCACAAGTGTATAAGACAACAGGGCCGGCTTGAAGACCTGCGGATGCTCCATGGGCAAAAGTAGACAGAGTGTCAGCCAGAAGCCTCACGGGACATGCTCGAAGTGCAAGGTAGTCCAGTCGTTGACGGATGGTCGAAGAAAGCCACTGTATTAACTGCCCGCTGAACAGACTCTGCCGTCGTACTCAGGATCACAAGAGAAACAAGGAACCATGCGGCCAGACTTTGGCAGCGCCGAGAACTGAAATGCCCGACACCGCAGCGGCCTCTGGCACAATGAGTCCCAGGTGACTGCGGCAAGTATAAATTATGTGGTGTATTGAGGCTTCAAAGGGACATTCAAAGCTAAGAGCCTGAGTAGCAAAAGCCACGTTGCTTTGAGCATTTGCCAGTGCGCCACAGCCTGCGAGCGAGCAAAACGATTCGGATGCCTTCAGAACTTGAAGGTAGCAGCAGTGCTGGTTCTCCGACTCAACCTCGTGGCGTAAAAGGAGAAGAACGATGACTACAATACAAGGAAAGAAGAATTTTGAGGCAGCACTCTCAGAAGCTGCACCACCACTCCCTCTGCGCACTCGGAGCTCCGCCCCAAAGTCCATTTCACATGGGTTGCTCAATAAGAGCCAACTCAGCTAGCGTTCGGGGACGACAGTCAGCTGTGGAGAAAGCGTGGCTAGCATTGCTGGTGCTCGAAAGCGGCCCCAACCTCTCTTCTCAAGCTCGGACCATCTCCGAATTTTTGTCCGTGGCAAAATGAAGGGCGTCGGCACTCCTGAAGGCACCTCCTTTGCGCTCTTAGACTACGAGCCTGTAGATCCAAAGGCAGATGAAGTGACTATCGATGGTGAGCTCAATCATTGAGGCGTGCGTAACGCTAGCTGAAAACTCTGGCGAGAAGTGGCCTACGCCGGCATCAATCGAGTCGACTTTATCCAAGGTACCAAGGGCGCCTATATCAAAGAGTACCCGTTCTTTTTGGGCAAGGAGTTCTCTGGCACCATTACCAAGGTCGGCTCCGGCGTCACATCTCTCAAGGTTGGCGATCGGGTCAGTCCAGTGGCTACTTGCCTTTTGCGTTCGTTCAGCATGCTGTCGCGAAAGGTTTTGGGCGCTGGGTACACCCAGTCGTCGGCGGCCTACAAAGAGCAGATTGTTGCGCGAGCAGCTACGGTGGCGAAAATCCCCTCGTCGATGCCTTTGGAAGCAGCGGCCGTCGTCGGCCACACCTTCGCCACTGGCTATTGGGTCTGCTTTGGTCCCCCTCACCTCGGATTATCTACGTCTCCAACACCAGACGAAGCTTCCCAGCCCATCCTCCTCTGGGGCGCCTCGACAGCTGTCGGCTTCTACGCTATCCAAACTCTCGCTTTTTTGGGCTACAAGAGCATCTTGGCTGGTGAGTGCGACCTTATAAGGTACAAACGGGGCTTACAAAAGTCTCCCATAGTCGCTTCTGCCCAGCACTTTGATTCACTCAAGGCTTTGGGCGCCACACACGTCTTTGACCGGTCTGATCCCGACCTGGTGGCGAAGTTGAAAAGCGCAGCTGATTCCAAAGAGATCTCATCGGCTGCCGTCTTCCAAATTGACGAGCTAGGTTGGAGCAATCTGCTCCCGAGCTTGAGTCCCTCGGGGCGAGCGACCTACATTGCTCAAGTCGCGCCCCCATCTGTGCCCGAAGGAGTCACAGTCACTCGTGCCGTTGTCTTTGAGACTGTCGCTGTGAGCATTTCTAGCCTCTATATCTGTTTGCGAATCTCATGACCAGAGCGCAGGACCCGGCCAACTCGGACCCCATCTTTTCAGTCGTTGCCCAGAAGATGCTCGATCAAAGTGTACTCCAAGCCAAGCCTTACAAAGTATTCGCTGCTCAGGAGGGTGGCCTAGACAAGACTGTCGTTGCCGCTTTGCAGAAGGTTATGGGTGGCGAAAGGCTCAAGTTGGCCGCCAAGATTTGAGGCAGCGCTTCGATCTGAGGCAGCGCTTCGATGTGTTATCATTCTTGTATCAATGGTTGAGTAACCGGACTTCCACAAGGCGTGCGGCTCGCGTTCGGCCGTCTTGATGACCTCCAAAGGGTTTTGTTATCCACGGTCCACCGACATCTGACCTGCTCCCGAATCCGCCAGTCGAAGCTCTCTCTCGTGTCATGGCTCTCTTTGACGTGCATCGGATGCCCTGCCATTGCTGAAAAGCTTTCAATTGTTGTGCGGAGGTTGCGGCACAGGCTCTAGTAGTAGAGATATCGTCTGCTTTGTTGTCAGTCTCGCCCCGACTGAACGCCACCTTTAACACGATGTTGCGGGTTCTTGTGTGGGATCTAGAGGCTCGTCCCCCCATTTTCGGCAGCACGAGGCAGCAACGAGAAGAACGTCGGCCCTAAGCGGTTTCTACCCTCTATTCCGACCTCCTTATTCCGACTTCGAGGCGCCAGAATGAAGCTGAGAAGTTTAATATCTCTATTGCTGACAGTTCAAGTTCGGGGCTGGGTGTCCTCGTCAACGTCCATCAACACAATTCGATCTACTCAATCCATGTCGGTCTGGTCCGGCACCACGACAACGTCAACCTACACCTTCTCCGGCGTCGCAAATGCCGATGCGTTCCAAGCTAATGTTGTAGTTTGCAATATGCTGAGCGCGGAGGAGAAGGACAGCGCAGGGGACCGCCATGGGGCTGACAAGATTGAAGGAATGACCTGTATCTCCTTGGGACTGGACCTCTACGAAGCATGGTGGATTTATACGACGATAGTTTACTGTTCGTTGTTATCGGCCATTACCTTCAACCCTTATATAGTCTGACCAAATCTCCAGATTCAACCCTCACCCATTTTTCTACAACCACGCGCTACGTAACCTACGCCGACCCACCCTCAACAAGCAGCCCTTCTCCATCACCTAGTAGTCAACTGTCGAGTGCCTCTGCGGAGTCGTCTCTTACCGCTGCACCAGACCCACGAGCTTCTAGCGCAACTACGACCTTGCTCCTTTCGACTTCCCGTTTCACAAGCACTATCACGCCCCCGCCTAACATCGGAGGTGTACTCACCATGACATCGACCATGCTGGTGCCTAACACGGAGCTAGGCAGCGGCAGCGCACGAGGTTCGGTTGCGCATTCGTTCCGTTAATACCTGCTGAGCTCACATTTCTTTCAGTGCAATACCCAAGCTCGGGCGTGGCTTTCTTCGCTCTTTTCGTTCTGCGAATTGCCATATCGTAGGATGCGTTGGTTTGAACTTCGGCATGGGCCTGCTTGTCAGTATGGCTCGACTCTGGGATCGTTAGACGCATACTGTGCGGTTCTCGTGAGCCAAGGTCTTTTACATTGTAAACTAGAAGATGGCGGCACACAATCGTGGAATTCGCCACCGGCGGCTGAAGCGCTGCAGTCGCCTCTTGCCCCTGTACCGCGATAGTCTCAGTGAACGCCTCCAGAATGCCTCCCCATCTGCCGATTGAGATCGTGCGATACATTATCTCGCTCATAGAGGACCCGATATGCCTCGATTCTCTTCACGCCTGTCTTTGTCGCGCACTCCTCCCCGATCTTAGGGCTCGCCTCTTCCGAAGCCTGGATCTCGGTCGTGCATCTGTCCCTGACAGTAAAGAAGGCACTCCTCTTCCACGTGTGCATGAGCTTTGGCGGACAATCAAGCTGGGGAGTGTTCCAAGCCTTCCGGACATGATTAGGAGACTGGCTTTCAACTGTGGCGGCAAGGGGTTAGACCCACTGGAATGCTGCGATTTGGTTGCGAGCTGTCGCAATTTGGAGACTTTGGAGATAAGAGAGTGTGATGGAGCGGTCCTAGCTGCGCTGGCAGCAGCTATGGTGAGTGCATTTTTTGGGCGAAAAGAAGCAGTCACTCAATACAAAGACTTAGGCTTTCACCGACAACAAGATTACTCATCTGAAGGCGCGAGGCACCGGCTTCTACGACCCTTTCGAAATCTTTGATCTCCTCCCTTTGCTGGCAGTTCTTCCCCGACTATCTGTGCTTGATCTCAATGAAGTCCGGTTAGATCCGGTACCCAATGGCTCGATTACGACACTTCTAGTACCAAACATCATTGATCTTCACTTGGCCGCTTTTGAAGAGTTTGACAGCGATGCGATCCACCAATTCAGAAACCTATTCCCATTCAATTTGCGGACGTTGCGCGTTCTCCATCTTGAGTACAACTACGATACATCTACTTCCGACGTACAATTTGTGATGGATTGCATCGGAGCCGACCTCAGAGAGCTCACCATCGAACTGGCGAGGTTTACGGTGTATGAGGACGACAGGATCGATCGCCCGCCGGTTCTAACTGGATGCGCCAAGCTGGCCAAACTTCGCCTCACGAACTTCCAAGATGCTCGCGATTTGATGGGCCATCAGCTCGAGTTTTTGAAAAGTTTGCCACCGGGGTTGGAACAGATCTGGCTGCATGGCAACCGGGCCCATTGCCAGGGCTTGGTCTGGAGCCATCGTCTTCAGCACTTTGACCTGGTCCGCGACGAAATCATACTCCTCCTCGAGATGACAAGCCTCCTTCCTGGCCTCAAGGGCTTTCAAATGTCGATGTCGGGCCAAAAAATCCAAGGTTTTGCACCAGTCGCCATCAAGTCTCGCCCTCATCTTCAAGTCTCGTTCAATACCTCGTGCATACAAGGAGCCACTATCGAGTGCGAGGGTGGAGAAAAGGGGGAAGAGCCCATTATTGAAGCGATTGTGGGTGTCCTTCGTTTTTGGCACGCCGACTCCACTCATTCCCAGTTCTCCTCAGTGACCACAAGTAATCACTGCGAGCATCCTCCTGCCCTGGCAGTATCAAAAGATAGAGGTGGCGTAGGTCAAGGGAAGTCTTTGGAAATGGCTTTCGAAGCAGGGTTTGGTTCACATGTTGGGTTTGTGGCGAAGCGCGGTGGCTGATTCACATCTGCTTGATCTCCTGTAGTCCTTGGATGCAAATACAACCTGACCACAACTGAGAGTCCGCCAGATCCGCGTTTCATGTGCGTCGCACGACAGATTCAAACTTTTTAAGCGGCAGCGGCCATCCTCACGACATCTCAGCGGTCTCATAGAGAGCTAACGAACTACAGTCGCCACTCGCGGCGTGCGCAGACGACCGCCGCCGCGCGAGGTGGACAGGGGCTTTCCCGAGGGGCTCCTTTCATTTCGACATCAAGAGACCTGCCGCCGCCACTCTGAGCCTGCACCTTCTTCTTCTTTGGCTGCAGCCAAGACGCAAGAAGCCTCTCGTCCAGGGATCAAGCGACAGGCCACCGTTTGGCCCACAATCCAAGTTTGACAGCCAAAGCTCTTCCGCCGTTTGATGCTCTTTGCGATGCTCGCCGAACGATTGTCTATAAATTCAAAGGCGGACATCCCGCACGCGGAGCAAGTGAAGGTCAAGGTCAAGAGGGAGTCGAGCTTCAAGCGGCCGCGGCTGCTGTCCTTCTCGTCCAACCACTCGAAAGCCGTGCCCGACCTCGCGACCGCTTCCCACAAGGCCAAGCTAACACCTGTCACACCACCTAATCGACTCAAGAGGAAGCCTCGGCCGTCCTCTACCACCATTTCCGCCTCCATCATCCTCAAGTCAATCCTTTATGCGCAGGACACTTCCAAGATCAACAAGGCCCAATCTGACTTGTCAGGCCCCAATGCCCGAACGATCATCGCCCAGATCAAGGCCAACAAGGTCGCTCCGGAGGATCACGAGCACATCCAGCCGCGCGCCGTCTGCATGCTAGACCCAACCGAGTTCGACTCAACCCCACAGTCCAAGCCGGAAGCGTCCACCTCTTCCTCGGAGCTACCCCCTCCACCTCCTCCCGCTGCACCTAGCTTCATCAATCTTTATTCCTTTATCACTTCAGTAGGCCTTCTTTCTTGCAAGCTGCCGCAGAAGACCAAGCTGACAACGTGCGCTTGACAGCACCCGGCCGATCTGGCAATCCAGTATGCGGACAAGAGTGGGGCATTGGACGCTTTGGCAGAGCTCACACAGAGCCTGCTCCAAGAGGACGGGACACTTTCGGCGCCGCATGATCGGGTGACCATCTTCATCTGTGAGCGCTCTTCCCCTTATCATTCACGTTGAATTATAGTTCTGAGAAAGTGTCTCGCAGGGTACTGGGGATTTGAGATCGCCATTCCAAACAAAGAGATGGCCCACATCCGCCAAGCGCACTCCATGTCGGGCTACGTCTTTGGCTTTCTTCAGGCTTTGGCGGCTGGTGGCGCCCCGGAGCTGCTCCCCTTCATCCGGTACATCTCGCTCTTCTGCGACTTCGAATTTAGCGCCATCCAAGCGCAAGACAAGGGCACGGGAGTCGTTTTGGCCGCCACTTGGGTTCTGCCATGCGCCCTCGTTCCTCGCTCTTGGGACTATCCCCCTCCTACCGCGCCTGCCCGGCTCTCGATACCACGTCAGAACACTCAGCTCTCCCGCGTCTCTGAAGAGGCCAGCCCTGTGCCCATGGACGAGGACGAACCTTCCAGCCCGCCGCCCTCGCAAGAGGGGTCATCTACGCGGCCGTCTCACGAAGTCCCCTCCGCTATCTAGACCTTCCCTCTCTTTTCATGTAACGACTTCAGTTCTTTTCCTCGTCCCCTTCGCATTTCTCTTCTCTGTTCGACAGGCATTCCTTTCCATACGACCCTTCCCGCTGTTCACGACTTTGTCTTTACGACCCGCTTTCTCTTCACGCACACCACGAGGCCTCCTTTGCACGCGCTCCTTTACTTCTTTGTATCATAGGGTTAACGAGAGGGTCACCTTTTCTCCTAATAGCACGGCATCTTTTTCACGCTTAACTTGGTCGCGGCGAGCACCACTTTTGCCACCCGCATCTTTGGTCGCCACATCGCGACAATTGGGGAGTTTCATAGCATTCGTGGAATTCGCAACACGATTACAGATTGAGTGAGAGACGTGATGGCCTAGGCAAAGCCGGACGAGCCAAAGCGGCCCTTCAAGCCGTCTGAGCCTTGGGCGCGCTTGATGAACTGCTCCCGCTTCTTGCTGTCCATCACTGCCGCAGAGCCGATCATGGTGTCCCGATCCCAAATGACGGGCGCCTTGCCGTCGTCCTCCTTCTTGTCGTCCTTGACTTTGGACGAGTGCAAGGCCAGGAGCGACTCTTTTCTTGAGGAGGTCTGTAGGCAGCGACCTCAGTCAGTCAGAAAAATGACGATTGGGATGGGAGGGAATACCGCCTACATTGTGAGCCTCGACGCTGCGAGCCAGCTCCTTGTCGCGCTTTCGCTTTCGCCGGCGCTCGGCCTCCTCCTCGGGCGAGGCCGCTGGCTCCTCGGCGTTCTCGAGCCTCTTCCGCTTGCCTGACGCTTCTTCTGAAAGTCGCTTGAGCCGCTCTCTGTGGGGCGAGAAGCTGAGCACAGCACCAGAAAATCAGCTGAAGAAGGGGAGGCGCCACCCACTCTGGAGTTTCGGTCCATAATGTCGAAGCTTCGGCCTGCTTGCGCTTGTTGGCGTCTGCTGCAGTTGAGAACCCTCTGGACTTGAGCTTGGTAGGGTCCATTTCTGTCAGAATCGACCCAGAGTCAGCATGGGCATGCTGAGATGTGAGAACGCAGAACACTGACTTGATAGCAGATCAGACTCCTTGGCTGCGCAGTTTTGACAGCGTCAGCTCCTGAAAGCAGCTAAGGCAAGCCAGTGAACGCACGAGGCACGACCATCCAATCCGCCCGCGTGGGCTTCGCGTTCCGGGCTTCCTCCTCCTCCCTCTGCTTCTGCCGCGCCCGCTCCTCGCGCTCCCTGAACGCAGCCGCCCCATCTGTGCCCGCTGACAAGCCCGGTTGAGCCGGCATGGGCCCGACGTCGCTGTCGCCGTCCTCTGAATCTTCGTCTGACGAATAGCGCCTGCTCGGACCGGCCGCTGCTGCTGCTGCTGGGGCCGCTTTGGGAGGCGGCGGCGCTGGGCCGTAGTCATCGTCAGAATCCTCAGAGTCGGAAGCTGCCCGCCGCAAGTGCTCAGGGATCGTTGGCCCAATCGTCGCCATTATTGTTGTTGCTCGCCAAGAGGCGAGTTGCTCGAGTTGGTCGCTCGCTCGCTTGGAAGATTCGCACTTCGCTAGATTTAGAATGGTATTGTATTTGAGCTCCAAGTGGTAGACAGCGCCGCAAAGCTGCTGTCAAGCTAATTCTACATACTGGGGGACCAGCAAACGCCACCACTGCCAGCCCGCCTCCACCGCCATATTTTTCCTCTAATGGGCTTGTCGGATTCGAGAGGCATCCTTTTGCTTTTGTTCTTTGTCGCGCTGCAGGGCGCCATGCACATATCTGCTCAGCACTTCCTTCCGCAAAGTCGCAGACGTCGAAACCTACCAACGCTAAAACGCAAGTGTAGAGCGAGCACATCTTGCGAACTTGCCGAAGAAACTGGTAGGCAAGTGCATCAGCTGCAAGGAAGACTGAGCATCTAGTGGTGTACGCTTGCCGATTTGACCACAGGCTTGAGGTTCGCGACATCGCTGTTCCTTAGCTCTTCAGGCATCGTTTCACAGTGAAGCAGAACCTGCCCAAAAGAGAAGCACTGTAAGCACTCTGGGCAATCAAAGTGGTGGACGCCCTTACGTCCGAAACCGGTGATATGGCAGCGTTGATACGACCCAGACGGTTCGTCAAGTCGCTGCAGGTCTCCGACGCCAGCAGACGATAAAGATTTTCGAAAGTATGCAGGCCATCGGTCTTCGCATCCAGGCCATCGGTCTTCTGCAGTGAGTTGAAGAGGGATCTTTTGATAGCGCCGTAATCATCGTTCCACTGGGGCGCTGGGTGAGAGGCTACAGGTAGTCCCGTCGCCGAAGGATATTCCACCCGGTAGACAGGACTGCAATGTAGTATCAAAAAGGTCGTTGCTTCACTCTTAAAGTTGTCACGAGCGGCCGTGAACTCCATTCTGAAGCGAGCTGGATCCCAGCAAGCAGCAACAGCCTGGGTCTGCACCGGTGCTCTGTAAGAAGTTTGGGATGTCTCAGGTGCGACTTACAGCTATAGCAACACTGGATAAGCGCTCTCTTATGCCTATGAGAATTCCGTTGAGATGATGTGCTTTGTCCACCACTAGGTTCATCCGAGTCAGGTCCCAGCCTTGGGTTTCCAAGGTCGGCGAGGAAGCAGATCGAATGATCTAGAGCCTGAAATCAGATGTTGCCCCAGGCTAGAAAAGAGAGCAAGTCACTCGTTGAAGAATTCGGCCAGCTGTTTCTGCATCGCTTTCGTAGACCTCAAGCAAGTTCTCCATTTGAGCCGAGGGATGAATACCACCCGCAGGTCCGCCCCGGGCCTGCTGAGAGTTGTGGATCAGAGGCGTGCAGGCGAGCAACTTGCATTGACTTACGATATGCGAGCTATATCTCACATTAGCAGATTGGGCCCGCAATCGGATGTACTGTCTCCATGTCTCTTTGCGCTCCATAATGGGACGGAGCTCGTCGAATCTGTCCTTCAGATACGCCATCTCTGGTGTCAAGTTCTATGTCATCTCGGTCGTCAGCTAGCAGGATTGCGCTCATATGGCAGTGTGCCCGCCTACATGCATGTTAATATTGTTGATTTGAAGATGCAATCGCCAACTCTCATACATCGAGGGCCATTCCCTCAAAAGAAGGAAGAAATTGGGTAAAACGAAGGACCGGTCCAGCGCATCAAATTCACTCAAACAGGGAAGCCGAGGCATAGATTGTAGTGCGCAGAGTCGCAGAGTGGGAGCTCAGGTGTATTACACGCACGTTGGGACTGAAGCGTCGTTCTGGGCAGCGCTTGCATCGGGGTAGTCTACCGGGGCAAGTTCGTTTCAAGACGTGGCGTTCACCAAGGAGATCCTTTCATCGGAGGCCGTTCATCAGAATCAGGTTCCAGTCGAAGCCGGAGCACAGAGAGCATTCGCTCGATGCGTTCAGTTTCACCGAGCGATCCTTTCATCCTCGAGGCATGTCCGCCCTGGTCACAGGTCAGCCGATATTCCTCGGCATTCTCCTGGAATTGAGCATGGCAATGAAGCATCGTACAGAAGAAGAGAGGCATAAACGGCAGTGTACACTGTGGCGACAAACCAGCCAATCGGGGCCCGGGAGCTTTTTCCAGCCACGAAACGCAAATGGGAGCATATCTATGGGCAGAACTGTGACATGACACTCTTCTCTTGAGACTGAAAGGCAGAAAATGGGCAAAAGGAGGCCAGGTCGCAATGACAGTTAGCACTGCTCGCTCGAACAGGCTGCTGGAGCTGTGGCTTTGAGAGGCGACGGAGCTGGGCCATAGCGTCATAATGTTCAGAGTCAGAAGCAGATCGCCACAAGTGCTCAAGGATCGTTGGTCCGGTCCATTCGTGCGTCGCCATCTTTGTTGCAGCTCGCCAAGAGGCGAGTCGCCGCACGCGAACTCGGCATCGTTAGGCCCGACATTGCATATCGTTCGGAAATCTAATAGATGGTCATATCTGTGGTGTTGGACCAGCCCGTTCATCAAGGAGCCCTAGCGTCCTCTCACAGTCTCACTTCCGCCACCGCATTTTCCCCGTAGTGACCTTCGCCGGACACGTCCGAATAAGTCCTGTTCAGTTTCAACGAGGAACTCCTTTGAAAGAGGCACCTTCGACAGGACAAAATCAGGTTCTGTTCGAGGTCGAGGTTGGAGTACAGTTTCTTGGGTTGAACGGTTCGGTTTCACCAAGTCCTCGCACCTTCAGAGCGCGGCACATTTGAGCACAGTCCGAATGGCAGTGCTCAGGATCCATTGGAAGAATGACAGCAATCAAGCATGCAAGAGTCGTGCAGCATTGTTGGCGGCCAACCACTTGGGCACGCGCGGTCACGATTTGGGCAGAAGAGGCTCCAACAAGCAGTCTATCATCCATTCGGTCTCCCACTCTGTCAAAAGCGCCCATTTGAGCTCAGAGTAAAAGTATCTACGATGAGAAGGGGCTCACTGCCGATGGCCGACGGAAGAAAATGGCACCAGTCGTCATCTTGCCAGGTGTTCAAGCACTTGATGTATTCCCAATGAGCAGGATAGACTTTGATTTGCCCTCAGCCTTGGAGGAGTCCTCTCCATAAAGGGTATTGGCTTACACCCAGCGTACTCCCAATCTACCAGGCCCGTCACCATCCAGCCACCTCCGGGCTGCCTCTCCACCAGCACGTTCCGGGGAGCAAGATCCGAGTGAGTAAAGACGATGCTGTGATCTGAGCGCATCATTGGTACTAGAAGGCGTGCTGTTCGCCTAAGCTTCTTTGGCGTCATGAAAGTGTTGAAGTCGTCTTCATTAGCAATGACCGTGGGAGCCACCCTCAGAGCTCTTCGTATGTCAAGACACCTAGGAGGTTGTGATACGCTGCCGAGAGCCTGTTGGGGAGGGCGAGGAATGGCTCGGAGTTGCTCGATTTGGACCGAGAGGCAGTCGCTGATTTGGTACTTCTCGATGTCAGAAAGAGCCGTCCAATGATAAGAGAGGTCGGTTCCGGGCAGCAACGAGAAGAAAACGAAAGCCATCTGATCCAGCGCGACGGCTCCTAGGGGGTCTGGGCATGGGAAGGCCGGCAACGATCGCTTGACGAACGCGACGTTGTCATGTTCGACCAATGTGCGGTCCTCGATTCTCCCGCACTTGACCACCACTAGTCCATCCAAGAGCACAACCCACTTGTCTTGCTGCAGCACCTTGCCAACCTTGAGGAGGTCGGACAAAGCGGTGGCCATGTCAGCGACGGTGGGTTTGACATCTTTCAGTCGAAAGATGGCTTTGACCGATTCCGAGAGCGGTCTGAGAATCTCCATCGTAGTTGAAGCTGCAATCTGGCCCAAAAGGTAGTCCAATGCCCGCTCCTTTCTCTTTGCTTCTCTGTCGGCCCTCTCTGCCTCCGCGATCATTTCTATAGTCCTTGAGCTCGTGGACCTGAGACTCGTTAGACTGCCCAACTTACTGTTGACTTTGGAAGGGTGAGTTGGGTAAGACCGAACCCAAGCTGATAGCTCGGATTGCAAGTCAGCCTCCGGTTCGGTGGCCACACGAGAGGCAATGGCCTCGAGTAGAGCTTTGTTGGCATCTTTAAGGGTGTTATTGACAACGAATTGGCCGGCTTCTTCCAAGTGCTGTGTCTTGAGCATGCAAAGCCACTTGCTAGCACCGGAGCCTGGGCAAGCAACGTAACAGGATCCAGCCACAAAACACCAGCAGAACGGCTCCAGAGCCTAGCAGCAGCAGCAATACGCAGGATAGAGCTGATTCTTGAACCAAGAAGCAGAGGATGGGCAAAAGGAGACCACCAGCTTGAGCAAGTCGCCGTCCGCCTCCAAAAGGCTCAAAATCATCTCGAGCAGCAGCGGCCGACTTGCTTCGCCCCAAGTGGTCATGAATGAGGCCCAGAGCGACGAAAATGACCCAGCTTCACCAGGCCAGGAGGCCATCGAGCGAGTGCGCTCAGAACTCTTGCACAAAACGCTTCGAATCGCCATCCTGGACGGCAGAGTCTTTGAAGGCATCTGTTCGTGTTCCTTCTCCCTTTCAACTCCATGATGTTAAAGTGGCATGAACAGTGCTCTGCTTGGACAACCGAATGAACATCATTCTCAACCATACAACGGAGTACAGCTCAAACGGAGGGGAGCAACGGATGGTCGGCATGGTGCTCATCAAGAAAGGCGACGTCGTATCCATCCATGCCGAGACCTTCGACCCACAAGACGACGAGATCATGTGAATTGGGCGTCCAATCTTGGGGAAGGAGCGCCGAACGAGGACAGCAAAGTCTGCGACTCGATAATTCTCGCCATCTTGCCTGGCGACTGGGGTTCGCGTCTTGATGCGCTGCAAGAACATAGGACTCTGCTCACTGGCATCACCATCTCTGGGCTGGAGAATGCCGAGCCGTCCCGACCGCTCAAATGTCGGCCGGAGCCATCTGTCCCGCTCTCCTCTACGAGCTTGATGAGGTATTATTTGCGCTTCGTTATGGATTTTCGTGAGCAGTTTTAATTAAGAAGAAGCAGCTCTTACGGTCTCGCAACGGGCTTTACGCCGTCAACTTCAGAGGAGTGCTCACACCGCCCGTCGGTCTTGGCCAAGGCTCATGTTAAAAGGTAAGGCGTCGCCCTTTTCGCTCTCCTAATATCTCACTGCAACTTTATAGCCAGGCTTGCGAAAGGGGAATGGCTTGCCACTTTGCCACTCGAGGAAGACAGGAAAGGAGGTCTTGCCGATTAGCTTCATTAGTTGCCTGTCCACACGTCAGGCGGCTCCCCGAACTTGAAGAAAGAGGAATTACAAGACCACGGGGAAAATATAGGGGCTCAAAGAAGCTTTGCATTCGAAGATTGACTCTTGCTCCGCGCAACGAACACGTTGAACCCGCAATGCCGACCCAGTCCAAAGCGACTTCTGTGAGACGACTCGGTCTCGTCGTTGTAGCTCAGTCTCATATGGAGAGCAGGAGCGCAATGCGCGTAGCCTATTCGACCTCTCCCAGCTGCCTGGCAACTCGACGTGCGCCGACTGCGAGAAGACCGGCACATCCTGGGCGTCTTGGTCACTCGGTGTTTTCATTTGCCAAGACTGTGCATCCATTCACCGACGGCTGGGCACCCACTTATCGAAAGTCCGATCCTTGACTTTGGACGAATGGACGCGCGAGCAAGTGGATGGCATGCGCGAAGGGAACAGAGCGGTCAACGCCCGCCTAAATCCTACTAATGAAAGTCTCAGCTCTGAAGGTTTGTATCGCGTTTGCTCGTGCCGAAAGCCAGCGGGCTTAAGCGTTGCCATCAGGGAAAGAAATCAATGACCGGAACATGGAAAGGTGAGTGCTGTCTTTCGTTACTTCCTCTGTGGTGATCTCCTTGGACTGGTATTAACTTCGTGATCTAAAGATTCATGCGAGCCAAGTACGGCGGCGAGCTTCAGAGGAAGCAGCAGCCCCGGCGGGCCACCATTACTCAGAAGCAACCTCCGACTCTGTCCTTGCCGCCCCCTTTGCCGGCTAAGCCGACTCAGCAATCTAACTCCGATGCTCCGCTGATTTCCTTTGGCGAAGAACCGCGGTCTCGTTCGGCCCCGCTGCCAGCTCCGCAGTCCATTGCGCCAGACCCGTCCTACACAGCCGTAAATCCCGGCTATCAATCCTTAACACCATCGCCAGTAGCCTTCCAGCAAGTGTCGCCGGCATATGACCAGCTTCCAGGCTTTGTCTCTTCGAACCAGCACCCCGCCTATCTGCAACAGCAGCCTCTACCAGCTTCATTCGGCACTATGCCTCAGTACCAAGCCTACGCAAATATGCAGCAGCCCTACTCCCTTCCTATGCAACCACAACAAATGCAGTTCCCTCCAGCCCAAATGCAGTTCAATCCGGCCCAGCCGGTATATGGCTACGCTCCCGTCCCGGGGCAGCCATACCCTCAGCAGCAGCACTACATGCCGTACCAGCAGTTCTATGGATCCTAGTATTCAACGACTCGAGGGGCAGTGCTCTTCCTCGGCCCTCTCCCTGCGCCGGGTTCTGGGTCTTGAACTTCAACTACCACCAAAATGGGCATCATCGCCTCTGTCGTTTCTACCATTACAAGTGAGCCTGCTCTTGGCATCTGAGGATCATCTAACTACCTCCTCTACAGCCGTCATCGTCTTGCTGTAAGCTTCTATTCTTTCTGATTTGCCACCATCAGGCGGAGCTCACCAACTCCACCAGGGTCATCGGCTACATTCTCTGGAAGTACGAAGGAGTCAGAAATGCCCTTTTGAGGTGCATTGGGTGCAAGCGAAAGGAGAAGGAGGTTTTGCCCATCGCTGTTCCCGACGACAAGCGGCCGAAACGCGATGACTTAAATCAGCTATATGGCGCGCCACCTGCCCGAACATCGGTCGTGGAAGATCTAGTAGCAGGAGCAAAAGCCGCCGCTACGGTCAAGAGCTGGGCGGTGGGCGAAAAGTAGTTGGGTCGGACATGTCTAGTTTCAACCTTTCCGTTCGTTCAAAGCCACTCCTTTTGTGCAGTGCATTTTTATCGTAGCTAGTCCAAGTCCATCGCGTTTGACCTCCCGGCGCTCTTCGACTGCTCGCTGACCAGCTCCTTGAGCTCGGTGCCCCACGAACCGCCTTGGATCACAAGTCGAGCCGATTCAAACTTGGGCGTCACGGCTTGAAAATGATGGGGTTTCTCAGCACCAGATCGATGGCAACAAATGCGCAGCACGACCTACCTGGGTTCGAGAGACGCGTAAGGGCAGCAAAGGCTCGCAAAGCCGCCTTTTGCATTTGCTCGTGCTTTTCCTGCTCTTGCTTGACAGCGTTGTCCTTCAACTTTTCGTTGAGAGTTGTGGTAAAGACGTCGGCGGATTCGTCGAGCTCTGCAGGCAGCATCAGTCCCGGCCATAACAAGCTCATCGAGCTCCTTACTTTGCGTCACAGTCAATGGCGCAACTTGAGTGAGGCGGATCAACATAAGGTAGCAAATGGCTCGAATCTCGTGATCGTCCGAGATGCCGCGGAGCACGGCGCCTAAGAGCTGGTTGTGGTCGATGCGGCCGGCGCAGGTGTCGAGCAGAGTATAGCAGGTCTCATAGGCCGCCTGTATCCCAACAACTCAGCGCTTTTTAAAAGGAAGGGAGCAAGAGGAGCGCACCTTGCGCACTTCGAGCGCGTCGTCAACTTTGTGCTTGAACGGCCCCATCTCGACGATGCGGATGTACTCTGGCCTGATGATCGTCTCCTCGTACAGCAGCGGCAGAAGCGCAGGAAGATGGTTCTTGATCACGTTGAGCTTGTGGTGCACAGCAGCATTCAGTGCGGTTAGCGCCAACTTGCGCACGTCCTGAAAGCAGCGGCATCGTCAACGCCCGGCTACGATCTGTCAAAGCAGCCACTCACCAGATTCGGATCCTTCATCAGAGACAAGAACGATACAACGCTGGCCGAGAGGACTTCGTCGAAGGCGGAAGCCTCCGCCGGGAAAGTGAACTTCACCGCTGTTGTCCACCGCCAATAAGTCCTGGTGGCCAAGTCTCGCAAGAGGCATCTGAGCTCACCTGAAACAACAGCAGCTCGAATACCAGCCTGAGGGTCTTGCAAGCGTGCTTGGAGTTGAGGCAAGAACTTTTGCGGCTCGGTCAACGTGATCTTGCCCAAGCACTCGGCGGCAATGTTGCGGCTGGTCTCGGTCTGCTTCCAGTGGTCACGGATGGGCTCGTTCTCCTTCCATGCCTTGTCCACCCGCTTGTCACGCTCCTTCTTGACGTCCGCGGCCGCATTGGCGGGAGGAGCAGCTTCCGGTGGCGGCGGACCATCCACAGCGCAAATAGAGAAAAGCGGCGGCCAGAGGGAGTCAGCCGTCGAGGCCAGGTCTGAGGACTGCGCGTGGACGATGAATTCTTTGAGGGCCTGCAACGAGAGGGCGCGTTGCTTGTCATCAGCCTTGGCAGCGGCGATCTGCGAAACGATGGCGGTGACCAGCTTGGGGCTGCCGACAGCCAAGTTGCCGAGAGCGAAGGCGGCAGCAGACCGAATATCATCAGTCGAGCCGGAGAAGTGGGCGAGGGCAACTTTGAAGGCCGCCTCGGAGCCGGTGTACGAAGGGACGCGCCCGATCTCGCCCAAAGTCAACAGCGAGAACGCAATGGTCGAAGGCGAGCTCTTGCTGTTGTTGGCGCTCTTGATACAGTCGGCAGCGACCGAGTCCACCAAGTTCGGTGCGTTGAAGACGACGGAGCCGATGCACTTGGGTCCAGCCTTTGAAGTCGACTTCTTCAAGGTCTCCACCAAAGAAGCCGCGTCAAAGCCGGAGCCGGCCAAAGATCCAAAGAAGTCCAACAAGGCGTCCAGAGTGTGGCCGGTCTGGACCAAGGGCGAGTTGACAACTGCCGAGAAGGCGGGCAGAATGGTCTGCTTGAAGGTGGGCAAGCTGATGGTCTCTTTGGGCTTGGCGACCACCAAGGCGCGGACGGCCGAGATGGCAGAGGGCAAGAGCGGCAGGTCGTCGGTGCTGATGAAGGGCGCAATGTTGGTCAAGGTGTCGTCGATGGTGGCCTTATCCAAAGCGGGAGCGGCGACCTCAATCAGAGGAGCCAAGGAGTTAGAAGCGTCAGCCTTCAGCACGCGGTTGTTCTGGCGCAAGAAGGACACGATGTCGACCAAGACGTCTTTGACCCAGGCCGAGAAGGTGGCAGAGCGAATGACGGGCGATCCGGCCACGCGAGCGATGGTGCGAACGGCGCAAACTCGGGTGGTCTCCTTCTTAACGGCGTCCTTGAGCAAGGCCAACGAGGAGGCGACCTCAGACGACAGGCCGTCGCCAACGTAGAAGAGGAAGTCGCCCAGAGTGACGACAGCGCTCTCGCGCACTTCTTGGTCAGCGCCGGTTGCGTCGAGCAGCTTGGACGTCGATTTCAAGAGCGGCGCCAAAACGGTGGCAGTGCGGGCGTCGATGGGCGTGACGTCGGTTTCGCCTTTGGAGACCGGGCGCACGCTCTTGACCAAGGCCGAGATGGCGACGAACGAGGCTGAGGCGATCTTGTTGAACTTATCCTCGGTGCAGGCCGCCAAGCTGGGGATCAAGCTGGACTCCAAGGCAGGGCCGAAAGTGCCGAGCGGGTGGGTGTCGAGCAGCTTGGCCAAGAAGTGCAAGACGACAATTTTGAGCGAGGTCGAAGTGCCGGCGGAGGAGTCCAAGTTGGAGCTGGAGCTGGAGAGGTCCAGAGCGGCTTGGATGCGCGAGCACAGCGGAGCGACGTATTCGTCCAGTCCGCCGTTCAGCACCTTGACCAAGACGTCGAGCACGCCGACGCCGGCCTGGGTCTGGGAGATCTTCTTTTGGGAGAGCTGCTTGAGCAAGGCCTTGCAAAGCGAGCTGGCCTGGGAGCGCAAGAGGGCGACGGGCGTCTCCTCGACGGTGGGCGAAGCGACCATGTTGCCGTTGGTCTCGCCGCGCTTGCGCTTGAGGGTGTTGGGGGTGTCCTCCCTGGCGCTGCGACTAGAAGAAGCAGGCGAGCCGGAAGAAGGGCCGGCGGCGCTCTGGTGGGCTTCCAAGCTGCCTGAGTTGACGCCAACGACGGTGATCAAGCCCTTGTAGGTGGTCCAGACCTCAAGTCGGACTGAATCTTCGCGCTCGGAGAAGCGGGCGATGAGCTGGGGCGAGACGGTGCGACAGAAGTAGGTGAGCATCTCCGGGCGGGTCTCGATGGCGGCGGCCAGCAGGCGAGCCGAGGCGCGGCGGACCTTCCACGACACGTCGTCGTCATCCGAGGCGCTGTGGGGCAAAATACTTGACAAGTGATCCACGTTGGATGAGGGAAGCAGCACCCACTCGTCAGCGTATTCGTCCTCGTCGTCCTCGCCGTCCATGTCCACATCGTCGTCGTCGTCGTCTCCACCAGCAAAGTTCTGTAGGGAAGAAAAGTCAAACAGTCAATATGACTAAAGGAGACGCAAAACCTACAGGGTCCCACGACAGCAAGGACAAAGCCAAGTCGACGGCGCTTCGGACGTGGGCCGTGATTTCCTTAGGGCACCTCAGGACCAAGCGCTCTAGGGTCTGTGAGCACGATCAAGGCAAAAAGAGATGAATTAAGAGCATCAAATGTAATGGGGCGAACGAGCTCACCATCAAGACGGCCTCTCGGGACTCGGTCAGAGCGGCGTTCTGCTCCTCGTCGCCCGAGTCCTCGCCCATGTCCTCGTCCCCTTTGGAGACCGCGGCGACCGCGGTGATCTTGGGCACCAGGTTGTTGGTGTTCAAGTGAGGGCCCAGCTTGGTAGGCGCCCGCCTGTCAACGACGAACAACAAGATGATCAGCTTCCGAGGCTGAAAATTGGAAGGGATGTCCACTGACTGAGCGATCGAGCCAACCAGCGTGACCGCGGTCATGGTGTTCTTGGCAGAGGCCTTGGGCTCCAGGCCGGGGTAGACGACCGCCTTCAAAACCTCGACCAGCAAGGTGTCCGGCTCGGGCGGGGTGGCAGCGATCAATTGGGCTGTCCGTGGGACGTGCTTAGTGCTTGCTCTTGTATCACTAAGGGGAAGGCATAGACGAACCCAAGGCTTCGACAGCGCGCTTGCGGACGGTGGCCTTTTCAACTTTGAGCAAGGGCAGGAGGCTCTTGAGCGAGCTCTGCTGCAGGTCCAGGTCGGCGCGGATGCTGTCCGTTCATGAATACATCGCTATAAGGTATAATGTCAACTTATAGAGGGACGAGGAGGGACGGACCTGCTCTCGAAGCGGGTGAAGATCTCGAGCAAGAGGTCGGTGGTGTTGAGCATGGTCTCCTGGGTGATGGCCTTGTCGTCGAGCTGCTTGAGCAGGCTCGGGGTGAGCTTGGCGCACGCGGACTTGGCCAGGCTGGAGCCGGGCTGGATGGCCTTGATGACGGTGCGCAGGCCGAGGTTGGCAATGTCGCGGAGCTGGTCGTCCTTGGGGGTGGCGGACAGCTTGGTGAGGGACTCGATGATGAGCAGGAGCTTCTTCTCCGATACCTTTTCGACGAGCACGCCAATCCTGGGTTTGGGGCGCCCGCCTGTCAGAACCAAAGCGCATGAAACAATAAAGGGTCCAAACTCACGCTTTCACGGCCTGGTTCTTGACCTCTGCACGTTCCGTCCGAAGCATTAGCTGCTGTACAGATAATAGCGTGTAACAGAGAGAGGAGCGTGCCCGAGTTGGTGTCCTTGAGGAGGGCGAGGATCTGGTCGACGAGCTGGCCCTCGACGTTGCCGTCCAGCGCAAAGTTGGGCTTGGCCATCTCCGCGGCGATGTCGTTCAAAGCCATGAAGCGGAAGTCGGCGTCGACGTCCTTCATCTTGGCTATCAAGCCCGTCACGCTGCAATTGCACCCCTCAACATAAGACCTCGCCTGTCTGTGATTTGGAGGGAGAGCGCTTGCCTGTACGAGTTCCTGTGGGTTGTCCAAACACATCAGTGATTGCAGCACTAAAGGCAAAGCAGGGACACCCACGCCATTGTGCGAATCCCACTGACTGACAGCTGTGCTCGTTCGAAGCGAAGAGCTGATGATCGCCTGCTCGTTCTTCGCTTACGTCCAACTTCACGCAACTTGTGCTTGTGACTTCTACATCACTCCAAGGCGCGCCTCTAGCAGCCATGGCTTGAGAGCGCTGAAGCCAAAGCGAGAGACCGCTGGCTTGGGGCAGCCGACGACTGAACCGGCTCTCGAGTGTCTCATTGGCCGTTGGCAGCCCGTTCTTACCCTTCTCAATCTCTTTCAACCATCTCATATACATCAGGCGACCACCTCCAAGTCGATTGGTGGCCAAATGCTGCCCAGACCATCCCTGCCCGGCTTCGCGTTCGCCATTGCCCTCCCACTTTCAGCCGTTGTGCTTCGAGACGCCTTCCAGCACCCCAAAGCCCTCGACCCAGCGTCCAACATCCTCTCCATCATCTGGCACCTCAGGCTCAATGGCTTGTTCTGGCTGTACGCCTTGGCGTGCTTCTTCATCCCCGGCCTCTCCAACTCGCTCGCTGCCGTCCCCCTCGCCGACTCCGGCACGGGCATCTTGGCCGCTTTCGTCCTCTCCCTCTACTGCCGCCCCTTCTTGATTCCCGCTTGCTGCGTCTTCTTGGCGCTGGTCTACTATGGCCAAGTCTTCTCGAGTGCGCACTTCCTTCCCTTGCCTCTGCCATTCAGCTGAACCCTGTCCAAGCAGTGAAACTCGATCTTGGTCTGAAATTGGACGCCGATGAGCCCGGCGCCATTCTGCCAGAGCACAGGCCAGCAGTCGGTCCAGAACAGTCGGTCCGCCAAGCTCGTCAGAACTGGCCAGACTGCCTCCAACCCTCAGCGAGGGGATCCTTCTTCTACGCCGACCGGGCGGACCGGGCGTTTGAGAAGCACAGGGCCAAGCTGGAGGACGCCATGAAGCGCATCGAGCAGGACGGGTGGAACGAGGACTGGAACTTGGCCCAGGTCGGCGCCGTGCCCAAGCCGCACGACCCCGCCGAGGTTCGGGAAGCCACCCCGACCTCCAGAGCGAAGAGGTACCAGGAGCTCAGGCTGCTCTACGACGTCCTTTATGGCGTCTACTTGCAGGCGAGATGGAGGAGCCGCTGGCCCAACTTTGGTGAGTGGCGTTGGCTTCCCACATCTGACAACAGCTCAGATGGAAGGGTCGATGGCCTACAGACATCGACTCCGAGATCGTCATTGGCGCCAGTGAAAAGACCACCGTCCTTGGCCCGCTCGAGGATCAGCTCAGACGAGAGCGGCTCTTCCGCCAGTTTCCTGCTCTCCCAGACCCCTTCAACGACCTCATCCCGGAATACACGAACTGGAGGAACCAGTCCCACCTGGCCTTCCACCGCGGCTTCCGGAAGCGGGAGATGGCTCGATGGGCCGCCACGGCCGAGCTCAACGAGCCCGCCAACTTGGCCCAAGTGCGCGCGCTCCGGCTGGCCGACCTGGAGGCCAAAGAAGCGTTTGGGTTCCCCAACAATGCCGACGTCAAGCCACTGGCGGCGATTGCGGAGGACGTGGTGGCGGTTCGGCAGGTGCAAGCGGCGGCAGCTGCCCAAAAGCAGCTGGAGGAGGAAGCCGCCGTCCAAAGGCGCATACTGGCTTCCCGAACGAGGGACAGGCTTAACGCGGCGAGGCAGAAGGCGGACGAAGAGCGGAAGGTGCAGCTGGCCAAGATCAAGTGGGAGGAGCGGAAGAAGAACGTCCTGGTTGAAGCCCAGCTACACCTCGCTGGCCGCCAGCCCATCTTGCCTGTCCGACCCGCCTTGCTCCAGTGCCCGTCTGACAATCCGCTGCTCTTCTACAGCGTCTCCGAAGCTGGCGTGCCTTGGGTCCGGCGGCCGGGCAAGAACGACAGCTTCTACGAGAAGCGCGCCATGGCCTTTGTCCAGCACCAGGCGTCTAAGGGGCTCTTGCCGCAGTACGAAGGGCCGGAGAAGACGACCGTCATTTGGCCCGACCACTACGCGCCACCGCTCGGCTTCAGCTTTCGCTTTCTGCTCTCATCCTCCAAGAAGAGGCGGTCCACTTTGTAGAATCTCTGCAGTGCGCTCACTTGTACTCTCTGTTGTTGTAGGGTCACGGTTTGTTATGCATTTCTCATCTGGCGACTTTGACGGCCTTGACTAAATGCCGTTCGCGCGGTAGGGTACTCTATGCTTTGAACAAGAGAGGAAATGAAGTTGCCAGAGCTGATTTCAGCGTCTTGGCCGGTTGTTCGGATGAAGATGATTATTGTGGTAGCCTCCGATCTCTGTAAATCAACAGAAGTCAGAGAGCGCGCTGACGTTTGGAGGAAAGTATACTGACCGCACTGGCAGACAGTCGTATCAGCCTCCCATGTAACCGCGTCCACCCAGATCTTGACACCGCAAGACTTAATGTATTGCTGCCCTTCGCAAAATTCGTAGACATAATGCCAACTCCCTAGATACTTCGCTTCGATGTGGTCAACCATCATTGGATGTCCCGGCGGAGGAGTTTGCTTGCCAACCTGTCGACAAGGGACGAATTGCGTAGCAGAGGCCAGAGCGATATAGAAGGGTTGCGACGGCTGGGCCATTGCTGTATCTTGTTGCTTGGGTCGTTCACCAGCTGCTTCACGTAAGTGAAAAGACGAAAGGGGACCAATAAAGCAAGGAGGAGAAGGGGGTGAGGAGGGAAGAGGTAGAGCGCAACGCCTTTATATAGTGGGCAAACAAAAAGGGAAGGGGTACACGCTGTTGAAACATGTCAAACCAGGCTGTTCGTTCTTGTTCGTGTACTGTACAGACAGACAATACACTGCCCCCTTTTGGACTTTTGGGCATAGTTGGATCCAAGCGTCGAACAGGCCCGTATGGGTATCCATATCGAGCCTGCTCTCAATCAGGGAGGATCTTCTCGAGCCGGGCTGCGACATCGTCCACTTCCTCTGGTCCGATAGAATGCCCCAGTCCTACTCTAAACAGTATGAGGAAGTCGAAGAAGGCAGGTCCCAAGGCGAGAGCTCACCTTCATACGAGCGAAAGTCGACCTCCTTCACCCCGACCTCGTCGCGCAAGAAGTCCTCGCTCTTCTTGCACCAGTCATACCGCAAAGTTGCATCGTCCGTTCCGTGAGCCAAAAAGAAGGGCGTCGCCTTGGCCGCATCCGTCGCCATCTTCCCTCCTCTGTTCAGACGAAAGCCGGGAAACCAGCGAAAGACGAAACGAACAGAAGCAATCCGATCCTGCAATGGGCAGTAGCCAGACAGACCCAGGAATCCAGCAAAGGTGTGCTCAGAGCGCAAGGCAACGAGCATAGACAGAGCGCAGCCTTCGAGCCCGGAATCAACGACAAAGCCCAGAAGGCGAGGACCAAGAAGAGCCACCTTGAGAGATACCACCGAGAACGATTCGATCAGGTCCGATGTCTTGTAGCTCTTTCGTCAACACCGCTTCGAGCTTGGTCGCCGACTCCAGCATGCCCGCTGCGTCTTCCTTTGCTTCGATTGAAGCCGTCAGACTCGGCCCTGTTCCTCCCATTCAACACTGTATCAGGAAAGTTGCAAAGGGCAGCGCCTACCTCTAAAGAAGTCGAACCAGGCCGTCTAAAGCGGTGAAGGATGCGCGGTCAGCCCCAAACCCAACAGAGCATGCGAGCAAAAACTCACCATGGAAGACCGGCCATGGATAGTCACGCGTCTTCTAGGAGCAGCAGGAAAGACCCATTTGATGCCGGGCTTGTTGGTGAGGTTCAAATAGAGGAAATGAGGGTAGCCGCCCGGAGAGTCGCCGAGCCCGTGGAGGAAGACGACGGTCGCTGTGTGCTCGCCTGTTGGGTGGATCACTTTGACCTCGAGCTCTTCAAGCGCATCTGGACCCTCGTTGGAGTCTGAGCTGGACGAAGACGAGTCGGTGGACGGATAGGGCATTTTTAAAGGGGGTGTGGAAGGGAAGAAGCGGGCAAAGGTTGAAGAACAGGGTCCCGCTGGCCACGGAAATGTGAAAAGAGCAACAGCTGAAGAAGCGATGGGGAAGGGAAGCGAAGCGAAGCGAAGCGGCAGAGTACAGACACAAGCCGCAGCACTTTAAAGCAGAGTCGACGTCCGACTCCGCTAAGCAAAGCGCGTGCAATTGGCCAGCAAGAGGGCTGAATGGAATGCAGGCAGTCTCCTTTAGTTGCGAGCGTGACACTCAGATGGCCGTGCAAAGCAAGAAAGGCCAAATCGCTGTCATCGGCGCTATCGCCGACGAGGGCCGAAGACGAGGTCGAGCTGGCATCGAAGCTTGGAATCGCTCGATGAGTGGCGAGCCGCCGGCCAAGCGTCTGCACATGTCCTTCAACTCTGTCAAACCTGCGAGCCCGAGCAGCCCGCCGAAGAAGCAGCTGGGCATCGGCAATGGCTCGCCCGGCTCGTCGTCCTCAGCACCGGGCTCCTCCCGCAAGCTGATCATCAAGAATGCCAAGTGTAATCGCCACTGCCTAGTGCTATTGTTGGTGTACACTAACGATCAAGCGACAGCCCGGCCCACTGCGCCCTCCGCCGAGTTCAACTCGCAATCTTTGGCCACCTTCACTCGCTCCATCCGCGCCATCCTCGCCGTCCCCCCAGAGCCAGTGCCTGAGTCTTTACAAGCCCTGTATGCGCTGTGTGAAGGCTGCGTGTCGGCCTCAGACGCCAAGTCGCCAATGGCGCAGAGCTTGTATGACCGAATCAAGCTCGAGCTGGAGCGCAAGGTCGTCCAGATCCGCGCCCGCCTGCTGGCCGCCGCGTTCGACGACGAGTGGCTCAGGGTGCTGGATCAAGAGTGGAAGACGTTCACAGAGCAGCTCGGCATGGTCCGGTCCATCTTCTTGCACTTGGATCGCACGTACGTCTTGCAACACAAGAGCTTGCTGTCCATCTGGTGCGTGCGGTTCTTTATTCGACAGCTTGATTCAAAGCTCAGATCTCTGCCGTGGCACAGGGACTTGGGGTTGGACATGTTCCGCTATCATGTGGTGGAGCACGCCGAGCTCGCTTCGAGGGTGACCCAAGGCCTGCTCGCCTTCGTCTTCAAGGAGCGGCAGGGCAACGCACTCCCACGCACGCTCTTCAGCTCCATCCTCTCCTTGCTCTCCTCCCTCTCCCCGATCTGCTACACCACCTTGTTCGTCGCCCCCTTCCTCGACTCGTCCGCCGCCTTCTTCAAAGACGAGGCCGACCGGCTCATCAACATCGAAGCCATGGACGAGGCCGAGTACCTGGGGCACATCCAGCACAGGCTGGAGGAGGAGGCCGAGAGGGCGGAAATCGGCCGGTCCATCTCCGCCGACGCCGCCTCCCTCCGCGGCCAGATCTTGAGGGTGGTCGAAACCCACCTCATCACCCAGCACGTGAACGACGTCCTCATGGGCCTGCCGACGTTCTTGGACGAGGCGCAGATGGGCAACTTGGCCACCCTCTATGCGCTGTTGGCTCGGGTAGGAGCGCTAGGAAGCTTGAGGCCAAAGTTGCAGGCATATGTCGAGGTGGGAGAATGAACACCCTTCCCTTAAGCCAGTGTTTGACTTATCTTGTCTGGGGGCCTGCTACAGAAAAAGGGCGCCGAGTTGGTCACCGATCCGGCACGGGACGCCTCGATGGTCGATTCCCTTCTGTCCTTCAAGAGCAAACTAGACCAAGTTCTGGCTGGGCCTTTCTGCGAAGACCAAGAGCTGGCGTCGACGGTCCGATCGGCTGTGGAGGTCTTCATCAATAAGAGGCAGGATAAACCGGCCGAAATGCTAGGTCGGTGGCAAGCCAACTACCTCATCAGAAAGCCTCTGATGAAATCCGTTTTCCGGTCCACAGCCAAGTACATCGATCAGAAGATGAGGTTGGGCAACAAGGCTCTGTCCGACTCGGACCTTGAAAAGGTGTTCGACCAAGTCTTGTTCTTCTTCCGCTTCACCCAAGGTGCGTGATCGCCTCCATTGTTAAGATACACTCTTATTCATGGTCTTTCTCGATTATTGCACAGCCAAGGACCTCTTCGAGGCGTTCTACACCCGGTTGTTTGCGAAGCGGCTGCTTCTCAATAAGAGCGCCTCGTCCGACATGGAAAAGATCATGCTCATCAAGCTTCAAAGAGGTCAGTGGATTGCCCTTTGATATTCCATTGGAATATGTCGAAGATTCGCTTGCAGAATGCGGCTCGGCCTTCACTTCAAAGCTCGAAACCATGGCGAAGGACATCGACCTCTCCGCCGACCTCATGTCCGCCTACAAACAACACCGCACTAATATGGACAGCGACGACCCTTTCGACCTCTCTGTCAACGTCCTAACAACGGGCAACTGGCCATCCTTTGGCGGGTCTAAAGTCAACTTGCCACCAGACATGATCAGCTCGCTGGACCGCTTCAAGCGCTTCTACGCCTCTAAGCACTCTGGCCGAAATTTAAGCTGGCAGCACTCCCTAGACCAATGCGTCCTAAAGGCGACCTTTCCCAAGGGCAGGAAGGAGCTCTCCGTCAGCTTGTTCCAGGCACTGTGCCTGATGCTCTTCAACGGCCAACCGCCGGAGACGAAGATTGGGTTCAAGGATATTGTCGCTTTGACTGGCTTAGGCAAGCTCGTTCTCACTTCTAGCCCTTCTGTTTTGGCTGACAGGACACCATCGACTTGCAGAAACTGTGGAAGCAGCGCGCACCATGCAGTCCCTGGCCTGTGGAAAGATCAGAGTGCTAGTGAAGCATCCTAAAGGCAAAGACGTGGACGAGACGGACGAGTTCTCCGTCAACACCGAGTTCAAGGACGACCACGTCAAGATCAAGATCAATCAGATCCAGATGAAGGAAACGGTGCGTGATGTATTTGTCGATCTCGTAGACAGTTTTTGAGTTCACCGCCAATGTCGGTACACAGGTTGAAGAGAACAAGTCGACCACCGACCGCGTGTTTGTGGACCGCCAGAACCACATCCAGCTGGTCATTGTGAGGACTTTGAAGTCGCGCAAGAGGATGAAGCACTCCGAGCTGGTCATGGAGGTGGTCGACCAGCTCAAAAACCGCTTCAAGGTGGAGACTTCGGAGATCAAGAAGGCCATCTCATCCCTGAGTGGGTTGATCTCCGAACCTTTTCACGCTCAGACCAAGTTGACCTCCTCTTTTCAGTCGACCGGGACTACATGGAGCGGGCAGATGATGCTAAAGACACTTAGTACGTCCCCCTTCACCTTACCACCTGATCAGTTCTTAATAGCGACCGCAAACAGCAACTACCTGGCGTAGGAGATCGTCAACGAGGCTCTGATGAATGCAATGTGTACAGCTTGTCATGACTAGTCGTTTCTTGTGAATAGTGTTACACCTTTCTGGCCACGGTGGGCCAAAGTCCCGACAGAACGCTCCCAATAGACTACGTCAAACCTCGATCCATTCTTTCATTCACAAGGTGGTCCAGCCTCCCGAATCAATGGTAGCGTCCAGTTTGCGGGCAACCAAACTGGGTATGGATTGCTTGAGCCAACTCTGACGCAAGTCGTCGTAACGTGCGGCGTGCAAGAACTGTGGCCGGTGGCGCTTGTGGCCCATATCGATTTCGCCATGCGCATCCAAGTACGGCGGGCTCGCGAAGGAGCCGCTGGTGGAGTGGAGGTGGATGATGGCACATTTGCGGACCAAGAAGTATAGCGCGGATGAACCGCCGCAGCTAATTTTCGACTCCGGTCAGCAACGCAATGATAAAAGGCGGTACAGAGAGCAACGCACGTCCACATATGAGTGTTGCACTCGCCGTGCACGGGCTCAATATCTTCGTCACCAGAGTTCATGCAGCAAAAGCTTTGGTGACAGACCGTTTCTCCGCAGAGAAGACAGATCGCTGGATCGCTGGGCACGGTATTGCAGTTCTTGCACACGGTCGTCGTGGACAGGTTGATCAAGTCTTCATAACGCTCGGGCAGCTTGACAAGGCGGTAGGGCAAAGGGTGGTAGAGTGGAGCAAGGAGGATGTTGCTGTGCTTGGAGAAGGCGTTGGCCCGCCGAAGGTCCCCATACTGGCCCGTCCAGATGGAAAGGTGGGAAGCCAACGTTTGCCCGGCTGGCGTGTCGAACGCCGTCGGAGGAACAATCTGCAACTCTTCGATCAAAGCACCAGCTTCGGTGAGCGAGGCCCAGTCGAACGTGGCGGGCCGGTTGTAGGTCAGGCCCATCGCGCGCTGGAGAAGGGCCGCCTGGCGAAGGAACGGGAGAAGAAAGGCGTGCAGCAGTTTGCCCAGCATCATGGGGACGCCGGCCCAGATGTTGACGACATGCGGACCAAGGAAAGAGCCCATGTCGAAAACTGAGAGGAACTGCACGCCGAGTTTGGAGAAGATTGGGTCGACGTCACTGACAGTCTGAACTTGGCCGATGATGGCAGGCGACAGGCTGACGACGGCGATCAGGGTTCGGATGAACTCCAAGTAAAAGGTGAGCGTGACGAAGTGCCGGAAGTCAGAGGGGTCGGCAAAGGCAGCGGCCTCGACGAGGAGGGGCAAGGCGGCTCGACACAGCAGTGGAAACCGAAACGACCGCCTTGCGCCCTCCATCGCCTGCACTGGTGTGAGGCGAGCGGCCAGTGCTTGGGCGGCAAACGACAAGACCTCGGGCCCCCTCCCCGACCCAACTCGTACAAGCAGACCAAGCAGTCGAAGCTGCGAACGAACGACGGTGGTGACGCGCGAGAGGAGCGCTCGAGCGTCGGCGGACGGGGCGTTGTAGAATCCGGCCGAGACTGGGACCTCGCGCGACGCCACTTCCAGAGATCTGAGAGTGTGTGCGATCACCTCGTCTGGCAGATAGTGCTTGTGCGCAGACGGAGCCGATGGTGTGTCGGCAGCCGCAGCTGCCGCAGCATGCACCTCGATGGCCAGCGCCCAGGTGACTTGTTGAATTCGTTCAAGCATCGCCTTCTCGCGCGAGGTGACCCGAGAGTTGTCTACTGCGGTGGCCGGTGGATGAGGAAGCTGTTCCGCGATCCAGAGGGCTTTGAAGTAGCTGGTTCCACTCGTGGACAGCAAAGGCGCGACGCGTCGGTCCCACTCTTGGGTGTCGAAGCCTTTGCAAACGCCGGTGGTCCACTGGATGAGCTCTTGGAGGCGCGTCGGCCCGTCAAAATGTGGCCCTTGCTCAACCTTGTCTTCGTCCTTGTCCGTATTGACAGGGAGAAGGACATTGCCCAAGCTTTTGCAAAGCGGGCAGAGAAATTCACGGCGGCCAAGGTCTTCGGGGTGCTTCCGTGTCGCCTGAGTGGATTGCCTGTTCTCGATGTTCAAGCAATACTCGTCAAAGCAGCTGACGTGCATTATGTGGTCGCACGCGGAGGCGTAAAGACCGGGCTCCACGCCGGCGGGAAAGCCGGGCGTGAGCGGCGGGTGAGCGGAGACGTCGTCGTGGGCGAGGCGCTGCAGAAGACCTGGCGAGCGGTCGACCTTTCGAATGACGCGACTTCCAGAGATGAAAGCCAGGGCGCCAAATTCGCGGTCCTTGCCGGTGTCTTCCTGGCAGACGATGCACATGCCCCAACTCTTCTTCTCCGGTGGTGCGCCGTCCATCTCCACGTCGTCGTCGTCGTCCAACCCTTCATCGAGCGCTGCAGGATCAGCGTAGACCCCGTTCTTGCCTAGGAAGTCCTTCTGCTGCTGCTGGAACTTGGCCATGATCGCAGCCTGGCGGGCCTTGGCAGCGGCCTTTTTCGCATCGACGGCGTCTGTCGGCTTCGGCCCGAGCGTGGGACTCCGAAGCAAGGGCACAGACGGCCCCAATATTTCCGATAGCTTGGCCAAGCACCAGTTGATCTTGGGCCGCAGGTTTTCAGCGGCCTTGCAGATCCGGGCAGCTTGCAGCGCTGAAAGCAGGCTTGGCTTGGCAGCCGGCCAATCGCTGTGGAAGCCGGTCTTCTGGGCCTGCTCCGCGAATGCTTCTGGGGTGTAGGTCAAAGCGAGGACGATGAGCTGCAGGAGAAGGTCGAGCACCATGTCCGTCTCCGAGGTGGTGACAGGGCCCAGGTCGGTTTCGCTGTTAATGCGGTTGATGCCGTGGGTAAGCATTTCCGCCAGCACCGCCGACGAGTAGATGGAGAACAGCGGGTGGAAGAACTCGGCGATCTCGAGGCGTGGTGGCACCCAGACGAAGTCTTTCGGCTTGCCCTCGCTGATGACGCGCATGCACTCGTCTCGCTGGTTGCGGTTGTAGCGAATGTAGTATGGGTCGAGCTCGGAGATGAACTCCTTGTTGAGCGTGTAGACGCCATGGTCGAAGGCACCTTTCGGGGCCCGGTAGGTCCCGACCTCGGCCAAGGTGCGGTCGAAGCTGGTGGCTTCGGCGGTCCGCTCGCTCAGGCGCTTCATGAGCTCGGTGCGCGAGGCCTGGCCCATTGCGAGAGCGTGCAAAACGTCCCGGCGCACCACCTGCTCTTTTGTCATCGCGGTGGTCGTCGTTGGGTCGCCCAAGAGGTTGAGGAGCAGAAAAAGAAACTCTTCAGCCACGATGTAGGCGTGCGATGGATCGAAGCGGTAGTGCTTGACGCGAGATGACTTGAACCACGAGCCCAGCTCGTACCGGCACAGGATCTCGAGGAGGAAGCGGGCGGGTTGGGGGTGCGCCGCGAGCGCAAACTGGATGAGGCAGATGTCCTGTTCGTATGTGAACTCTCGGAGGCCGGTGTCGCGGTAATGCGAGGTTTGCGCTCGGATCATGAAGCCGTTTCGCACCCACAACATGGCCCGGACTTGCGCCATGAAGACCACCGCTGCAGAAAGACAACCATAAGCAAACATTTCGCATAACGTTAGGAGGGGGAGGGAGGCTTACTGCGAAGGGCATCATTGGCAGCGAATGTCAGCCTCGACTCAACAGGCCCGCATTCCGCATCGATCCACTCTGCCAGGTTACTATATGGCGTGTCCTCCGAGATGCGGGTAGGCGTCAACAAGGCGCTGTTTTTGACCACTTCCGCAAACAACCACGACAGCGGGTGGTGGAAGCTGACGGCCGTGGTGGAAACATCGTCTTCGAAGACCTCCACGCGCTCGCCGGCATAGCTGATTTGGCGCGTTGGTAGAGGTTTTGTTTTCCCGGGCGAGACCTCAGAGGTTCGCTTGAAGAGGACCTTGAGCGCTTCCAAGAGATCCGAGGTGGTGGTGGCCGGGTCGCTGTAGGCGGCGCCGACAAAGCGGCAGGTTTTAGACAGGTGCATTGTGAGGTTGAAGGCGGTGATCCAGGTATCGGTCTCGTACTCGACGTGCTGGATGAGCTGCCGCAACTGCGGGTTCATGCCCTCGAACAGTCCGGTCAAGGCAACGAAGATGTCGAGCGTGGCAGCATTCTTAGGGAGCCACTCTTTGGCCGCTTGGGTAGAAACAAGGCGGTTGAAGTCCAGAAAGAGCTGAGAATAGCGCTTGTGCTTGAACGCGGCCGATTCGGGGTCGATGGTCGACCGGTCGATTGAGGTAGGGTGCAAAAAGCGGGCAGCGGTGGCGCTGGTTTGCTCGGAGAAAAAGCCAGCAAGGATGTAGACGAGCATGCCAAGGGCCCCCGTCTTCGGCAACAGCTCTGCGCCGACGCTGGACACGGCGTAAAGCTGGATGCTCATGAGAGCAATCGAGTATTCCGGCTCCCGATCGGTGAACAAATAGCCGAGGACCATTTGCGGGTAATAGGACTGGAAGATCATCCCTATATGCCAGCGCTGGCTTCAGTCCTGGGACGATGGCTATGGAGGGAATAGAGCTCGACGCACCCAACCGAATCCGAGTGGCCCCTCCCAGCGTAAGCAGCGAGGTGTACATCTGCCGCAGCTGCAAGCGCGCCCTCTTCCACAATCGCGTATCATAGCCCAACAAGTGCCGGAAGACAGTGTGGTCGGACATCGACACCCTTAACAGTTCTTCCGCCACCGCTTGCCGAATCTGTGGGTAGGGCGAGCGGGAGATGAGCGCCAGCCAGTCGATCATGAGACCGCAAATGGTCTCTTGGAAGGTGGCGTAGACCGACCGGACCGAGACGGCGAGGTCGATGTGGTTGATGGTTTTAGAGACGGCCATGAGCCGGTCGATTTCTGAGGTGGTGAGCACGATGGCCCGGCCGTACTTGTCGACCTCTGAAGCGTACTCTAGCGCTTCGTGGCGGGTCATGCCCTGGAAGGCGCGCAGGAGCTGGGTGATGACCTGGTCATAGCTGTGCTTTTCGTCGTTCCACAGCTGCAGCGTCCAGGGCCCCGGCTCTTCCGCTCTTGGTGATGTGGGCGGTCGGAGAGGGTTGAAGGTTTTGAGGATGGCGAGCCGATTCTCTGGAGCGGTCGGCGTTTCCGGCGAGTTGTCGAGGATAGAGATGCAGTAGCCAAACGAAAAGGCCGCTGCCAACCTGACGGCGCCAATCAGGTCGTCCGGCGGCGCTTCTAAAAGGATATCGTGCGTCGGACAGGGACATGGAACCTTGAGCACTTCGGGGTCGGAGCACGAGCAGGCCAAGGGGCCCGAGGTGTGAATGTTGAACCAGACGTCGTGGCCCCGGTGGTGCTCGCTGTCAAAGCAGTCGGAGCAGAACAAGGCCATCTCCTTGTTGTGGCAGTCCCTGTACGAGAGCGCGGCCGTTTGAGCGAGGCTCCCCCCATGCGCCATTCAAAACAAGCAAAAGTTCGACGGACCGGCAGCAGTAGACGCAGTCGCCCTTGTCAAAGACCCGCGTGCAAAGGCCAGCGTGCGTATTGTCGCCTGACTTGATCTCGCGGCCGTCAGTGGCGTCAAAGTCGAGGCCGGGCCAGAATTGCGCGGCGTTGGTGGCGAGGTATGGGTGGATGGCCTTGAGCACGTCCTGCCGCAGCCTGGGCGTGAAGGCGAAGGCGGCCCTCTCGCTGGTGAGAGAGTCGATGAAGCTCCTGAGGTCCGCCATCGCCGAGCGGGAGCCAGCGGCAGCAACTGTCCTCGTCCGGCTCCAAGCTGCGACGAAGCTGGTTGGAGTCAGACGTCGAGCTCGTTTCTGCTTTTGGTTCTGCCCTGAGTCCCTGCTTGTCCTGTTTGCATTGCAAGAAGGCCCCTTTCATGGCCCAACAAGGAGTCTTGCGCGGCTTGGACAGCTGCCAGAGTTGTCAAGTCTTGAAAATTGCCACCCAAAAGCTCTACCTCTGTGCAGCGTGCCAGGGTAAGACGTCCTCAATTCGCTGCGAGCCAGAAACTTGATACTGAATGTGGCGTTCGGTCTATGGCAGTTCTCTCGTACTGCGTCCGTCTTTCGTTGTCCTGTCGTGCAGGACACTGTTGATACCTCATGTGTCTCCCGAAGAGCAGGGCGCATCCTTCAATCTAGTGACAGAGCCATTCTGATTTATTTGAGGCTCGTGAAAGCGGGGTCAAGACTTGCGTGCCAGCCCGAGAAGGCCGAATGCCGTTTGATCACAGAGCTCTCAGCGGAAGATCGCCAGTATACGCCAAATATGGCGTTTCCTACAAGAACCAGAGTGGCGCCCGAGTCGCCCAGCGATATTGGCAGCATATCAGTCACTCTGAAGCTCGATGCAATCGACCTGTCTCTGTGCCTCCCTATACACCGCTTCGATCTGGATTACTTCTTCAGCCACCCGTCTCAATTTGTCGACGGCAACGCAGTCCAAGACTATATTCGCATCATTCCCCAAGTCGAAGGGCTATAATTTGTAGATCGACACTTCGGTTGTACCAATTTCATGACGAGCCGGGATGCACATTACATGTAGAAACCTCAGAGGCGACCGCCTTCTCATCGATGCCCACTTTCTCACAACATGACAGATAGAACCCTTAGACGTGGCTGCGAGGCACAAACCAGCGTGCATCGGGTGTGCCATAAGCGGGGGTCTCCTTGAAGATGTCCTTGACGACGGGGATCTGCAAAGGCCAACAGTCAAAACGGGCAGCGGACTTCCAGAAAGGGGTGATTGCTCACATAATAAGCCAGATCGTCGGTCTCCATCTCTCGTCGTCCGACGCCGTTTCCAACCCAGTTGAACTGAGCCGGGCCGCTGGTCTCGCCGTCCATCCTCGTCCAATTGAAGTCCTCCCAACGTGGATCCTCAAGGATTTCATGCTGGAACGTTCTAATTAACGCAGTGCCACTTCAGGCCGAAAAAACTACTCACAAGATGAAGGGTTGTACCTGGCCAGATGGCACGAGCCGGTTTGTCTGTTGTTCCGGCCTTATACCACGCCCTAGAACGAAGCTTTTGTTACCTAGAGTCGTAAAAAACGCAGGAAAAAGCGCATACGAGCAAGAGTCGGCATGGACGGACCCAGCGAGGAACGAGTCCGCATAAGCCATGAGGTTCTCGATAGCCTCGTCCTTGGCGACGACAGACTTGTAGCGCTCGCGCTGGAGCTTCAAGATGGTCTTGACGATGTAGTCGGAAATCTTCTCAATGCCGGCCAAAAAGTCGCCGTTTAGCGAGCTGAGCAAGGGGCCGGTGGGGGTGAAGAAGTTGGGCATGTTGGGGTAGTTGGCGACCATGTAGGCGCGGGGGTTCTCCTTGAACTCGTCGGACTGGGTCGAGAAGCCGTTGAGGCCAATGCAGGGGAAGGGGGTCGAGAAGTTGGTCTTGAAGCCGGTGGCAAACGCCAGGATGTCGTACTCGCGTTCTTGGCCCGCCTCGTCGATGACGCCGTTCTCAGTAATGGAGACGACCTTGTGAGGGACGACCTCAACGTTGGCGGCTTGGATGGCCTGTTTGTCCCTCAAATCAGCGTTGGCCATCAGCAACGCGGAGCTCGAGCTTACAGGGAAGAAACCAGGGCCGGGCGTCGGGCGACGGCAGGCGACAGCCCAGTCCGGGAGGAAGTACTTGAGCAAGTCTGGCCTCTTCTCCAGCTTCTCGCGGGTCAGCAACTCGGCCAAAGCGCGGAAGTCCTTTTGGGTCTGGGAGCCGGCGCGGGAGACGCCCAAGTGGAAAAGGCTGTTGATTTCGGCAATGATGTTGGCGCGGTGCTCTCGCAAGTATTCGGGGTCGTTGAGCAGGCGGTCTAGTTGTTCTTTAGTGTACTGCGCCAACAAGTTTAGTCAATATGCTAACCGCGATACATGGGACACATACGGTAGGATTGACTCTAGCAGGGTCCTCAGATCGATAGCCGTCCATGATGGTGTCCTTGAAACCAAAGAAGCGGTCGCGCTCCGTCGATGAGAACATGGGCGTGATCCAGGTCCTTCAGACAGAGGTCAGAGGGGGTTTCTTGTGAGTAGGTATGGAGGGCCACGCACGAGCTCTTGACATAAATGTCTACTTTCGCTGCTGCTGCTTGAAGGGTCGGCAGGGTCTGAATACTCGAGCTTCCGGCGCTGTTCTTTGGGATGAGTCGCCGCTGGAAGACCTGGCGAGGCCAGAACCTACCCAACGAGCGCGATCTTCTTGCCCTTGAAGTCGACATCAACGTCCCATTCGGCAGTGTGCATGACAGTGCCTTTGAATTTCTTGAGGCCTTCGATGGCCGGGTAGCGAGGCTGGGACAAGAGTCCAGAGCAGTTGATAAAGCAGTTGGCCTCGTCGGTGAACTTCTCGCCGGTCTTGACATCGACGAGTTCGACGACCCAAACGCCCTTGGCGTCGTTCCAAGTGGCGCTGTCTGAGGTTTGATGTCAGCTGGGGTTCGTACTGGATGGAGCGGAACAGCTTCGACTTACTGACTTGGGTATTGAACTTGGCATAGTCCCTGACGTGATACTTTTTGGCCAAGAACAAGGCATACTCCTGCTCGCGAGCGACGTCAGAGAGTGCTAGAAAGGAAGTCAGAAGGAGAGAAGCTCGCCTGGCAATCAGAGCCGGGAGCCTGAAACGACCTCCAGTAAGGGTAGGGCGCTTCTGGGAAAGTGTACCCGAACGATGGCACGTCGCCTGCAAAATGTTTTTTCAAAGCCCGTCCAGTCCTATTCAAGCAAGGTCCCAGCCTACAGGCAACACCAGGATATCTCTGAAAGGCCAGAAATTTAGCCAGAGCCTCTGAACCGCGACGAGATATGGCAAGCTCACGTTGTTCCACCATGTGCCGCCGACCTAGATAGCGAGTCTTCAGTTTGAGGCATGGCGAAAGCACTCCGACAGATGGATTTACCTCGGGGTTCCTGCGAGTTAGGTCCGGTCAGCTTGGCATAGAGCTGAAGGCGGGGTAGCCTCGCACCTCTCGTAGATTTGAAAGTCGATGTTCTTGCCAAACTCGCGCATACGTCCTGTGACGAAAGGACGTTGAACGCATATCGCTTGCACCCAAGAATCATCAGAGACAAACCGGCAAAGTGGATGCCAATCAAGCCAGCTCCGACGCAGATCACACGGATTGGGCGCGCGTCCATGCCGGGCGCCTGAAAGGGCTGGAAACCTGCGTGATTGGACATTTTTGAAGGCTTCTGTGTTGGTAGTGTCTTGTAGAGGGGATGGCCAGGCGTGGATTCTTTTGGCTTTTGAGCGGGGAATGTCCGCCACTCCGCATCGCCGGTAAAAGGTGGATAATCTGCGGTCTACAAGGCACGCCTCGGGCCAGAACTCGATCTCCGACTTGACGCGCAGCAAGACGTGGTGCTACTACTGAGTGACTGTGCAAACTGATAACGATGAAAACTAAAATGTGGCGAAGGGAATGGGCGAAGCGGCTCTTCGCGAGCGACACCGTCGAACAGGTTGCGGATGGAGCACGGGGAAACCCAGAAAAGGCATATGAACACGAAGCGCAATCAGCGCCATTAGTTCTACAACAGACTAGCGGTGGCAGCGTCGAGCGACCGAAGGAGGTCAAAAGCAGGTGCACCAGGTCATCGCTCTTCCGTCGGCTCGTGAACGCCACCGAACTGAGAAGGCACTTTGATGGTATGAAAAAGCTGCAATAGGTGCACGAGGAAGCGCAGAGACTGGCTGCCTTCGAGCTCCGCCAGACTGGGCATCGATGCACGGCCGGGTGGCACGGTGCGCTCAAGCTAAGTGGATCGGCTTGGCCACCGAATCGAGTAGCAAAAACGTCGGCATTCATACAAGCGTCGTTGAGAGCAAGCAAAAGGGCAAACCATAAGCAGTCCGTCCGTCCCCCTGATCAAACAGCTTCGAGGGTGGCAAACCCAGTGACCCCAGTCGACCACTGCTCGCTGGTGCCCACTTGTGCTCCTGCGCCCAGCTACTGCTTATCATTCATGTGTCTGGATATGCGTGCGCTTGGAAGGGCAAGAAGCGAACGGAGCGCTCTGTGAAGCGACGCCTGCCTCCTTTTTAAATAATCTTCTGGCGACTGCTCTGCTGTGACGAATCGACGGTGCTGCGACGCTTGATCGATTCAGCTGTTGATTCTAGCTACAATCTTGTCTTTCAGCTCTTACCACACCAAACGCCTCGCCTTCGGCTGTAAGAGGAAGGCCGTGCTCTCCGTGCTTCTGCTTCGTGGATCGTCTCGTTTCGCTGTCTTGCCCCTTTTCGCTTGCTCTTCTACAACCAATTTCACACACTCTTTAGATGTTGCCATTCGTTTGCGCTGCTGTCGCCATGCTAGTTGCCTCCGCGACGGCTGCGATGCCCAAATTCCGCGTCGAGTGCGCTTTTGCCTTTCTTCCTCCGTTCGAGTCTAGCCTAGCTGAAGCTTGACATTTTGGGGGAAAAACAGAGAATCCACTGGCTCCGCTTGCCAAGGCTTGGACTTTGGAGGCGGTATGTCTAGGCAGAAGTCTCGCGTTGGCGCTGAAACTCAATTCCATCGAGTGCCTCTCTAGCCGCTTGGGTCTCTGTCGACAGCAATACTGGCCTAGCCGGATTTGCCACCCACAAATCCAAAACCGCAAAGTCCCTCGCTGTGCGGGCATTTCGGAAGCGCACCTTACTCGGCTAACGCAGCTGCCCAGATCCAATGGGGCGACGGCCAAGACAATTCGACGGGCCTTCTCACGTACTACTGTGCCAATGGCCATAAGAATCTTCACAAAGGCAGTGGCTGCGCTGTCCCCAAGAGTGGGTGGGTTGTCTCGTTTGCCGTACGGGTAGGCGCGTTGTGACTTTCAGCCCAGCTGCATTATCACGCATTACGAGGTCGCTGCTGGATCGACTTATGAAGTAAGAAGCCCAGCTCATGGCATTTGTCGAGATTCACAAATCGCAAACAGTATCGCGAGTGGAGCGGATTTGGCTGCACCGGAACCGCGTATCCTCCCTTATCGGAAGATGCTTGGGCTGGAAATGTGGCTCTATCCGGCACTCATAACAAAGATTGGACAACAGCCAGCAAGCCGAAGTCCATCCAGGCAAGTCTTGACCATCAACGTGCCTCTGATTCCGAAGTGACCAAGCCTTCGGCAAACAGCTCACTTGGAACATTCCTCAAGATACTACGGGTGGTTATCTCGAAGTAGAGTGCGCTACCGGTCACCTCGCGATTATGCAAGGATCGGGCTGTGTGACCACAACAGCGAAGTACGTCGCTTGTTCTTACCGGCCCGGACCCACCTCACCGTTCCATAGCTGTGGCCTCGTCTCCGCCTCCGCCATCTCTTGGAAACCTTTCGTCTAAGGGCGCCCTTTTCTCCGGTCGGGTGCTCTTCCACTCCGGGCACTGTTGGCACTTTTCGCAAGTTGAATTCGTTGGCGTTTGCGGACCTTGAGATCGCTTCACAGGGACTTTGCATTACTACAATACACTCATTTTTTGAGGCATTGGAAATTGCGCTGTCTTGCAACTTCACCAGCACTCTTTGAGCTGGCAGTGGCAGAGTTTGGCGGCGGCCAAAAAATCTTGCAGAGGACTTTGATCTGCTCTTCGCTGATAATGATCGCCCCAGGCGACTCTAAATTAAGCTTTTGCCGGCGTCTGTCACAAAGCGAGAGCGCCAGTCTCTCCCGCCACCATCAGGTGGCCAGTCCAGACGTCACCGCTTA
This sequence comes from Cystobasidiopsis lactophilus, assembly GCA_001599975.1. Taxonomy (NCBI): domain Eukaryota; kingdom Fungi; phylum Basidiomycota; class Agaricostilbomycetes; order Agaricostilbales; family Chionosphaeraceae; genus Cystobasidiopsis; species Cystobasidiopsis lactophilus. The sequence continues at coordinate 899,385 of BCIO01000002.1, forward strand.
TAATCCATCGAGGCCTGGACTCCCTGCTTTACCAATGCCTCTCGTCTAGACGACCATGTCCCTTCTCAAACGGTACTCGCTCAGCAGACAGGAGAAGCGCAAGAGCCAGGCGAGAGAGAAGCTGGCACTCGCCAATGGCAATCGGCCGACCTCCTCGCCCGGCGATCAGCCTGCAGCACCTTCAGCAGCGACTGTATCCCAAAATGAACCCTCGGCGGACAAAACGGTCGCATCCAAAGGGGATGGGACAGCTTTGGAGTCTCGTTTCCATGAAAACCTCTCCATCGGCAGCGATCTTTCCAAATCGTCCAAGCCCGATGCCTCGCCGTTCAAAGATTCGGAAACGTCCAAAGCTCAGCATCTCGAATCCCTAGTAGAGCCGCTCGCTTATCATGACGGGCGATTTGTCGCCGAGGGGGGCGCCCATCGAAGCCCAATCACATCGCCCGACATGTCTGATGAGAACGGAGCCTCCCATTCGGCTTCTTCATCTTCTGAAGAGGCCGTGACTCCGCCGGAAGGCTCTCGGGCTGCGAGCACTACCGAAGTTGGCTTGCCCGCCCACAGGATCGACCAGGCAACAAAGTCTGACTCGCAAGGCCTGGAGGAGGATCAACCGCTGGTCTCTCAAAAGCCTTCCGATAGCTCTTCTGATGAAGTGGAGCCGGCCGACTCGCTATCACCTCTGCTCACCTTGCTCTGGCATGCCGTCTCACCCGGCCCCAATCCGGATCCCATCCTGGCGACCCTCTCAGCTCCAGCTTCTAGGGTGCTCGACATTTCTTACGACGATTCAGATTGGGGCCGAGCTGTCGAACGCTTCCACCCGGGGGTCAAAGCGGAATATGCAAAGGTGGACCAACCCCTGGCGCTGGACGGCGAGGTCGACGTGGTCAATGCGATCACCACCTTCTCCCAAGTGGCAGCCAGCAAGTGGACGGAGCTGCTCAATGGCGTTTTCAAAGTGCTTAAGCCCGGCGGCTGGCTTCAAAGTAGGTGGCAACCTGCTGCATCTTGCAAGCTTGAAGGTTAAGATGGCTATCTTTGTCGCCCTACAGTCATAGACTTTTCTGGGGTCAACATTTTTGGGCGGCACTCACGAGACCATGCTATTGGCCAAGTGCTGATTCAAGGAGCGATGGAGTGGGTCAATCTGCCTATCTTGTTCCACCGCACTGCTTATGTTCGCCTGGCAAACAGATCTCTCAAGACCTCTCCAGACTCTGGTCTCTCCCAGATCCAGCAGCTCACGCACGCCAAGGTCTTCGAAGCCGGCTTCACCTCGCTCTCTTCTCGCAATGCCAACCTCCGCACCGGCGCACTGGCGGACCCTAAGCTGGCCAAGCTCTCCGTGCAAGTGCTGAGTGAAGCGGTGGAGCAAGCCAGGCAGAAAGGTGTATACGAGCAGTTGGGCAGCGGGTTCTCTTATGGTGGGCACTGGGTGTCGTTCCCGACGTCTGACAAGGGTGAGTGGAGGCTATTCATCTCAGGTCTGCCGTGGTTGAGCCTGTTTTGTATGTCCAACTCACAGGCTGGACCCGAATTATGGGCAACGTCCGAGCGGCTTTGGAAGATGGCATGGAGCAAGAGGCAAGTTTGGCCCCACTTCCTTCTCAGAAGCCCTCAGGCCCGTTCTCACGTTTCTTATTCGACTGGCAGGTGCTTGTGATCCTAGCGCAAAAGCCGATGGCTACCTAATCTCTCATCCACCGACTTGTTGTTGTTGTAAAACCTCCTTAAAACTTATTGGCTTCCTTTATTCGTAATACACCCTTCATAATTTGCGTTTGCATGTAACAAGAGCAAAGAACAAAGGCTTCAATCAAGAGGGAGCTTTCACCGTCTTGACTGTGAAAGTGACGCTCCCGTTGCCTGCTACTTCTGGCGTGACGGTGACCTGCAAGCCAAAGTTGGCCAGGCATCCGCGCATGACTCCTGATGGCCACCAGAGCATCTGCTCATGACTCAGCTCGCCGAAGAAATCTCGTTTCTTGGGGAAGACGGCAGCACGAACCTGCAAGGACTTCTCGAGCAGCAGGTCGCGCTCTTCCGGGATGTCGGACGAGCACGAGATCCGTGTTAAGGGCTTGAACAAGTTGTCGTGTAGCACGAACACGCCGCGGTGGTTGGTCCGCAAGTTGTCACTGTTCGTGGCAATGAGGCTGGCATTCAGCGGTGAATGAAAGGGAGGAGCCAAGAACGAACATTTGCTTGTCGTATAGATACGTCCAGACGTCCTTGCATCTGTTCAAACTGGGATCTCAACGCATCTTAAGAGGAGATGAAGGGAGACGAGACGAACAAGAACTTGACGAGCTCTAGCGAGTCGTAGCTCGGGATTGTTGTTGGGCCCGTCGGCGGTGCTGTGGCCTTAGCGAATGGTGCTTTAGTCTTCGATAGCCTGTGAGATGTACGACAGGTATCAGCTGCCATTCTGGAACAGCTAAATGCGAAGTCGCCTCACCGCTCTGCCAGCGCCCAGCCAATCCGGTAGCCCATCCCGTCCATCCTGTCCCGCATGGCCTCTTTGAGCCCAGATCCAGGCGCGCTCTCGTCCAGCGCAGGCAGCGGCGCCGGCGGGTCGAAGCTGAAGCCCAAGTGGACGTCGTCCCTCGTCTGCTTGAGCCGCTGCAATTGGAATGAGGCCGCCGCTTGGACGATGTCCAGCATCTAACGCGGTGCTCATGAGCATGGCTAGTGCGCAGGTAGAGCAAGGATAGAGCGCGGCGCACTTCGATGGTCAGGTATTCTTGCAGCCGCGCATCCAGCATCGACGACGCCGGCTCAGCCAACGCGGACACTTGCGCCGACACCAGCGAGGCCGACGACGCCCCAGAGCCAGAGCCGAGCATGGACAGGCGCGTGTGGATGGCGCTCATCGTTGATGCCGCTCGAGCTCTCAGCGGGCGAGGTGGTGCTCCGGCCGCGGGTGGCGACAAACAATTGGGAGTAAAATGGACCACAGAGCTCGCTGTTTGCAAGCTGAAGGCCACAGAAAGCTATTGAATCAAGAACCAGCGCTACCGAATGCCCAAACCACAGCGTCTCACTGAGGCCTGTCCCTCCCAACGCCACCCATTCTTCCTCCCGCATTGCTTGGCCTCCCATCATCACATCGCCCTCCTTCCGGTCGATGGCCTGCCCTTCCAATATCCAAAACACCATCACCGACGACCTCCGGCATCAAAACACAACGTCCGGGACGTTCAACCCGACATCTTGCCAGCCATTGAAGCCAAAGCGGAAGCGCACGCCCGGTCTCTTGCGGAAGGAGTGAATGGTCTTGATGTCGCTGCTGGCGCCACTCTGGACCAACGATAGCACTCGAAGATTAGGGAGATGCGCTGGATCCGCGAGCGCGGCTTCGAGGTTGGGGGTCTTGAAGTCTAAGGCGAGTCGAAGGTCGCTCCGAAAGTAAGGGAAGGAGAGCGTAGGGGCGCAAGCAATGGTGAACTCTTCGATCGATGGCGGCAAGTGATCCGAAGCTACACAGTCGCAGAAGAGATCGAAGCTGATGGCAGCGGCTTGGCAAGTCAAGCGCAGCGAACGGAGGAAGGTCATCGAACCGAAGAGGTCGGCGATGTCGTCGACATCGATGGCGAAGAGAAGGAGGTCCAAACGCTCCAGGGCATTCGACTGATCCAGTTTGTCCCGAACTGGCCACCGTTCCTGGCCACTACACGGCACCACGCTGAGCCCGCGAAGAGAAGAAGCGAGCAGCATGTTTTCGGCGCCTCGCGTATCCACATGGTCGAGTCGCAGGGCTGGAAAACACTCGGGTCGCATCGCTTGCACTCGGTGGCGATCGCCCGTGCCCAGCTTCAAAATAAGACATCTGGAGCCTCCCAGCCAAACTCTTGCCAATTGTCAAAGCCAAACATCAACTGAAGGCCTGGTCTCTTGCTGAAGGAATGGATTGATTTGGCGGGGAGCACCTCTTTGGGGCAGTGAATCTTCCGACGCCCCCGCCCCCCAAGTACCCAATCGTAGCCAGGGACATCATAGGTGGCGTAGCCGAGAATAGAAAGTTCTTTCAAGCTGGGAGCCAAAGCAGCATCCGAAAAGTCGACAAGGGGCGCTGGCCGTTTCCAGGGTGGTTGAAACTTTGCGGTGTTGACCGAAAGAGTGTGCACGGAATTGGGGAGATTGTGGGCTACTAGCTGGCAGAATTCGTCCCAGTCGAACAACTCGAAAGTGAGCCGCAGAACGCGCAAAGAATGGTTGGACAAATCGTAAAAATGGCGGTATACTGTCGTGGAAATTTCCAAGTGCTCCACCTGAAGGACTGAACTTATCAGCTCATCCCACAGGTCCGCTTGCTTAAAGACAAGGCGTCGGAGGGAAGGGGACAGCAGCGTGTTGCCTGGCTCCAAGTTGTAGACGTTTGTAAGCGAAAGGGAGCTGAGCTGGAGAGCCTTGACGTTGCTGGCACTGCCGACGCCTGGACTGTCACTAGCAAACCAGAAGTCGGCCAGGTGCACAGATACCAGACTTGGGAAGCGGGCCAGCGGTTGGAAAGTGTCGAACGGGTAGGAAAAGGAAGAATGGGGCTCGCCCGATTGGCAGACGTGTCTAAACGGGCAGACGTGTCTAAAAGAGAACGTTGTCAAGACTGGCAGTCCAATCGCATGTGTTGACTGGGCCGCGTGCAACTCGCGTGAGCTTAGGTCCTAGAAACAAGAGCGTGATCAAGAAGCCCACCTTGAAAAACAGCTCCAGCATGTTTTCGTCCGCAGAGATGTGGAGCCATTCCAAGCGCTGGAGGCTTGATAAGATGGGCAATATCGCCGGCATAATTTCACTGTAGATGTCGAAGTCCTCCGCTTCAACTTCAGGATTGAGTGTTGTCCGGAAGCCCTTGACCAGATTGGCCAACTCATAGCCCGATGGGCCTTGGAAGGTGCGAGTCAATCTCTCCACCAGTCGGCCGTCATAGGGGCGGGTCTGCTCCAGCAATCTGATGGAGGAGTACAGCCGAATGCGCACCGCACGCAGGGTGGCTCGGGACAGGAAAGCCAGCGCTTGTTTTGGAGCGTCCAGGCTCTCGATGATCTTTTCGATGACTTCAAGGGGCAGGTGAGCTTTTTTAGGCATCGACTTTAGCTGCCAGTGGCCGGGAAGACAGGGAGTGGCGAGCAGGAGAGAGGGGCGGACCGGGCTGCAGGAAGAAGAGTGGCAAATTTCGTTTCGAAGGCTCGTGCAGAGGCTTCCACCTTGTGGTGCAACAGGCATGGAGCTAGAGTGCCAAAGTAGTCACATTAAAACGCTCAAATCTCCTCGTAGGGGCCGAGTCGCAGAGCAGAGCCTTGCGACCGAAGCACCGAAGCCCTCCCTATGCCCAGCTCCTAAAATGCCAAGTGCTTGACCCTCCTCGCCCAACATTTGCCCAACGACTGTCGCCTTCAAGCCCCGCCGAAGTTTAAAAGTCCGTACTAGCATCAGAACACGACGTCCGGGCTCTCCAATTCAAACTCTTCCCATCCTTTGAACCCAAGGGAGAACCGCAATCCCGGCCTTTCGCTGAACGAGTGAATGCTTGTGAGGCCTTGCGAAACGGCCAATGGACTCGAAACAGGGAGCAGCGAGAGCTTTTGGAGATTCGGGAGGAAGTTGGGATTTGAGAAGTCGAGCTTGGGTTTGTCGAGGACAGGAAAGAAGTGGGCGGGATCTTCACCCGGTGGAAGTGAGCCGTTCGGATTGGACGCGTAGCATTTGATAGTGAGCTCTTCGACTGCTGGTGGGACGAAAGGGGATGTCAGGTAGGCGCAAAAATTGTTCCAGCTGACATTGTTGAAAGTCAACCGCAGGATCCGAAGGTGGGCCAGGTTTCCGAGGTAAGGGACGGCGTCGCGCTTCCATAGGTACCACCTGAGGACGAGGTCCAAATGCTCCAAGCGCTCCAGCCGCTCTAGTTGTGGCCAGATGGGCCTGGTTTCCGACCAGACGAGGTGGAACGCGTCAAACCGCCGCAACGAAGGCGATAGGAGTAAGATATCAGGGTCAAGTGTGGCCACGGAGTAGAGGTGCAAATTGCGGAAAGAGAAAGGTTGGGCCTGGCGTACTCGCTCGCGGTCGCCCGGCAATTCCGAAAATGTGATGCTTCTGAAGAAAAGCGTTTCAATGGCCGGAGAGAGGGCGATGAAGTCCAAAAGTTGACAGTATGAAATGCCGGAGCCGATCGGATTGAGATGGAATGCCAGGAGCTTTAAGGATGGCAGCCGACCCTGAAAGTTTTGTCGAAGCTGCCGCCTTGGTCAGTTCATCCGTGAGCAATGCACAGGCAAACGAGCTCACCAACGTCGCTAGGCTGAACAAAGCTTTGTTCGAGCAATACCTTAGATTCAGGTTGTCCAAACGCTGGCATTGGTCCAGGATGAAGACAGCCCTCTCATGCAATGTGGCTTCACGGTGACGAAATTCAAGAGTCAAGTCCCGAATCAGGAGTGTCAGAGATGGCTGCTCTTCAAGCGTCCTCATCAGTTGATGATTGGCTTCCGTCAGGCCTCGCGTCAAGTGGACCGTCCTGTAGAGCCGGGCGCGCATCGGATGCAAGTAGGCTTTGCAGAGGAACTTGAGCGCATCCTTCGGATCGTCGAGGAGACCTATGATCTTGCTGACCAGCTCAACAGGAAGGTGGAGCTGGGCCATCGAGTTGACCGAGATCTGGCTGGAAAAGCGGCAAATGCGGACACAGCGTTGGCTTTGAGGCGCAAACGGGCGCCTACTTCCTGCACAGAGGTTGAATAAAGGGTTCAGACACGCCAAAGTCAACATCGAACCTGAAGTTGAGCCTTCAAATGACGGTCCGAGGGCAAGAGGTGGCAACACCTCTCTCGCGCTGACGGCGAACTTGGCCTGTTGTGGTTGCACTTGCACTTGCTTTTCTACACCCTCCCAAGTGTGTCTGAGTGGCTGGAACGCGCCGAGCTGCGAAACATGGCTCTCTCCTGCGAAGCGTCCCTTTGTCCCGCCTGCCTCACCCAGGTCCGAACGCCTTCTTCTGTCTCACACCCACCTCCGTCTGTTCCCTCTTGAGGGTGCCCTGATCCTTGCCTGGCGTTCAAAATGAAGTGGAGGCTATGATCCTGGCTTCCGGCGAACGAGGATGGCTCCGAGCTCTGATGGCTCCAAGCCCTGCCCGACTCTGTTAACATTCTTCTCTGACCATCTTCCTTTAGTCATCGGGTCTGTTCTCGTCTCTCCTATGCTGTGCACTGCTCGTAGGCTCAAGGCGCGGACGAGGAGCAGGTTGGGGATAGCTACAATCTGGCTCATCTATGCGTTGGCGCTCTTGCTCTTCCGGCTTTGCCTCAGGAAGGAACTGGCCATTGGCGCTCCCTCGACGTACTTTTGGTTCTTGGCCGGGTTCTGCCTGCGTTCGTCTCCTCGTTCTCCCTTCATCAAGTTGGACGCGAAGCCTGATGGGAAGTTTGAGGCGCAACAGTTCCTCGAGATTGCATGCCGAGACCAGACGACGAAGAGGCCTGGAGGATCAAGCGGGCCAAGTCTATGGCTTCCAAGACCATGTCCGACGAGCGCAAGCGGGCCATGGCGATGGAGAAGCAACAGACCGAGGAGCTCCGGAGGGACCGGGCTCGGCAGATGGCCTTGCAAGCCGGCCGAGAAGATCCCCGGCAGTGGCAAACGCTGCACTCCAAGGAGTCTGAAGAGAGGCCTCCGAGGCGCCGGGATGAGGAGGAGGAGGAGGACTTTGAAGACGAGGACGAGGATGAGGAAGATCCCAGAACGCAAGTTGTCCGCGGCTTCTCGGCGCCCAGGACCAAGCTGGTCCAAGCCTCTTCCAAGTTTGCCGCCACAACTTCTCCCGGAGGAGGTGGCGGCGGAGGGGCCTTGCCTTGGGGCAAGAAGCTCAACTCTTCCCCGGCGCCACAGCTGGCCGACGACTCCCCTCGATCTCGGCCGCCTCTAAGGAGGATGTCGATGCTCAGCAATATGTTCAACCGCAAAGACCAAGAAGCGAGGGAAAGGAAAGCCGCCAAGAAGGAGGCGAAGGCGGCTAGGAAGGCGTGGGAGAGGGAGGAGGAAGCTCGGATGAGGGAGGAGGAGCAGCTCGAGATTGAAGCCGAGCAACGAGCTAAGGAAGCCGAACTGGAAGAACGGGTGTGTTCGTCCTTCAGCCATATCTTACCCGAAAAGGCTCACGAAGACGCGACGGCAGGAAATGGCTCTGGCGCAAGAGAGGAAGCGGCTCAAGATGGCTCGTCAGCGCGAGAAGCAGCGCCAGCAAGAGACTTACGATGTTCTCGAGGCTGCGCAAAGGGAAAAGGAGATCGCCGCCCAAATGGCTGAAGAGGCGATGGAGCGACAGATGGAGCTGGAAGAGCACGCTCGGGCAATGGAGAAGCGCCGGCGAAGGGAAGAGAGGCAGAGGATGGAAGAGGAGCACCAAGCGCAGCAAGAAGCGTACGAGCAGGAGATGAGGATGCGCCAGGAGCAAGAGCGGAGACAGCACTACGCCCGCCAGCAGGAGCAACAGCAAATGTCAGCTTATGCCCGAACGCCTCAGATGATGATGAGGTAAACTACCTTTCTGCACTATTGGAACATACAAGCTGAGAGTTGTTTGCCTTTAGACCTCAGATGCAACCGAGTGAGTTGCTTGCAAAACCTGTTTTATTCTCTAAATGTCCCTCAAATATTGCAACGCCCAGGTATGCAGCAGATGTACGCACAGCAGCGTAAGTTGTCCCGTCTTGTTATTGAAAGCGGACATTGGCTGATATCGGCCTTCTGGCGACACTACAGAATACGCGCAGCAGCAGAGCATGGCCCGATCGATGCAGCCTCAGTACATGCAGCAGCGTCCCGCCTATGTTCAATATCCACAGCAGATGTATCAGCGGCCTTATGGCTACTAGCTGCAAGCAGCACTCGCTCGCTCCTATCAAAAGTAAAACCTTATCATCGCTTCATGTGGGCAACAAGAATGGCTTTGTGTAGATGTATAGATTCGCATCTCTTCATTTGGGCTATCAAGGACGCTCAACGCCACAAGCCCCAAATTCCCTTCTTCTTGGGCTCCGGAGTGGCCGTCTGTTGAACAGCTGGTGCCTCAGCCATCTCAACATCCGCTTTCACAGCCTCCACCACTGCTTTTGCTGCTGGCGCTTTGAACGCAGGCGGAGCTCCGCTGGCACGGGCGGCAATCTCTGGCAATCCTAGCTCGGTGACATAGTTGAAAGAGATGTCAAAGACGACCGCCTTGGGCGACTTGGTCTCGCTGAGCGACAGGGACGAGAGGTGCGCCTCTGGAGAAGCGGTCTCCGGTGAAGTCGTGAGCTGATACCACGCCTTGATGATGTCCTCGCGCTGGGTGAGCAGACTTGCTTCCAAGCTGGCCAAGTCCTCCGTCGTCACTGGCGGAAAGTCCTCGCTCGTGTCTTCGTGCGGGATTTCGAGTGAAAGTGCCGAGCGAGCCTGGCGGTGGTAAAGAGAGGCGTGATCGTTAATTAAAGCCGCCTTGTCGTGCGACTTGAGGATGTTGTACACCATAGCCAAAAAGTAGCATCTGTTTCGAGTCCTGATGAGTCTAGAATCGAGGCACTCAAGACAAAATGATCGTACTTTTGAGTCCTAGCAAACTCGATCTGCGTCTCGATCTGCGCGGAGACCTCCAAATCGGCCTCCACCAAGCCTAAGTCCCGCAGCTGCTCGTAGCTGGCCATAATGCCCTCCAGCAACTTTATCGTCGTCGCCAAGCTCCTCGCCTGCCTCTTGACAGACACCTTTGCTGGCCGGGTCTGAGGGTTGGCCTTGGTCGTGAGCTTTTGCTTCGTCTTCTTGATGAACTCCATATCCCGGGTGATGCGTGCTTTCAGAAAACGAAACAAAATGAAGTCGTGGGCCTGCTTCAGCGGGACGGAGGCCTCTTGGAAACGAGCTGAGCGAGAGCGATCCAGGGCCACCTGCAGATCTGTGAGCTGCCGAGGTCATCTTCGAATTTACGGCGGAACAGCGCTCACAGCGTTATCCTCAACCAAACGACGGGCAAGATCTTCTGCCTGGCCAAGAGCTGTCACCTTCTTCTCAAGTGCGGTGAGCGACAGAGTGTCCGGCAGGGCTATCGCCTGCGCCACGGCCTTGGCGAGGGAAGGCGTGGTGATGTTGATCGTCTGAGACTTCCACTTGTACTGGGTTTGGAACTGGGAAGCGGCGGAGGCGAGCTGCCCTAGGTCCCGGGTGAGGTCCTGCACTTGCGGCTCGACTTCAGAATCGGCTCCGGGCGTGCGGCTGCCTGCCCGGTGCGAGACGATGCGCAGCATTTGCTCCACGTCTTCGAGCTGCTCGTAGGCAAAGCCCTGGCTGGACACCAGAGGCGACTTTTGCGAGATGGGGTTGAGCAGGCGCTTCGCGTTGTTTAAAGGCGCAAACGCGAGGTCAGCCGATTTGGCGTCGCTCTTTTCGAAGAAGACGCTGCCTTGCAAGTAGAGTCGGTAAGCTGCTGCTTCGGACAGCGACAGCACGGGAGCCTTGTTCTGCCGGAGCAGCGATTCGAGCAGAGTGGCATGCGCCAGCGCTTTTTTCAGCCTTTGGACTAAACGCTGCCGGGTCTGCGACTTGGACGTGACAGTTTTCGAGGTCGCGATCTGAGACTTGAGTTCTTGTGCGGTCGCCCAGCTGCGCTCGGCCTCGTTCAGCACTAGCAGGTAGTGCCTACGTCCGTGCCAAAAAAGTCAAGTCAGACGACCCGTCCCAGAGGGCTTTTTGAAGAGCTTTGGCCCACCTGTTATCGACTTTGTCATCCACACTAACCTGCTTCTTGGTGAACTGCTTGTTTCGCTTGCTCTTTTGCTGCAGGTTGGTGGCCTTTCTCAGCTTGGAGACTTGCGCCGCGCAATGGTGCGCATATTTCGAGTAGTCCGCGTTGTTCAGGCCGTACGTCGCCCGTCCGCTGCTGATGGTGTGGAAGAGGTTGAAGCTGCTCATCGTTGACAGAGCTCTCGGCGGCGCGAGGGCAAGGTCTCCTTGGAGCCTGGCTCAAGCCAAAAAGTCACAAAATTGTGGTGCGACTTCGGGGCCTCTATTTGGGTGCTTTCAACATTCAAAGTTTCTGTGGAAGATGTGTGTGGAAGCACCATGCGCCAGGGAGGCAGTCAATGACTCGAAATTCTGTCCTGCGCGCCCTCCAAGTTGCCACCTTGCGATATTCGACGCCCCCTTGATGCCCTTTCCCCCGCTCTTTGGACAGATCGCGACAAAACATCTGAACATAGTCCGGTCTTAGTCTTCATTTTATTCATCCTGGAAGCGAAGAGTCTCACTCGACCTGTGCATATCAAATGTTGGGGGTGGCCGGGTTCTGAGTGCCAGCCACTGAGAGGGCGGAGGCTTGTTTGACAGCGGTAATGGTGAATTCGTGATAGCCGGAGAAGTTAGAAGGTTCGTGACTGAGCGTGAAAGCTGGAGAAGTGGTGCAGAACTGCTCAATGTTGGCCTGAACGGTGGTATCGCTCGACACTGGGTTGGCCATGTATCCAATATCGACGGACTGGAGGCTTTGTGGGGCGTCGTAGGAATAAGGGAGCTGAAAATGATGCGCAATCTCTTCCATCAGCCCCACGAGGTGGGCTTTGTTTCGGTCGGCGTCAATCTTCAGGTGTTTGACGGTGCCAGGCAAATCAAGTAAAAACCGCCGGAAGTCTCGGCGCACTGCCTCTGCTCCACCTGATGTGATGAACATGTATGAGATTTGGGTTACACTTGTCCAACTTTTGAGATCACGCCAGTAGTCGGGTCGGTGGTCCGCAACATTGCGAAGATCGGCGATGGCCAGATAGCGTGCAGGCCAAAGTTGCTTTAAGAACGGTGGCGAATGGCTCATTCGTCCCAGTCGAACCTGAATAGAGGTGTTCGACGAGCTTGGAAAATGTTGGTGAAGTGCGACCAAATCTTGTGGACAGGCCGAGACGTGGTCCAGACACCAGATCAAGTCTCTTCTCCGCAGAGTGACCCAAAAGGAGCTACCAGGGCCGCTGAGTTGACAATTGAGGTCTGGCTTCTCGCTCAAGCCTTCCAGCAGGTCGGCGGCCGACGTGGTCAAGGAATAAAGTCGAGGCATCAAGGAGAAATGGCGAAGCCGGATGTCGTCATATAGAACGGCCGGGATTCTTTTGAGCGGCACAAAGAGGGAGGTGACATGGCGCCAAGGAAATTCTGAGATCCGATACATGTCGAGGTCGACGTTTTCCAGATTCTCGTCCGCACGCTTCTGAACGTTCCAGTCCATGAATGACAAGCGAATGTCAACATCAAGGTCCACCTTTTGCCTTGCAACTACAACGTCGCTTGCGATTTGCCGCACCTCATCAAATGCGGTTCCCCCGACCACAAAATCAAGTTCCAAGAGTTGAACGAAGGGAAAGATCCGATCAAAGGCCGCACTCGCAGCCTGAATGGAACGACAACAATCGACTGTGATAGCGCTTTGCAAGCCAACGTGCTTGTAGGCGGCGCGGTAGACAGCTTGCTGGAGGCGCGAGTGCAAGGCAGCGAAGGAAATGAGGTTCAATGCGGGAGAGTGGTGTTCATCCGTGATGGCCCAGGAAAGATCCTCTCCTTGCCTTCGAGCAGCTTTGAAAGCAAGGAAGCATTCGGGATCACAGCACCAGTTGAAGATTTCGCTGAGGATTTCTGGCGGCAAGTCGACCAGAGTCAAGGCCTGTTGGAGCCGGTGAGCTTTGTTCCGTCGCGCAGCATAGCCTCAAGACACAAGATTACCATTGGAAGACACTCTCAAGACGGTGGCGCGCTTGACTGGAGCAGAACAAAAGGCGAAGCTCACTTTTCGGGGCTGCCAGCTGGCTCGCGAGTGGGTGGCGCTCAGACGTGGTCCGGCAAAGCTCATGCTGCTCTCATGACGAACAGACACCGAGAGAATGAGTATGCCATGCAGAGTGACACGATTTCAATGCTTATGAGGGAACGGCAGTTTGTCCGCGGCCTGCAAACGAGCACCTTCTGCTGTACTCCCGCAGTCCCAGGTGGCTCGCGCATCACTCGGTATTTGGGGCAACAAAGGCCTGCGAAGACGGAATATCTGGTCAAAATCAAGGAGGTCAGACATGTGGGTCTGCCGCGCATAGCTACCCAGACTCACAGCTCTGCATCGGCGCAGCAAGGCTGTAACCACCACTCACTCGGCTTGCTGATGCAAAGCATCTTGGACTGTTGTAAGCTCAGTGAGCTAGCGAAGGAAGGAGAGGGCTAAGTTCAAGCGCACCGCGAATCACGCATGCCGAGACTTGGGCGTCACCGCGGCGAACGACGCTCGCACTCGCTATCTTGAGGAGCTGCTCTTTGATGCTGTCGACGGCGGCGCAATCAATTGAGTCGTCCACTTCACAACTGACTGATATCAATTGCAGCTTCTGCTGGAGGGCGGGAGGCAGCTGGTGCAGGGATGACACCAAAAGCGCCACAGTCGGGGCGAAGGAGAAGTGGTCGTTTTCGAGATCGATAGTAAGCGAGAGCAACTCGTCGGGCAGGCTGTGAAGGAAAGCGGCAACGTCTTGTTGTCGGAAGGCGAGGTCCAGCGGGTTCTTCCAATGCCAGAAGAGCCAAGGCGTTCGAAGTTGACGAAGACCGGCCCAAAAGGTATCCGAAAAAGCGTGTGCATCGTTTCGAAGGTCGAGGATCCTCACAATGGACGCCGCCAACCCTTGTCCGGGCAGAACCGGAAACGCCCGCGTTTGACCAATGATTGCGAGCGTGCAGGCGCTGACGCTTTGCAGAGCAAGCGCCGCACAAAGGTCTGGGAGGAATTGCGCAGCGCAGTGAAATGACCGCAAGGTCCACTGCTGGTCGTGACAGCTCATCCTCACCATGACTCTGCGCAAAGAGCTGGGCGGTGGTGCCTGCCGATTGAGAAGGAATGCTTGCGCATCAGAAGTCAGCCAGGTTTCCACCATTTTGAGATTGGTGGCCATCGACAGCAGTCGTGGCTGGATCGACTGCGGGATGAACGGCCGCGCATCAAGCCATGACAAGCTCTCCACTTGGTGCCACGGGAAGGTGTCCGAGAAAAGCGAGCCGCAGCTGGCCTCAGCGATCTGGGGAGACCGCGCGTACTCGAGGGTGCCGCTCTCGGAGGCGAACTTCACGTTGATCGTCGTCGGGAGGCGAAACTGGGACCGAATGCTTGAGATGAGTGTCACAACTTGGGCGACTTGGTCGTGCGGGTGCTTGTAGCCAAAGAAGATGGCTTTCAAGTGATGCATGGCTGGAGCAAGGCGAGTGAAGAAGTCTGAGGGCAGCGAGACTTCGCGCAGCACGGAGGACGAAGGAGCGTTGCTTGATACTTGGACGTAGCGAAAGACGACAGCATGGACAGGGCGGAAGCAAGAGTGAAGGCTGGCCAGAAGAATGATCCGCAAAGACTGCGCCAACGCCTGGACGCTCCAGCCGCCCTCTGAGCCTTCCTTCTCGCCACGGCGCCAGTTGAGCAGCACTTCAGTGCGCTCGTCGAAGCACAGATGCAGCACGCGCTCGATGATCTCCGCTGGCAAGTCTTGGAAGCGCTGTTGAGGGCCCAGTAAAACAACCCCGTCAGCGCTATTCAGGGTGATGCGGTGGGCATCACTGACCGGCATGTCAAGCTTTGTGCTCAGCTTTGAGTATCAGCGAGCCCAGAGAGCGCAAACCAAGAGCTGGAGAGCGGCTGGCCGGGAGCAACCCTCGCCTCCGCCAATTTTTGGAGGGCGACCTCCGAGGGACGAGCACTGGACGAGCACCCAGTGGTTCAGCGATGACGGGCGGCACTCAGACGCTGTACTACCCCACAGACACGTACCCCAGCGCGGGGCCGTCTACCTCAGCGGACTACGGCTCGTTCGCTGGCACCGGCCTGCCCATCGTCGTCGACAATGGCGCTTCGACCTTCCGCGCCGGCTGGGCTGGCGAGGCCGCCCCTCGCATCATCGCTGAGAACGTCATCAGCCGCTACAGAGACAGGAAGACCAACTTGCCCATCGTCCTCGCCGGCGCCCAGGTGTATGCGGATGCCACGGCCAGGCTCAACATCAAGACGCCGTACGAAGGCGACGTCGTGTGCGCTATTGATGCCGTCGTGCGTTGCCGTTGACCTATACAATATCTGTTGTTTCAGATGAACTTAAGGTCCAGCGGACGCACAGGAGAACATGCTGGATTACACCTTTTGCAGGCTCGGCATCGACCAAGGCGACCACATCCCTCACCCAATCGCCATGACTGAAGTCCTGTGCAATCCAGCTTACTCTCGAGGCTGTGTGTAACTTTCGCATCAATCAAGGCTTGATGGTCACTGATGGTCGTGCACAGTGGTGTCGGAGCTGCTCTTCGAAGGCTACAATGTGCCCTCGGTCTCTTACGCCAATGACGGCTTGGCCGCCTTTTACGATGCTGGGCTCACCGATGGGCTGGTCATCTCTTCCTCCGCTTCCAACACTGTCATCATGCCTGTCCTTGGTCGGAAAGGCTTCCTATCCAACACCAAGCGGTGAGTTTTCCGTCACTTTCGGCGACGTGTTGCAGCCATGATTGAGTGATACCATTCAGGCTATCATGGGGAGGCAATGCTGCAGCTGACTACCTGCTCAAACTGCTCCAAATGAAGTACCCCGGGTTCCCTGGCAAACTGACTTTGGCTCAATCTACCGTATGAAGGGCTTCTGCCGTATCTAGTATAGATGGCCGCTAAGTGTCCTCTATACAGAACCTCTTCCAAGACCACGCTTACCTCTCGCAAGACTTTGCGGCGCAAATGGCCTCCTTGTCCGACCCGTACAAGATCGCCGGCATCGACCGGGTCATCCAGTTCCCCTTCCAGCAGAGCTTTACCGAAGAAAAGACGGAGGAGGAGCTACAGGCCCAGGCGGACAAGCGGAGGGAGCAGATGAAGAAGATGCAGGAGCTCGCGGCCAAGCAGCGGCTCGAGAAGGTGAGGCTGCACCCTCCCTCATCTGATCTGCGTCTGATTAATCGATTGTTGTAATACTCACAGATGCTGGAGAAAGAGCAAGACCTTCAAGCTTACTTGGGCTTGCGCGCATTCAGGGACACGGAAAGCCCGAGCGCCTATCTGGTGCGTGGCATTCCCAACCAGTGCAGAACGTCACCTCATTTCCTTGAAAATACAGTTACGGCTTCAAGCGGAGGGCTTTGCGGACGATGCTGAGCTCGACGAGCTAATCAAGACCACCGAGCGCTCGCTGTCCCGCTCAAGGAAAAAGGCGGTGGATCTCGACGAAGTTCAGGTTCGTGCCTCTTTGTCTCATATTTTTGAATGAAGCTCACTGTGGGCAAGCAGGAGGCCCCGGTCTGGCCGTTGGTCGATGTCCCGGACGAGCAGCTAGACGAGGAAGGCATCAAGGACAAGCGGCGGCAGAAGCTCATGAAAGCCGGTTACGACGCTCGCATCAAGGCCAAAGCCGAGAAGGAGGCCGAGCGCTTGCGGTTGGAAGCCGAAGCACAGGCGGAGGAGGCCGAGCGGATAGCGGACCCTCTCAAGTGGTTGGCCAAACTCCGAGCGCAGCACGAGGTGAGAGACGGTCTAAAGTCTGCTCTGAGAGCTGCTTCCATCTGAACATCTCATCACAGGCCATTCTTGCGAGGACAAAAGAGCGCCAAAAGCGCCGGATGCAGCTCACCGACCGCAAGAGCTTGGCAGCTCAGAACCGGATGAAGTCCATCGCTTCCTTGGCGAGCGATGCGCCCGCTCGAAAGAAGCGAAAAAAGAACGAAGACGACATGTTCGGTGCGAACGACGCGGACTGGCACGTCTACCGAGAAATTGTGCGCGCCGTCTCCCCTTTATGCGATGACGTTCGTCAGCTCAGTGCCAGGTTGTTGGTTCGCGCAGGGTGGCGACGATGATTCAGAGGACGAAGAGGACGACGCGATAGCATTACGGAATGTGGAAAGCCTACTCCTCCAACACGACACAAACTTCACAGAAGACGACACGGCAGACCGGCAGGCCCTCAAAAAGACCAAGCTGCTTAACGCCTTCTTCAGAGGCATGAAGCCGGACGACCCGCTTTCGATTTACGACCCCAGCAACCCAGAACAGAACGCTCAACTCCACCTCAACATCGAGCGCATCCGCGTGCCTGAAGCCCTCTACCAACCGACGATTGCCGGTGTCGATCAGGCTGGCTTGATCGAGATCATTGGCCACATCCTCAAGCAATTCACGCCGCAAGAGCAAACCAGGCTCCTCAGCGTGTGTTCCGCTTTTTTTGATGCGAATCCTCCAGCTATTTGATCGTCCATGTGGCCTCGCAGAACGTCTTCATCACGGGTGGCCATACCCTGACTCCCAACTTTGACTTGCGGTTGAGCCAGGGCTTGCAGTCCATCTTGCCGGTCGGCACGCCGTTTAGGCTTGTCCGCGCCCAGGATGTCCGTGGCTCCGCCTGGCGTGGTCTCTCCAGCTGGGCACGTGCGACGCCTTTGAACTCGGTGGGCATCACGCGACAAGAGTACTTGGAGAACGGCCTGGAGTACTACAAGGACAACGCGATGCTGCCGAGCTTGTGAAATTCGACGCCACACGCAGATTTTTCTGGTTGTCTTCTCAGTTGCTTGGGCATACGTATGTGTATATGGCAAGCGGACTTTGCTGACGAAGAACGCCCGCGAAATTAAGGTTAATGCTCGGATGCGGCAGATCGTTGATGTCGATCTCTTTGTTTTTCCCCTCTGCATCCTTCTCATTGCTTTGTCTTGCTTCTTCTAATAGCGACAGCCAATATTGCACATCAAGAAATGAAGATCTCTGCGCTCACCCTCTTCACCGTCTGCACTTTCTTCAGCCAACTCACCAACGCTGGTGGCTACGACGACTGTATGGCGGTATGCTCAAAGGACAACCAAGAGTGCCTCGCATTTGCCGATTCGCATCGCAAGAATGCTTCAGCCCGGAGTCTGGTACTTCACCGCTGCCAGGCTAACGACCAGATATGCAAACGCTGTGCGCCATCTTTTGAAGCTGGCTGATGCTCGGCCTAATTGCGGTCCTCAGGGTGCAACCAAGAGGGAGAAATTCCAGGGTGAGCTGCCACAATGATCGCTCGCAAAGATCGAGCATTTACCGTCGATCAGTGCATGGCCATCCCAGAGGCCAAGCAAGAAGACCGACCTCTTGAAGGAGCTGAAGGCCGCAGACAAGGACTGCTTGGCTAAGGAACAGAAATGCGAAGGTCAGCTGGACTTGGGATGCCTCGGTGAAAACTCTCTCAGCTAAATTGGACCGCAGCTCGAGCCAAGGGAACCAAGGGGGTCGCCAAGTGTCAGGCCCTCTACTCGACCTGCCTCAAGGAAGGATCGTACGAAGTGATCAACTTGGAGCGGTGCAACATCGAGTTCCGTTTTTGCAGAAAGTGTGAGTTCATTCTGCATCTTGAAGCTCTCCGGTCCGTGCTCAAAGAAGTACCTAGCACATGATGAATGCGTTGAAGCCTTCGTCAAATGCAAGAAGAGTGGAGCAGATATTAGAGCCTGGCAATCGGGCTAAATCTATCTCAGCCTGTGACTCGAAGAAGTTTCTCGATGGAGTGCCTCAAGTTCACTTCCCAAAGATTCATCAAGCTCCTACGAAGGCCTCTCGAATCCTATCATAAGAGAGGTTTCCGCTCGTCTCAGCTTTTCGGCTAAGTCGAAGTGGAAGTGCGTTGAAAGAGTCTAAGATCGCAAATATTTCAGAGTGATGGCTTGGTGCTACCTTGCGTGCTACTAGTGCTGATCTGGCTCCGCTGATCTCCACCCTTGGCTCACTCCACGCCGTCTTTTGGTTCCCTCTTGCCTAGCAGTAAGCTGCAGCTCCTCATATCAGGTCTGCTTTTTCTTGTGAGGGCAAAAACAACCTTACAGCAGGTGTAAGCAGGGAAGGAGCCAAAGTTCGGGCACAAGGTCGATCCAGCGGCGGGGTTCTAGAAAGTCAAATGTGTTTAGGACAAAGTCCTCGGTTTGATGAGAGCACTCACGCCCCAAACGTCGCACGCCGTGTGATCACAATAGTATTTGCAATGCTCGTTGGCATCTTCGGCGTCTGCGTAGATGCAAGGATCCGTAGAGCAGCTGGCGGCGACGGAGAGGCCGGCGAAGACGAGAAAGAGTCGGAGGAGAGATGCGCGCATGTTGAATGGAGAGAGTGTATGGAGTGGAAGAGTAGGAACAAGAGGCAAAGCACCCATTTTATAGGCAGAAATGGTGTGGCACTAGAAGCCCCCATCAAGAAAGAACGGAACGAGGCTGTCCCTGGCTTCAACCTTAGGGCATGTGAGGATCTGGGACCACACGAGGAGCGGCCATCAGCCTCCGCTCACACATTAGTATGAGGCAACGTGGCTCCAAAGCGGCTTGCCCACAAGACTGAAAACACGACAGGTGAACTCAGCACGTGAAATGGTTCCGCACTTGCTTCCGACGGTTCCGCACCTGGGAATCCCTCAATCCCCTTCCTCCAATCCCACCCTACACTTCTCTTTCTCACCTGCAAATCTTTTGCATCAAAGGAATGAGAGAGGCTTGCCGTGCCTGCTGCTGCCTCTGGTTCATTTGGTGAACGCTGGGCTGCTGACAAATGGCCATTGGCTTTCTGTCATTGCGTCGTTGGTCAGCTTGACCGGGCTCATCACCTTCTGTATATAATCAGCTCGTTCCTGCTTTCTGTCCTCCATCCACCACCTCTTCGTTGCGTCCGAAACCAATCAGACTTCTCCTCTCGAAGCCCCCAAAACTTCTTCCTCTCAGCCAACCAAGCGCCTCTGCCGAAATATGTCCGTAACTCTTGATCGACTACCCAAGGGCTCTCTCGTCTTTGTCACTGGTGCCACTGGCTTAGTTGGATCGTAGGCTTTCTGTTCCCGTGCGTCGGGAGGCCGCTGAACACTTCGCATTGCAGGGCCACCACCGACAGCTTGATCAGGCATGGATTCAAAGTCCGCGCTTCGACTCGATCGCTGTCCAAGACCACCGCTTTCAAGGAGACCTTGGAGAAGAAATACGGCTCTGGCGTCATCGACTTCGTCGAGGTGGCCAATTTTGACAGCCCGGATGCCTACGACTCGGTTCTTGAAGGTGAACTCCCATTATCCTGAGCTAGAAATACCCAGTCGCTGACATCTATATCAAGGTGTTGCCGGCGTCATTCACATTGCCACCGACAGCAGCTTCTCCTCCGACTATGATCAAGTCGTCAATGCGACGGTCGGCGCAACTGTGTCGCTCATGAAGGCTGCCGCCAAAGTGCCCTCTGTCAAGGCCTTTGTCTTGACTTCAAGCTGCGTCACCGTCTACAGCCCGGAGTATGGCAAAGACCTCACGCCGACTCCCGCTGTTTGGGCCGATCATCTCGTGCCGTTCGCCAAAAGCTTGGCCGCCGATTCGCCGATGAAGCCAGGCCTCACTTGTTCGTAATCCTTTACTGCGTGGATACCAATACATTCTGACTCGGACCGCATTTGTTAGACGTTGCGAGCAAGATTGAAGGCGAGCACGCGGCATGGAACTACTACGAAGCCGAAAAGGCGAGTGCTGGCGACTTTCTTTGGATCAGCAACAGAGCGCTGATTTACCGCACCGCAGCCATCGTATGCCTTCAACACCATCCTCTTGCATTTCGTGGTTGGCAAAGTGTACAACCCAGCGAAGGGCAACTACTCGACTCACTCGTGGACCAAGTACGTCCCGAATCTTGGATAGACCACTCTTAGTAAGTTTGATGCTGACTTGTTTGTCTCAGTGACGCGTTCAATGGCGAGACCGCGGGCTTCTTCGCGGGCTTCACCAACCCAGCGTTTTACTTCGTGGCCACCGAAGATGCGGCTGCCATCCACATTGGCGCTCTTCTGGCCAACTTCTCCGGCGAGCGTGTCTGGGCTGGTGCCGCTCCTTTCACCGCCAACGAAGTCTTCGCTTTGTGGCGCAAGGAGTTCCCCGACAAGGTCAACACCATTCCCAAGGACTACGACTACCCCGCTGCTCCCAAAATTGACATTGATCTCAGCAAGAGCACGGAGATTGTCCAGAAGCTGGAGGGCAGGTCTTGGATCGGCTTTGAGCAGGTCTTCATTGACAACGTCCAGGATGCTTGAGATTGTACAACGGCTAGATACTAGAAACTCTTGACTCCATCTGATGCTCTCTGTGACCAAAGCCCAAGTCACCACAACCTTGAACCTTCACCAGCTATGGTGGCAACGGGAATTCCGGTTTAGCCGACTTCGAGGCGAAAGCCCTTCCTGCAGCTCTCAAGGAGCAGCCAACTCCTTTTCAGAGATATGTCACAATGATGCGTCGCCTTGTCTGTGTATGGGGCGTACGCGTGAATCTAAGAGCACAGCATTACTGTACCAGTCCGAGCTTAGCTTCATGTCCCCTGTCCCAGGCCTTCTGAGTTGGGGTTTTTTGAAGCTATGAAGGAGCATTTGTCCCTACCCTCAGAGGCCTTTGAAGATGCAAAAATTTGGCTGTCCCTGTCCAAAATTCGGCGGAGGGCCTGCCTGCGGCGCGGGTGGCAAATCGCTATTTAGGCATGTAAGTTGAGCGTAATGCAGTTTAGAGAGCACGCTTTCCGACTTACGATGCAAGTTTGTGTAATCACAAGTGAAAGCACGTCCCTGGCGGAATGTGATGCGCCAAAATGCAAGCTCGGTCGCAACTTTTGTCCCCCGGCCGCCACCCAGATTGAAGCTCTGGCCGCATTTGTCCCCTCCTCAGGAGGGTTTTGAAGGTACGAAAAAACGGTCCAAAAAGTGTCCCTCCAAAAATTTTTGAAGCTAAGCTCGGACTGGTACAGTATTATGGCACAAGAGACTGCTGACTACTACTGTGCGTTGTGCGTGCCCGGTGGCCAAGTGCCTTGACGGCTGCCGGCGTGGCCATGGCCGAGCCCGAGCCGTTTCAATAAGCAGATTTCGAGGATTTGTAGAGCACTGTGCTCTTCATCACACTCCACCGCCATTTCCATTCGCTACATCGTCCTCGCCCAAAAGTCATTATGTCGGGATCGGACTTGAACCGCCTTTCCAAGGGCGCTTTGGTGTTTGTTACTGGTGCAACTGGGTTGGTAGGATCGTGAGTCAAGCTTCCTGATGTGCCAACGTGTTGGTCCTAACCGCGCGCTTTGCAGAGCAACCACGGACAGCTTGATTAGGCACGGTTTCAAAGTTCGAGGGGCCACTCGCTCCCTCTCCAAAACCACCGTATTCAAGGAACACCTGGAAAAGAAATACGGGCCTGGTGTCATCGACTTCGTCGAGGTGGCGAACTTCGAGAGCGCGGATGCCTACGACGCGGTCCTCGATGGTAAGTTCGGGTCGGATGATCCAAGCACACGTCACTTAAATGGTATCTGTAGGTGTCGATGGTGTTATCCACCTCGCCACAGACGCTAGTTTCTCGCCGGATTACGACGTAGTTGTCAACGCCACTGTTCGTGGCACCGTCAGCATCATGCAGGCTGCCGCCAAGGTGCCCACCATCAAGGCCGTTACCCTAACCTCCAGCTGCGTCACTGTGTTCGCTCCTGAATACGGCAAGGACTTCCACCCAACAAGCAAAGATTGGGCCGACCACATGGTCCCGTTCGCCAAGGGCCTGGAGGCGGATTCGCCCTTGAAGCCAAGCTTGACATGTTCGTCCTGAACTTTCTTCTCTTTTGGGAAAGTTGTCGTTCTAAGTTGGCATTCGCAGATGTTGCCAGTAAAATCGAAGGCGAGCACGCGGCGTGGAAATTTTACGACTCGGAGAAGGTGCGTTCCCAATCGAATCCACTACATCACCGCATAAGACTGAAGTAGCGACGCTGTAGCCATCGTACGCCTTCAACAGCATTCTGCTCCATTTTGTGGTCGGCCGGCTCTACAACCCCACCAAAGGCGCCGTCTACTCCACGCACACCTGGACCAAGTGAGCTCATACCATCCAAATAAAGTCGGAAACACATTCTTGACTGCTTTGAATCAGCGGAGCTTTCAACGGGGACTCCTCGTTCTTCGGCGCAGTCACCAATCCTGCCTACTACTTTGTCGCCACCGAAGACGCCGCTGCCATCCACATAGCAGCTCTTCTCTCCAACCTATCCGGTGAACGCATCTGGACTGGCACCGCGTCCTTCACGGCCAACCAAGTCTTTGCTCTTTGGCGCAAAGAGTTCCCTGAGAAGGCCGCGCAAATTCCTCAAGATCTTGATTACCCTGCTCCACCGAAGATCGACATCGATCTCAGCCAGAGCGAAGAGCTTTTGCAGAAGCTTGAGGGCCGATCTTGGATTCCTTTCGAGCAAGCCTTCGCAGACAATGTTCGTTACAGCGTCTAGTCTAGTGAACGTGGATTGCTAGAGAATCTTAAAATTCTGGATCTTGCTCATAAATGGAACCGCTGCGGACTGCATTCCCCCGTCAACCTTCTTCTTGGTGGCAATCAGCGGTTCCAAAATTTAATATTTAATCCATGAATGTGCGGCATCGCTTTCTGCTTTTCCCCCAAGTGAGTGCCACGAAGAAACTTGAATCAACCTGACGTCTCTGCAGGGATGAGCTGTCCCCAAGCGAGAGAGACCTCTGGGCAAAACTTTGCCACAGCGTGGCTTCGCGAGGTTCGCCGGCTGGTACGCACATTATGGCTCTATGCCCTACTAATCCAACACTCTAGGTCCCGATTTTCAGCACGAAGTCACAATAAAGCTGCCTCAAGGCTTGATCAAGGCCTATGGAGCGGTCCTGCACATGCGAGGGCCACTGGTCAAACAGCCGCATTATCTGAGTTCTGTCGCGTTCCTGCAATTCAACGGGGAGCTTTTCGGAGGGCAGCCAGTATGTTGATCAGTGTTCTTCAAACGACGCAAGCTCACAGCGTGTGTAAGAGCGTTGCTGCCGGCCAAAGCGACACTCTGGCTCTCTTCGACCATCTGTTCACGCGACAACCTGTAGCCTCAGCGCTTCAAGCACCGAAAGGTCCTTTCGCTTTGATCCATTACAGAGTACATCGGTTTCCTTAGGCTCATGAGAGCCATGGCTAATCTATGAACTAAGAATGGATCTGTCTATTACATGCGTGACCGTCTTGGCCGGCGCTCGCTGCTGCATCATCTTCCAGTGAGCACAAATCTGCTTTGAAGATGCTTTATGAGACACCAGAGTGCAGCAAAACAACACAGGCGCTCTTTTCATCACCTCCGTTTGGCCTCAAGGAGAAAGAGACGCTGTGGAGGTGCCGCCAGGAGTACTCCACCGCATCGATCTTGCAACACGAAACTCAGAAAAGACAGAGTGAGTGAATCCATTTCTACCTGGTGAACTTCATGCCTGATCAATCCATCTGGCAGGCTCTTTGTGAGATCCACTTTTACAGACAAAGAATGTACTCTCGCTGATAGCGCAGACAGCAACCCTACAAATGTATCAAAGCATCAGCAGATCCAACAGATCCAGAATTAGCCGTTTGTGGACTTGAAGGTATTTGTTGCCTTTCACGTCGTGTGGACTTGATTGAGCTCTGCGAACAGCGTGCTTATTCGACTCAGTGCGAAAGCGAGTGACCGATCTGCGCTCCGCAAGACCGTCTTCAGCACCCGAAACCCGCGTTGCGGTTCTGTTCAGCGGCGGACTCGACTGCACCGTCTTGACCGCTTTGGCCGCCCGATGTCTTCCCTCCTCTGAACCCATCGATCTTCTCAACGTCGCATTCGAAAGCCCACGGATCGCCAAGCTCAACAGGCCTGGCGACATCTACGATGTTCCGGACCGGCTGACGGCTCGGCAGTCGCTTGAAGAATTGCGTGCCCTCTTCCCTCAGCGGACCTTCAACCTGGTCGAGATCGACGTGACGATGGCTGAAACCTTGGAAAAGCAGAATGAGATCTTGGATCTAATGGCACCTCAATGCACGGTAATGGACTATGTAAGGCTGCCCTCACTTCCTGCCCTTCGTACAAGGCTGATCAAGCAAACAGAGCATTGGAATGGCCCTCTACTTTGCTTCTAGGGGACAAGGGCACATTGGCGCACCCGGGAGTCGAAGCAGCTACACGAGCACTGCCCGAATTTTGCTGAGTGGGTTGGGTGCCGACGAGCTCTTCGGGGGGTATTCAAGGCACCGGAAATCCTTCGATTCTGGCGGTGGGGATGAAGAACAAAGCTGGCAGGCTCTGTGCGACGAGCTGGAGTTAGATCTGCAAAGGATCGGTGAGCATTCTCAGCTGTTTCAGTCAGTGCAAGGGCGACGAACCTGATTGTTGGCTTTTGCAAAGGCACACGGAACCTCGGCAGAGATGATCGGTGCATTTCCGTCCATGGCAAGGAAGCGAGGTTGGCTTTGGTCCGATTCGAGACGGCTGGCCTGCTCTTGCTGAATCCTTGACTGTCCCAGATACCCATTCTTAGACGAAGACGTGCTATCTCTGGTGTGCGATCTTCCCGTGCAAGTCAAATGTGATCCACGGCTGGGAGAGGGCACGGGTCAGTCCTCTTGCTTCCGAGCCTCAAATCATGAAAGCGGCTCACAAAAGTGATCTGACCAGGGGATAAGCTACTGCTCCGCCAGCTGGCCCAGAAACTGGGACTGAACCAAGCGGCATCCCTAAGGAAAAGGGCGATGCAGTTTGGTACGCGGAGTGCCAAGCGGGACGACAGCAAGGCGTCCGGGGACGATGTAATGGTGAGGTAGAAGAGGAGGGCCTTTTTAGACGCGGTCGATGACTGTAATGGGGCCTTCTGGGAGGTCGTCCAAATCTGCCTCGTCCAAAGCCGACTCTGTGAGGACCGGCCGCCCGAAGACCTTGCCAAACTCTTCCGCCGCCACCGGAATGAGCTCCGAGACGCTGAGGGGGATGCGCAGCTTGCCATCCGCAATCTCGTCCAGCCGCTCCAGGTCGTGCTGCTGCTGGATGCTGGTGGCGGTCACGTTGGCCAGGCCGCAGGCGACAATACTGCGAAACCAGGGCAAGGACTGGTTGTCGACGTTGAGGACGAAGCCGTGCGAGGTGATGTGCTGCTTGATGTGGACGCCGATGGAAGCAATCTTTTCGGTGGGAGAGACGAAGGAGCCAATGTTGCAAGTGTCAATCGTCTTGATGTTTTGGCGGGCGAGGATGCCGTCCAGCACGTCTTCCAGCTTGTGCACGTAGTCTTTGGTGGTCATCTGTGCGTTTTTTAGCTGCTCGTATTCTATCGTAAAAGAATGAAGGGGGAAGGAAGCGCACCTTCATGGCCTTCAAATCCAAGATGGCGTAGCCCATCAACTGGCCCGGCCCATGGAAGGTGATCTGCCCTCCTCTAGGGGTCTGCACGAAGTCAGCGCCCAGCTTCTTGAGCCTGCCCGACTCGGCGTCCATCTGCGCGTTCATGTCCCTCCGCCCGGCGGTGTAGACTGGCGCATGCTCCAAGAACAGCAGGATGTCCGTGTCCGCGACCAGCTGCAGCTGCGTCTTCTCCGTCGCGCTGAGGTTGGCATTCTGGGCCAAGCTCTTCCTGGCGGCCAGCCGAGAAGCGACGATGCTCTCTTGCAACGCCAGCCCGTCCTTGTACGGCACGGCGCCGGGGATGTGCGTGCAAATGATGGGCCTGGCTCTGGCCGCCTGCGCCAGCCCTCGCTTGAATAACATCCTGGCAATGAACCGAGGCAGGTTTAGTGAGACCAAAAGTGCAGGCAGAGCAAGACTTGGCCGGTGCGGTCGACTCCAAATTTTTGTGGCGAGCGTCAAGCAACGAACCGCCGCTGTAGCTACCGCTGTAGGCGACATGCGGTCACTTTCCGGTCTGCTTCTCGTGCTTTCGAGTCTTGCTCAATTGGAAAAGGTCAGCTGCCAGCGGCTTGGACGCTAGAAGGGCACGAATCGACAATGAGCTGGAGTTCGCATGCCATCTTGGCCAGCGCAACAAACAGCTTGTACAGAGCTGCCCTCCTCTTGAATGCCCTCCTCTCGAATACACCAGGGCTATTATTGCCACTCGTGCCATGGTCTGGAACAATCGGGCTTCCCCAAAGACCTTCTGGCTGCGTGCTTATTCACTGGGACCGCCGTTTCTGTCGTGGCGTCGTTGGTCAGCTTGACCGGGCTCATTACCTTCTGTATTTATTCAGCTCGTTTCTGCTCTCCATCCACCACCTCTTCGTTCGGAACCAAGCCTGTACTCTCGTCCATCTAAATGCCTCTTACTCTCGACCGACTGCCCAAGGGCTCCTTGATCTTCGTGACTGGTGCTACTGGTCTAGTTGGATCGTGCGCCTACTATTCCTCAATGATCCAACGCCCCATCGTCACTAAGCTCACGCTGGTTGTAGAGCCACCACCGATAGCTTGATCCGGCACGGATACAAAGTCCGCGCATCCACCCGTTCGCTATCCAAGACGATCGCCTTCAAGCATCTCTTAGAGAAGAAATACGGCTCTGGCGTCGTCGAATTCGTCGAGGTGGCCAACTTCGACAGCCCTGATGCGTACGACTCTGTTCTTGAAGGTGAGCCTGACGCCCTGAAGGGGAGAGAAGGTGCCTCTAACTTCTTCTGAAAAGGTGTCTCCGGCGTCCTTCACATCGCCACCGACGCGAGCTTCTCCACCGACTATGACCAAGTCGTCAACTCCACCGTCGGCGCCACCGTCTCACTCATGAAGGCGGCCGCCAAGATTCCGTCAATAAAAGCCTTCGTCTTGACGTCAAGCGTCATCACTGCCTACATTCCGGAGTATGGCAAGGACCTGAAGCCCACTACCGCCGATTGGGCCGACTATGTCGTGCCGCTGGCCAAGAGCTTGCCCGTTGATTCGCCCTTGAAGCCCAATATGACTTGTGCGTTATACCTATGTGCTCTATCGATGTCGTTCGCTCACTGAAAGCGTCCATGACAGATGCGGCGAGCAAGATCGAAGGGGAGCATGCCGCGTGGAACTATTTTGAAACTGAGAAGGTGCGTCTCGACAAGTTCACTTCCACATCGTATCTCACACAGTGTGCTTAAATAATGCCTCTACAGCCGGCCTATGCATTCAACACCATCCTCCTGCATTTCGTTGTGGGCAGGCTGTACAACCCGACCAAGGGCGTTTACTCGACTCACTCGTGGACTAAGTATGTCATGAACTGGCATCGCTTCTTCTGGCGACTACTCACATACTTGTGCCAGTGACGCCTTCAACGGCGAGTCCGATGGTCCCTTTGCTGGCTTCACGAATCCGGCTTTCTACTTTGTGGCGACTGAAGATGCGGCTGCGGTCCACATCGGTGCTCTTCTGAGCAACGTCTCCGGCCAGCGTATCTGGGCGGCCTCCGCTCCCTTCACCGCCAACGAAGTCCTCGCTCTGTGGCGCAAGGAGTTCCCGGACAAGGTCAACACCATTCCCAAGGACTACGACTATCCTCCTCGGCCGGACATCAACATTGACCTCACTCAAACGCGCGAGCTAGTCGAGAAGCTCGAGGGCAGGCCTCTCATCGGTTTCGAACAGACCTTCTTGGACAACGTCCGCCACACCTGGACTGCCTAGTGGTGCACGGGACTCGCTGTACAAGTACCTTAACGATAGACCAACTGCATAGACTTCATGATCAGCCCGAAACCGTGACGCGCCACTGTTGTGAGAATTCGCTCATGCAGGCAGCAGGCTGAGAGCGGCACTGCGCCGGAGTGACAATGCAAAGGATAGACTGAACTCTGGCTACGTCTACCAACTTTGACTTGAACGAGCATCTTACCAATGAGCTGATGCTAGCCAGCTGGGTGCCGCCACGAGCGTCGAGCTAGTGCGGAAGTCGAGTCCTCGATCAACACTACAAATTTTTGTGGTGAGCGTCGACGATTTGGCGCCAGGATACGATGCGGTCGCTGTTCGCCCTTCGAATCAGCTCAGTCAGGCCAGAGACGGAGGCCAGGCTGGTGGCGAGCTGCGTGGACCCGGCCAATGATTCGGTGCTGAGCCTTTGGCTGGACGACGCTTCGACAGCTTGGCTCTTCCGCGACGAGGAGCTGCTCACCACGTTCGAGGGCTGCTCTGGCGAAGTGCTGTGCTTCAAGTATCTGGCTGAGATCGATGGCATCTCGCTGTGCTTGGCCAATGGCGATATTTGGACTGTCTTGTTGGATGGGTCAGAGGTGCGTTGCGACCACATTCTCAGCTGTTAATTCGGCTTACGTGGGGACATTGAATACACAGCCTGAAGTGGTTGGAACTATTGAAGACGGAATTAAGGCTGCAGAGTGGAGTCCAGACGAAGAATTGCTTGTGCTCATCAATGGTGTGTTGCTTGCTCCCTTAGCCCCTTACAGGAGCTGACCGCAACATCAACGCAACACACAGGGAAGGATCAGTTGCTACTTCTCACCAAAGAGTTTGAAGTGTTGTCAGAGGGCCAAATGAGGACGAGCGACTTTGGCGAGGGTCAGCTGCTCTTTCTTTGCCTTTGTCCCTTTGAACCATTGCCGAACCTGTGCTGTTACATCAGCCAAACCTGTCAATGTGGGATGGGGGCATTCAGATACCCAGTTTCGGGGGTCAATCGGCAAATCCGCCGGGCGCACCACCAACGTCGTCCAAGAAGCCGACTCGCTCGACCCGAACAAGGACGACTTTCAGCCTCGCATCTCCTGGAGAGGCGACTCTGCCCACTTTGCCGTGTCCTGCGTCGACCCTGCTCTACCCGCCACTTCGCAGCAGGCTTTCAGACGGGTCATCCGCTTCTACTCCCGCACGGCCCAACTGCAAAGCACGTCCGAGGCGTCTCCGGGCATGGAGCATGCTCTTTCTTGGCAGCCTAGTGGCTCTATCGTGGCTTCCACCATGCGCTCCACTTTAGAAGGAAAAGTCAAGCGGGACGTGATCTTCTTCGAGAGGAATGGGCTGCGCCGCTATGACTTTGCGCTACGAGACGAGAGTCAGGAAGCGGTCAAGGTCCACTCGTTGACGTGGAATGCGGACTCGTCGCTGTTGGCGATATGGCTAGAGAGGCACGGGCAGCAGCACGCGGGTAAGGCAGTTCGCCACCCCGTTGCCCTTTGATGGCTGATGACTCTGACTGCATACAGTACAAACATGGACTCGAAATAACTACCACTGGTATCTCAAACAAGAAGTCTGCGCCCGGAACTCGGCTCCATTGATTGGGGTGCACTGGCACTCGGAGAAGCCCTTGCATATCCATTTGGCTTCTGCAGGTGCGCTGCTCTCACCCTTATCCAGTTTGGGTATCTAAGTTGACAGACACGTACAGATAGTGTTGACTCGTATGCCTTCCATTGGGAAGTGGTCCGGTCCAGCAGAGCACCACCGGACGACTCGGGCTTGGTGGCGGTGGTTGACGGCGGGAGCCTGCTGGTCACTCCCTTCCGCTTTCAAAACGTCCCACCTCCTATGTCGTCCTATCAGCTCTCAAATCCACAGCGGTCAACGAGCGCCCCTCCTATCCACGCCTGTTTTTCTTCAGGTGCTGATCTGCTGGTGGCTCTGCACGCCGACAAGACGGTTGACGTGTGGTCTTGCGAACATCCCAAACCCCCAATTTTACTTTTCACCGTGTCGCTGGCCAGCGAACTGCCTGGGCATATAAGTCGACTCTATCAATTGGCGGCAAGTGGAAAGGACACCCACTTGGAGCTGGCCATCCTCGCCACTTCCACGCAATCCGCCAAACCCTTCTTCTATCTTCATTTTGTGCTTTCCGACGGACTAGCAAGGCTAGTCAATTCCGAGGGCCTGGCTCATCCTCCGGAGCGCATCACCTCCAGCTCCACCGGCTTCTGGCTCAACAGCGGCACAGACATTGCTCGGAAGCATGACGACATGGACTCCAGCTTCACCTTGGCCGATGCATGCCCGGACGTTCAGGTTGCTCGGGCGAAGGGCTCGGATATCCCAATCGGCTTCACCTCCAGAGGCCGCTTGTCAGCTGGCTCCCACACGATCGATACCGAATGCACCTCTTTCGTAATCTGCGGCGACTTTCTGGTCTACACCACTAGCTCCCACTCTGCGAAATTTGTCCCTCTCGAGGCTCTGCTGCCGGAGAATCTGGCGAGCTTTGACCTGGCTAAGATTGAAGCGCGGCGGGTCGAGCGTGGCTCCAAGATCGTGACCGCCGTGGCCTCTTCCATGACGCTGGTGCTTCAAATGCCCAGGGGCAACCTCGAAATCATCTGCCCCCGCCCTCTGGTTCTGCAAGTCGTGTTTGCCGACCTGAAGCGGCACGCATACAAGGAGGCCTTCATGCACTGCCGCAAGCACCGAATCGACCTCAACTACCTTCATGATTATGATGCGTCGGAATTTATGGGCCATTTGGAGCTGTTCGTGGATCAAGTGGCGGACGTCGACCACCTCAACCTCTTCCTGTCCTCCCTAAGGTTGGTGTCGTTTAGCAGGTGGTCATTCGCCTTGCTTATGATACTTCACAGCAATGGCAACTCACTGCCAAATCACCCTACGGATGCACCGGCCGAGCAGTATGTGGACAAGGTCAACCAGGTCTGCCAAGCTCTGCGCAGCGTGCTGCAGACCAAGTGTGGCCCGGGCTACATCAACACCTTGCTGACAACATTTGTGTGCCAACAACCACCCGACTATGAGTCTGCGTTGCAGCTTGTCCTCCAATTCCGCTGTGCGTGAAGCGAGCTTGCAGATCAGCGTTCTGTTTCGGTTGACCTTTCACTCGCAGCGGACCACCCGGAGCAAGTGGATGATGCGATCAAATATGTAATCTTCCTCAGCGACGCCAACAAGCTCTACGACGTCGCGTTGGGGCTTTACGACTTCGAGCTGGTTTTAATGGTGGCGCAGCACTCCCAAAAGGACCCCAAGGAGTATCTGGCTTTCTTGCGCGAAGTCAAGAAGCTCGACACGCACCTCCAGCGCTTCCGGATTGACGATCACCTGCGGAAACGATCCAAGGCCTTCGCCAGCCTGGTCTCCGTTGGCCCGGCCCATTTCGAGGAGGCGAAGGCCTACGTCGCCGCCCACGAGCTATATCAAGATGCCCTTCGGCTCTACCGGAACGACTTGCCGAGGCTAAAAATGATGCACGCTCTCTACGCTGACCACTTGGTGTCGCGCAACAAATACGCCGAGGCGGCTCTCAGTAAGCTCGTTCCCTTTCCCCTCTTTTGCAAATGCTAAGGCAGCAACTCAGATTACACTCTCGCCGACTCGATTAAACAAGCCATCGACGCACATGTGCAAGCTAACAACTGGCGGGAATGCTTTGCGCTTGCCCTTTCAGCCGTCAACTCGCCGTCGTCCGATGAAGCCTCGTTCAACGTCGACGAGATCCCGGCTTTGGCTGCTTCTGTTGCTCGTAGGTGACCTCTCCTTGATGTTGTTAACATCCTGACTCAGGGTGTGCCTACAGAGCGACTGAAAAGCGCCAATCGCCACTCGGAAGCGGCCCGAGTGCTGCTCGACTACGCCCAGGACGTCGAGTCCTCAGTGCAAGCTTTCTGCTCTGGCAAAGATTTCAACGAAGCCCTTCGCATTGTTCGTTTTGCTGTCCTACTGTAGCCATGATGCGAAAGGCTCACCTTCATCTGCTTAAACGAACAGGCCCAGCTCTACTCTCACCCAGAATTGATCCAAAGCGCGATTGCCCCTTCCTTGTCCGAAGCGGCCGATGCGCTGGTCGAGAGCATCGAGGAGCTCGAAGAGCAAGTGGCCAAGCAGGTCAACCGGCTTTCGGAACTGGCCGAGCTCAAGGCCAAAGATCCTGGTTCGTGGCTTTCCTTTACCTTAGCAGATCTCGAGTTGCCTGCTGACTCTAGATTCGAGCGAACAGAGGCCTACGTTGGCGAGATGGACTTGACGGGCCTGGACGGGGTGGACGTGGACGACTCGGCTTCGACGGTGGCGGGCACCATGTTCACTCGGTACACCAACAAGTCCCAGATCACGCGCACAACAGCCAGCGGGTCGTAAGCTTTCCACTCAAGTTTCAAAGAGACCTCAAAAGCTCAGGCGAGAGAATCACAGACACGCCTCGACCAAGTCGCGGCGGAAGCAGGCGATGAAGAAGGCGGGCGGCAACAAGAAGGGCACCATCTGGGAGGAAGACTACCTGCTGGGCAGCCTGTCGAAAGCAGTTGAAGGTCGACTGGCGGGCTTGCAAGGTGTGTCCCTCAATCTCACGGTCTCATCTTCCCACACTTTCTCAAAAGGCGCTCGCGACCAACAGACGAGGCTGGCCAGCTCTTGCCCACGCTCTTGGTAGTAGGCAATCACTCTCGAGCGGGACTGGACAAGGCGGAGACGCTGCAAAGCCGGCTGGTGGAGCTCGAGGGCGCGGTGGAAGCGGCGGTCGAGTCGGTGTGGGCTCCGAGGGCGGACGAGCTGGCCAAGCGGGATGTGCTGTGCTTGGTTAAGAAGCCGGCCGCGCCCAAAGGGAAATGGGCCATCTCCAGCTTGTGACAACCTCTTGCGAAACGGGAGAGAAAAAAGCGCGCGCCGTGGTCCAAAAGTGAAATTACAGGCGAGCAGAACCCAAAGTCGTAGACGACCTCAATCCCGCCCTGCAAGCCGTAACCAGAGAGTCTCTACCGTTGCTGTGCAGCACTCCGGACTGAGCCACATCAAAGGGCAAAGAGCAAGGAGCCAAGCGCACCTTCTTGAAGCCAATGGCGTCTGCCCGTTCCCGGAAGCACTGGCGGCAGATGTTCAAGCCGTACTGTTCGCGCGCCCATGTAATCAGCTCTCCTGCCTCTGCCTGCAACATTTCCCAAAGCGGCCCTACTTTGCGAATGATACCGGCTTGGTGAGCGCAGACACGGCTGTGGCTAAAGGTGAGCGCCTATTCGCATAGGAATGAGGGCTCAGACGACGCACCATGCCCTTGAGCCTTTGCCATAAGTTTTGGGGCGAGAGTTCCAGACTGCAGAGTGAGCCATGATGGGCAGAAGACTGCGCTTGATTTGAGCCTTTGGATCTGCGCTTGCTTTGCTCCAAATCGACACCCACGTTGGCTGGTTCTGTGATGGCGAGTCTCAAGTAAGAACCTGACGAAGATCTAATGCAGGCCAACCACTCACTCTTTGACGAGAGAAACAGGAGAACTGGAGGGTCCAAGAGGAGCGATGAGCTGGCCAAGCTTGGGAAAAGAAAAATTCTATGGTTTGAAATTGTGGTGCACCTGGCTCTTGGATCAAGCAGCCATGTCGAATCTATTCCAGCTCCTAAGGCCGGCTGTGTTCAATGCCAAAGAATGTAGAAGATGCTTGTCCAGCAGGTTTGTCCAGGTTTTCCCTTGCAGCGCATGCCGCTCGAACAAACATGGCTGAACAGCTCGGCTGCCAAACGCAAGACTCAGTCGGCCTACGAGACTGGTTACGAAGCTCTCTGGGCGCCCAAGAAGCTCCGAAGCAGGCAACCCAGAGCTGTGGATTTGACACCGCCGGAAGCGAGGGTCACCCACGAGAGCCTGCGCGACCTGCTGCCAGCCTACTCGGACTCTGGCGAGGCGCGGACCACGACTTTCAAGCCTTCCACCGAGACCCAGCTGCGTCTTTTGCGGCAGGCCAAGCTGGACCAGCTCAACCAGGAGCACACGACCACCATGGACAAGCTGGAGGAGGAGCTGGCCGAGCTCAACGACGACTACTCGCTCTGGGTCTGGGTCTGCCACCGCATCTTCGACAACAACGCGGCCATCTCCAAGACCCAGCACTACGGCGCTCTCATCCTCAAGCTCTTCCAGCGCTTGCCACCCCACCTGGCGCTCGCCTTGTTCCAAGTGGTGTCCACCATCTCCCCTGCCTCCTACGTCAACGGCTGCACCGACAAGCTGTATGCTAGCCTGGTCAAACTCAAGTGGTCCGTGTGGAACGACATCGAGGGCGTCGAGGAGAGCGTCCGGCAAATGATCGTCGCCGGCGTCAGCATGCAGTGGGCCATCAACAGCGTGGTGCAGGAGATCCACGCGGCCGTTCAGGCCGACTCGCTCAAGGCAGAGGAGGAGGTCCAGACCGTGCTGGCTTCCAAAGGGGTGGATCTGGAAAGCTTGCCGGCGGAGAAGCTGAAAGCCATGGTGGATGCCCGGACTAGGTTCGCGCCCGCGGAGAGGCAGGCTCTCAAGAGACTGGACGAGCTGATCATGGAGCTATCGGAGATGGGCTTGGGCCAGCTTGAGAATCGGTTCCGTGGAGGACGGCCGATTGGCAACTTGTTCGCCAGGCCAGCTGCTTCCGGTGGGTCCCAACTTCCCAGATCTCCGGGTCTATCTCTGAATCTGCCGCCCACAGATAATACATCGCCGAGTGAAAGACTAGACAAATGGGTGTCGGATTCGGAACAGCTTCTTAAGCGCGCCAAACCTTTCCCTGGCCGCTGAACGGCACGGAGCAAAACTAGACCGAGCGAGCCTGCCGCTCCATATGCATTCGTTCCATCATGTAAGAAAAGAGATGCTTCTATACATCGTCCTTCAGCCCTTGTAAATCTTTTGGGCACTCGTGTAACATTTGCTCCCTCCTTCCCCATCTTGGACTCTCGACCGAACCCCTGAGAGCTTGGGGCCAGCCTCGTCCTTTTGATCTCTGCACACAATCGCTTCTTTCCTTGAGCTTTCGTCGAGCCGTGAGATCTTTGGGGCGTAAAGCGGATTGACTTCATTACAGTTCGTCCGGGTCAGAGAGACGTGCCATAAATGGAGGCTTGAGCTAGATTAAGAGAAGAGGCGGGGCGCGTGCTCGACGCAAAGCTCTACGACTCGGGCACGATGGTTGATGTCGCTGTGAGTTCCCAAGAACTTGAGCACAAGGGAAGTGCTGAAGGCAGCGAAAGGTCTCACTTGAACTCTCTGCCTGCAATGCTGCTGCGAAGCAGAGTAGCTGTGATTGATAACACTTCGTTTAGCTTGCATTCCCAGCTTTCCAAAAGGAGCCCAACTCACGACTAAAGACGACGCCCAAGTTGGCGGGCGTCATTTTGTTCTCTTCACTCCTGAGGTGGACTCTGCGTGTTGTTGAGCGCGCTGTCAGACTTTATAACGACAAACAGTGAACACCAACGCACCGGTGCAGGTGATTCATTAGCAGGCGCAAAGTGGCGAAGTGGACTTCGGGCAGGCGCGCCAAGATCTTCTCCAGCAACTCCACCTTGCGAGCATCCGGTGTTGCCGTTTCTGCAGGAGAGGCTTGACAAGAACTCGTAGAGCAACAGGAGAGCTCAACCTACCGACGACAGCCACGAGCTCGTCGTGCAGCTGAAAGGTGTACAGCGGATCCTCGAGCGCTCTGAAGTAATTCTTGAGGACGCTGGTGACTGCTGAGATATCCCAAGTGCCGTCCTCTAGGTTAACGTTGTCGGAAGTCTCGAAGACCTGGGTGATTTGCTTGACTTGCGACATGCCGCCCGCTATACAAGGACACAGTGATGAGCGATAAGAAGAGCGGCCAAAGGAAGATTGCCCACTCTTTCGATAGATGCCTTCGAAGTCCATGCCTTGCGACTCGACAGCCGCGATGCAAGCCGCGACAACGTTAGGCACCGGTCGGTTCTCCAGCTCGGCTTGCCGCGACAAGCTGTTGCCAAAGACGATGCCTTTCGGCCCTTGCGAGTCGTCGAAAGTGGCCGAGTTGCATTGAATGTGATAGAAGGGCGCGCATTTCGAGTGACAGTAGAGGCCGCAAGCTGCGCGCAGACACTTTAGTATGAATGCGAATTTGGATAGGGAAAGTACACGCACCTGCACATCGCAGTTCCTGCAAGCCCCACATCTTGTCGCTGCAGTGCTCGCACCGAACAGGGCGGAGGATGCTGGTAGGCTGGAAGATGTGTTGGCGGATAGCCACGTCGGTCGAGCCTGCCGACCGGCCAGAGGACGCCGCCGAACTTTGGGCGACTTTTTGCGGTGCTGAGATGGCGCTCTTCACGTCCGTCGGCTTGCCCTTGCCCCACTTGAAGCCCTTCTTGGAGCTGGGTTGGATGTGCTCAACCCGCTGCACTTGGACCAAGGCAGGCCCTTCCGGCACAATATCGTAACCCCCAGACGAGCCGGAGGACGACAGAGAGTTTGAAACCTTCTGGTGACCACGCACGCCCAGGCCGTAAGGTTGCTTTTGAAGCTGGGCCAGGGCTTCCCGAGCGCCGTCGAGCTGCTTCAAGGCCTCCTTGTTTTGCGCGTCCAGATCCGTGCTCCGCGCTTCCAACAAGGCGTTCTCTTCTGATAGCCGTTCGCGTTCGCGAGTCAGCTCCGCAATCTCCCTTGCAACCTCGTCGCGCTGGCCAGCCAAATCCATGAGCTCCTGCCGGTGCTCCTCCTTGACAGCGTCCAGACGCTCTTTCAAAGAAGCCGCCGTCTTCTCTGGTGATGGCGCAGCGTCTTGAGGGGTCGTAGCGAGCTCTTCGATTTCCGCCACGGTGATGTCGCGCTCGACCTTCAAACTGGACAGCTGCTGCTCCATCCCGTAGAGCGACGACCGCAGCTCCGAGTTGCGCGCCTGGAGTTGGTCTCCTTCCCGCTGAGCGGCATCGAGGGAGGCCAGTTTGCGCGCTTGCTCGTAAAGTTGGCTCTTGAGAGTGTTCATCTCCAGCTGGGCCTGCCGCCGAAGTGTGTTCTCCCGCTCGTAAGAGTCCCGAGCGTTGTGGATACCATGCAGATAAGTGACGCTGGCGCGCTGTGGGAAGGTGGAAACAGCAAAATCAGGATGGATCGCCTGATCAAGGAATCTGTACCCACCTTCATGGCGTTGAAGTCCTTTTGGAGCTTCTTCATCTTCTCCTTTGTTTCCTCTAGCTCGGTGATGAGCTTCTCGATGACGGACACGTCCTGGATCAAGATGCCCTCGCCCGACTCTGAGCTGAGCACGAGCGATTGGCGGAGGTTTTTGACCTGGCCGGCGAGTTCTTCTTCGGCCGCGGACGGAGGCGGTATGATGGCTGTCGCGTCGTCCCTTGCTTCGTCTTCGTAGTCAGAAGCATCGCCATCGTCGAGATTAGGAGAGTAGGCGCCATTGAGGTACGGTGAGCCTGTCGGAGAAACGCCGTCGAGTGCTGGAGTGACGGGTACATCTGGGGTGGGAGGAATGTCGAGCATGGCCAGCATGTCCGGATCGTAGAAGGATAGGGAGCGGGAGATGTCAGGTAGATCCGGGCTGGTGGACCGAACTTGTTGCTTTTTAGAGGAGGAGGGCAGCATGAGCGGCAGTTCGACTTGGTTGCGGGGTGGCGTGAAAGTGAACATCTGGGTGCGCTCGGCGGAGGGCGTGCTGGGAAGGGAAGGTGTGCCATGGGAGAGCGGTGGCGTGGGTAGCGGTAGCTCGTTGTCGACCAGTGGTGGCGACTCTTCCGCATCCTCGACTTCCTCCGACTCTTTCAAGGGCGAACCATGACCCGGCGCTTGCGGGACTGGCGTACCATAGAACCCTGACCGCCGATTCGCGGCCTTGTCCGCTTTGAGAGGAGCCATGAGCGAGCTCCGCTTGCTTTGCCCGTTCGCGCCGCCGTTCGCTGCGGAGAAGAAGCCAGAGTTGGTGGGCGGGGCGGAAAGAGAGATGGTGTCCAGGTGCGGCGAGCTGTCGTAGGTTCTCGGGAACGGCACCTCAGCCTCTTGCGCCCTCGCCCCAGACAAGTCCGCAGCAGCGGTGCTCGGCCTTTGGAAGGGCGACGGCGACCGCGCACGATCCACCGACGGCTGGTTGCTAAACGCTGCCCTTGAGCTAGCGCGGGTAGGGGATGCCAGACCATTGCTTGGGGCCGAGTCGAGGCGGATGTGAACATGCGTCGGAGATTCCGGCTCGCGGAAGACCTGCTGGTGGGCGTTCGGGCTCCGCACTCTTGGGCTCGAGGAGGACGCATGGTTGTAAGGGTTGGAGTCGGACGAGGCGTTGCGCGAGAGGGGAGGCGCTGGTAGCGGCGGGACGTAATGCGAAGTCTGGCTCGAGTTGGCCGTCATGGGCGGGGAGGTGAATTCTGAGGAGGCAGAGGGCGGGGAGGTGAAGACATCCGTGTTGGAGGAGGATTGGAGCGATCCAGCGCCATTGGCGTTGCCAGCGCGAGACGTCTGCGCCAAACGTGGCCCCCTTTTGTTCAGCAACTCGCACCCTAGAATAGGCTAGGCCCGATCTGCGACCGACTCACTGAAGTCTTGGGGGTGGCAGAGGAGTTGAGCGTGCGGTTGCGCTTGGCCTCAGCGTGCCGTCGACTTCGACTAACGCGTTCATTATGACAGCTCATGCTGTTCATTTTGGCCTCAACACACTCCCAATGCGAATCGAGTGGAGGAGACAGCAACGAACCAGTAGATGCCCTGGGACGTCTTGGCAAAGACGAGCTCCTCGATCTTGTTCTGGCAGGAGCGGCACTTGAAGCACTCGGCGTGATAAGACTCGTCGCCAGTCACGATGGCCTCGTTAGTGATGGCCTTGTGGCAGAGCGAGCAATTGTACGAGCAGTTCTCGCATCTGATGCATCTCGTAATGAGAGGCTGGCCGCCAAGTCACAGGGGGAGCTGTACATACACCGGCGAGCCGTCCGACAATAACAAGAGGGAGGCCTCGTTCTCGACCAAGTCGCCGCATTTGGCGCACCGGCTGCCAACCTGCTTGAGCATGCTGCTGCCTGAGAGCAAAGTCCAAAGGCAAGCACGTACAAACTG
Organism: Cystobasidiopsis lactophilus; assembly: GCA_001599975.1. Lineage (NCBI taxonomy): Eukaryota > Fungi > Basidiomycota > Agaricostilbomycetes > Agaricostilbales > Chionosphaeraceae > Cystobasidiopsis > Cystobasidiopsis lactophilus. The sequence continues at coordinate 938,951 of BCIO01000002.1, forward strand.
TTGAAGATCGCCCCAATAAAAGCCGTTAAAAGCAAATCCCAGGCGACACAAGCACGACTTGGCTGATTGGGGGGTCGCCGCCCGCCCAAAGCCTAAGCCTATCAGATGAACCACCTACCAATCGACATGCCATAGGCTGTTGCCAAACGCCACGACGACGCCTGCGAGTTTGCGCGCGGCATTCGTGTCAATGCGAGCAGCAGGACAGGGGCATCAGGGCAAACTGACTGTCGCTCGTGTTCTCTAGGCCTTGCTTGCACTTGGGGCACGTCGACGTTTGAGCCTCGTCGATGCCCATCGTCGCTGCCTGCCAAGGGAGGAGCGGAGTGCCCAGGAGCTGCGGCGGCCGAAAGAGATCGAAAGAAGGCAAGGGATCGACGTCGCGTCCTCCGTCCGCTTGCTGCAGCGCTCGAGGCTGGTGCCTGGTGCTCAAGGTGGTACTGATGGAGCAAAGGCAAGATGGCAAGCGCCAAGAAGCGTCGGAGGCGAGAAGACGCAGGAAGGCGGATCCAAAACGCGCTCTGCAGAACCTTGGTTTGAGGGCGCCTGTGCCTGTCACTTGTCACTGCTTTTGGCCTCAAGCTTCAGGCTTGCATTATTGTAGGGTTCACAGGGAAGGTCCAGATAGCAGCTCAAAAGATGTTCAAGGGAGCAAGGTTTCTAGAGTCAAAGGCCGACCGGGTGGCGTTGTCAAGGCGACTCCCACGCTCGCTGGATTGATCATTTGGCCACCCCCTTCCCTCGACCTCGATCTGCCCTCGCGCTTGGCATAGATCTAGTCTTTTGTGGCCAGTGGCAACGAGAAATTAGTTGAGTGTGGGCTGTGGACAGGAGACGGCCGGATTCAGAAGGTGGCAATGAATCAAGCAGCCCCCATCACCCACATTAGAGCCACCGAGCATGTACTGAAAGCTGTAGGCGATACCCAGCGCGTCATTCAGGCTCGATTACGAATGAAGTTTGAAGCTAACACCCACCCTCGAGAAGCCAATCTACTCCAAAGGCTTGTAAGGGTGGATGAGCATCTCGCTGAAGCTGTGGGATGGCGGGACAACGCTATCAGAAACGGAGTCTGATTGGAAGGTGAGCCAGAAACCCACTTCTTGATCTTGTCAACACCCCGGACCTCTTCGGTGAGCAGCGGCATCTGGACGACGTTGAAGTCCTCCGAGTAGAGCTCGTTCATCTCGCGCAGGTACTTTTGCTGCATGCCGTGCCGCACTTGGCAGTGCTTGCAGGTGGAGGCTGTTCACCGGGGAATCCTTCGACATCAGCTCAAGGCTTCGAAGCTGATATAGGCGGCAACCGAGAACGAACCTTTGTCGGGGAACAAGAGCTGGTTGACGACGATGCAGTGGGTGTCGATCTCGTACGCCGTGAGCTCTTGGATCAGGCGCTCCGTCTCGTAGAGCGACAGGAACTCGGCGATCATCACGGAGATGAAAGTGCACTTGTCCTGTAGACGACCAAAAATTGCGGCAATACTAAGTTCTGGACTCTGTATCAGATTGAAGGCGCGACCTACAGGGTCCTTGAACTGAGTGTTGACCTCTTGGATGATGGTCCGCATGGATTCTAGTTTCTGTTCGAAGAATAGACAACCAGATCTCAGTACAGCAAGAACCCAGGGATCGAGAGAGGGGCTATTAACGAACCTGGAAAGCCTCGTCTACGTTCAAGCCGTTGCCCATGCCCATCATGGAGCTCATTTGGGACATCATCGGCCCAAAGCGCCCCGAGAGACCGGAGAGCTTGGCCAGCGCCTTTTCGAGCACGGCGGGGAAGGAGAGGAAGCGAAGGGTGTGGCCGGTGGGCGCGGTGTCGAAGACGATGACCGAGTACTTCATCGAGTTGACGTGTCTGTGTGACGACCGGAACGAAATTAGCCAGAATTCATTGCTGGCTCGTTAGGATTCCGCAACGCACTTCACTGAGGGAGATCGACAAGACCAAGATGAGTCCAAGTCATCAGACGTGAACGACAACCACCTACTGAGTTCGGCAAATGCCAACGCCTCGTCCACGCCCGGTATCGCAAAGGCCAGGTCCTGAAACATGGATCCCATGCCCGAATCCGCTGTGACAGTCCCTTCCCTCATCAACACAATCCATGGGACGATGTAAAGTGGGAGGCTCGAGACGCACAGGATTCCACCATCTCTTGCAACGAGGCCGTCGGGTCTATCTCCATCGCATACAGGTTCTCGTAGCCGTTCACTTTCTGTCAACAGTTGGCGCGGAATGATGAGCCCAAAGAGAGATCATCAAGTGGTGAGCGGGCCTCGACTGACAGTTGCATCTTTGCCAAACTTCTGGCCGTACGCGTCCGACCTGTAGGTGGCAGCTCAGTCGTCATAGCACGCTATGAAGTGAGGGGAGTGCAGGCCTACAGGTTGTGCGCTGGGTCAGTCGAGATGAGCAGGACAGAGTCGCGGTTGTAGGACAGCTGAGTCGCCAGAGAGCAGCTCGTCGTCGTCTTGCCCACGCCGCCCTTGCCGCCTGTCGAGACCACCTATAGATGAGCAACTGGGAGGAAGCTCAAAGAGGGCAGAGGCCACCGACCGACGAAGATCCAATGCAAGCTCTTCTGGTCGAGGATGTTTTGCAGCGAGGACCTGTGCTCGAGGGCCTTAGAGGTGAACAGGCAACGCTGTGATTGGTGAGAGCCACGCACTCGTTCTGCCAATCTAAAGCCTCCATCCTGGCAGGAAATCAACAGACACGTCGAGGTTCCAGAAGAAGGCTTGCCTCCGCGCTCGACTTGAGCTGAGGTCCAAGGTCGACTCCTGGGTTTAGGTTCCAAGCTCTAGAATTCGATTCTACATGCAAAATGAATTGTAGAAATGCATGTCCAGGGCTTCGCGAGGGGAGCACCGCCTTGAGAGGAGAAGACCTCTCTTGAACCCGACCTTGCCGAGAGTCGACCGCGACATGCTGGGCTCCCTGAAAGGCCTGATCCAGAATGATGACCCGGAAATGGTCGACCCTGGCGTTCGACCAACCCGAGGTTCGTGCCTTTGACCGCATTCGCCACCCAAGCCTCTTGAGCCGAACCCTGTCCAGACCACTTGCTGGAAGCGGCTTTTAAGAGCCTGGCCAAGGTGAAGCAGGAGGAGAGCGCCTTGCTCTGGGAGCTGTCCATGTCCACGCTCGCTTATCGCCAAGGCCTCTTCTCTTGGAGGATGACGCCGGAGCAGAGGGTGGCGGCCGTCCAGAGCATGCATCTGGCCGTCGAGTCGTTCCAGGATTTCAGGATGGCGAATGAAGAGGACGACGCAGCTTCAGTCGAGGGGTCTGTCAAGGCTTCGACCGAGGGCGAGCGGCCCGGCTTGATGAATCGCAAAGTCAGCCTGGCCATGTCCGAATGCCGGGCCGCCTTCTCCATCACCCATCCAGCCGCAGAACCAGTTTGGGCTTCCTCTTGAAAATCTCGTTCCAAAGCTGATAGTAGTCGGCGGCAGGAGAAGAACGAGAAGATCATGGCGGCCCGGTCTATCATCGCTTCCCGCCAGCACTTTGCAAAGCGGACCAAGCGGGCGCTGGAAGACGTCGCCCAGGTGGAGCCAAAGCGGGTCAAAGCAGCGCTTTCGCACGTCGGCGCCATTATGAAGCACTTGAAGATGGCAGAGGCCTCGCTGGAAGAGGCGATGCGCCCTCAAACGAACTTGGTGAAGTAGCGCTCCCGGAACTCCACCGACGGCTTCTTGGACGTCTTGACGGCCAGGTCGTCGGAAGCCGAGAGCGAGAGCTTCTCCATAGTGATCAAATGCCGAGACCACTTGCCAAAGTCTTGCGCGCTGTTCGAGATGAGCTTGAGGCCGGGGTGCGAGGGGATATCCTCTGCCGGGTTGAAGTCTTCTGAAACAGCTGGGAGCCAGTAAACCAGTCGGCCGTAGGGGCGGAGCATGCGGTAGGAAAACGCCATCAGCTCTTCCAGTAGGTCCGACATCTCCCATGCTTGAGATGGCGGCACGTAGTTCGACATGCTGTGGACGGCTTCTAAGCTGATATCCTATAAGCAGATAAAGGAGAAGAGAACCAACTCGTGCGAGTAGACGCCTTCTGGCATCAGGAATGGCTCAGACGCAAGCTTGGTTGGATCTTTTCGACCTTGCTTCTTTGCGCCTGACACTAATTTTGAGCACTGATTTAATGAACAGAAAGACCTCGTACCAGCTCGGACTCCATATGGCGGGTCGGTTACAATTGCGTCGAAGAAGCCTTCGGTCCGCCACGGGTTGTTCTGCTCGGCATTTTTCAGCCATGCTCTTGTGATGCGCATATCAGACCGCTTACAGCCATGTCAAAAGCGGCACAATCGAGGACGCGAGGCCTCAGGCCGTATTGGGCGGCAGCCTTGAAAACACCCTGGCCGGTTTTGCCGCGCATCGTCCTCCCGTCAATGTCGCTTCCAAAGACCATAGCTCCGAATTGGGCGCAAACGTAGAGCATAGATCCTGTTCCAGCAAATGGATCGTAGACGAAAGAGCCAGGTCGAGCCTTTGTCGAAGTTCAGCTCGCTGGGTGGTGGACACAGAGGGAAAGGAACAAACAAGGGCTTGGTTGGCCATGAGCAGGGACACCTCTGCCTCCATCGACGTGTTGCCAATGTAAGCCCGTTTCTTGACGTCGAAGATGTCGACCAAGTGCCGCTGCGAGTCACAGACTTTGGGGCCAAAGTAGACCCGGTTGATGGTGGCAAGACGTGGCGATGGCTGGTTGGGCACTTTCCCGACATGATACTCTATCACACCAAGCTCCAAATCAGGCGTTTTGAGGTTGATGGGCCCCTTGAGGCCCATACATCGAAACGAGTCGATTAGCGGCCGCTTCTCTTCCTCGCGAAAGCTGCTGTTGACGCCAATCAAGGAGAATTTCTGGAGGCGTTGTTATCAGAAATGTTAAATTCCGGATGAAGTTGCACTCGCAAAGGATGATGATTGGGTGTACGGCGCATAGAGCTCGGGGGAGGATTTTAGCTGCTGGTGGAGCTCATCGTATGTCGAGGCTGGCCTAGTCTGAGCTTGGTCAATGGAAGCGGAGAGACGGCTTACCATGACTCCAACTCTGCCAAATGCTCTTGATGAGAATACTCCGCGAGCCCAAGAGTCGAGCTTCTTTTTCACTGGCCAGCTCGACCACAAGGCAGGGGTTCTAGGGCTTGATTTCAGCCCATATCGTTGCATTCATGTCAAACACCCACTTTCAAATCGATAGAAGAGCGGTCATATCCAACGGTAAACGAGTAAAACGTCGCAATGGCGTCGAGCTCTTGGAGTCGAAAAGTTTCATGAGCTGTTTGCGAGGCTCGTCACTTGGACTGCCTGTAATATCTTGGAGCTCTCTCACTTGAAGTAAAGAGGAGCAGGAAGTGCATGGCGGAAGTAAAAGTGGACTGTCGCGCCGACGCTCAAGACGAACAAAATATTTATGCAAAGTGACTGGAAGCCAAATGATGCGTGATGTCTAATAATGGGAATATAGAGTGAAATCTGATATCGTTTATTGCTTCTTGGTGGCAACGCGCTCGATCCAGGGCTGAGGCAGGCCGTTGTTTGCCCATTTGAGGTGGTATTGCTCTGGGCCGTCTGTGAGCGAGAGCGAGAGCAAATGACAGCCGCAGATGAGGAAAACGCCGGCATATCCTGTAAGGATATGCCAATGTGCACTGGTGATGGCAAGTCTGAGCGTGTGGATCTCCACCTTGAAAAGACGTGGACGCACTGGCCCTCGAACAGATATGCCAGTGGCAAGCCCCAAGAATCTTTGAGAGGTTGTGCGTGGTTACATAAGAGGTTGCTAATTTCAGCACAAGTCAGTTCATGGAAGGCTTTCAGAGGGCAAAGGCTCACTCCAAGTTCCAAACGCCGAAGCCGGCCACAAACATGAGCACGCCCGTTGTGCACAAGTTCCGCACTTCGATATTGCGTTTCCATTCGATGGGCGCTTGATCAAGTCGAGTTCGGACAAGGTAAGTCGCTCGGACAACTGGACGTCGGATTCAGTTTGAGGGCAGAAGCGCCCAGAAGCGGACAGCAAATTACTCACCGGTGGAAATCAAGATACCAGCGTAGGCGACCTGATGGAAGACTGGATCTTCTAGCCAGACATAGATGCCGGACACCAAGGCAAAGAAAACGGTCAAAGCCCACGGCAGCAGAGCTCCACCCTTCGCTGGTCGGCCCCGCTTGCTCGTCTCGAACAGGATGTACAGAGCTTGTGTTGATACCGCTAGCATGGGTAGCTCATCCGCAAGCTGCCAGCTCCACTTGAGAGTGAGGTGGAAGAAGAACGACCCAAGTCCGACAGAGCTTTTCGAGGCGCCTATAATTAGCGGGAGTCCACCAGCTCGGGAGAGTCCTTACAGCAGCAGAACGTAGCTCAGGAGATAGCGCAATCCAAGGTTCTGTTGCCTGGCTTTGTGAAGGCCGTAAGCCGACATGGCAACTTCGTCACCGGATCAGCTTCAAACTTCGGCGGCCAGACCAATGCGCCTCCTTACTGAAAACGAGGTTGGTCAGTGTGTTCCAAAACTCTGCGACATAATGCGAGTGTTGATAATTTGCTTCGCACTTTATTCGTCGACGAGCGATGAGTCCAAAACGGGGCAAAGTTATCAAACGAGAGCAGGAGCGCACCCAGTCGATGGAAGCGTCCAATGGATCCCAGAAGCCGCCCTTGTGCGGCAAGTCGTTCCATTTGGTCAGATGACGAGTCATGGAAGGCAGCTCTTAAAGTATCGGTGCTGGCACTGACACTGGGCGGGAGAGGGAGAGATGAACGTGGTGGCACTCAAATCGGTCCGCTTATCACGTGTAAAGTGGCAAATGTTCAAGACCATTAGAAAGGTGCTATGGCTTCTCTAGACGAAAGCGAAATGAAGGAACTGCACTTAGTACGCCGAGCTGCCCGGTAACTCTCCTTTGATCCCAACGCCTTCCGCAGATCACGGCCTCTTTCATTGAACACATGATTGTATGCCTATAGAGGATGCTGTACCGCACAATGATTTGACAGGCACCGAAAGATCCAGCTACTGCGCGGGACGTGACACGATAAAGGAGGGTTGTTTTGACCAGGCAAAGACCTCACCGCTTAGCGATCCCAGGGAGGTGCCACGGCAAACCAGCTGATCACGACGAGGCCACTGAATAACCCTGTCCATATCCCGAAGAAGATTGCCGGAGCAGGAGAAATGAAGCGCATCGTGGCGGCTGTCAAACCGGCGGCCGCCGCGATGCAAGCAAGTCTTGGTTGCGCCCAGTCAGTGCAGCTCCTCCACCATATCGAAAGTCTCATACGATACCCCTGCCGAAATGGCTATTACAGAATATAGCCATTTGCCTCCGTTGGAATTACTCGTCATGACGTCTACCGCGCCCTTGCTGTCGTCGTCCGAAAGGATGAGCTGGACGCCAACAGCGCAGACGAGGCTGGCAAGGAAGAGAGCAAAGGCCCAATTCGCATAATCGGCGTATTTTGAGAGATCGTTTTGGTCGTTAGCGGCAAGCTTCAAGCTGGATGCGATCGACGAGCTGAAGCCCGCCCCGATCGCGGTGGTAAAAGAGACTGTTTTGAAGAAATCTTTGTATGGGACTTTCTTCTGAAGGCCTGTACATTCAGCAAACGAAGGCTTGCCACGTTAGCATGTCTTCAAGCAATGCGTCCGATACCCACCGCCTTCAGAGCCTGTTGCGCCTTACGCATGAGAAGCCAGAAAAATGATAACAGTAACTGTATGACACACTGGAATCTGACATCGCTGCTCAAGTTGGACGCAGTCGGAGTAGAAACCCATCCAGCATATTGTCCACTGCCCCCGCAATCCAGTCAAGCTTCGTGGGTCCAGAGAGGGCGGCCGTGTTTCACTTGACATCACATAGCGCTGCCTAAGGTCAAGGAACAGCTGGAGGGGAAAAGACTGTAGGATGGCCGCAATCTGCACTTCACGGAGCGTGTCGTCTCTCGTTCCGCAATAAAGGCACGCCCAGCAACGCGGTTTCGGCACAGTTGCCACTCAGTACAAAAGCTGTACCTAACGATATTCGATGAGAGTGGAGCAGCAGCAGAGCCCGCGATCAGGTTCGAAAGCGGGAGGCACGTTTGAAGACGCGGCGAGAGAACGGTGGCAAAGCCAAATCCTGCTTCGGCACGTCACGGAATAGTTTCTGGCACTACACAAGCTCTGAACCTCAATATCGGCGCTCTCCAATCCTGCAAGCGGATACGCAATGGGACGGGTGGGGTCCAAGAGGCTGAGATGCCGTTTTCTTTCTCTTTCCTGAACGTCGACAGTGCCGGTGCAAGTTGAAGACTGTTAGAAAGATGGCTATGATCGTACAGCACACCCATATTGAGCTCAGCATCAAAGCGGCCACAGACTTCCCAAAGGGAGACGTGCCGATCCTAGGTGAGCAGGCCGGCATCGCTCGCGCGGCGAAAGAGAGCTCAGTCTGAGCGATTTGCAGAGGCTGGCGACAAGCCTGTTAAGTTGGTGTGCATCGTGTGCCCGACAGAATTCTGCAGCGTGGAAGAGACCGACAAGTAGGTCGACTGTCGCCACCCCAAAGCGGCGCTGGCTGACTCTTCAAATCAGTTACTGGGCGAACATTCATGGCCCTCTTGTCAAGAAACTCTGCCAGAAGAGTGATACTCAGGACTCACCCTACCTCCGCTACGTCCAATCCCCGGCCTGGAGGTATCCGGCCATCGAAGCTCTCCGCGACTTTCAGGCATTTCCTTTTGCTGGCATCACCGAGGTCTGGTTCAATGCTTATGCGGACATGGTCAAGATGATGGAGGACAAGTCGGATTTCGAGAAGCAAGAGCAACTGCTGGTGGACGAGAAGGTGAGGGCCTGACTCCATCAGCCTTGGGTCTTTGCTGACAACCAACAGCAAATGGGCACCCCAAATCTCGTTTGGGTAGCGCCCGAGGATGTTATCGTCGATTCTTCAGACTGGAAAGGCTACGGTGGCGGATTGAAGCTCGTCGTTCGTTGTCTTCATTCGCCACCACTCCCAGCTTGCCTGACCCCCTTTCGCTTCAGGTTCTCATCAAACGCAAGCCTGGCCTCAGCTGGCGCGAGTGGTCCGACAGCTGGACAGATTTGGGAGCTCTCTACAAGCGGTTGGCTCCCGCCCTTGGCATCAAGCGTTACGTTCAGACGAGATGCTATCACTCTGAAGGAGCAGAGGCCATGCGTGCTCATCGAAACTGGCCCCAAAACCCTTTCGATGGTGAGCTTCAGCCTCCGTTTCTGTGGCGTCACTGAATCTATGTCAAATCAGGTCTGGCCGAAATCTACTTCGACGACTATCCATCCATGCTGAAAGCAGCTGCTTCTGAGGAAGGGCGCGCTGCTACTGCCGAGCTGGCGGCTGCTGAAGAAAAGGTGCACGGCGAGCTCCAGCTGTTTGGCACCCCAGAGAGGGTGATCTTCGACGGCCCTCGTTCCGGTCCCTAATCCTGCCAAAATAGAACACGCCGAGCCTCTTTTAGATGTAAGGTAGAAGGGACAGCGGCAAGGTGTGGTATCCTAGGAGGTATCGGTCAATGCAAACAATGAAAGGCCTAAAGCCCAAAGCCAGAGAGAGTGAGAACGGAGCAAGAACCAGCGAAGAAACTAGCAGTGTGCGTGTGGTAGTAGTGTCTATTTGGCCTCCTCCTCAACGGAGACGATGGGCACGACCTCGACCACTTCCTCCTCCGACGAAGCCGAAAGCGCCTCGCCAGCGACGGCACCCGACACGACGGCGGCGGCGGTGTTGATGGTGGGAGCCGGCTGGCCGTTAGCCTGGTTGCTGTTGTTATTGTGGCCGTGGTTGCCGTGGTGGTGGTGATCCCTGTTGTGCTGCCTGCGGTTGTTGGTCATGCCGTTGCGGAAGAACGACTCCAAGCGGCCGCAGCGATCTTTGCCACTGTGCCACGAGTCAGTCCAGATGCCAGAACAAGGACTGAATGAGTGCGCACTAAGCAATTTTAAAGTTTGCATAGTCAGGGTTTTGCTTGATGTTTTCGATGCACTTGATAGCGTTGGCACTGTGTAACCCGCCATTGTTTGATCAGAATCTGGATGTCCGATAAGGCAACTTGGGCAACGCACATGTCGGTGAAGTTGACAAAGCCGCAAGATTTGTCACGCAAAATGTTGACCAGCTCGATGTCGCCGAACACTCCAAAATCATGGCGCAGGCGTTCCTCGCTGTGAAACGCAGATCTCGTTCAGCTTTGGGTCATAGCTGCAGGAAGACAATGAGTGCTCACTTGAAAGTATCCATGTCGTCGATGCCGCCGATGTAGACGTTGCGGCTGCCGCCGGCGTTGACGGCCATGGCGATGCCGGCCAAGGGAGGGCCCGAGGGCTTGCCCCAGCCAATCTTGACGCGCCTGGCTCGGATCATGAGGCCAGAGTGCATGGCGGTGGTCAGGAAGGCCAAAGCGGCATTGGGGTCCACGAAGCTGTGAATTTTTCGGCGCTCTTAGTCAAATGTTTCGACTGGAATGAAGGCCAAAAAACGAACGTCACGAAGCAAATGTGCTCTGTGCGTTCCAACAGAGAGATGAGTATTCTCCCGCAAACAAGGGAATAAGGGTAGGCCAGGACGCACTTTCAGCAATGTAGCGAACGGACTGCAAGACGCCGCCTCGGATGGTGTTGCAGATCTCCTCAATGGTCACGTCAGGGTGCAAGTTGCTGTGAGAACGGCCACGATTTGTCCATCAGCGCCAAGCGAAAGCTGATAGAAGCAAGGCGGAGACCCACCCAATGTAGACGGTGCGGTTGCCGGCCTGGGACATGATGCTGTTGCCCTCGGCGCCGAGGACGCCGCCGAAGCCCATGGCGTTGAAGCTGGCGCCTATTTGGCCGAAATTGGAGGTGTAGGTGGCGGCCATTTGCGCGGCGGCCAAGTTGTGCTGCTGCTGCTGGTGCTGGTTCTTGGGCACGTACGCGCCTGTGCGATGGTCAGCCGTTACAAGAACTCACAAGGAATAGAGGGCAGCGAGCAACGCACATCGGTCCTTGCCGTAGGAGACGCGCTTGCCCTTCCACTCGGGCTCCAAGGGCAAGGTGGCGACGACCTCCATGGCGACGGCGATGGACAAGAAGTGGATGAAGCCGATGCCCTTGTCGCGCACGATCTTGACCTGGTCGATGGGGCCGTAGTGGTCCAGGCTGTCGCGCAGCGTCTGCTCCGTCACGCTCTCGTCCAGGCCGCCGACGTAGACGTTGCGCGAGGCGTTGTGCTGGGCCACGGCGGCGAGCACTTCGGGCGGGACGACGGAGGGGTTGCCCCAGCCGACCTTGAGCTCGTTGGAGTGGAGGTGGATCTTGCGCATCTGCACGTCCGAGTGGAAGGCGGAGGCGATGGTGGGGTCGAGGAAGGAGATGAACGCGCACGACTTTTCGGGCAGGATGCGCACTTTCTCGATCGGCCCGAAGCGCACTTGGCTGAGCAGCTCGTCCACCGAGGCCGTGTTGGGTAAGTTGCCTGTGCCAAACCAGAACTTTGATCAGAGACTGTCAAACTGATCAGGGCAAAAAGTCACGACGCACCGACATAGACGGTCCTAGCCATGAGGCCACCACCGGGAGGGTGCTGGACGACCATGCCGTTGTTGTGGAAGCCGGCAGGGGCGAACTGGTGGTGGAGGTGGTCGGCCGAGTTCAAAGGGGCGACCATGCCGCTGCCCTGTGGCTGTTGCTGGGCGCCGGGGGGAGGGGGCAGACCGGCGGCCTGCTCGTTGGGGGAGCCAGGGAAGCCGACGGGGCTGGGGGAGAAGGCGTAAGGCATGGTCATGCCACCGGGCGCGCTCATCTGCTGCTGCTGCTGGGCCAGGTGGGGGGCGTAGATGGCGTGCTGGGTGCCGGGGGACGAGGGGTGGGAGGAGCCGGCGTTGGACAGGGCCGGGCTCGGGGCGCCGCCACCGGGTTGCATGAGGTTCGAGCTGGAGCTGCCCGAGCTCAAGGTGGCGGAGAGCGGCTGGCTGGACAGGGCGGCCATGTGGTGGTAAGGGTTGAGGTATTGCTGCTGGTGCTGCTGCATCTGCTGCATGTACTGCTGCATCTGCTGCTGCTGCTGGGCGGCGGCGAGGTCGACCTTGGCCTTCGCGTTGTTGCCAGAGGCGAGGTCGGCGCCCTCGAGCTGCCTGCGCATGGCCTCAAAGTCGACGTTGTACGGCTGCTGGTGCTCCCAAGGCTGGGGCTGATAATGGTGCGGGGGTTGCTGCATAGCGAGCTGGGGCGGCTGGCCGACCATGGGATAATGCAGGACGTCCATCGTGTGGTCGAATCACAAAGATGTAAAGCGGGGATTTATTGCTTGAAGTTCAAGGGTCGACGCTGCTGGGGTGGCCGACAAGGGGGCTGCCACCAAGGAAAAAACAAGGGCGGCGCGTTGATTCAAAGCCCTGGGGCCGCTGTCTTGAAGCTCGAAGGGGGAGGACGACGCGGAAGCAGGAGAAGAAGGGGCGTCCGGGTGGCACTGTGCCATAGGTTCGAAGTAAGTATTGGATTGCGGGAACGGACAGAAGGCGATTCGCTGAAACGGAGGAGCTCACAGAAACAACAATGCAACTCGCTGTGGTCGAGCGAGAACAAGAGCCTGCCTTGGTGTGTAGCTGCGTGACAGCAGTAAAAAGGAACGTGAATGTGACCGGCCTCTCTTGAAGGGAGAAGGGTGACTGAGAAGCGAAATAGGGGTGGGACGTGATGGCTGCCTGTCAAAGGACTGCCTCCGTTGAATCCTCCCTGTTGAACTGTGTCTGGTTGTTGTTTATAAAGAACGGCTGGGTTTAAAGAAAAAAGGTGCCACAGAATAAAATGGGCGAGCGAAAAGGAATGAAAGGGAGCAAGAGCTCAGGAATGCGTTCTCGCGTGCTCATGTCCGACTTGGCTGCGAGACTGTTGGGATGTGCACCGGGAATGGCCATTGCAACTGGAACTACATCTAATTACAATCCTCGATGCTCATTTGCGAGCCAGATGCCGCTGGGAGGAGGCAAGGCCAGCGCGGTCAAGCCCATTCCCCTTGACGTACTTGGGGTCCGCTGTCAGCGATCTGCTAGCGACTTTTTTAATTCTTAAAGCTGGTGTGATGAGAGCTTTCGCTGCCACGCGCAAACGCACGAGCCGGAGCGCAGTTCGTCGAAGCCGGAGCAGTCATGCAAAAAGGGTCATCAACGCCACCGAGCCTTGTTCCTCAAACAAAAGCTTTCTATTTGGAAAACAAATCCCATGCACTCAGCCTTAAGCTGCATTTTGAAGGGTGCTCCGTCTCAGAAGCGACCCACAGGGCGATGCGAATGGGCAAAGCTCCTGTGACTGGATCCCTGGCGGTGGGACTCAGCTTCGAATCGAAGGCTCGCTGACACCAGCAGAGTCACATTGAGACAAGCAGCACACGACTTTCATCAGGACATGTAGATCGTTGAGGGAAGTAAGCAGATCGTTCAGAGAAGTAATGGAGAGCATCGAATGAGGCCAAAGACAACAGCCGGACGGATTCAAGTTGTCCGGCAGCATTACCGCTGTGGAGTGCACACAACTTGTCCAGTCGTAGCGTTAGGAAAGTTCCGACAACGTCTGCAAGGCTCGCAAAGACAGCGCGTCGAAGAACCGAGCTTGGTGGAACACGTCTCGCAGTCTGCCGCATCCTTCGCCTCGCACCGTTTTCTGTTTTGTTTACACCTAAGGTGTAAGAAGATACCATTAGAAGTAACCACCACAGGTCGTTGTAGATTCCCTTACTCCACACAAGCAAAGAATGGCGACCTTCGCTTAGGTTTTGGATTAGATGCCGGGGTAGCATCAGGCGGCTTGGAGCCAGAATGGCCTTCTCCGGCTTCTTGTCGCGCCATGACCTTCCCTGGTGAACCAGGATGGCCCGAGGGAGCGGGTTCTGCTTCAGGAAAGATGAGCCGCTGCCCTCGCTTGTCGAGTGCGGTAGTCGGTGCTGGCTTTAGCGTTGCCACCTTGAGATTGAGCGTGCTGTAACACAAATACATATGAATTCAATGTCAAAAGCAAGAACACAGTGCTTACGGCAATTCTCCCAACTGGACATCAAAGCCGTGATATATCAAGTAGACAAAGTGTGGGAAAGCAGGAGCTGGCGATACGGAGAGCATTGGCCTGACATCCAGGCACCAAATCCTTTTGTCATCGTCAGGTACGTCGTTTTTTCCCAGGGACAGGACGAGCTGCGACCGCTCCAAGAGAGCTCTGAAGTGCAAAACGGCCTTATGAGGCAAGAAGGCCACCCAGGACTGTGGAGTCAGAGTATGCCACAGCTCGGTCTTGGCCTTCAAAGCCTCCAGGGTCTTTGCAGTGAAGGCGTTCGTGTTTTTCCAACTGCAACGAGTGGCGTTACAATGACAGGCGTCACGGGATCGAACATTTCGTGCTCACCCCCATGTTCCAAGATCCACAGGGGCATACTTCTGGTCTCTAGGAGCGTACTTGACTTGCATCAGATAGACATTCAGCGCAACCTGCTTTGGCTCTGCAGAGGACGAAAAGTGTCCAGGTGGTGGCCTGATATCCAATCGCCACGGTCGCGTTGTAGGCTGGTCTATGATAACGGTCACAGGTTGTCGTAGAGTCAACTCTTTTCGTCCCAAGAGCAATCTGAAACGCAAGACGGCTCCGGTGCGCTGACTCTCATCTGATTCCTGCTCGGGTCCTTCTTGGCGATTCATGCACGGTCGGTTGAAGAGGAGCAAAAGACAGGCAAGGAGCGAGCAGTAAGAGGGGCTGTACCGTTCCGGTCCTCGGGCTCCCGAATCTGACCGAGATGAAGGAGTTGCGTTACGGTATAATGCATTCAAAGGTCGCTTGCAGGTCTACCCTTACGCTTGTCTATCGGCAAGCAGCCACTGACCAAAAAAGTGGCAATCAAGAGCAGATCATGGAGATAGCTGTCAGCTTCAACATCACACCGAGGCCTTCCTTTGTTCAATCAACTCCACGGCGAACAGTGTAGATGCAGGTAACAGAGCCTTCAAGAGCATCTGAAATCCATTTGAGATGGTACTGAGAGGCAAACACAGTTCACCGAGAGCAGCAAATGGCCCGACTGAAAGCCACTTGAAATAGGTGACGGCACGCTCAACGGCGGTCAAGTCTAGCTCCGCGAGGAGGTCAGTGCCCAGAGAAGAAGAAGAAAGGTACGCCAAGATAGAAGGCAGGCAGGCCAAGCCATGACGGAAGTTCGGGATGAGCTGGGGCCAGCTGAGCTGGGGTCGACTCCGCCGCTTCCATCGTGGGCACTCGTGGCGTGCACTCCTTGCTGCACGATAACCACTTCGAAACATGGCCAGAACGAGGTCAGACGCATTTAGACACCTCGTCATCTTGATCAGAGCCTCTCCTTGCAGCGGGCACTAGCGCTTCCGCTTTTCCGCACTCGGTGGCGGGAGGCACTGCAGGCGAGGCTATAAAAGCAGCGACCTTATCTCTTGCTCTCTTACATCCACTCCCATCGCATCTTCATCCCAAATCCAAAGCAAAGTCACAATGGGCCTCCTCCGAACCGCCGTCGTTGCCATCCCCGCCGCTCTTGTCGCCAAATCGTATCTTGATAAGAAGGCCAACAAGGAGCAAGCACCAGCTCAATATGCTCCACCTCCTCAGCATCAGCAAGGCTACGGAGGCTACCCACAAGGTCAATATTCGCCACCTTCATACAAGTGAGCTTAAGTCTCCATTGGCCAAGAATAATTGAGGCTCACAATGAAGCAGCCCGCAGGCACAACAGCCACCTCAGTGGCAGGGACAACCAGAGAAGAGCCAGGGCAAATACTAGCGTGAGTCCTCGCCGATCTTGCCACCACAAAGCCAGTCCTCATTCCGCAAAGCAGTCTTGATGCTCACCGGGCTGTATTTTGACGTCGACCGAATCTGAAAGGGCATTGACTGCTTGTAAGACTGCTGCAACGTGATTCCTGTGCCACGAAAGAAAGCGAGAGCAAGGTGTGGTTTTGAGATTCGATGCACCAAACCATGGTGGCTCTTGGGAATGCAATTGAGGAAGATCTGAGGTCTAAAACGTGGTTTAAAGAGTCTAAGGGGTGGCGCGGCTGTGGCACCGCAAGGAATCAGCCTGAGATCACCGAGACGGCAAAATAGTTCCGAAACGCACCCAACGTATCTGGGGTACAGGGTGCACTCTTTGACCGTGTAGCGATCAGTGAGCCATGCCAAGAAGCGCTGCGAGCAATGACAGCCAAAATCATCAACGCCTGAAGACATTGATAAGAGAAGGATGGTCTGCTCACCTCAACACCTAAGCCGTATCCGCCGTGCTCGCAAGTGCCGTACTTCCTCTGGTCGCTGAACCAGTAGTAGGGCGAAGGGTCGATGCCTTCTCTCGCGTAGCCGCCCATGAGCTCGGTCAAGTCGGACATGCGCATCGAGCCACCTGTGATCACACTCAGAAAATTGCTCAAGGCGCAACAGGTAGACTTGAGGACTCACCAGTGATCTCGCCGACACCAGGCATGAGCACGTCCACGCTCTCCGTGTACTTCTCGTCGCCGGGCACCTTCTTCATGTAAAAAGACTTGATCTCGCTGTTAATACCACCCAACATCTATCAGCTTTGGTTTCGATGATAAAATGAGGAGAGAACCAACACAGGAAAGTGAGTCAAGAAGATAGGCACGCCCAGCTGGTCCGTCATCTTCCGCTCCGCCATTTCGGCAATGTCGTCGCCCAGCTCGTGCGGCGCGAGCGTCTTGATGCCCGTCTTCTCGTCCAGTACCTCCTTCTCGATGCCGTGCTCGATGCAGTATGCGATCGCTTCTGAGTCTGTAAGCCGAAAGACACCTATCATGAGAGAAGGTCTCATTCTGAAGGCATGCACCGCTCACACTTCATCCGCATGAATGGGCGCTTGGGAGCTACAAACTTGGGGTGCAAGGCTCGGATGAGCTCTGCTGTCTCTGGGTCGGCGAGCAGGCGGTCGACAGTCTTGCAGATCTGTGGCCAGAAATCCAAAAAACATTGAGCTTTCGCATACTTCAAAGATGGTGGGACCGCGACGCACGAGCTCCTCAATGTGTTCCAGCAAGTCCTCGAACGAGATGAATGCCAGCTCGGCTTCCAAGTGGGTGAACTCTGACAAGTGGCGTCTGGTTCGTCTGTGCCACGATGACTTGCTCTAAGATCCAGACTTGAGATCTTGAAAGCGAGGAGGAAACGCACGCTTTCTCAGCTCTGAACGACTCTTGCACGCAGTACACGTCGCCCAAGGAGGGCAGGCAAGTCTCCAGGTAGAGCTGGGAGGACTGGGTGAGGTACGCTGGGGCGCCGTAGTAGTCGAATTCGAACAAGGTCGAGCCGCCCCTGAACGTTCCAACACAACACTCAGCAATGAAGTTCGAGCGAAAGGGGAGGAGGACACGCACTCGACCGAAGTCTGGACCAAGCAGGGAGGGGTGACTTCGAGCAGGCCCATGTCCTTGTAGGTCGCTCGGAAGGCGGCCAATAGCGCCGCTCGCACTTTCAAGACGGACGAGGCCTCCTTCTTGCGGATCTGGAGGTGCCGCTTGTCTGCTAGAATATCGGGCGAGGCGTCCTGTTTGCCGCAAATCTTCAAGATCAGCGTTTTGGACTGATTCAGAGGGAGAGTGAAGACAAACATCGGGAACCATGTTGGTGATGGCCTCGGCTCCACCGGGCGCGTGGCCGACAGCCTTCCACCAATCAGAGACCAACTCGTGGCCGCCCTCGGCCGTCTTGCCTTCGGGCACGACTTGAAGCATGCCGGTGATTTCGACCGTGGATTCTTGTTGGAGCGTGAGGGCGTCAAACGTTTGTGCCTGTTTGCGGCCAAAACTATCCGAATCAGCTACGCAGAGATGATATAGAGTAGGCAAGGGCACAAACAAGGCGGCCGGACAGAACGCATTGGAGGTAGCCGGTGCCATCTCTCAGGTCGATGAACATCAATCCGCCTTGATGCCTGACCGAGCTGGCCCAGCCAAAGACCCTCACTCTGGATCCTCTAGCGGCCGTCGCCTGTCGAATCTTGATCCGCCGCGCCGGCGTGGTGGGCTCTTCAAGCACAATGGCTTTGGACGCCTCCAACCTCTTCGCCTCCGCCTCTGCCCTCTCCGCCGCGCCTGCCTCGTCCCTTTTGGCCACCTCGGCCGCTTTGGCCACCTTGCGCTCGTGCGCCTCGAACAGCTTCTTGGCCTTTTTCAGCGCGGACGCCGTGGGCGCTTCGAACGCCGGCGCGGGCTTGTCGGCCGTCGCGGCTTTTTTGAGCTGGGCTGGGATGTCAGAGGAGCTGGCTTGAATGTAGGCGTGCAGGAGGGTCGAGTAGGGCTTGGCGGCAGAGCCATCGCCAGTTTCGTCTGAGCCTGAAGCGCCTTCGTCCACGAACACTGTGTGTCGTCACAAGAAGGTGAGTCATGAGCAGACTGGAGTGTGAGAGCGACAAGCACCTGTAGTAGTGCCAAGCAAGGCGTCTTTGACAGCTGTCAGCGACTCCATCGTTGTTTGACTCGACGCATAATTTGCCTTGACCAGCTTCGTCGACCCTCGCCCGCCTGTGATTTGTGGTTTTCACCTCCGCGCGGCGCAACAGTGTCTCACCCAGGCCAAAGCAGGCAATAAGGCTACAGCGCAAGCGACGCCGATCCTGGATTGCAAATGGCCTTTGATGGCGATGCGAATGTCGTTACGCTCGACTGTACGTTGCCTTGCTTGCCCTTTAGACCTCGCTCGTCCCTTGGTCTCATGCGGTTGGGCCACCCTACAGACCTGGACAGCCCCGGCCAAACCCCAAACCAAGCGCCGGCAGCCAATGGCGCAGGAGCAGCTTTGAGCAAGGACCAAGCGGCCGCCCTGTTGGAGGACAACGACTTCAGCTCGGCAGCTGACCCTGCGCATGCTCATGAGCTGCCAGCCAGCCCGCACGGGTGCGCTTACTGCGGCGTGTCGAACCCGTCCAGCGTTCGTCCTTTGCCTTCCTCCTCAAGATCTCATGTTTGATCTTACCTGGCGATTGCGTGTTGACGAACAGGTCGTGCAATGCTTGACTTGCTCCAAGTGGTTCTGCAACTCCCGCGGCGCTTCGACAGGCGGCAGCCACATCGTGAACCACCTGGTGCGCTCCAAGCACAAGCAGGTCACCCTCCACCCTTCCTCCCCCTTGGGCGCCACCACGCCGGAGTGCTACTCGTGCGGCGCCCGCAACGTCTTCCTGCTCGGCTTCATCCCCGCTAAATCGGACACCGTCGTCGTCCTCCTCTGCCGCCAGCCCTGCGCTTCCGGGGGCAACTCGACCGCGAGCTCAAAAGACATGGTCTGGGATACCTCCCAGTGGAGCCCGCTGATTGAGGACAGGCAGTTCTTGTCTTGGTTGGTCAAGGTGCCCAGCGAGGCGGAGACGGGCAGGGCGAGGCAGATCACTTGGGCCCAGATCAACAAGCTCGAGGAGCTCTGGAAGGACGACGCCGCGGCCACGCTGGAGGACCTGGAGAAGCCGGGCGTGGACGATGAGCCGCAACCCATCTTGCTCAAGTGCGTCGTGGCCCTTCCCTCTATCAACGAAATTGTCAGGATGTTGATTCGCGAGATGGCCTTCTGCACAGATACGAGGACGCCTACCAGTACCAAAACATCTTCGGCCCTCTCGTCAAAATCGAGGCCGACTACGACAAGAAGCTCAAGGAGGCCCAGACCCAAGATGGCCTGACCGTCAGATGGGACAAAGGTCTCAACCAAAAGCATGTGGCGTGGTTCAACCTGCCCAAGCTCGAGTCCGGCGAAGTGCGCTTGGCGGTGGGAGACGAGTTGAGGCTCAAGTACGAGGGCGAGCTCCAAAAGCACTGGGACGGCGTCGGCCATGTCATCAAGGTCCCCAACAGTGCGTTCCGTCCACCACCTTTTGATCTCACGATAGTTGCTCATGACTTTTTGGAATCATTGAATGCACAGACGTTTCAGACGAGATCGCAGTCGAGTTGCGCCGGTCCGACGACCCGCACACGCCCACCAGCTGCTCGCTCAACTTTGCGGTCGACTTCGTGTGGAAGTCGACCTCATTCGACCGCATGCAGCTCGCCATGAAGACCTTCGCCGTCGACGAGCAGTCCGTCTCTGGCTACATCTATCACAAGCTCATGGGCCACGAGGCTTCCTTGCCCAACACGCTCAGAGCGACTTTGCCCAAGAGGTGCGTTTTGTCCTACCTTATTCGTTTCACGCGAATGCTTAATGAGCCTGATGATACGCACAGGATGTCGGCGCCTCACTTGCCCGATTTGAACGCCTCCCAAGTAGCCGCCGTCAAATCCGTCTTGCAGAAGCCGCTGTCTCTGATTCAGGTTGGTCGAGTTTCTCTACCCAATTCCGTGTGAATTTGGTGAGATTGTTGCTCCAACAGGGACCACCGGGAACGGGCAAGACGGTCACCTCGGCCTCGATCGTCTACCACCTCTCGCGCATGTCGCCTGGCCAACCCGTGCTCGTCTGCGCGCCCTCCAACGTCGCCGTCGACCACCTCACCGCTAAGATCCACCAGACCGGCCTCAAAGTCGTTCGTCTGACCGCCAAATCTCGCGAGGCCCTAGAGAGCTCGGTGTCGTTCTTGACCCTGCACGAGCAAGTCGCCGCTTTGGCCTCCGCCACTTCTGGTATCAAGGGCCAGGGAGAGCTGGGCAAGCTGATTCGCTTGAAAAACGAGCAAGGCGAACTGTCCAGCTCGGACGAGCGCAAGTTCAAGACGCTCACCCGCCAGGCCGAGAGGGAGCTCCTCGGTGGCGCCGACGTCATTTGCGCGACCTGTGTCGGCTGCGGTGATCCTCGACTGGCCAAGATGAAGTTCAGAACTGTCTTGATCGATGAGGCTACCCAAGCGGTGGGTTGCGCGCTTTGCCTCTTAAGATCTTCCATCGCTGATCTCAAACATCGCCTCCATCCACAGACCGAGCCGGAGTGCATGATCGCCTTGACCTTCGGTTGCAAGCAGCTCGTCATGGTTGGCGACCACATGCAGCTCGGCCCCACCATCATGAACAAGAAGGCGGCCCGCGCCGGGCTGACGGTGTCCATGTTCGAGCGCCTCATCTCGCTCGGCAACAGGCCAATCCGCTTGACCGTCCAATACCGCATGCACCCTTGCCTGTCCGAGTTCCCCAGCAACATGTTCTACGAGGGCACCTTGCAAAACGGCGTCACCGCCCCGGAGCGCATCCGCAAGCAGGTCGACTTCCCCTGGCCCTCCGACATCACGCCCATGTACTTCCACCAGAACTTGGGTTCCGAGGAGATCTCCAGCTCCGGCACGTCCTTCCTCAACCGCACCGAGGCCTCCAACGTGGAGAAGATCGTCACCCGCTTCTTCAAGTCCGGCGTCATGCCCCACCAGATCGGCATCATCACGCCGTACGAGGGCCAGCGCTCCTACGTGGCCAACTACATGCAGATCAACGGCTCGCTCAAGAAGGAGCTGTACAAGGAGATCGAGGTCGCCTCCGTCGACGCCTTCCAAGGCCGCGAGAAGGACTACATCATCCTCAGCTGCGTTCGTAGCAACGAGCACCTTGGCATCGGCTTCTTGAGCGACCCCCGCCGGTTGAACGTGGCCTTGACCCGAGCCAAGTACGGCTTGGTCATCCTCGGCAACCCCAAAGTGCTCAGCAAGGTGGGTCGACGGTCCTCCTTGATGTGCTACCTCGCTCACACTTTTGTACTTCTCCTGCAGAACGCCCTTTGGCATCACTTGTTGACGCATTACAAGGAGAAGGGCTGCCTCGTTGAGGGCCCGCTGAACAACTTGCAGCCATGTGGGTGTTCCCCTCGTTCTAGTGTGTCAATACTAAGAATTGTTTCTGTGGTCTTTAGCTATGATCCAGTTCAGCCGCCCTCGCCGACCTCTGGAGCGCGCCAACATTGCCCGCTTCGAGCACAACGCGCGCGAGTACATGAACCCTCCCGTGGAGCGTATGTGTCTCAATTGCGTTGTAAAAGATATGATCTTGACTGTTCCGCTTGCAGCACGCATGGCACCTCCTACGAAGGGAGTCCCGCCCACTTTTGCGCCCGGCTACTTCCGCAACGAGACCGGCTACATTCCCTCCGACGTGCAGTCGATTCGCTCCCAGGCCACCTACGCCTCTGGCCTGCCTTCCAACTTCACTTCGTCGGGCTTGTCCTCCTACGGCGGATCGGTTCGCTCGACTAAGACGGCTTCGGTGGCCGGCAGCTTGGCCGACGAGACCGCTTCCATCTCGTTCAGCCAGGCCGACCGCATCCGCGACGCCGAAGAGCTGGGCTCTGAGATCGACTACAAGAGCCAGGCTGGCGATATGGACGACCGCTTGAGCAACTTTTCCAGCACCGCGCCTAGCCAGATCACTGTAAGCCAACGATCAACTTCTTTAATGCTTGGCTGGGCTGATGTCCGCCCTTCAGACCTGGTAATGGACGCTTTACGAGTCATGGCATCGCTTTTGCCTCCCTCTTCTTAAGGCTTTTAGCAGCCTTTCCACCCTTTGGCAGATTTTGATCTTCGCCTTCTCTACGTTGGTTCGGAACCGACGCTTGCCGCCTAGCTGCAGCAACAGCATAGCTGACTATCCGCTGGCGCTCTTGCTCGCGCATCGCTTGCGCGACCGCAAGGGCCTCCGGATCGAAGGCTTCGAGACGCAAGAGCAGCCCCGAGCAAGAGCTTCCCAAGGTCATTGGTGTACAGTCTTTCCTGTTGCACGCTCTCTCAAGGTGTTGTAGACGGATTGGGGCAAACGGTGTCTGGTCTCCGCCAACGCGCTCTCTTTGTATTCCTTTCAAAGCAAACGCATGCAAAGACTGTCCTTTTGAAAGCCTCTCAAAGGACCAGCTCCTCCTCCAGAGCGAAGGTCTCCAGCTCGGCGTACAGCGCCAGCCTCTCATATTGGCCTGGAAGGGGCTGCTTGGCAGAACAATGATCAGGTTCTGCACTGAGGATTCGGGAGGAGTCCGGCACCTCCTCGTCGTCGGAGCTCTTGCTCGATTTCTTGCGCTTGGACTTGGGGTTGGCTTGAGCGGAGAACTTTTTTCGTCCTTTGATCTCTGCTCGGAAGACACTGTCGTGGTCGCTTGCCTCCTCCTCGTCGCTGGCTGGTCCGAAGCGTGAGCGAGAGGCCCTTCGCCTTTGACAGCACCGACTCACTATCTCCCAGGTGGATGGAGTGGACTCGGGGCCTTTTGGTCAAGACAGAGTCCTTGCGCTTGGGCAAGAGGAGCAGCAAGTCATCGACCCCGGCAGGTTCGCTGAACACGGAGGCAGGACTCCGAGAGAACGAAGGGCTGGCCAGCTTCTGAGGCTTTGCCCTGCGCTTTGAGGCCTTGTTGGGCTCTAGATCAATCGTGTTGAGCTTAATGGGAGGCCTGTTGGGCTTGAGAGCGAGGGGAGTGCGCTCGGAGAGCGGGACGCCTTTGACTTTCGCTCGCCGAGGAATGGGCGTGATTTCGACGCTGGGAGAGGGAAACGAGAACGATTCATGTTGCTGCTGCTCGTAGGAGGTATTGTAGTCCTCGGGATAGAGGGTGTCGTCCGAATTGACTGACATCGTGTCCTCACATTGCTGGTGGGTGGCGGAAGACCGCTGGCTTGAGCTCACATCAGCGTGGGTTGGGCGCCACCGCTATAGACAACAGCATCATGGCAGTTGTTACAGACTTGAACATTTAACGTTGGCCAGCTTCGAGGCCTACAAATACAGGGAAGCAACGAGAGTTGTTCGATATGGACTCCGGTTGTTCCGGCACAGGACCCAAACCCTGCAGAGCCTTCTTCGCCTAGGCTGCCATGAACAGGTCAAAGAGCAACCGGATCTCTCTACTCGTTTGGAAAGACGAGCTCGACGCCACTCCGCTTCGTGAAAATCATCTCCAATGGTTTGCTAAACTCTGCAAACCAAACGCTACAAGAATGTTCTGTTAGATTCAACTGGTATCATCATGCAGGAGAAGACGAACTCTTTGATGCTATTGAGGTAAAAATCATCGGCGTCGAAACCTGGTGCCAACTGCGCGTCGAACGCCATGGCCGTCCAAGCCAACAAAGTTCGCAATTCTTGCATGGCCAAAACTCTTCCGATGCACCTATGCAAAGAAGGTCAGCTCGCGGCGGTCGTCTTCAGAGGATAAACTCGCCCATAGGTTCCGACATTGCTGGCGCTCATTTTTAGCCACAAGGAGATGCACAGGGTAAGGACTCACAATGGCATATATGCTTGACGCTGCATTACAAATCTTACTTTTGAACTATCAGCGGTACGAGGTGGATAAAGGAAAGGCGCACCTCGAATGCCTGTTCCCTCTCAGGCTCGAGCCACCGCTCGGGTCGGTACTCCTTTGGACCAGGCGAGAAGTAACGGGCAGATCTATGGATCGCATAGGTTGGTAGACGGACGGTCGTATTGCCAGGGACCCAGTGCGGCCCAGCGAACTGGCCTTCCGGCTTCGGAATACGGGGAGCACCACCGCCCAAAGGGTGGATCAAGCGAAGTGATTCGGTGATGCACGCATCCAAGAAGGGTAGTCGGGCAGAATCTGCAATGAGCGGGGCCGTCGAACCAAATTTGTCCTCCAACTCCTTTTGCAGCCGCTTGTACTTTTCTGGGTGCTGGCCAAGGAACATCATCGTTGTAGCAAACGCATTACTGGTCGTCTCTGTTTTGTCTTCCATGTCACTACCTATCGACTCGACTCATAAGTGGAGCCAGATCTTACCTCCGCCAGCCAGAATGATCAGGTAGCTGTCATTCGCCAATTGTACTGGGTTCAGCCCACCCCGATTCTTGCCGCTGTCATTTTCGCCCAGTAAGTATTGAAAGATGTCCGGTTTGTCGGTGCCTGTCAAGCCATAGCATCAGTGGCAGGTCTCGGTGACCGAACAGGAAACGCTGATACAAGGTTGATCGCGTACCTTCTTCGACTCTCTTCCGATACTTCCGGCTCGCGAAGCTATGTAGGCGCTTGAACTCAGCCGGCGTGTAAAGCACATCGACAACTCGGCGTAACCACAGGAGAGTATCGAAGTAAGTGCCCAGCTTGGTTGCTTTCACGATGCCCTTGATGATGTCGTCAGAATCGCGACCGCTGCTCGCATCTATTTCTTAGCAAAGACTTGGGAAGAAAAGGGCTTGGGCCCAAGGGATCAAGCTACTTTTCCAGAGTGCTGCCTTTCAATTCTGCAGCAGCGTTGAGTGTGACAAATTGCGGATGACACCGACGAATCAAACGAACCGAATGCGCCACTGCCGTAGGCCAATTCATTCATCTGCGGCACGTAGGCATATAGCCGTGTAGAAGCAGACCAAAAAATAAGGCCAAAGCAGTGTCTCGTACCACATCAAATGTGAAGAGCGCTGCCAGTTCCTGGATGTTGACCACGCTCCCCGACTTTTCGTTCAAAAGGCGGGCAAAATGGGCAGCGCGCTTGTAGATGATGGGGTGGTAACCACGCAAGCTTTCGGTTCCCAGAGCTTGAAACCAGATCTTGCGTCTTCGAGCATGGTTATCGTGCTCTCTGATGCGCGATAGATTCGAATCGTCGTCACTTGCCCCTCCGCCTGGCCCACCGGCATAAGACGGGCCCTTCTTCCAGCTGTTCACTCCGTACACATCGTTGATGGCACGCGCGTCAGCGATGGACAACTCGTTGGGACCGATGCGAACAACCAAGCCGTAACGGTCGTGCAGATCTTCCAGTGTTCGTCGTGTGTACTCTCTGGTTGTTTGCCGCCAGAACCAAATTTGTGAGACCTTGGCCGCGAATGGCCCAGGATAGCGGGCCAAGGGATGCCAGGGCGAGACTCTATATAGGACGATGGAAGAGAAGAGTGAAGCGAGGAATAAAGCGCTCAGCCAGCAAGTCTTCCATAAGGCCTCCAAAGGCGCGTGTACGGAACGAAAGCAAGCGGCAACGGTAGCGATTGCCATGAGGAATGCACCAAGAGCTCCGAAAGCAGAGGGTTCGTGTCGCTTGACAAATTGATGGACCAGCTAGGCAAGACTGTTAAGCAGGGTGATCTGCAGCCAAACCAGACGGCGCGCACCAATCCAGCTATGGCAGCTGCCGCAGCCAATCCACTCTCATCGATGTCAATGTGAAGCTCGAAAGGCATTATCAGGCTGGCCTGAAAGAGAAACGAGAATCATGAGCCCTAGGAGCGGCGCCCCAAGCCTGGCAGCGGGCAAGTTGATGTGGAGAAGCGCCAATTCTCGCAAAGAGCGGTTGATTCGGAAGGTGCAGACTCCCAAACTTAGTGCAGTAGATGCCAAGAATAGATAAACAGGTGCCGGCTCAGCCATCGTCGCGCTATCGGGTTGGCGATCGACGTCGAGGCGACCGACATGGACGTCCAAATTGAACCCTCTTGCTCTCCTGCGGACGACTCCAAATGTTCTCTGCGGCTTGTGGATTGTTTCGAAGGTCCCGTTCATCGCGTCATTGCTTCTCCCGAGGCCGAGTGAAGCTTCATCTGCAAAATGCCATCGAAACGTGAGAATCACTTTCGCCAGCCTCCGACCTGCTTGGGCCTCCTGCTCTTGTTGTTCTGTATTCATAGAAGTCTGTCGAAGTGCATGAATATCGGTCTGAGCTGTTCGACGCGTCTTTGCGGCCTTTGTGCCCGAAATTTGGCGGATGAGCCGCTATGCTCCGCCTGTCAAGATCTCCTTTCTCGCAGCATATGCTTCTTGGCCTCCGGGTCTCCATCGTCTTCAAAGGCTCTCAGATGTGACCACTCGAGCTTTCCGAAGGACAAAAGGGCAGAATAGCCCGCTATGGCCATTTGCCACTGCGAACTTCAACTCACGATGGCTCCTGGCCTTCTGATGCCTCTTCGCCCGGTATTCAAGCTTTTCCTACTTCTATAGCCTCTTCTGGTCTCTTCCATGCCTTCTAGGAAGGTCCATCTGTGACCTCGCACCGCGTTGAACTTCGCCGGCAACGATGACCTGGTGGTCTCTCGACTTTGGATTTCCGAATTGTTTCTTGGCCTTGGTTCGATTCTCAGACATTCATGCGCCGCGCTGTTACCACTGCCTTTGTGGGCGGGGGGCGGACTCGGCTCAATTTGACATGCAAACGAACATTCTTGGACCGCGATCATCATGAAAGCACGAATGGACCCCAATGCAAGCTCAAGCTACCTTAAAAGAAAATGAATTTCTGTGATAATGGCGCGGCGCTTGCAGAACCATGGCAAGGTTAATAACATTTTTTTGCTCCGCTTTGCCCGACCTTTGTTTCTTCTCCATGCTTCTGCTTCCGCCCTGCGTGTCTAACCTTATCTTCGTTGATTCGTGATTGACTTCACACGGTTTTTTTTTTGGCTCGCAAGTTGAGGCGAGAAGAACAATGAACGCCACTCCGATGGCTCTTCTCGAGTCGTCGAGTGGGCTCGACGCCTCCTTCGTTCTGTCCGTCCTTCGGTCCTCTTTCTCGCTTGGACCGCATCCAATATGATGTTGACCATCACTACTCTTGCCCTTTACGCAGCGCTGGCGCTGGGAGGTGTGATCCCCTCCGTCCAAGAGCCCGGTGGTGCGCAACTTGCCCACTTCCTTCTGTTCCTTCTAAGAGCTCCTTCTGACGACTTTGCTACAGAAACACTAGTAAAGAGGGACGCCTGCGCTGCCGCCGGCGGTTTCCTCTGGAAGTACCTCTTCGGAGGAGACGGCGACCCGCTTGTTGATGGCAGCGCGGGTGGCAAAGCCGGCAGCTTCGTCTTTTGGTCTTCCGATGCCAAGAATGACTGCCATGGAACTGATTGCAGCAACTGGTGTGGTAGGCTGGCATCTCTGATGATCAAAGTTTCCACCGACTGATTGCCCAAGTCATCGACAGTCATCGCAAAAGGCCCGGGGGCTCTTTTGATGAATATGGGGACCTCTCGTTATCTCACGGCTATCAAAACCGATACGGCCCATCCGGTTGCAGGCAGCTGGGTGGTCACCGCCGATCTCGCCAATAACCATGAGGACCAGCTGTGGGTGAGTGATCTTGGGCCTCCAATCATTCGAGTCGATGTTCACCGCCTCTTCCTCTCTATAGAACATCATCTCAAGCGCGTAAGCAGACTCTAGTGTCCTCTAACGGGACCTTTCTTTGATGTTTTGCGGCAGCTGCAAGGCCGACCTCAAGATCCTCTTCCTAACCGGCTCCAAAGCGTATCCGGACGATGACCGCTTACCCTCATCTGAATCGACTTTGAAGTGTGGTGGCCAAGGTCTCTTGATCGGATCCATTTACCCCGACAATGTCGGCCCAGCTGCCCAACTCCAATGTGACATCAACCCCTCGCAGTGCCATTGACGAGTCAAGCTGGTCTCTTCTCGCTCTTTTGATGACCTTCTCTTCTTCATTGTTTCTATCCCTTTCTATCACCGCTCTTTGCGAGTGGCAAAAATTTCAGACCGTTCCCTCCTGCAATAGACCTCTCGTTGACCTTTCCATTCACTCCGACGAAACAACTACTTTATCTTCGTTGATTCGTGATTGACTTCACACGGGGTTTTTTTTTGGCTCGCAAGTTGAGGCGAGAAGAACAATGAACGCCACTCCGATGGCTCTTCTCGAGTCGTCGAGTGGGCTTGACGCCTCCTTCGTTCTGTCCGTCCTTCGGTCCTCTTTCCCGTTTGGGCCGCATCCAAGATGATGTTGAGCATCGCTACTCTTGCCCTTTCTACAGCGCTGGCGCTAGGACGTGTGATCCCGTCCACCCAAGAGCCCGGTGCGCAACTTGCCCGCTT
This sequence comes from Cystobasidiopsis lactophilus, assembly GCA_001599975.1. Taxonomy (NCBI): domain Eukaryota; kingdom Fungi; phylum Basidiomycota; class Agaricostilbomycetes; order Agaricostilbales; family Chionosphaeraceae; genus Cystobasidiopsis; species Cystobasidiopsis lactophilus. Next base: position 967,707 of record BCIO01000002.1, read on the forward strand.
CGCTCTGTTCCTTCGAAGGGCTCCTTTCTGACGAATCATTACAGATACCTTGGTCAATAGAGCTGACTGCGCGGCTGCTGGTGGCTCCGTCATGAAGTACCCGGGGTCGGATGGCGACACCCTCGTTGACACGGGCGGCAAGGCTGGAACCTTTCTTTCCTGGTCGACTGACGTCGATAAAGACTGTCACAACACCGACTGCGCCAGCTGGTGTGGTATGTCTGGCTCTTCCGCTGCTCTTTGCTGTCCAGCTTTGACTCGCCCTCCACTCCTCGGCAGTGATCCCGAAAGGCGCCGGGGCTGTCCTGATGAATCTTGGAACTTCTCGTTATATTACGGCTGGTCGAACCGATACTGTCTATCCCGTTGCTGGCAACTGGGTGGTGTCTGGTGACCTAAACAAGAATTACGACAATCAGCTCTGGGTGGGTTGTCTTGACCTTTCTTTGCCAGAGTCATGCTCACCGCCCCTCTTGACATAACGTCATTCCAAGCCCGTAGGTCGGCCTCTTGTCCCTAAGCTTTTGTCTGACGTTTCCCGGCAGCTGCAACCCCAACCGTCAGCACATCTTTCTGACTGGTTCGAAAGCGTTTCCAGATGATCCTCGCATGTCACCTAACCCATCGTTGCTGAAATGCGCCAGTAACGGGATGTTGGTTGGGTACGGCCGCCCCCTCGACAACAATGCTCAACTTCAATGCGAGATCCCGCCCGACAAATGCTAGCTCTTGATCAGCGCGCCTCTCTTCCGCTTATCTTCGCGCTCCCGTCATCGCTTTGATTCTTTTTCGCGCTCCTCTTTCATGCACTGCTCCCGCTGCCCCCCATTTTGATCGCGGGTGGCAAATTCATGGCCTTCCCTTGCTTTACCTGCAATCTACTTGCCTCTTCTCTCGTACTTTTCACCCCTTCCCGAGAGTAGGGCCTCTGGCAAATGAAAGAAGAACGAGTTAAATCCTGCGTGTGCTTGCGTGCGTGCCAAAATACAACAAGAGACCCCGAACCAAACCCTATCTCCCAGCTCGTTTAAGAAGGAATGCGAAAGTCCATAAGCTGCACCTCCTTTCCCACCGACCCAGACCATCAAAGCGTCATTTCCAAATCGTTGATGAGCTCCCCTGTTTGGGACACCTCTTCATCCTCTTGCCCTCCGCCACCACCTTCAATGTGCTTATTGAGCAGCAAACCCAGCGCATGCCCTGACCCTCCTGTTGTGCCATAGCTCCTGGGGAAGTCCCTCGGTGCTGGACTGCCGCCTCTAGACGAGGGAGAGTGGCCAGAGACGGTCGCGAAGAAGGCCTGCGAGTTGTTCGTCGACCCTCCAGGGGTGGCGATTGGGATCGGTAGTGAGGTAGCTGAGGATGGGAAAGAATGAGAGGCGCCAGAGTTGAGCACTGGGGAGCCCAAGGCGGAGGACAAGGAGGCGGTGGGCGAGACGGCCCGGCGCTTGAAGGAGAGCGAGTTGTAAGGCTCGAACCTCTCGTCGGCGGCCAACTTGCGCTTGTTGGGCCTGGACACGGCCGAGGAAGGCGTCGAGTCGAGGTCCATGCCGCCCGTCGAAGTGGCGCCGAACGACCTCGATAGACCCTGGCCATTGCCCACCGGCGACGACTTCTCCCGGAAGCCGAGCCAGATCTCCCTTTCCCGCCTCCAGTTCTCCACGTCGGCAGCTGACACCCCTCCTCCCGTCCCACCGCCAGCTGACGGCGTGTCATCGAGGGGGTAGTCGCCCATTTGAGAGCCCAACGCCTCCGAGGGTGCGCCTTCGCCATCGGAGGAGGAAGCGCTCGAAGGCCCGCCATTGGCGCCTGAGCTCTGCGCGCCAGCCCAAGATGCCGAACTGCCAAAGATGCTCGTCTGGCCCGAGCCGGATGGGCGGGCAAAGTAGTCATCTTCATCAGTGACTGCGGTCTCTGGGAACCGATTGCCCAGCCGCCCAAAGAAGGGCGAGCCTTTGAGTGGGGGCGTGAAGGAGCCGGAACCGGTGGAGGTCAAGGTGGAAGGGCGGGAAGTGTTGAGTCGGTGCAAGGCGGCTTCGGAGAGCACCTCGTCCACGTCTGGAGTGGGCGACACTTCGGATTTGAGTTGCGCTTCGACCCGCATGTGCGCTTTTGGTTTTGGCTGTTCCACCTCTGAAGGATCAGAAACTGTTGTGGACTGATCAGGGAGGGAGGGCAACGAACATAAAGTGAGCCTCTGCGAGAAACCGCTCGTCTCTGCGGACCCTTTCCCAGAGCGCTGATAGGCGAAGGCAGTCCATCGGATAAGGCTGCAGAGGACGAAGGAGGCAGCATGACTCCCAAGCCTTGAAAGCTCGCCGGTTCCTCGACGACCTGCCTCAAGAACGGCGGTGTGGTGGGCTCTTCCCCTGGCGCCGTATAAAGCATGGTTCTTAGCGAAGGCGAGGACTTGGCTCTTGGTAGGGTCTTTTGCGAATGCGGCGACACTTCTGGCGTCAAAGGCACGGAGTCGGTGTCCATTGACGAGTTGCGGGGGACGGCCAACGGGTTGAGCGGGTTGAAAGACTTCTTAGAGTCCGAGTCTGAGTTGGAGTTGGAGTTGTTCGAGGACGAGTTGTTGAACGAAGGCTGGCGGGGGTGGTGAGGTGGCCAGCGATGGGCGGCGGAGGAGGAAGCGGATGACGCCCGGCTGTTGGCGCCTTCCAAGGGACCGGAAGCCAAGAACGGCGAGCCCAACCCTTGGCCAGAGCTGGTCGACGCCACGGGCGGATCATCCTCGTCAATGGCGTCCTCGTTAAAGTCATCGGCGGCCCAAGGGACATGAACCTCTTTGCCGAGCGTGGACTGCCGCCGAGCTGCCAAGGCGCCCGCTGTCGGTGGTTTGGGCGCAGACGGGTTGGGGCACTGGCTCAGGTTGAACTCGGAGAGGCCAGTTGGGAAGCGGCTGCTCGAGGAGGGGCCCGCTATGGCTGGCGTCACTTGCATCCTGTCGCTCTCTCCCTCGGCGCTCGAGCGGCGCGATCAGAGCATCGTAGCTGTTGACTGAGGACCTGTTTGACGTGGCTAAGGGCGAGCAGGAAGCTGGCGAACGAAGGGCAACCTCGACCTTCTCGGCTCAATCACTGCCCGATCACTACTGTACGCGCACGGTTCTCGCTCCTTTTTGGAGCACTGCCACCTTCTCGTCCACACCTCACACACTTCACACTCTCTTGGTTGCTTGCTCGAAGCCCACGCACGCTCATTTGGCTGGTCCCAATACACTCACTCCCCTGTGCTGCGCATAAAATACTCCAAACGCGCCTCCTCCTCCGCCCATGAGGTTGACTGCTGTGCTGGCGCTGGTCGCCTCTACCACCTTTGCTTTGGCCGGAACCATTGATTGCAGCTTGCCGTTGGACTTGCAGCAGGGATCCTGTGGAGCGGGCACTCGGTGCGATGTGACCCAGTTTGTTGTTTCCCGCTTTTTTGTGCTCGATTTGCGTGCTCACACTGGCTGGGATCACGAGCAGGTGTTGCTCGTCGTATGGCTATTGCGGCTCAGGACCGGAGTACTGCGGCACAGGCGTGAGTCCTTGCGCGCTAGACGCATTTGCGGGAAATCCCCCAAGCTCAAAGTCTTGGCGTGTTCGCTATAACAGTGCCAAAGCTCGTTCGGCGCTTGCGGCTCGACCCCAGCTTCCTGCTCTTCCTCCTCCCCTGCCACCACCACCACCTCGGCCCCGTTGTCCAAGCCGACGACCATCTCCCTCCTCACCAAGTGCCCGGTCAAGGCCTCGCTCGTGATTGGCCAATACTACGAGGACTGGACCTCCCAGACGCCGGCGCAAGTGGACTACAACTACGCCCAACTGGCTTTCTACTTTGTCGCCGAGACCACGCCCACCGGCTTCAGCCTGAGCGACAATGCCAACACTTTGCTGCCCCAGTTTGTGAAAGCCGCAAAGGCCAAAGGGTCCAAAGCGCTCTTGACCATGTGCGTTCTGTCCTCTACATTAACCATCTTCCCATAGAGGGCTGATCACAAATCGATGCGCACAGTGGAGGATGGACGGGCTCGCTCTACTTCAGCTCGCTGGTCGCCACCACCTCGGGCCAACAGAAGCTCGCCGACGACATCCAAGCCGTCGTTGCTGACTACAACCTGGACGGGATCGACCTCGATTGGGAAATGCCAGGTGCGTTGCTGCCGCCACCTTAGCCATCCTGCAAGTGTTGGCTAAATAGTACGGTTGGGTCGCGCACAGGTGACCCGGGGATTGGGTGCAACAACTACACCACTTCGGACAACGACAACTTCCAAGCCTTCTTGAAGGTGCTGCGAGCAAGCCTGGGCTCGTCCAAGCTCATCACCGCCGCCGTGCCCGTGGGCGGCTACTTGGATGCGAGTGGCAAGCCCTTGGCGGACGTGTCTGGCTTTGCTGCGGTTTTGGACTACATTACGATCATGAACTGTGCGTCTGGCCCTTCCTTTAGCAAAGTGTTCCACCACTGTGCTAATTTCGGGCTGGTTACGATGCACAGACGACGTGTACGGCGCAGGCTGGAGCGACACCACGGGACCCAACGCGCCCTTCTACGCCACCTGCACCGACCAAAAGGTCTCGGCGCAAGACAGCGTGGCGCTCTGGACCAAAGCGGGCTACCCGGCCTGCCGCATCTTGCTCGGCGTCCCCTCCTACGCGCACGCCTTCACCACCACCTCCAACAAGCTGGTGGCCAAGACGGTGGGCAAGACCAAGACGTACATGTTCCAATCTGCGTCCAAGACGGTCCCCAAGGGCGACTCGGACGACGTGTACTCGACTTCCGTCGACGTCTGCGGGAACCCCGGCACGGGATATGCGGGGAGCTGGCTCTACACCACCATGATCTCGGGCAAGATATTGTCCGCGGATGGCAAGAAGGGCTTGAATGGCTACACCCGATACGTGCGTTGGGCCCTTCCTTTAGAACTTCCGCCTACGAAAGCAAGTTCTCAAGCCTCGTTTCTTCGTACAGTACGACGGCTGCTCTCAAACGCCCTTCCTGTGGAACCCGAGCAAGAAGAACTTCATCTCGTACGACGACGGCCAGTCCCTCGTCGCCAAAGCCGCCTGGGCCAAGAAGATGGGCTTGGCCGGGCTCAACGTCTTCTCCTCCGTCGGCCTCACCCCCGCCGTCTACAAGCAGATGAAGGCCGCTTTATAACGACACCCCCCTCTTTCACGATCTTCTGTTTTGTTCCAACGACGGTTCGATACCCCATTCATCTTTGATTCCACTGGTTGTTGTACTTGTGCTGGGCACACGTTGCCGCTCTTTTGGGGCTCTGGGCTCAGAGAGCTCGCCCTTTCTCGATGAAATTACGGAAGAAGGCATTCATCGTGTTCTAAAAGAAGTGAAGAAGCAAGTCTATTGCAGAGCGGCAGCAGCCTTAATGGCAAAAGGTGCTGTAGTAAGTCAGCACAGCGGATTGGTCCCTGTATGTGAGGACCAGTCCGGCGGCCGAGCAGTGATTTGGGTCCCCCGAGGGCGAACCGGTGAGGTAGAGCTCCTCAAGATCCGAGTGGCACGGGTTTGGAATGTTGTTCTGTTCAAGGGAGGGAGGGCATTCTTGAGCATTCGCCACCTGCCGGAATGAAGGGGAAAAAAAAACTTGCCCAAAGCTGAAAGCTGTGGTCGTCGTGTATCTTGTCTGAGATGAGCCAGTCTCCAGGAGAAGGGTAGGCTTCATTGTTCGGGCGGTGGTGGCGTAGTTGCCGGTGCCCATGTTCTTCCACAAGGCTCCTGGCCCCGCTGGGATCACTGGAAGGCCATTAAGACTGGGGGCAAATGCTGGTAAGCTAAGCCTTCTTACCACACCAAACGTCGCAGTCTTTGCCGTTCTTGCAGTCTTTGTCTAGGTCGTCCGAGAAGCTGAGCTGAGTGCCGACATCTCCGCCGTCAATGAAGTAGCCATGGCTGGTATGATAGGTCCAAAGGAAAGCGTCCTTGTCGTTGCAGTCGGTTCTCTTCTCGAGTCGGCCAGCGTGAACTTCCTTTGTCAGAACGAGGTCGCAAACCGGTAAGTCACCTCGCACCGTCTCGAGCTCTAGAGGCACTCGTGAGCGTCAGAGTTGCGCAGAGGACCAAAGTCTTGACGTTGAAGGTCCTCATCGTCGAAGTTCAAAGCCAAAAAAGACAGAAGGTGGCCGACGTGCACCTCTCAGGAGGATGAAACAACTTCGAATGCTGACGTTCGAGTCTTCTTGCGAGGCACGCGTTCTTGCCATTCATTTTATGGCTGAGGGGAGTCGTATATGAAGCCTAGCACTACGGACGAAGGGCTAGCCAGATGGCGGCTGAACAAAAGCTCGAACGAGAGTAAGCCGAGGTGACAAGGAAATGAGTCACAGAGAGACAGCCTATCAGAAAGGCCCAGTATATGACTCTGTATCGGCGCGGAGATAGGGAAAAGAAGAGCAAGAGCTCTGCGAACCGGTAGAGACAAGTCCTTCTCTCGGTGAAGCTGCAAGAAGAAACATTCTGGTCCACTGGCTGTTCCAATGCAAGAGAACTAGACTCGTCGATGCACGCATTTGATTGAGAACGTTAAGGGGCACGCTTTGCCGATGGCTTAGGTCACTTCGCCCGCCGAGAAAGAAAGTCGCTGGCAGGATCACTCCAGGTCGCAAGGGGGTGACTGTTGAAGGTAGAGACGAAACAGAAGACTAAATCATGGGTATAACAAGTTGACGAACGTGAGAACAGAGGTTGACGATCAATGTCATTGCCGAGCTGGAAAGTGATTTGAGCCGGGCACCAAAAAAGAAGAAGGAAACGCCCTTACGCTCTCAAAGCACGCTCTCCAGACGATATTGCGTCTGAAAGGCAAATGGACATGCCGGCAACTTGCCGACACGTCGTGATGGTGCGAACCAGCAAACATGCTGACTGCACGAGGCGAGAGCCGAAATCTTCTCCGCTGTAAATGCAATCAAACCACTAAGTTAGCTTGCCCTCGAAAGTAGGGCAGTGTGCACAAGGTGTAGGCTCGGAGCTCTGGAAGAGCTCAAGACGCCACCGGATCGGAGCGGCGAGATTCTGAGCTTTTGTCCTTCGGAAAGTTTAGCCAACCACATCTAGGACAGCAGTCTGCAGACTCTGACACTGGATACGAAAAGCACAGACTCGGAAAGGGGAGATCTTGACAGGCGGCGCAGAGCTCGAGCGGACGTTGGAATTCGGCAGCACGGAGCCCTCATCGACGTGGCGACCAGGCCAGCTGAAGCCGCACGCATTCTCCAAACGGTTTCCAATCACAAGTGGACGATGAAGACAGAGCAAAAGGGCAGCATTTGCGACGCGCCATGGTCATCGCAGCCCAGCGCATTCGCCTCTCCGAAACGCACTCTCATGGGAGCAGCACTGGCAGAAAGGGAGATGATCATAGCGAGGGACACGAGTCAATCAAGTCTTCTTCACACAGAGTCCAACTGTCCAAGACACCGGCAGGGTTGGACCTTGATGGCCGCTAAAGGTCGAAAGCTGTTCATCCTCTCACGGGCGATTTTGGCCGCCACCTGCAAGTTCTAGACAAGGCGCTTCATTCTCATCTCCGATTATCGTCAAAGCCCTCGGTCTCCTCCTCGTCCTCCTCCTTGATCGTGTCCTCCGCATCGAACAACACCCTCCCCGCTCTCCTCCTCCCAGTAGGCGCCATTTGGATGCCCGGCGAGAAAGAAGTGGAAGGCGAGCTGGCGACCGAAGAGACCAAGGTGCCCTTGAAGCGCTCGTACAGCCTCAGCAGCCAGAGCCGGGTTTCTTCCAGGACGTCTTCCAGCTCGTTGATGGGGATGGAGGACGCGCTCGACTCTTCCCGGTGCTCGAGGAGCAGCTTTTGCTTGAGGAGGTCCTTGACGGTGAGCAGGCCCACCAGGAGGCCGTGGTCTTCCACAAAGATGATTCGAGGCCTGGCAATATCGGAAAAGTCAAGGAAGTCTCCAATGAGGTTTATCAAAAGAAGGTAATCTGCGCACCCCATGGTTCTGAATAGCTCAGAGACGATCTCGATGGGTTGGCGGGGTGAGACAGCCAAAGGAGTCTGTTCATGTCAATCAGGCTGTTAGCCTTGGCTCACAAAGGGCAATGAAAAGGGAGGATCCGGACCTCATTGACGAAAGAGGTGAAATCTAAGGAGGTGGACTGAGAGGCAGAGGCGGCGTGGGATTCGGGATCGCTACTTGGTGCCGCAGAGAAGCAGCAGAGCGCGTCGGGCCTGGCCAGCCGGACTTCGGGCACAGTCTCTGTTGACGCATCATAAGCTATTGAGAAGAAGAAAAGAGGGCGCGAGGAACAAACGTAGGGCCTGGGATAGCGCGTCGCGGTCGATGTAGCCGAGGAGGGTGGGGTGTGCGATGCTCTCGACGATCGGAAACCCTCGATATTCAGTCGTTTTTAGGCGGTGCTCTGTCAATGTATCCGAATGTGAGCAAGAAGAGGCAAAGGATGAAGAGGCCAGCCTGACCTAGCTCAGCGAGGGTCATCGTCCTCGCCAACAGAGGCTCGATCTCGCGCTGCATGATGTTGGCAACTGTCACATCGCCTGAGCTCTTTTTTAAATAACCGATCAACAGAAGGGGCGCACTAGGAGCATTGAAAGCCATGTCCTCTTTTTCGAGCGCCGGGAAGCCATTGAACTTGATGGCTTGGTCCGCGATGCCACCTTTGCCGAAAAACTCGCTGACGGCCTTGGTGACCATCACAACAATCTGTACTGGTAGGTCAGCTATCGAGTTCTCCTGGGAAGTAGAGCATTAGAAACGTACCATCGTTGGCAGGATGTAGGTCAAGGCGCCAGTCAGCTCAAACATGACGACTACAACCGTCACCGTAATTCGCATGATGCCACTGTCATCTTGAAGAGTGAGAAGCTGGCTCGCAAAGTAGGCTATTGTGGACCTCACGACAAAGCAGCCGCCGCTCCCAGAAACGCATAAGTTCCCGGGGTGATGCAAGGCTTTTCGGGATCGCAAGCCGCAAAGATAGCAGCGTGAGGATATGCCCTGCGTAACTTTAGAGTGCGGTACGAGCGAAATTCTGAGCAGGGGCGGGCACGCACCGGTAAGCCGCCTTGACGAGGATGCCGACCATGCGCCCAAATGTGGCGCCGACTGCCATTGATGGAACAAAGATACCAGCCGGAACCTTGCAACCATAAGAGACGATGACTAGGCAGGTTCGGAGCACAGTGGCCAAAAGGAGGGAGTTGATCATGCGCCATTGTGCCCACGATCTTGGTCCAGGCCTCAGTAAGACATCCTGGTCCAATCCAAATGGAGCTTACTGGCAAAGATCGTCATAGTCGCCGCCCTTCTCGCACTCTCGAAAGAGGATGTCCAGCGACTCGGTCATGTCGATGCGCAAGAACTTGTTGAAGTAGCCAAAGAAGGCGGTCAGCGCTGCCAGTGTCACTGCTTCTGACAGGCCGTAGGCGGCCAGGTGGTTCCGGCGGAAGGACTGCACTTGAAAGTTGTACTTGATCACGAAGGCGCCGTACAGGCCCTGCGACTGCATTCAGGGCCATTCCAGTACTTTCGAAGGAGTGGACTTTACCCCAAAGATCCCGATTAGGATAAAGAACCCGACTTCGAAAAAGTGCCAGTCGCGGTCGTAGGAGACCTGAAAGAGCACGAGCTTCCCCGTGCGGAAGGGATTCATGGCCTGTACAGCTCTCAGATCAAGACAATGCATCGTCAAATGAGACAAACGGACTGCTAGTGTGACTGTCGCCATTAAAGCACAGAAGAAGCTCCGCCACATGGTTTTGATGGGAAATGTTACAGTCATTTCCTGGTCTCCGTGGTCAGCTCACGCCCTCGCGACGCTCTGGGCATCCTTACTTCTAGAGCAAAAAGTACACCGCCAATAGGCGACCCAAAGGCAACTGCGACGCCTGCTGCTGAGCTGGCCGTCACGATCTCCCGCATGCGCACTGATCCCGAAAGTTTAGCTCAGGACATTGACCCAGTAGGCGAAGGCTTACGGCTGCTTCGATCAAAGCGATTGAACATACGTCCGACGACATTGCCGATACAGCAGGCCATGTGAACGGATGGGCCCTCTTTGCCGACCGACAAGCCCGATGCGATGGCCAGAGGCTGGACACGTTGCTCAACTTTTTGCTCGAGGCGACATGGTATGACGCACCAAAGTGATACTCTTGATCGCCAGTGTGCGGAGGCTGAGATATCCATCGATCATAAAGCCAGAAAGCATGCACTTGACCTCGGAAATGCCCGAGCCCGCAGCAAAAGGCGCGAACGAGCGCACCAAAAAGGCAGCACAGAAAGAAAACAATATCTGAAAGCAAGAGTGAATACCTTTTGCGGTACGGTGAAGTTCCGCCTACCGCGTAAAGAACGTAAGTCAGCCAGGCGAAGAAGCTCCAGCTGCTCCATGCAATCCAATCCTCGCACCCTCCCTCGCTCGAACCAGCTCCAACGACACCATCGGCTTCAATCTCCCAGCAGCAGAACTTTTGGTTGAGCCACCAGCCAGCCGAACAGTGCCCTTGCTTCAAATCTGAAAGCCACACCGTGATGATGGAAATCAGGGCCGCGTTGACACCAATGGCCGCGCCTGGTGGCTTGAGTCAGTTTATTTTTGAGTGCTTGTAGCATTTAAACGCACCGACTAGAGCTATCACAAACCAGGATTGCCCGGCGCGAATGATCGCTGTCGCCCAGCTTTGGAGGGCCGATTTCTGTCGGGAGGGCAGGCTCTCCAGCTTCTCTCGTTTCCGTTCGTCTAGCACATCTTGAATCCAGTCTGTTGTACAGCGCTCAGCGAAGCTCCCGAGGTCGACAAACGCTCTGGCCTCACCAATCGTCCGAAATTCGTCAAACCGCTTCCAGCCGGCGTGCGCTTCTGCCTCGTCCGGCGCGTCGTCTCCCGTGTCCGTATCGTCATAAGAGCTCAGGTTGGAGCTCGTGTCCGCGAGGTCCATTCATGCGGCTCGGTCGCAGTCAAAAGTTGCGAAGAGAAGCTTGAAGGTGGTCGAGCGCGCCGAAGGGGCGAGTTTGCCACCTCGCTTCTTGTGGTCCTTTTCGTTGCTACACAAAACAAAAGGTGGTACAATTGCAAAAAAGAGCACGAGAGCGTCGGGCGGAAGCGAAGACTTGAACACTTCCACTAGTCTCTTAAAAAAGGGTCATCGTAGCATCTTTTGAGGAAGTCGGCGCCTGCAAAATACCTGTTAGACAAACAAGAACGCTTCCGTGACATGGATTCACACCTTCATCTGGTAGCTCTGTGGGTGGTAAATCGATCAGCAAAGCAAGCAAACCGAGAGTTGTTGCATTACCTGAAGGCTCCTTGTTCAGATAGATCACTGTGTACTCGGTTGCAACGAAGGACAAAAATTTGCGTGCTTTCAAGGAAAAATGATCGAAATATTGACGATGCTGGGGTGGGATGACGCCAGGACGAAGCAAGCCCAAAACCGCTTCACCGTCTTTCCACTCAACCTTGAGCAAGAAAGAGGCGAGACTGAAGGTTATATCAGTTTCCAGGTCTTAAGTTTGGGGTAGATTAACAGCCGCCTACATCATTTCCATGAGTGCCTTGATCAGGACCAAGTGTGACCTTGTCCAAGTCGTTGGTGCTGTGAAATCTTCAAGTGCCAGCTTTGGGTGCTCCTTGTCAGATCTTTCAAAGTGAACAAATATCATTCCGTGACATAGGCGACTATCATCACTGGCAGTTGAGCTGCCAGCGTCACCAAACCGAGCTCCCATGCGATTCAGCTGTAGCCACATAAAGACTTCTAACAGTTCGTTCGTCATGTCTTTAGCGCGTAGCTCCACTTTCTTCGCGACCCTAGGAAAAGCTTCGAACGGCTTAGGTCTGGGGGTGGACTTGTGCTCTTCGGCGAGTAGTTGACGGTAATATTCATCTTTCTCGGTGCCGCAAAATAAATCAAACGGCTTGTGGGGTAAATTAACTGGCTTGAAGTATGCAAGAGCAAACAAGAAGGACATACCACCCCGGGAAGCGATTTACGCTGATTGGAAGACACATCATATACTCGATAGCCACATTGAACAAATCCGTAGCTCTTCCATTGCCAATGGGCTTTATAAGGCATCACCAATTTGGCATAAGTGATCGGTTGAACGAGGTTTTGCAGCGACTTGCGGAACTTGGCCGCCGCTTCCCAGGCCTCTTGCAAAGCATTCGCACTTGCAGCAGCCGCAGGGTCGAGAGGCTCCAAATGCCTGATCTGTACGCAGGAAAGGTCGTTGGGATCTCCGACTTTATGAACTTCGACCATCCAATGTTGAGAACACTCAACGTCGTAAGGTCGATGGTAATGATGCAGGACTTGAAGTCCTTTGTCGCGGAGTAAATGCTCCTCAATCTCTTTCTCCGATAGTTGGGTCATCAGGGGCAGGTTTGATTAGAGAAAGGCAGCCGATTCTCCAAACTGCGAAAGCGCGAAACTGGGAGGGCGTGGCGATGTAGGGCGAATGCTGAGATGCCTGACAAAATTGACTGAAAAGCGGCTTTTTGGTGTAACGCACGCAAAGAGTAGCCGACGAAAGTCTTAGACAGGATGCTCGATGGAAGGGCGCGTGTTAATGCTCAGTGAAAGTTGCCACCAGGCAAGAAGGCGAGGGCAATCGACCGACAGACACGAGAGAGCAGCTCCAACAGCCACACGTTATCGCAAGTGGAAGGTGCAGTGGGGACGGGGGAGAGGGGCAAGGCGGGTCCAAGGGTCGTCGTGGCAGGTGAAGAAGGCAAATGGCACTGGCGAGGTCTGAAGAAGTGGCTGTGCGTGCAGTCGCATCCGCGGCACGGACTCTTGGACTTTTAGATCCAAGAATCACCCATCAGGAGCCTGCGCTAGCCAGAGCTGTCTGCGCTCGCAGCCTGCAGCAACGAGACAACCTTCACTGAGCCTGCAGCTGCTCGCCGCCAAAGAGGGAGTGGCTGTGCGGACCCTCCTTTCTTTCAGGCCTCTCGAACGGCATCTCCAGGACAACACTGTCCGGCGAAGCTCTCGCCCGGCCATCATCATCCAAAGCGTGTCAATCCGGAAGTTCGACGAGCTCTGGGCGCCGAGCAAACTGGCGCCCAGACTGCGTGCATCTTTGCGTCGCCTCCCGTGTCCGCATCGTTATCAGAGCCCAGATTTGAGCTCGCTTCCGCAAGGTCCATTCATGCGGCTCGGTCGATGTGAAAAGTTGCCTGAAAAGGTCGACCGCGCCGAAGGGGCGAGTTTGCCACCTCGCTTCTTTTTGGTCCTAGATGCTACACAAGATGGATGGTGGTACAATTGCAAAAGTGATATAAACAACAGATAGGCGCCTGCGCCAAGACAGAAAGAGAAAGGGTGGAGGGCAAAGGGTGAACTGTTCATGAGCGATTGGGTTGGCGTATATGGGCAAGAGAGAAGAGGTCGCGTTGAAAGGGAAGAGACATGACGAGACAAGCGCGGGCGTCCAGGGCGAACCACCGCAATCTTCATCAAGAGGACTGGGCTGGGGCCTTCCCTTTTCCCAGGCCTGCCTCGCTGGGGCTTGCCTCCAACAGGAAAGGGTGGGCCAGAAGACGTTCCAAGAAAGATTTGCCTGACATATCAAGCCCTCATCAGATGTGGGATGGCCTACAAAGCGAGAAAACCAAACCTTGATCCGGGGTAAATTTCTCGTGCTGACCTGGTGGGTGCAGGTTCTTATCTGCTGCAGCTGATACAAAACGTCAACGTCATCATACGATGGCTTGCTTGGCAGAAAGGGCGAACGTGGGAATGTCAGGTGGTACCAATTCCGGACGTATAGGTTGACATGCCATTCGACGACGATTGCAAGGAAGTCACCTGCCTCTGGAGACAGGTTCGTCGCGAAGGATTTGAAATCCGAAAGGTACTCGGGAAGCGACGCGGCAAAACTGTCCCAAGCTTGGCCTTCTCGATCTTTGAGGCTAAGGTTCTCTTTTTCTCCAATGAAAAACAATCTCTCCCTGCAAGCGAAACCGGCCATATAACTTTCGATCAATGCTTGAAGGGCTCTGGAGAAGTGATACGCACATGATCTCCATCAAAGCTTTCAAAGGGAACCAGTGATTTGCAGACCAAGCGCAAGGATGAGATCTGTCTTCCAGAGCAAGTCGCGGGCGCATATCGAGTGAAGATTCGGCGTGAACAAACACCATGTCGTAATAGTGGCGGCTTTCATCCTCCGAGGTAGAGAATGCGACTCCAGTGTCATTGTCGACCAGCCACAGGTAGAGTTCCAGAAGCTGTCCGATAATATGCCTGGCGCGCGCTTCAACTGCTTGAGCGGCGGCGTGGAGTGCTTCTTTTGGGCTTTGCTGGGCGGCACGTCGAGTATTGTAGGTACCCTCGAGAAGAGCGTCTCTGGCTATAAAGTGACCCAAAGGCTTCGCGCCGGCGATCAACCGAATGACCGCTCGCGAAAGAACAAGTCGTGGCTCACCATGCCGCCAAAGACATTCTGTCCAGCTTTGCCATCCACGACATAGCCGAGGTGAACAAAGCCATAATTCTCCCATTTCCACGAAATCTTGTACGGCATCACAAATTTCCATTGGGGTGCCGGGCGGGCTTCTTTGCGTTCTTTCTCCTGGGTGTAAGTCAAGGCGGCCAAGCTCCAATTGGCACCGATGGTCCCTCTCCGTTCTTCTTCTAAGGCTGTGAAGGAGCGGAAGTCTGTGACTTGGACACACGAAAGATGCCCCTGAGAGTCCTTGACTTCTACCACCCAGCTGAAATTACTGTATCGGCGAGCGTAATGCTTGACAACAGTGAGCCTGTGCTGCTCCAGCAGATAGGCGTCGACGTGTCTGTCGCGGACCTCCATATACTCCCGAAGTCTAGTTTTCTGAAGCTCAAGGCCTTGATTGTACGCCGCCACGTGTTCTTCAATGTTGTGTTCTTGGGCCGCCGCCATTCTGGTCAGTCCGGAGACAGCAGTGTTCAGATCGTCAAAAGAGACCGCGGTGCAGAGAAACTTTGGCGCGGAGGATAAAGCAAAAGCAGAGCGCTTCTTGGACAGTACGCCCTGATAAAAGAGAAGCAAGGAACAGAGGAAAGAGGGCGAAGACGTCCGAGTGCCTAAGTCTGATTCGAACTAGAGCAGTCAACGATTTGCCACCGGCCATGAAGCTTCGCCGCCCTTACCGAGGTACTATGCGCGGGGACAACCAAGCCAAGCCAAATCAAGAGAGATGAGATCAAGAAAACCTTTGAGCTGGATAAAAGACGATGCAGAGAGCGTTGGAGGAGCGAGAGGAAGAGAAGAGGCCACCACCCAAGGCGACTGCATCCGCGGGGTTCGGGTCCGCGGGGTTCGACAGGTACTTCGAAAGTAACAGAGATTGTCTCCGAGGGAAGGGTAGATCCAAGGCTTTCGAGTGGGGGTGTGTTTCATGGCTCTCAGGCGCCAGCTCGAGCGAATGCAAGTCGTCTCGGAATTCCAAGCGCAGAGCCGCCAGGCATTCCAAGCCTCTCTGGCTGCCTTTTCCGAAACGCATGTATCTAGGATGGTTAGCTGCTCATCCATTAGACGTAATCAGAGGCAGCTTCAGGTTCGATGAAGGCCGGGGAGCCACGCACGAAATTAGGCAAGCTCATAGACTTGGATGAGGAGCCAACCTCGATGCCGTTCCCTGGGTCTGCATCACATTCGAAGTAGGAGAAAGACACAAGGCCAAGCCCCTCGATGCGGCTTTCGTGGGACGCAGACAATCGCCAGGCCGCCGTCTCGCCTTCTCGGTCCTCGTCACATCGCTTTCAGCCGGCGTGCGCCTCTGTCTCGTCCGTCGCATCGCTCCCGTGTCCGTATCATCATAAAAGCTTCGGTTGGAGCTCGTTTCCGCGATGTCCATTCATGCGGCTCGGTCGCGGCCCGGTCAAAAGTTGCCCGAAGATGGTCGTGCGCACGAAGGGGCGAGTTTGCCACCTCGTTTTCTTACGGCCCTAATTGCTACACAAGATGAATGGTGGTACAATTGCAAAAGTGAGTATGAGAACAGCTAGGCGCCTGCGCCAGGACAGAAAGAGAATTGGTACCCGTGGAGGGTCAAAGTTGGGCATCGGCGATTTGGGGCAGCATGTATTCGCAGAAAGAGAAAATCAAGATAGAGTAGACAGAAGAAGCGACCAGAGTCGTCATAAGAGATCGAGGTGAGGGCAGGAAGTATCAAGGTACGGGAGGTGATGGTCATCATGCGGTGGCGGATCGAAGAAAAGGATGCTCCCAGCAAGCTTCCAGGAATGATTTGCCTGTTCTCGATATGGATACTCAGTTCCATTTGCATTGTGTGTATAAGCAAAGAAAGCCGACCGTGATCTGGGCCTCCCTCGACAGGCTTCAGCTGTGGGCCGGAACCTGGCATTCGCTGCTATGTCGGACCAAGCTCGCCCGAGTGGGGATTGACGATTACGTACGGGGAAATTGGGCAAGGTTTGAAAGGTTGGAAACGTGGTTGTGCCATCCCACCATTCTTGTCAGAAAGCCCCGTGCATTGTCAGACAAACGCATCTCGTACAGCGCAGAGTTGGACGCCGTTGACGTATAGGTGTATAAGCCAACTTGGGGCTTAGAGTCTTGAGCTGCATGCTCCTCAGGTGCGACCGGGTGACTGTAACGGGCCCAGAACGAATAGATTCTGCGGGCGCAGCGCATAAAGACGGCATCAGCTTGAGCGATTTTGATAAAAATGTACACACGTACAGCATTTCGAGCAAAGCCTTCAATAGGACGTGATGATTGTCCGACCATGTGCACAGTGTGCCGGCATTTTCCAATGAAACCTGCGGGCGAATATGGTACGGAGATTCCCTGTGTATGATGACGATACGATGATACTGTTCGCTTGTGTTCCGGGCATCGGTAGTGGTGGGAAAGAGCACGACGCCCGTATCGTTGTTCAAGAGCCACATGAAAAGTTTGAGCAATTGCTGGATCATGTGTCGCGCCCGTGTTTCGATGGCGGAGACCGCTTTCAGCTCGGAAGCAGCCTTTGAGGACCCCTGCATCGCGGTGTACAGCGTGTCGTCTCGCAAGAAGGAATCAAAAGTCTGCTCGGTGCTCTGCTAGTTGATGCCAAATGTCGAGCCAAAGTTCATTGCCTACCACGCCACCAAAGATCCCGCGGCTAGCTGCCTTATCGTCCAGCGCGTAGCCAAAATCGAAGAATTTGAAGTCGCCCCAAGTGCCGACGTCCTCGACAGCCCGCACATGTGTCCAATAGGCCATCTGGTTTGGCCTGAGCTCAGCGAATCTGAAGGTTCGTTGCCTGGCCGTGACAAGCCAGCCCCATGATATAGCCTTGCTTTCTTCTTTGCCTTCAGTGGCGGCGACATCGATGACGAGTACACAGGAAAGACCTCGGTTTGGACCTTCGACTTCGGCCACCATGATGTTCCTGTCAGAAAAGTGCTCGTGTACTTTCCAGCTTGTGATTCGCTTGCCAGCCAAGTACTCCTTTATGAGTGCAACTCGAAGCTTCTTGAACTCTTGCCAGTCGCTGTTGTCGTTGGGTGCATTGTCCCTGGCCAGGAGCTTGCTTTGCTCCTTTCTGTAATGAGCAAGAGCCTTCTCCAAGTCGTTTTTCGGTGCCTCTGCCGGCGCTGGTTGAGGCGGCTGCCCCCCGCGAGCGGGTGATCCGGGTCCGGGCATCGTCGTAAGGAGCACGGTGGTAAAGAGAGTAGAGAAATGACCCGCGAGTCAAAATGAGAGTGGTGGAAGGTGAAGAGAAGGGAAGGATTCGGCACTCGCTGACGCGAGATCTTGAGGAGTCACGGGGAGATAAAGAGACGGCAGGGTGACCTGCAGGCCTGGGCCGAGCAGAGCAGAGCAGAAAGAGGTAGGATCAGAGACTCCAAGGAGAGCCTTTTGCCATGAGAGGGAGCGACATCAGAGGTTTGCCACCAACTCGAAATCCAGCGACCCACAGAAATCCGGTCGCAAGGCCCGCCAAAGCAAGGCAAGCACGAAAGCTATAACAAAAAAGGCCCCCTCTCTAGCGGCAAAGAGGAGGAGCACGGTGGTGGACGAGCGAGAGCAAGAGGCCCAGGGCGAGAGGGGACTGGCATTTCGAAACGGGAGGGTCAACTGACCAAGAGCCTTTCTGAAACGGATGTACCGGGGACGATTAGCTGCTCATTCATTTAGCCCAGCATTTGCAGTTGCAGAACGAGCCGCAAGCCTGGCGGGCCGAGTAGGGAGCCATGCAAAATTGAAGAAGGCTCTGGCCGAGCCTGAGGAGGGCATGAGCCGAGCTCTTAATCCAGCCCTCTGCGCATTCCAGCCATTCAAGGCACTCCAACACCATCTCCAGAAGCAAGGGCAGAGGCCAAGGCGGTCGATGGGGACCACTTCTCGTGGAGCTGAGCGCGTCGCCCACTCAAACAGGGCGCGCGGCTGGTGGGTCAAAACAACGAGCTTTGAAATGTCGAGGGTGAGCGCTTCTCGGTCCCAGGCAGCTGCCATGAGTCTGTGCTGATGGACGGACGTGGTCGAGCAGGAGGCAAACGGCCGGGCGAGGACGAATGGGCGAGATCAAGAGTCTGACCCGGATGCGATGGACGTTGACAGGGACTCGGACGGCGCGGACAGCCAGCAGGAGGAGAACGAGGAGGAGCCAGAGGCCATGTACGACCCGGACCAGAACGTGGACGAGCGGCGCGAGGTGCGCAGGAACTACCGGAGCAAGATTGAGGAGGCCGAAGGTGAGCTGCTTTGCCTCCCCTGTGTCGCTGCCGCCTTGCCATGTACTGACCATGTGTGTGTATTGTACACAGCCCTGCGCGCCAACATGAACGACGTCACGACAGAGAACATCAAGAATCACATCTTCAACGCCGGCGACATGTTCAAGAAGGTCAAGCAGACCCAGGAGGCCGCTCTGGACGCCCGCTACCTCATCCTCGGCGCCGAGATGGCAGCGACTAAAGCCAGGCAGCTGCGCATCGACAAGAACGCTTTCGACGTCGACGCCTTCCTCAAGCGCATCAGGCGCTCCATCGCCGCCAAGAAGCCCGGCACCATCGAGGCCGCCGTCGACTCGGCCGAGGAGGAGGAGGAAGACGAGGACGAGGCCGACGTCTCAGCCAAGACCAAGGCGAAGCGGCGCGCAGAGGCTTTCACCCGCATCGGCTTCATGGCCCTCAAGTACAACCTCCGCATCCCCACCACTGACTTTCTGTTCGTGGCTTTCCAACTCCGTCCTCTCAATTTTTCACTTGGCTAATGCGTGATGACAGCCTTGGCCCGCTGGCGATAGAGCCCAAGAAGCGCGCGGAGAAGAAGAAGAAGGACAAGCAGAAGCCGGCCGCCGTGCAGGCCGAGAAGGTCGTCGCCGAGATCACCAAGGACGACATCCAAAAGGACGCGCAGGAGACGGAGCGCATGGTCCAAAAGGTCTACCTCCGCCTCCAGCAGGTCACCATCGACGACGGCGAGGAGTGGATCGACCTCTTCAAGTTCATCCTCCACCCCACCGACTTTGCCCAGACGGTCGAGAACCTCTTCTTCCTGTCCTTCTTGGGTGAGTAACCGCCCTACCTGGTCTTGAGTCGCCAAAAGCATTCCTGACGAGGAGCCTTTTTGTTCGCGACACTCAGTCAAGGAAGGCAAAGCCTGCATCGACCTGGAAGCTACCGGCGCGGAAAAAGGACAGCCTGTCGTTTGTGAGTGCTCTTTTGAAGTCCGCGCTTGGGAGATCTCTGCTGACGGCCAGCATGGCCAGACATCGCCAACCCCGCGACCGAGGAGCAGCGGAAAGCCTTTGCCGACCAGGGCCAGCCATTGAAAAGGAAGCAGATCGTGCTGTCTTTGGACGAGGCCATGTGGAGGGTAGGTTTCTCGCTTCCATAGCAGAAGGCAGCCTTCTAACGGGCGTTCGACAATCTACAGGAAGCTTGCGACATTTATCAACTCGACGAGCCCACTATCGAGCACCGAGAGCCGCCGAAACAGCGCACTGGCACCAAATGGATGGGCTAGTGGCGGAAGCGTGTTTCCCACGAGCCCTTTGTACGACTTTCTCAAAAAGAAGGGTGGGACCGCCATGATTGTGGGAGTCCTTTCGGTCTTCTACGGCAGCAGCAAGTGCGTGTATTATATTCTAGAGCTAGGGGAGCAAGATAGGGGACGCCTTTCGTATTAGAAACCACGGGCGCGCGGGTTGATGCTAATTGTTGACTGCGATCGTCGTTCTGCTGCTCACCAATGACCCAGTGAAGGCCCGACTCAAGGCACAGTGAGGCTAATTATGGTGAATGCATGAGGCGTTGAGACAATCTGAGCAGTATGGGCAAGCGATGACTCTCTCTATGATGGGAACTCATACAACTGCACTTGGCAGTACAAGATGGCTTCATACAGATGGACACGAGCTTGAATCAAGAACCAGCTTGATGGGCGAGCCACTTTCCAATCTCCTTGCGCGTAAAACCTCTCTTGTGCTCGTCGCCTAGGCGGCCATTCGAATGCTGCACCGTCCCCAAATCCGTGATCACCGCTTGCGAGTCGAAAGAAAAGAGACGAGGCTCCGTCAAGGCGGAAGCTTTGGGCGGTGGAGGCGGCGGCGGCGTCTGTCGAGCGATAGGGACGGGGTGGCGAGATGCAGCAGGGGGCCTCTTGGGGCGATAGGCGCGCGGTCGACGTTGCGAGAATGACGGGTCCGAGCTGCGATCGGCCAAAGATCCGCTGGAGGAGCAAGAAGAAGAGGCCGACGAAGACGATGAGCTCGCCTCATGTGGCTCGGGCGAAGAGAGGGGAGCGTAAAAAGCAGCCGGTGGGTTGGGCAGCTTGATTCGCACCTCGAAGTCGGGCAAGACTGGCGAGGGCGCTAGTTCTGATTTGCTGGAAATTTTGACCCGCTCCATCTTGTCCGCCACCTCATTCACCAACGATCCTTCAAATGACGCCACCAAGCACCCATGTGCATGCTCTGCCTGCTGAGCAAATGAAGGCTGAAGATACACATTTTCACTGGTCGGAGAGGTGCTGTGGTCGTTTCGGACGGGAGAGGCCAGATGCGACAGCGAGCTTTCGGAAGTCGAACGGGTGGTCAGTGGCGCAGGGGGAGCGCCATTGGCCACGTCTTCAAAGGGTGGTCTCCAAGTGCCAGATGAGTTGTTCCATTGCTGATATGCCGAATAAGCGTCAAGAGCTGGCTGGGAAGTCGGCTGACCTGGGATCGGTGGCAGTGGGCGCGACGGCTTCGCTGAGGTCGCCGCCTCGAAGCTCAGCGGAGGGAGAATAAAGTTGCGGGAGGATATTACAGTAGGTAAAGGAGATTCGGAGGAAGATTGAGGCGCACTCGGAGGGGGTGGAGGGGGGAGGGAAGCCGACGTCGATAGGAGTGTGTTGAGCGTCTTCGCCTCCGGCTCCGGCTCCTTTTTGAATTGGTCGGGCTCGAAAAAGTCCTCCAACTCCTTCATGACCTTTTCAGCCGAGCTGTCCCACACGGTTGCTGGTTCCCCTGGCGACTGATCGAAGACCGAGGGCAGCTTGCCGTAGTGTGGCGGCGATGCGACACCCAAGGCGGATAGTCTGGGGTCGGTTGCACGCAGGGGTTTTGCTCGAGAGAGTTCAGAGTAGCGCGCGTTGGAAGGCAAAGGCAGATCGAGGTAGCTGGACTCTAGAAGATCCGGAGGATAGTGGGACCGAGGCGAAGAGACGTTGAGCTCGAAACCGACGTGGCGAGTGCGAGGGAGGTAGGCATCTTCTTCGGCTGTAGAAGAAGATTCGTGATAGGCCTGCTTCAAGTCGAACAGCTTGGCTTTGGGCGTCGGCATGGGCTTCAATTCCTTCAGCCACTTGCTCTCGTAACGAAGACGGAGTGCATCAGAAGAGGGCGGCTTTGAGATGCGATGAGAATTTCGAGAAGAGCGACCAGATGGTGGAGGCTTGAGCGTGGCTTTGCGTCTCCGCTTTTTGGCCAAGAAGCAAGGCCGCCCTTCACCTGGTGGCAGTTCCGATGGCGCGAGGTTTGAGAAGGGAGGCCCACTGCCAGGATACATCTGGGCAGGCCATCCAAGCTCAGACGTTTGAACGACAGGCTGGACGACGGTCCGAATTGTCCTGCGTCTGCGGTGGCGGCGCTGCTGAGGCGGTTCATTTCCGTCGTCCCCCATTTGGCTGAAGGACAGGCTCAATATCGGGGAGGACTTGTGAATGCTGAAGTGCTCACCATTGGTGGAAAAAGATTTTGCGAAGCATCATCGCGGTCGTTAAAGAACGCTGTAGGCCGCTTGAGGGTGCCTCGGACAGAAAAAAGTGCGGTGGCAGGACACTGCTTTCGTGACGAAGGTGGGTTTCGCAGCATTCAAGGGCCATTACTTCCTTGGGCCGGCTGACCTGCCAGCCCACAGCAAGCCACTGCATTCGAGAGGCTTTTAGGGGAAGGCCGATTTCGACTTGGTGGCGAGCACCCAGTCCGATTTGAAAGGCCCGACGCGCGACAAGTCATTAGGATCCATCTCAACAAGCAGTTTGACAGAGGCAGTTTCAAAGGCAAGTAGTCGCCTACGTCGGTGTTCTGATGCAACCATGGGCCGCGCACTGAAGAGGCGGCCAATTTCGCGCCGCGCGGAGGCAACACTCTTCACCTTCGGCCATCAGCAAGTGAGTAGTCTCTGGCTAGCGTTTGGATGCGTCCTCGTAGCTGAGCATGCCCAAGCGCTGCCGCCGGACTTCATCAAGTCGCATAAATGAGCTTGCTTCAGGAGCTCAGAAGGCACTCTGTCATCGACATTGACCAAAATGACTCTTTGGTGGCGCAAAAGCATCGTCCTTTCTCAGATATGTCCGAATAACTCACTTCTCGAGCGCGCCTTCAGAGTTGACTGACCGCTTGCTGCAGGTGCGCATGCAACTTCATTTCCAATCGCGTCCATCAAGGCTCACCCTCTCTTTTGCAGGACGTCAAACCAGCTTATCGTTCTCTCGGAGCTGAAGAAGCCTCACCACGCGCACATCCTGCCGGAGGCGTTCAAGAAAGCCAAGGAGTGCTCCCCAACGTTTAGTGGCGTCGAGCTGGCGGCACTGACTGTAGACTTCGCGGTCCGTTCCTCCTGTACATTGACATCTAACCTTTTAAGTTTAAGTATGTGACGATAGACCGTGCTCTTGGGCAAGGCTGTGGCGCCCGCGCTCGCTTCAGAGGGCTATGTTCACGCTCAGACCAACACCAGTGCCGCAAACAACACAGAGCTAACCATCAAACACGCTCTGAGGCTAGCATCCATCTACCAGAGAGAGGGTCTGCCCAAGTCGCGCGTATGCATCAAGATACCTGCCACATTGGAAGGCCTGGTGGCGTGCGACACCCTGGAGAAGAGGCATGGCATTCGAACCCTGGCCACCACGTATGTCACGGTCTACAGCTTCTTCCAATTCAAAGGCTCAAAAGAGGCGTCAGGTGCTTCTCACTTGAGCAAGCGTTGGGAGCGGCCGCAGCAGGCTGCCTCTATGTTGCGCCTTATTGTCAGCCTCTGAGTGCGTGTAGCTGCTGCAGCTGAAGCAGATCCACTCATTTGAGGGTGTCAGTTGTGCACCTGGATCCCAGCAAACATGTGGTATACAGCGAGCCCTTGACCGAAATGCCAGGCATTCAGACGGCCTTCCTCATTCAACGGGCCTATCAAAGCCTTGCAGTCCCGACGAAAGTTCTGGCCGCTAGGTCTGTCATTTGTAAATTATCTGGTGCTTTGCTGACGTTCGAACCCACAGCTTGGTTACTGCCGACGAGGCATTCTCGCTGGTTGGCATTCAGCACATCACGCTTTCAGCTCCGGTTCTGGGCCTGCTAGATGCCGCACCTTTCACCGAGAAATATGCTCAGCTGCGGGAAAAGGCACTGGCCATGCTTCAGCTCCCATTTGACGAACCGATCAAGCTGGAGGACTTCGACAGCACGCGCAATGGATGCAAGCTGCTAGAGGGCCTGGCACATCCGGCGGTGAAGGAACTTCAGGCAGATGCCATCCTTCAATTCACGAAAGCCGAATTGGCGCTCTTGAGCATGGCTGCGGCTTTGCAAAAGGGAGGATGAAATATACCGGGTGATATGGACATAGTAGATATTGCATGCATATGTTGTTAACGAGAGTAGTGTCCTTGTTTGGCTCACAAGCGCCTAGATTGTCAACTGTCCGTGATATGAAAAATGAAAAGTGTCCTTCTTCAGCGAATGCCGCTTCTAGAATGCCTTAGTGACAGTGGGTCGGATGGAAGGGACCACAGAGGCGAACGTCTCGGTGGCAGAGAGCGAACAGGAGTTAGACAAGCCTTGAAGGTAAGCGGTGACGGACTGCCCAGACGACGGCAGGGGGACGGCACCCTTTGCGTTCAAGTCGACCCATGATGACAGGTACTTTGGACACCAATAAAATCAGTTTGTGGTCTATGGAGCCAAACGTGCAACTCACGTTAGGTGCCGTGTCGCTCAGATTCGCGTAGGTCATGGCCTTGTAGCTCCACTGAAGCAGGACTTGTCAGAACGACAAACGCAATGGCCGACGTGGAGCACTCACAAACATGCCACCAGCCGAAGTGGCCCAGGAGGCGGCTTGAGTCGAGTAAAAAGTTTTCTCCCACGCCGTGTTGTCAGTGATGTTGGTGATCAAGGACCACTCGGTGACCGCGATCGGCACACCGTAGCTGTCGTAGGCCTTGGCATCGTTGCACACTGTTTAGATCGTCAGCGGGAGATCAGGCTTTGGAATAAATGCACGACGAACCCTCTTGGATCAATGAGCTCTGGACAGTGTTGCCCTCGTTGCGGCCCGGGTAAGGGTGAATCTCCAAAATCAAAAGCGACGGGTCTTTTCCATTAATGAATGATTGCCAGAGCGATAGGGGGTTGGTTTGAGGATGACCCTGTTGGCACCGCGCACGCCCTCAGCACAAGAATCTGCAGAAAGAGGCAACGACGAACGGGATGGAACATCATGGGCATTCCAGCGGGCTCAAGCTTGGCATAAGCGCGTTGATAGAAGGCGTACAGAGTCTCGAACTGAGCTTCGGTGTAGAAGATGGGCTCGTTGCAGACGGCAACTATGATATCACGTCAACAAAGTCAGTCAATTCACAGACTAAGGAGACTGAAGGAGCGCGACCGACCTGCAGAGATGATGGAGCTGTACTGGGAGGCTTGGATCCAAGCGATCAAGGCATCGACTGTCTGGTCGGCGGCGGTCTGCATGTCCGCGTTGTAGAAATTGTTGTTGCCAATGTGCCCGCTTTCTTGCTCTCCATTTTGAGAACCAGGCATGGCATGGAGATCCATCACGACGTAGAGACCGTGAGCGTAGGCCGCCGCCATGATCTTGGTGACCTGGTCCATCTCGCCGGCATTGACATATGGAGTGCCAGGGACAGAAACGTTCAGGGACCAGTAGCCAATTGGAATGCGGATTCTTTTGTGAGAGCTCAGCAAAGAGTCCCCGGAGTGGCTTAATAGGGGACTGCGCACTGGTTAAACCCTGAAGCCGCAATGGTGGCGATGTCGGCTTCGGTGATCTGTCCCGAAAGCCTTGAGTCTCTGCTTTCCATTCATTAAATAGTGGGAAATAGGCACACCCAAGAGTTGTAGTGCTGCTGCAGGGCAGACACCGCAGCATCCGATGAAGAAAAGCTCTCGATCCAGGTCCATTGGTCCTCGGCGTTGTCGTTGCCGCAGCTCGATGTGAACCACACTTCATCCATCCACCTTTCTAGCACCAACCAATTGCCCAACGCAATGCCGTTCATCTTGGTCGAAGTGGACGTCCAGTCCCATTTCGGGAAGGCAGTGACGGAAGAGCCGGCCGCTGTCGAAGTGGCGGATTGGGCGGCGGCGCCGGGAAGCAGGAAAGCCAACGGCAAAGCCAAACACAAAGCCTTTAACATCTTAGTACGAAACAGAAACTCGCTGTTGCCCGCCAGGCAGTGAAAAGTGCGAAGTCAGGGGCCAGCGAAATCTTTGTCTCATGTGATCGATGACCTCACAGCTTCTCGGTGGCAAAAGGGCTCAGCCCTCATTTTTGAGGGTCCAGCTTGGTCTTTTTGCATTGGGAAGTGCGCAAGAATCAAGATGGATCGGATGGGCTCAAGTTTTGCATGGTTTATGGGAACTGTTGCTTCCCTGTGGGTGGCGCTGGCCATCGCACAGCATGAGCATGGAGGTGCCTCTGTCCCGAATGTGTGGCGAAGGACTCTTAGGGAATTGATAGCAGCTAGAAGGCCGGAGGTCAGACTTGCGAAGTCGCCAGATCTGTTCGACTCTTGTCAAGCGGTGGCAAATCGGCGACACTTGCTTAAATCTGCAAAGCTTAGCGTCGGGCTCTGTATCAAGCACAAGCACAACCTTGAGTCTTGATTTTCTGGACAGTGATGTTGATCCGGGTCGACGTCGACCACACAGAGTGGGAGGCATGTTGACGCCGAAGTTCTGGGCTGTCCCTCATTGGTTGCCATACTTTGCGATGATGGACCGTCTATCTTGCTATTAAGATTGTGATTCAGAGCACTTGAGACGCTGGTCAGCTAGGTGGGCTACATCAAAGCGTCTCATCAGGAGAATTACTTACCGGCGATAATACCGCTGAGAGGCTTCGCTCCTTGCCTGGCTAGTCCACAGATTTAAGAGAATCAAGACGAGTGAACAACTGGACCAACGATGCAAGACGGCACCCAAGGCAGACACATTCGCAAAGCAGACGCTTTTTGGGCTACGCGAGAAGCCTCGGACTCCAGCAGACAAGAAGCAGCAGCAGTGGGGCCAATTGCTCTGAAGCAAGTCAATCTCTGCAGCGGCACGGAGAGGTAGAGATGGATCGTCCGGTCAAGCAATGCAGTCAGACTCGAACCGAGTGTGAAGCTCGGAGGAAGCGCAGAAGCAGCGGCAGTAAGAGAGTCTGTGGTCTCATGCGCAATCGACTGTGCTCTATGCGTCGCAGAGAGAACCTCAAGCTAAGAACAGACGCAAGCCCAAGGCCCGGCTGGCAAAGCGACGGTCTGACAACGACGTCCAACTCCAAGATGCAGAAGCCGATTGCCGTCGAGGTGCGCTCGTGATCTCTGCCATATAGCATACGCTATAGGCCTGAAGATTGCCCGGCACAGGACGACATTGCCTCGAACATCCGCATCTCGGACCTCGCTGGGCCCTCGAGCTCGACGCCAGCCGCTCCCAAGGCGCCGCCACCCGCCGCCGGCCCCTCGTTCCAGCCGCACCCTAAGCTAGAGCCTTTCCTGCTGCTGGCCAAGTCGGCGAGGGGCGCGGGCGCGGCCAAGCTCGTGGAGGAGGCCGTCAATGCGCCCGGCGTCTTTGTGTTCGGCGAGCTGCTCGACATGCCCTCCATCAAGGAGCTCGAGGGCCACGACCAGTTCAAAAGCCACTTCCAGCTCTTGCGCTTGTTCGCTTATGGCACCTACCAGGACTACAAAGGTGCGCTGCGGGCCTCGGTTTGATCTTGACAGTCAGGCTCGATGGTTCGGTTGCCACAGAACGCGCGGGCTCATTGCCGGCCATCAAGGACGCCGCCATCTTCAAGCTCAAGCAGCTCACCCTCGTTACTCTGGCCGCCAAGACCCGCGTGCTGCCATACTGTGGGTCTGACCTTCCGTCCTGCCCGCTTTGGGCTCCTCTGACTGTGATGAGCAACCCACAGCCGACCTCTTGACTCAACTCGAGATTGGATCCGTCAGAGAACTGTCAGTGCCTGCCTTGCACTTTGAGATCATCTTGATCTTATTTTTGGTGATGGCTGACAGGGAGGACCTCATCATCGAAGCCATGTACGCCGACCTGCTCTCCGGCCGCCTCGACCAGCGCAACTCGCGCATCAACGTCGACTCGGTCACTGGCAGAGACTTGGTGGACCCTGTGCCGCTCTTGAAGGCGCTCGTCTACTGGACCAGCGAGATTGAGAGCGTCGCAAGCTGGATGGACGACAAGGTCAACTCTATTAGGGCGGAAGAGTGCGTTGCTCTTTCATATCGTGTCTGGTACATAGTACTGACGCCGACGAGCTCAAACAGAAATCAAAAGGCTCAGCTGCAAGCCAACAAGTCGGAGTACATCTACCGCATACTCAGCGACATCCAATCCAAAGACAGCGGTTACTCCACCAGAAGTGGCGGCGGCGCCAGTGGCAGTGGCGCTCCGCCTGGCGACTTGCACAAGTCACCCCGCAAAGGCCGCGGCAAGGGCGAAGAGGTCAGTCGCCCCGTCTTTCCACCTTGAAACGATCCACCCGGGCCTGACTCAAATTTCGCGCCCGCTCATCGAACAGAAGCGCGGAGGAGGAGACGACATGGATGTGGACCCCATCATCGAAGCCTCGCCGGGCAAGCCGAGCCGCAACAGCAACAACAACCGCAAGCGAACCCGCCCATAACCTCCCTTTTTCCCTCCTGCAGCTCCCTTTCTTACGATCTTCGTCTTTCGCGCATTGCCCTTGCGCTTTCGACCGAAAAGGCCGTCGCCCAGATGGCCGACCCTTGTACAATTACGACCGGTTCAGGAGATGAAACCCTGTGATCGTCTCTGCCAATTTGATGACTCGTTTGACTTCCTTTTGGGACCCTGTCGCCTGTCTGACAATGGTGGCAATGTTTTGTCGGTTTCCTCGGCTGCGTGGCGGCATCACCGAATGCACGTCTTGTAAGCTTGTCCACAAATTGACGAAGCTTGGGACCGCCAAATAAGAGCCCAGCGAGCTAGCTTGCATACGAGAATTGCAGCATCTGGGCGCAAGCGACGGGCAACTCAGGCAAACAGACCAGTTCCAGTGTAAGGGGCAACGTCGCTGCCGCACCTCTGCATATCATGTGGTCACGCATGATGCAATAACATTACTATGCACAGTGCTCTCGAAGACTAGATTCATGCTAAGGGATCAGGGACAGAAGAATTAGAGGATGCGGTTGATGGCGGGCGCGAGCTGTTGCTGCCGCCACTGTAGGAATGCTGAGACAGGCGTGGTGACGTGCGAGGGGACGTGACCTTCGGACTGGTGCGAAGGTTGGGGGACGTGCTGAGCGTAAATTCCTTTAGGACTGGGGGCTTGGCGGCCTCGGGGTTGCCGCTGATGCGGCGAAAGAAGGATGGGTAAGAGCTCGTGGCGGGGGCCGTGCCGTTCGTTGCAGTGGATGTCGTGGAAGCGGGAGTGTCTGGCGTAGCAGTGGGAGTGCGGAAGAAGGAAGAAAATGCCGAGGGAGCGGCCGGCGTGGTCTGGTCGTTCTTCTCTGGGGTTGGCGCCGTCGACCATTCCTCGCTGGACAGCGGCGGTGTCTTCAGCTCGGTCGCGGGTGACTCCAAGGCTGTTTTAGCCGGTGGAGCGAACAGAGCACTGCGCTTGGATGACAAAAAGGATCCAACGGAGGTCGCCAGAGATGCTGCTCGTACTTGAGCCTCGCTCACGCCGGAGAGGACTGTGTGAACGGCGATGAGTTGAGTTTCTAAGATAATAAGACATGGAATAGCGCACCCGCAGCCGATAGGGGAGCAGCAGATGCGGCAGCCAGAGGCTCGGTGGGTGGGGCGTCGCCCTCCTTCTCCTTGGCCTCCTTGGCTTCCTTCTCCTTCTTCTCCTTGTACTCTGCCTGCCGCTTGGCCAGGTCTGTCCGCAAGTTGGAGTACAGCGTCCAGACGGATTGGGTGCCGGTCTGGATGCCCTTGCCGATCGCTTCGCGGGCTGGTGCCAAGTTCTCGTTCAAGTGCAAGTCGTGCACGCCTTGCACCATCCGGATGCCAACGTCAGTCACCACGTTGGCCTGGCCTTCGCAAGGATGGCGAGGCTCGACCAGGTCGAAGATCGTCTCGTCTGTGCACTCGTTCCAAAGCCGGAAGGCCGAGGTCAACTTGAAGCTGAGCAACCAGGCCTCGTTGTAGCTTGCCAGCCCCGCGGACAGCTCAGACGAGCTCAGCAACGGGATCGGATGGCCAGAGGTGTTCTTGCTCTTGGCCATGAAGTCGACAAACTTGAGGGCCGACAGCGCCGAGCAGATGTACTCCTCAAACTTGGCGCGCAGGTAGTCGTCACTGCCGACAAATCTGTGTGTGCAAGCCGTGAATCAATGTTCAAGGTCGACAGAAAAGAGAACTCACTTCATGCCGATTGGCCGCGCTGGGTCAGCGGCATTCCAGGTCTCTGAGACCGTTGAGACGATCTAGGAGACCAACAGCCAACTCAGTCGATGAGTGACAAAGGCGCCAACAAATCTCACCTCGTCCATCCATTTGCGATCCGGGGCCGTCAAATTGACCAACGCGGCCAAATTAGGATCCAAAAACTCGATGGACGCTGTGTCGATCTGTGCGCCACCATGTTGGAAAAAATACTACAAAGGTATGGAGTAGAAAGCAGGACGCACATTGACGAGCACATCGATGGTACACTCCCGCTGCTGCTGGAAAATGCTGTTGGTAGTGCCGACCAAGAACGAGTCAGCCTGTAGCAGGTCGATTTGCTGGAGCGGCAGGTAAGGTTGGAAGAAGGCGCCAGGGCCAAAGACGTGGATGGGCAAGCCGAGGTACTTGAGCAGCGACTTCTTGTCGGAGGTGCGCAGCTCGGCCACTTTGCCTGCCGCTTTCGCCCGCGCGTCCAGCTCGGGCGAGCCAGAGTCCTCGAGATTAAGAAGAAGCACTATGTATGGCTTTTCAATCAAAGAATCGGTGGCAGCGAGGCCAAATGCCGACTTACGTGGGATGAGGGAGACGAGGGAGTACTGGAAGGTGCAAAGGCGCTCGACGTGCTGGCCATAAAACATGATCTGCAAGATCTGATCATGAAGCCGCAGTCACAAGGACTAGAGGAGTGTCAGCTTGCCTTGCGCTGGAGCAGGAGCAGCTTGAGCAGCATGAGCGTTTTGAACCGAAACTTGTAGATGAGCTCTCGTATTGACGTGCCTGTACTTCTTTATTCAATAGTTGTTTCGGGGAGATGGAGGAGACGGGAACGCACCCATGTACATGGCCGCATCTTCCTCGGCCCCAATGGCGCTCGCCAGGCCGCTCTCGAGGCTGTGGTAGAAATCGACCAGGATGTCCGTCTCGTCAAAGTCCTTCTGGGCAAAGAAGGCCCGGGTGATGACCCCTAGCTTGTCGCGGATGGGCCCGAAGACCGGTTTGGAGGCGAGCACCACCAAGGCCTTTTGGACGGTGCTTCGAGTGACGACCTTTGAGCGCCGCTTGAGCTCGTCCGAGGCCAGCTGGCGGTTGCACGAGATGCCAAAGATGGTCGAGTCGGAGATGGAGTGGCAGACCAAAGAGAAGTAGGTGTAGTCCTCCTCGCGTAAGTGGGCGCCGTCCGGCAGTGCCAAGAACGGCAGGTCCGCGCTGAGGGTGGCGTCCTGGGCCAGGTGCGGCGGGTAGCTGAACTCGACTCTTGGGCCCAGAGCGTGGTCAAAGTCGACGAGGACGATGCCGTGGACGATTGTACTGTGCATGACACCAGGCCCAAGTCAGCGCCTGACAGCAAAGCCTTGACCAGAACAACAAACACACGCTTCAGTCAGCGACATTGAGCTGCGTGAGGACGCGATCTGCACTGGCGCATCCAGCCTGGAGGTTGAGGCCACTGGTTCAGGCTGCTGGGCGCGCTCTGGCTCGACTTGTTGTTCAGTCGGTGCTGGAGCTGTCGGCGCTTCAACGGGGGCCACGACCGCTTCCTCTGCTTGCTCAGGCTCCTTGACTGGCTCTGGCATGTCCTTGCGCACAGCTGGCGCCTTGGCAGGAGTTGCAGGCTTGGGCTTTGAGGGTGAGCCCACTCCTTTGGCATCGGCCGCCTGCTTCTGCTGCTCGAACATGGCTAACCTGGCGGCCATCGACGCCGACGTCTTGCTCTTATGCTTCGTAGGCGGTGAATCGGGCAAGGGAACCGACTCGGCTCGCGGCGAGGAGCCATCACTGGCAACTGACATGGCTCGTCGTCGTTGTTTGGGTGCTGACCTTGCTGGAGGCCTCGACCTTCTGTTGCTTTGGTTGACCGCGCTGCCACTAGCTCAAGATGCACCTGCTCCTCACTGCCATTGGCCTCAAAGCCCTCGCAAGAAAGAGGCGTGCCCCCTGCCAGCCCCACCGAACTGAAATTGCGCCAGCCTGTTCATGCGCGTCTCCCTGATGCGTCTTCAGCAAGACGTGCAATCTTCTACATGGGTGCTTGTAGATTCTGGAACTGCCTGGAATCGCGCTAGCAGAGCCTTTTATGGGCGTACGGACACGACTTTTTGCCCTTGGCGTTCATTCCAGCCGACTTCGACTAGCTGCTTGCCCCAATTCTGTGCGGCTGCTGCGCGAGGAGATAGACTCCCAAACCTCCGTGCCCGGCGATGTGCATGCGAAGAAGACGCCCAAAGTGTACACCTCCCTCTGCGGAGCAGCCCCATGCGCGGCACGACAAAGTCTGGCAAGCAAATTGGCCAGGCACCCTCAATATCTCGAACCCTCCCACTGGTCTGCTTATGGGCGTGATTGCTTATGTATGTGCCGTTGCTGCTCCACGGCTCTGCGGTCGGAAACCATGGGAGGAGCAGGCGGAGCTGATAGAGCGCCGTCCAAGATCATTGACGCGCTCGCGTTCTGACCTCTGTCTTGCTGATATAGCTGGCGGGGCAGCATTCGACGTAAGGAATCTGATATGTGGCCCGACACCACCCAATCGGCGGCTGCCGTTTCGATGAGAGCCAAAATTGACATTACATTGTTTGCGCAAAAAAAAGTCAATCGCTAACTGCTCTCTACGGATTGATTCGGAGAGACCACTGTTCTGCCTTGACTCGCCTTTCCGCATTTTGTAGAGGGCGTAACGGGAACCGCATCGCCGCAACCTTGTTCCAGCAACGGCCTCCAAAAAGGATCGGCACCCACTGATCGATTTTAAGGTTTGGCGCTGCCCCATGCCCAATTCCAGCGCGTGCAGATTTAAGTTCAGCTTTTGTGGGCACTGGGCGTACTGGGCAGCGGTTTTTTGTGATCGCGCCTTCGAAAGAGATCCCTGCTTTTTAATACAGTAATGCGTCTGATTTTCATCACTTGCTCCTGTTCAGCCTCCCCTCCGTCGTCATTTGGCCTTAATTTCCATTGACCAGCGGCCTTCGTTGGCGTCCCTTCCTTTGTTTTCGAACCACCGCGTCAGACCGCTCCATGGGGCTGCTCGACAAGCCCAGCTTCATCGCCGTCTGCGACAACCTCGGCTTCTTGCGCCAGCCCAAGCTCCTTATCGTCGCTGACCCCGGCTACTACAACATCGCTAGCGAAGTGGGCATGGGCGGTGCAGCCGTCAGGCCGATCCAGCTTGGCATGCAGCACTTTTTTCGGAATAACAACCGCGCTGGCGACCGGCTAGTCTCCACTTTGCGAGCTTTGGCAGCCGGGCAGCTTGCATCCACATCCTCCTCTTGCTCCGGCCTCGAAGGGCGCCCGCCGCCGTCGTTTTCTCGCGCCAAAATCGAGGCATGGGCAGCCCTGCGCTTTCCGGATTGGGTCTTCGACAACGGCTCCCAGAACAGATTCCGAGAAAGTCGGATACAGCTGCCACGCGCCCTTTTAGACGCAGTCGCTCATACTGTGGGTCCCAAATTTCGGCTCGCCCTCGGCCATTTTTTAATGATGAGGTGCGCGGACAGCGGAGTGGGGTCCATAAGACCAAAGGGTCGGACCAGGACTACCACATCTCCCACGAAGCCTGGCTCTTTGTTCTGGCTTGCGTCGCATTCAGGGCGTGCATTCGACACGCCTTCGAGCACCTTTTTTTCCCCGCCGGCACAAAGCCGTCGTCTTTCGTCAATTCAGCAGAGTTTCAAGGGGCGGTCATGGAGGCCGAAGAGAGAGTGTTGGGGTTTCGGATGCTCGTGGAGTCGGCGCACAGGGATACGATGGACGATTGCTCTAGCGTTCTGCGTGTCATCTTGCGCATCAAAGGCACGGACTACGACCTCTGTAAGTTTTTTTTTCTCTCGCTCGCATCTATCCTTATCTAACTATTCACAGACCACCACTCTCAGTTGCTCGCCCGTTTTGTCGAATCATTCCGTGAAGCCAGACTCTTCAAATTCAACATTGCCAATCTACCGCTGGCCGGCAGTCCGCCGCCGCTCACTGTCCGCCACCGCTTTATTGAAGATACTGCAAAGCCCGTCACGCCCGTCGTCTTGGCCCGTGCCAAATACGACTCACCCGAATCATCGCCTTCCGCTTCCAGCAGCCGGACCCTCCCTCAAACAGTCTGATCTACCTCGCCGCGCCTGTTACTCTCTTCTCTAACCTTCCTCGTGCTGTCTCACTGGACACCAAGCTCTTTCAGGCCTTTACGAACCCTCTGACGACCCAAAGCTTCTTCGCAACGACACAGCATCAGTCATCTCGTCCAAGCTGTCCAAGCTGTACCACTGTACAACAACATGTAGCATAGAGTGAGAGCAAAGCTGGATGTAGGCTTCCAACCCAAACCAAAAAGAGTCCTTCGGGGCTTGCGGCGGAGGCTTTCGCCACTGGGACTGGTTCCCCAAAAAGCATCTTGTAATTCGTTAGCTTTCTGGAAAGGCCTTGCGAAGTTGCATGCGAATTATTATCACCAATTTACGTGACGTCCCTCGATCAGACCTCAGCAGACACGACGGGCGAATAGGAAGTTGGGCTGGCTACGCTAGGCGGGACCACCTTTGAGAGGCTTTGCTTTCTCTTTGGTGTGGTCGCGATCAGCTTTTCGCTGTGCGTAGAAGCGCGGGACCGGGTGCTGCGGAGTGAAGGGGCGCGAATGGTGTGTGCTGGCGAGGAGCCATCTTGCGAGGATGTGACGGACGACGCGTCAGTATTGCCATAGCTGCTGTCTTCCGAAGACGACGTGGAAGAGTAAAGGTCAGAGGCGTGCCCGTTGAGGTGGACTGCCTGGCTAGACAGAGCCTCCTCCAAGTCAGTGGACCGGGAGAGATCTTCCGCTTTAATCGCTTTCGACTGTACATTGGTCGTCGGTCTGCACAGTGGACAGACTGATGAGTTGACTTTAAGTTCCCATCAAAGGCCGTCCTCACCGACTGCTGACAGTCAGAATCAAATTCTTCAGGTTGGGCAGGGTGTGGCGGAGGTCCATGACGACGATACGCTGGGCTTGCAGCAGTTGCTCGATGTTCTTGTTTAGCAAGAAGACGGCATATTCGAAACGATATTGCTCCACGCCACTGGAGTAGAGCGGGAACCTGTGCGTTCATGAGACGGAGGACATAATAAGCTCGAAGTCGTGTTGAGGTCAAGCCGGGGACCTACGTTCTCGGACCTTTCATAGTCGATATATAGTCTGCAATAAGGCTTCGCGAACCAGTTGGCGTAATCGGGTAGTACAGCGCGACGCCAAGGTAAGCAGCCAGGATATTCGTGGTTTGCGCGGCCAAGCCCAGAGCGGACGAGTACTGGTCGTCCAAGACAGAGCTGACGGAAGCCGGAAAATCGGAGTTGGGGAGGTCCAGATCGCAAATGCCAAAGTTGAGCGGCGAGGCAGACGGCGAGGAAGAGGGCTGGATGGGGAAGATGCAGTCGAGCAAGGAGGTGAGCTGGGCGCGGATGGCCTTGAGATTGGACTGGAGCGTGGAGAACGACTCTTGCTCTTTTGTGATTAGAATAGAGTGGGCAGGTGAGGCGGCCAAGGCCTCCCGCTGCTCTTGTGCCTCCTTTAGTCGGCCCCGCCGCCTGGCCAACTCGCTTTGGCGGCCAGAAATGACCCCTTGTTCTGCGCGAAGAGAACTAAGCAGTCAGAACAACAACTATCCTGAGCTAGGTAGGTGTGCTGACGATCTGAGTTGAGCGCTTTCAGCCTCGCCACCTGGTCCTTGAGGCCGGCCAGCTGTGACCCGACGAGGTTCATTTCCCGCTGGAGAACAACTGAGTCCGCTTCGAGCTTTTGGTCTAGCGAATCCTTCAGGTCTTGGAGCTGCTT
Organism: Cystobasidiopsis lactophilus; assembly: GCA_001599975.1. Taxonomy (NCBI): domain Eukaryota; kingdom Fungi; phylum Basidiomycota; class Agaricostilbomycetes; order Agaricostilbales; family Chionosphaeraceae; genus Cystobasidiopsis; species Cystobasidiopsis lactophilus. Next base: position 1,003,588 of record BCIO01000002.1, read on the forward strand.
CTCGTGGTCGAGCACGGTGTTGCGCACGGCGATCATTGCCGCCATGTCGTCGAGCCTTTCGGACGCGAGCATGCGCGTCTCGCGGATGGACCGCTCCAAGGCGGTCGAGCGCTGCACCCAGCTGACTTTGCGGTCCCGGAGGTGCTGCCTTTGTAGGGCGACTTGCTTGCGGGTGAGCTGCAACGGGTCGGCGGGCACCGTTTCATCTTCTTCCGCCTCCGCTTGCGCTCGAATGGCGGCGGATTCTTGCTCTTCTAGAGGTATGTCGGCATTGGGTTGGGGCGGAAGGAACTGCTGGGGCGTTGTGAAGTATTCTTCGTTGGCGAACTGGACGATGACGGTGTTGGAGGGGAAGCTGGGAAAGGCTGATTTCTGTGCCAAAGGCCCCAGTCAATGCATTTCCAAACAACTGAGGGAGAAGGGCAGAGCGCACTTTGCGGCCTAGGGGCACAAGCTTGGAGAGGTCGAGCTCCCATGACAACGCGAGGCTCCACTGCTCGTCCGGTGCCTTGGTCTTGCCCTTGTCCGCCGAGCCGCAGACCAAGTCCCTGTAGTTGGACAGCACCCAAACGTGCACGGCGACCTGCGTCTGCGTCTCGTGCGGCATGGCGTCCAGCTCCCATTCGAAGTCCAACCCGGGCCCTTTGACCGGCGAGGCCCAAATGGGGCGGCCCTCGAGGGTGGCGAGCACGCATTGAGCTGGCAGCAGCGCCGACCTCAAGCCCTCCTCCCTGGCCCAGCGCTCCTTGTTGGCCTGGTGCTCGTTGCTGTGGTGGATGGCACTGGGCAGCGGGCGCCTGGACGGCAAGCTGGGCCGACCGCCATCTGAGCCCGCGTTGGACTGGACGGACGCAACAGAGACAGCGCGCTGGCGCTGCTGGGAGGACGCCGAGGCGGTCGAAGCGAGGACGGTGGCCCTAGCCTTTGGGTCGCCCTCGAGGTCGATGCTCCGGCTACTGCTGCGCGCCGGGCTGCCAGTGCTGCTGATTGAGACCCGCCGTTGCTTGGATTTGGCCGCCGCAGACGTAGATGAGCTGCCGCCAGAGTCGCCGAGCGTCAAGTTGCGAACGACAACCCTCGACAGTTGCCTTGCATGATGCTGAGGCTCGCCTTCAGACTTGGGCTTCTCCGGGGATTCGCGCTTGTAGACAGCTCACATGCTCTGACATTACATCTCCCGCGCGCACAGAAGATCAGCGCATAGCAGGGACGCTCGTTGTTTGTGGGTGTGGAGCTTCAGCCGAAGCCGCGACCGGGAGGTTTCCGCAGAGGGGCTCAAAAGTGGTTGAGAGGAAGCAGGCGTTCTATGCAATGGAATGGCAGGCCATATAATGTACAAGTAGGCAGACAGCAGAAGAGCACGAGCGGGCGAAGAACCCTTTGACCAGTCCCGACCAATTGCCACCTCGAGCCCTAGGCAGCTGAAGACTTGGCGAGAAAGGACAAAGCGTAGGAGACAAAGTTGAAGAGCACGAGTCTGCAGTTCGGATGTAAGAGCGGAACAAGAGCTTCGAAGGGAGGCTCAAAGACGCGCTCACATCAGACGAGGGTGAGCGGACTAGTCGAGACTGCACAGAAGAGGGTGCGTAGTATGTTCATGGTGAATCTAAGAGGCAGAAGGTCAAGCCTGAACAATGGTCGGAGATGATTAACAAAGGTGAGCTTACTTCGAGAGAGACGCGAAGGAAGGCCTGGTGACTTGGTCTGGTGCTTGCCTAGAACATAGCGGGCCAACCTGAATGATGCATTCTCATCATGAGCATGGGGCAAACGAGCGAGTTTACGGAGACAATCACCTCCAGCTGCAAAGACAACGTAGTACTTCTTGCCGTCCTTGATGATGAAGTAGCCGTACTCGTCCTTGTAAAGTCTGTAGGAGATGGGACTTCCGTACAGCTTAACGTAGTACGGGTCGCTTGCACGGCTTCGGGAGCAGAGGATGGCAAAGTCGGGGTCATTGGGCGAGCCTTTGGAGGGCATGTTCGAATGGCGCTAGCTTGGAGTAGAGGGGAGCTTTGGGATGAAAAAGAAGGAGAGAGCGAATCCCGTCATTTTATAGTCGCTCTTGGGTCCGTGAGAGTGCATTGTAGATCCGCAAGGAGAACCGACGTCGATGAGGACATCTCGCAGAGTCCATTGAATCCGCGAGGAACTTGGGCTATGAAACGTCCGGTGGAGCTTGGCATTGAGTTATCAGTCGGTTGTAAGGGCAAGAACAAGGCTCCGGGAGGTCCGGCGTAGGCAGAGAAGGGCAGCCACAACGACACCCCATCTTCGCTTTCGAGTGGCGATTGAACGGAGGCTTCGCCGAGCTCTTCCGGAATGGGAAGCTCTAAGGCACAGCGCTCGAACTCCTCCTTGGATGTCGAAAGACTCGTCATCCGGCGAAGAACGAAAGGCTGGGCCGATTGCGTCGAGTCGAGATGCCACGCTCAAAGTGGCGAGGTCGGACATTGACGATGCCGAAGTTGCATACTGAGGTCGGCTGGCCGCTCTGTCTTTCGTTCATTCGTCTAGACAAGAGGTGCAATCGTTACCAAGGGATCTAGGCAGATGGCAGACAGGGGCCAGCGCGAGCATCGATCTCCTCAGCCCTTCGGCGAAATCATTGGTTGCAGGGTCCGGAAGAGCCTGGTGCCGGGCCAAGACTTTGAACAAACGAGGCTTAGTTGTGGGATATGGCAAAGCAGTTGCATATACTTGGGGCGGAAGATGAACAAGGGGCAAAAAGAAGTCGAGCAGCCCGCATGCAATTTCCCGCAATGTCCGCAATAGTGGTCAAGACAGTCAAGATGTTATTCCAATGGACAGTAAGCTAAGCTGTGTGCAAGCAAGTTGACGGGGCCCGAGGAATGGGGCGAGAAGAGCCCTTGACGACCTATCCCCAGCTGTTGCCGCCAAGAACTTCCTCAAGGTAAAATCCAGGCGAGAAGGTAAAGAATGTTAAGAAGAGGAGAGACACGGTCTGCGGTCTCGGAACTATCAGGAGCGGAACAAGCGACTCGACAAAGGGACGCCTAGGGTGACTTACAGAAACATGCAAGCCGGACAGGCAATGGGGCGAAAGAAAAACTCCATGAAGTTACCTTTAAGAAACTGAAGATGAGGAAGGCGCCCTCGGAGGACAGAAGGAATTGCCATTGGCGAGCTCACATCGATGGTTGAAGAAGGTGGTGGTGACGTCGACCCTTAGGAGTCCTCGGGGCCCTCTGTCTTCTTGATAAGTAACGAAGCAATTCAAGAGAGATGTGGATGGAGCTTGCCTCCTTCCGCGAAAAAAACGTAGTGCTTGCTGCGAGGGCCGTCTTTCTCGATAAAGTAGCCAAGAAAGTCACGTTCAAGCTTGTAGGCTCTGATGTTGCCGTCAACAAGCGTGACATAGTCGGGATCAGTGGCACGCTGTTTGCGGCAGAGCCTTGCCTGAGAGGGGTTGAGGTAGTGGCCTTTGAGCGTGATGGACATTGTTGGAGTGCTTGGGCGGATGAATGGAGGACCAAGAAGTTGGAAGTCACTTTTGAGAGGTCAGGTTCTCCAGCTTGCTCGGCGTGTGACGAGCCATAGATCCGGAGGCAGAATCGACGTCGAGCTGGACTTAGGCCCATTGAATGAGCCCGCATGGCTCTCACTTCGTCCCATCTCTCTGTTGACATCATAAGCCTGTTATAGGAGTAAATAGGCCGGAACGACCGGCGCGAAGGAGAGGAAGGGGAAGGGAGATCGCACGATTCGCTTGTGCTCGTGGATGAAGGCGCTGCGGAGCCTGCCGCACGAATGCGTCGGGGAGTCGTCCAGGGCACAGCGCTCGGGCTCTTCCGTAATTTGAACGTGACCAGTGACCTCCGCCCCTCAGATTTCACGTAGACTTGTGTTCGGTCCCACCGCAGCTTCAACTTCGGGACGCAGCAGCTTGGCATCGGGGTCAGCAGGCAAGCCTCTCTACCTTCTGGCGACACAAAGGCAAGTGTGCTCTTTGTGAGGGTATCTTCAATAGATGGCAGCTGTCTCCATCGATCCGAAGCAATCAGGCTCCTTCGCGAATTGCTCCGCCTAGGGGAGTGTGTGCAGAGCCGCGCCGGACACAGACCAAAGCAGGCGGTCGGGCCAGCGTCGACTGGTGGTAATCATGATAGCCAGAATGATGGACAGACAACGAGGCGGCACCAAAGCAAGAGAAGTTAGGAGAGCAGCAGGGTTTCTGGACACGGATGCCCGAGGTCCTCGAATCGATCTCGTTAAGTCACGCCGACAAAGAGACCCACTTCGCCCTCTCTTTCAATCACCACAGAGTTGTGAAAAAGCGGCAATGGGCATCTTGGTCCCTTGGCCGTGTCGAGAAAAGCCTCGACGAGCCTTTCTGACCAGGACGGCGAAGTCATCACCGAGAGCTGGTAGCTATGGACGATCCTGCATTTCAAGTGAGCTCCAAAGTCTAGGCTGAAAGTCGTAGAAGCTGATTTCGCGAGCAGAGTGGCCTGCAGGAGATCCTGGGACCACTGAAAGCGGCGAACGCCTCGCAGGACGAGCTGGACGCGGTGACGGCCAAGGCGTGGGCGTTTTACAGCTCGCAACTGTCTTCTGGCGGGTCAACTGGGGAGGCTCAAGGCGGCACGGAAGTTGAGGGAAAGCTTTCATTCGACGAGCTCGCTCGCCGCATTTCCAACAACGAACCCATCCCCGGCATCAAGACCATCCCCGACGAGATCAACCCTGCTCCGCCCTCTGAGCCGTCGCTGGCCAAGTCCGAGGGCGCTGGCAAGAAACCCTGGCAGACCTAAGCCCCATCGATCCACGCGTTGATCCGCTTCCAAGCCGCGTCTTCGGCAGGCCCTTCGTCCGAGAACGGGTCGTGGACACCCTCCTTCTCGCAGATCAGCGTCACGTCGACACCAGCGAGCTTCATTCTCCTCTCTAGTTCGATGCTGTCGCCGGCCAACTCTTCCAGCTCGCCCTGCTCTCACACATCAGCTACGTGCTGAACCTCAGTCTGACGAGCTGGAAACTTGCATAGTCAATCAAGGTCCTTGGAAAGCCCTTGAAGAGCTCGGGGGTGGATGGACACGTAGCGGAGCAAGGGCTGATCATGGCGCTGTGGACCGAGATGGACGTGCAAAAGGCGTCCGCCAAGAAGTCAACGACGTTGAGATCCAGGACGTCCAATCCCGACACGTCTTTCTTCGGGATGTCCACAAAATCGGCAACGGGTGAAAGGACGATGAGCTGGCCGGGGACGGGGAGCACTTGGGTGTCGCGCAAATATCGAACGAGACACAGCGACAAATGGGCGCCTGCGGAATCGCCAGCGACACAAATGTTGGCGGGATCAATGTGCAAAGTATCGACTAGGAAAGCATAGCCGGCAAGAGCATCGAGAAGGGCGGCCGGAAAGGGGCCCGAATCGAGGCTACGATACTCAACAGCTGTGCTCGTTTCAAACCAAGCTGTTGGTGAGCAACGATCCCGAAGAGGCCAAAGAGGAAAGACCACCTACCGAGTCCCTGAGTGATTGTTTTGGACTGCTTCAACATCCGGCGCAGAACGTTGGCCGGCGGGGCGCTCTCGTGAGCACTCAGGCAGAAATATGCTCCTCCTTCGCTAGGATGAGCCGGTTACATTGAAGAACCGAAGTGGAAGAGCTTGCCGTGAAAGTAGAGAACCACTTTCCCGGATCCGTCGTAAGCCGTCTTGCCCTTCGGCCACCAGTAAGCAGCACAGCGATCCAAAGGCTTGATTTCGGGATGCAATGCCACACCAGTGACGAGGTCCGCTCGGGGCGCTGGCGACGAGGACGTCAAGTCACGGCGTTAGGAGCGAATGGACCGAGACGCACCTGGCACCCAGGCGAACGAGCTGTATTTCAACTTGGCCTCTGATACCTCCTTGGTCGATGAGCGCAGAAAGATCTGGATACGTCCCCACCAGAGGATGGCAGACACTCGGCGGAAGAACCGGCGAAAGAGGAGCTTCGAAAAGGACCACGTAGCCGGCTTCGCCTTGAAGCGCAGTCCAAAGAGCAATGTGTCCAAGCCAACTCCGAGCAACGCGCGCCCGAAAATGATGGTGAGAGCCACAGCCTTCAAAGGCTGCCTTTCGGCGAAAGGCTGCACGGCCTTGGCGAGGGTCATATTGGGGGTGCTCTCTGCAATGCGAGCCGTGTTCAGACTGAGTACAGCTTCCAAAAACGACTTCGCCGTTGACGACGTGGCTGACCCGCACCAAGAAGCACCTTCAAGTTCAACTGCTCTTGGAGCCGCTCGGCCAACTGATTTCGTGGCGTGCCGGTTGATCGAATCCACAGCTCTCCTCTCGAGATTCTTGTTGAACAACACTTTCGGTAACAAATCGCGCGACCAAGAAGCACTTGAAAAGGGGAACTTCCCAAGAAATGCTCGACATCGTAGTTTTTGGCGCCACAGGCTACACTGGCCGTCTCGTGGCGAGGTACCTTGCCAAGCAGACACATGTGTCGTTTGCTATTGCAGGGAGGTCGAAGGAGAAGCTAGACAAGGTCCTTGCGGAGGAGAAGCTGCCCAGTGGCACTCGCGTCATCGTCGCCGACTCGCAGGGTCAGAGCTTTTGCTATGGCACGCTCTTATCTTGCGTAGGTGCTTAAGCTAGTACCCAGACGCCAGTGCCCTCGCCGACATGGTGGACCAATGCCGCTGCGTTATTTCGACGGCTGGGCCTTTCCACCAGCTCGGTTCCGTCCTTTACGGCGTTTGCGCCAAAAAGGGGCGCCATCTGCTTGATCTGACTGGCGAGGCCATTTGGGTGGCAGACATGCTCGCAAAGCATACCGAGGACGTTAAGAAGTCGGGGGCTGGTACGAGATTCTCTTCCTGTTGCCCTTCCTTCTAGTGACCTGACGCGAGGAGAACCCAGTCATCATTAGTTCCGCTGGGTTTGATTCTGTGCCTAGCGATCTCACCGCTGTATTGGCTGTCGATGCACTCCAAGCGAAGCTCAACGACAAGTCAACAGTCGGCGCAGTCGAGGGTGCATTCCAAGTGGCGGGCAAGCCCAGCGGCGGAACGTTTCAGACGGCAATCGGCATCATGTCGCTGCCAAAAGAAACCTTGAAGAAGCTATCGACCAACCTTTACATTCTGTCGCCTGTGCGCGGCAAAGCTCGCCCCGCGTTTCAGTTTGTGGAAAAGCTCGAGAACAACAAACACGGCGGCATCTGGATCATGGGCCCTCACAACGAAAGGATTGTGTACCGCACATGGGGCTTGCGGCAAGAACTGGCCGGGTTTGAAGGGGTGCCTGCTTGGGGCGAAAAGTTCCAGTGGGTTGGCCTTGCTGCGCCTGCATTTGGCCGCGCTGAAGCAGTTCTTGGTAGATATAAAGAGTCGTTGGCGTACTCGTCCTATTGGACGGCCCTGACTACGTCTGTCTTCATGGCCTGCGTCGGCTTGCTCATGTCGATGTCGTGGAGCCGCGGTCTTCTCAAGCGTTTCGGACCGCAAGCAGGCTCAGGTCCAACGGAGGAAGAGCTTGTCAGCCCCAAAAGGTTCTTCAAGACCACCACTACAGCACGGGACGCCTTTGGCTCAATTTCAGCGCAAGCCACGTTCAAAGGACAAGGAGATCCCGTGGGTGTGATGATCTTTACTTCTCAGCTACACCTGATCACTATCAAACTACAGGGCTACGGCTTGACAGCGGTCATGATTGCCGAATGCGCTTTCTCTGTTCTGGACGACGAGGAGCACCTGAAGTCGTTGGCCAAGCGTGTTGGCCCCTTGACTCCCGGCTTCTTGGCCAAGGATCTGGTGCCTCGTTTGGAGCGCACAGGGTTGTTCTCCTTTGCCTTGACCGATACGTCAGCTTCTGGGGGCTCTTCAGGAAAGGCGCTTCAGTCAAAGCTGTAGTACATAGTGCTTTTGGCCACTGGTGCACTTGTCACGGGCTTGTTATAAACACATTCAAACAGAGAACAAGTGGGCACTGTACCATAGGCCACCTCGTCACCAGACTCCTCAGCGCGGCTTCGGCAATGATTGATTGTCTCCGGACCGTATCGACATCTACTCAAATTCGACACTTTCTAGGGTATTTGTCAGTCCAGAAAAGAGCTCTGCGTGCACCCAAAGAGAGCAGCAAAAGCGGTGGCCCCTCGGCAAGACTCGCGACTCCAGAGCAGAGGGAATCTGACAGCTGTCATCGGCCGCTTGACGGCTGCCCCAAGACTGCCACGATTGCTCTCCTGCACCAATGGACGCTGCAGGAGCATTGACCGAGGACCAAATTGCTGCTGTTGCCGCCTTCCAAAGCTCTTCGCCGGCCTTGTTTTCCAAAACTGGCTATGAAGCCCCAGCGGACGCAGCTTACCTCATATCCGACGAAACTGCGCGTGTGAGTTGTCCTTTTACCCTGAAAGACCTAGTCGTTGAGGCTGGGAAGCAGAGATTCTTGCGCTCGAGGGAGTTTGACGTACAAGAAGCTCTGGAGCTCTTTGAAGGACATTTGGAGTGGCGCCTTCAGACCAACCTGGACGAGGTTTACAAGACGTTCATCTTGAGCCAGGAGGAGAAAGCGGCGATCGAGTGCTACTGCCCGCGCTATTGGTTTGGGCACGATAGGAACCATCGACCAATTTTTGTAAGTCGTCTACTTTCGCCGTCCCCACTTGGATACTAACGCAAGAGCAGTTTCAAAGCTATCAAGACCTGCACATCAACTTGTTCTCCAGCTTTTCAATGGAGCGCGCTCTGCTCTACTTTCCTGTCTGCGACGAGATCCTTCTGCGCACCATCTTCCCGCCCCTCTCCCTCAAAGCTGGGTCCGAAGTGTCGAGCGTGTGTTTCGTACTGGACATGAAGGACGTGTCATTGTGGCAGCTGGCGAACATGGCGCGTGTCGGATTCTCCAAGAGGCTGCTCGGCCAGGCGCAGGCGCATTACCCGGAGCTCTTGGGACGATGCATCATTGTGCGCTCATCTTCTCCTCTAAGAAGGCCCGCCTTCTCAGTTGTAGTATGCGTCGCAGATCAATGCGCCTCTATTGTTCACCTCTGCCTGGGCCCTTGTTTCCTCCATGCTCTCCGACCGGGTGTGTGCGTTTCCTACTTCATTTCATGGTGCAAGAAGCTGATGTGACATCGAGGACCTGAAGACCAAAAGCAAGATTCAAATACTGGGCTCGTCCTACGCCTCTGCGGTTTCGGAGTGGATCGCGCCGGAAGAGTGGTCCTCCGAGCTGGACGGCGGGAAGCGAGAGGTGCCTAAAAGCGACGAGACGTTCTGGTTTCCGACGCTGGCTGGGGTGGGCCTTGAGCCTTCTGCTTGAGGCTCTCCGCCCGAGTCCTGAGCTGTCTTTGACACCGTGCACCGGGCTTCCCACTTCGCCGGCTGCTATTTTGGGGCCAAGGGTTCGTCCCGCTACCCTCTGAGCTCTGCAATTGTGAAGCTTAATGTGGACGACGTTTTGAACAGATCCTCGTCCGCCTTTCCGCCAGCTTGATTTCGTCACGTCTTTGGGCCACTTTCAAGGTGGCGAATGTTGGAGTGGCGAACTGCCTTTTGGTCCTCTCCCAAATGACCATCGTGCGTTGGATACCGTCTAGATCATCCTGGTTCTCTTCTGAATTGCTTCCACGCACAGATCGGGCAATGCTCGTGCGTGGGCTTCAGTGGTGCTCCCTCGACCCTCGACCTGCATTGTGGAGCGCTGCGAAAGGAGCAAGGTGTGTTTATCTACCCTACCAGAAGTCTGGCCTCCTTCTGACTCTTGCAAGAATATCGCACAGGTCCGGATCTTCACGTCCGAGTCGATTTCGCAGTCAATTCGCGACCCTCGCTCCGCCCCTTGGCGAGCCCTCACTTTCTGACTGGACCAGCAAATCACGGTGCGTTCCCCTCTTCGACACTCAACATCAGAAGGTATACCCTTCTGAAAAGTTTGTCGTCTTTGCACAGTTCCAAGATCGAACTCAGGCTCGCCACCCACCCTTCAAGGCCAATTTCAACCCGAGGAGATAAAAGCTGCCTCGCCGTGCGTTTTGTCCCTGATATTTAGAAAGCTTCTTTTCTCCCATTTCATTGGTCGAAGCGCACAGATCCAATGCTGCGCCTGCTCCCCTCACTTTGGCTGGCTGATACTGTTGGGCCAAAGGTTCGTCCAGCTACCCTTTGAGCTCTGCACTCTCTTGTGAAGCTTGTTGCGGATCTGGTTCTGAACAGAGCCTCTTCCGCTTTCCCGCCAGCTTGATTTCGTCACGTCTTTGGGCGACTTTCAGGTGGCGAATGTTGGAGTGGCGAACTGCCTTTTGGTCCTCTACCAATTGACAATCGTGCGTTCACTACCCTCTAGAGCATCTTGGTTCTCTTCAGAGTCAAAACATCGCACAGATCAGGCAATGCTCGTGCGTGGGCTTCAGTGGTGCTTCCCCGACCTTTGACCCTCGACTTGCATTGTGGAGCGCTGCGAAAGGAGTCAGGTGCGATACTCTACACTACCAGAAGCTTAGCATCCTTCTCAGGCGTTTGATGCCATCGCACAGGTCCGGATCTTTGACACCTTGTTCAAGCTGGCCACCCTCCTTCGAGCCCTCACTTTCTGACTGGTCCAGCAAATCACGGTGCGTTCCCATCTTTGACACTCTTATTAGAAGGCATACCCTTCTCAGAAGTTCATCAACATCGCACAGTTCCAAGGATCGGACTCAGGCTCGCTCGCCCACCCTTCAAGGCCAATTTCACCCCAAGGACGGAGCAGATGCCTCATAGTGCGTTTGGTCTTTCACCATTAGAAGTCTTGCCTTTCTAAGGAACGCTGGTCCCGCACAGCTCCCACATTGCGCCTGCTCCCTTCGCCTTCGCCGGCTGCCACGTTTAGTCAAGGGTTCGTCCGCTTCCCTCCCACTTTAAGCTCTCTCTCTTGTCGAGCTTATTGCCATAGCGACGCATGCGAACAGACCCTCGTTCCGTCTTTCCGCCAGCTTGATTTCGTCTCGTGTTTGGGCGACTCTGACGGTGGCAAATTTCGGAGTGGCCAACTGCCTTTTGGTCCTCAACCGAATGGAATACGTGCGTTCACTGCCCTCTAGAGCATCTTGGTGCTCTTCGAAGTTAAAACATTGCACAGATCGGGCATTGCTCGTGCCTAGGCTTGGTGGTGCTCCCTCAACCTTCGACATTCGCTGGGTTTCCTAGGCTGTCAGATAGCAAGGTGCGTTGCCCTACACTATCAGAAGTCTAGCATCCTTCTCATCCCTTTTTTCCTGGACGCACAGGTCCGGATCTTTGACACCTTGTTCAAGCTGGCCACCCTCCTTCGAGCCCTCACTTTCTGACTGGTCCAGCAAATCACGGTGCGTCACATTTGTACACTGGCAGAAGGCATCTGATTCTTACACGTCGAACAATGCACAGTTTCAAGATCGGACCGAGCCTCGCCACCCACCTTTAATCCCAGCCTGGGCCCATGGGGATAGCAGCTGCCTCGTCGTGCGTATTGTCCTCGACCTTTAGAAATCGTGCTTTTCTAACCCCATTGAGTTAACCGCACAGCTCCCATGCTTGCGTTCGCTCCCTTCGCCTTCGCCGGCTGTCACTCTTGGGGCAAGAGGGTTCGTCCGCTTCCCTCCCTCCTAAAGCTCTCTCTGGTCGAGCTTACAAAGGAAGTATGCGAACAGACCCTCGTTCCGTCTTCCCGCCCGCTTAATTTCATCACCTCCTTGGGTGGCGACTTTTTCAGGTTGGCGAACTGCCCTTGCCCTTGCGCTTTGCTTTTCCCTTAGATAGCCTTCTCTAGATTAACATTGTACTCCCTCATACACACTAGATGCCACACTATAAACCACATTCCCAACCCAACTTTTCTTCAGCACCATCATCCTTTGCCTCCTGGCAATTTCACGCTCCTCCTCCCCTAAAAACCTCTCTCTCCCCTCAACAACCCAAAACATGGCTCCCCGCGCTCCCGTGAACGACTCTGACCTATTCACGATCGACTCTGTCGGCTCCCAATCCACCCGGGATCGGCTCCAACGCTCTTTGGGGTCGTCCAAAAAACTTTTAAAGTCGGAGCAAATCCTGCTCAACACTTCCTCTTCCCCCGCATTGAGGAGCAACAAGGGTCGAGTGTTGAGGGCTCAGGTTCGAACGAGGGAGAGAAGTGGGAGGGGATTGTTGGATTTAGGCAAAGGGGATCAGAGGGGGAAGGAGTTGGGGAAGGCGGTTAAAGAGGCGGGAGGGTTTGATTTGTGGTCAGCGCCGAGACAAGGGCCTGTGTTACCCAAGGTTAGTCTCTCCTTATTGCCCAGTTACAAAAGGCTTAAGGGGTTGAATAGACACTGAAGAAGCACCATCTTTTGTCCTCCGAGTTGTTGCCACCTTCGATCCCTAACCCACACCCGGGCTCATCCTACAACCCAACCCACTCAGCCCACCAAGCCCTCTTACACCAAGCCACTTTGGAAGCCATCGCCGTCGAGGATGAAGCTGACCAATTGGCCCGCGCCAAAGAGGAGCACGAGCGAGCTAGGAAGGCGAGGGGAGCTAAGCCGGCTTGGGAAGGTGCTGAAGAAGATGTAGGCTCTGGTTCCGAAGAGGAGCAAGTGGAACCAGAGGAGGTGAGGAGGAAGAAGACGGGGAGGAAGACGGAGAAGCAAAAGCAAAGGAGGCTAGCTAACATTCGCTCAGAGGTTCGTCCCTTTCCCTTTCTTGACACTCTCACAACTTGTCTGAAGTATGGAAGACGAACAGAAAGAAGGTCAGAAACAAAGAGCCTTGGTCAAAGCTCAACGACAAGCGACGGCCGACCTACCCCTCTTGCTGCGTTCTTTCACCCACTCAAAAACCACCTCGCTCCTCGCTAAACAACGCCGGTCCAGCGCCTTCTCGCACAAACTGGCCACTGAAGGACTGACCAACTTGCGCTCGGGGAAATACAAGGTGCCCACTTTGCCCACCTCGGTCCAATTGGAGGAGGACTTGTCGGAGGGCTTGAGGGCTTTGAAGCCGGAGGGCAGTCTGTGGAGCGCGTGGAAGAACTCGGTCATGCGCCGAGGCAAGTTGGAGGTCAGCCATGCGGGTGTTACGAAGATGAAGAGGCGCAAGGGAGAGGTCAGCGGGCGGAAGAGGAAGATGGTGGAGAGGCACGACTTTAAGAGGTTTCATTAAAAGGTCTTCTGGGAGTGGTGTGGTGTTTGCATTTTTACATACGACAGTCGTTTTTTCCTTGTTTACAAGAGTCCTCCCCCGTTCACCGCCGGAAGCAAAGCATCGGGTTCAAGGGACCTTAGTCCACCTCAAGGCTTTCGACTTCTTCAGCCCTACCATTGCTTACCGCCTTCTTGAGGGCGCTTTGGACCTTAGCCTCCGCCTCCTTTTGCCTCTCAGCCAACTTGATCGCCCGCTCGAACTTGGCGCGCTGCTCCCGCCTCCTCCTCCGCTCCACCTTCAGCGCTCGCCGGCTCGGCCTCTCCTCTGCCCCGTCTGGGTCCATCCACCAAGCCACCAAGACGACGCAGTGGTCGACTAGGTCCGTGGCCAACTCCCACATCGCATCCGGGGCGGAGATAGGGAGGGGAGCGAGGGAGATCAGGCGGTATTGGGCTGGAGGAAGTCGGGTGCGGATGAGGACGGGGCGGAGCAAGGGGTGTTGGCCTGGGACAAAAGGTCGGAAGTCGCTCGCGCTGTAGTGTCTGTCGCGAACCCGACCCCATGAGGCCATTGTTGAAAAGCATTTGGGGGAGAAGAAAGAAGGACTCCTCACTTGACAGTTCGTCGGACGGCAGCAGCCACCATCAACCCTTCGGCGGCGTCGATGGCATGATGGTCCAACTCTCCCAAATGGAGGCGCACCAACTTCCTCCCCGCGAGCTCCCTCTCCTTAGCCGCGGCGGAGCTCGAAGGAGGTCGGGAAGGCCAAGCAGACGCTGAGCGCTGCGGGCCAGTAGTAGTGGGTCGGAGCAAGGCCGAGAGTCGGGCAGATTGCAAAGCATAGCAGTCTTTTCGGTCCAGCCGCTGGTAGAACATCGTGTGCTTCAGAGAGAGAGAGGATATGAAACCAGATGAAGCACAAGGCACCCCGTCCCCCGATCAGCGAGGCAAGAAAGCACACAAAAGGCGAACAAGTCTTTTTGTTCAGCTCTTTTTGGGGGGAAGCGGGCTCTTTTGTGGCAGCGATAAGACACGGCGCGAAGCCTCAGAACTCGCGTCTGAGCGGGAAATGGGATAAGGGATGCTGGTTATTGGGACGAAAGAGCCAAGCCCAGCATCAAATCGGGACGAATTCGACGCCACCAGCGCCAGTTTGGGCTGATGGCGCCGAATCGGCCTGTCTCAGCGTTCGACAAGAATTTCATGCTCTTCTAAAGCTCATCAAGCTTCCATGATGGTGCGGAAAACGGTCAAAGGGGAAAGAGCGTTCGACCTTGATGGCGGTCTCTCGCCAACCTTCGCTCCGCCCGTGGTCGGTGGCGTCGCTGAACAAGTCCGGCTTCCAGCTTTGCTCACGGTGACCTAGGTAGTGTAGCTTTCATGCCCAGTGCCTCTGAGCAATTGCAGCGGCGATATAGTTACAGGTCGTAACACCCTTCTATGAATTTTGACCCCTCTAATCAAAATGGAATGAGACACGTTGCCATGATTAGTGGCCACCTGGTCAAGAGGAGCTTGAGCATTGAAGCGCTCTGCATGACGGAAGCAGGAAGGGAACGCACTGAAGATCGAGTCTTTGGTGTAGCGCCAGTACGTGTCCTTCGAACTGGCTCGAATCCGCTTGCCAAAGTACATGATCGGCACGAACGAGAGGATGACAGCTGTACAGGCATGCAAGGGTCAGCGAGAGGAGGGAAGATAGGCAGCCATCGGTGAACGCACCCAACGAAGCGAAAGCCAGGGTGATGAAGCAGTTGGAGAACCCTAGATTGGTATAGAATGGCACAATCGCGTAACCCCTAAGAGGTTTATTATCAGGATGGGATGCTTGGGGGAAAGGCAAGCGGGAAACAACGAACATGCCAAAGCTCAAGGTGTTGCGGACGAGGATGGCGCCGATCATGACCTCTCCGGACAGCTCTCTGTAGACGTCCAGGATGTAACCCAGGCTGAGGGCGGCGGCAATGACGGCGTAACAGCCAATGAGGAAGGTGGCGAACTGAGAAGCGATCAGCGCGCTCGAGTGCCACAGTCAGAGGGGCGACCTACGACGAGGCCAAACCAATGCACTTCGTGGTCGGCACCCACGCCCCAAAGAATGAAGCCGAAGGGCACGATGACGGCGCAGATGCTGAAGAGGATCAGGCGATGCTCCGGTTCGCGCACGCCGCGGTTCTTGCGTGCTGCGTAGATGGCGTACTTGTCGCCGAGCCAGCCAATGCTGAAGCCACACAAGATTGAACCCACTGCGGCAGACACGTAAGTTAAGGAGGTCTCAGAGATGTGCGAAGGCACTCACGAAGTGGACCGATGTAGACCAAGCCGAGGGAGCCGGGCGAGAAGTTGTAAGGTGGAGTTGCCATGATAGGGCCGAGGGTGTCAACCAGGACGGTGTATGCCACGAGGGCAGTCCCATATTGAAATCCGGCGAAGAAGACCAATGGGAACCTGAAGATCATGTATGTCGGGCGCCAGATGGCGGTCAACAGCTGTTGATTGGTTGCGTAGCGTTTGGGGAGCTTGAAAGCAGTCGTGAGACGATGCACAATGGTGAAGACGGAGGCATGCGCACCTGGAATACCATAGCCATTAGGCTGCGAGGCCGGCCGACGAGGTGTGTGGCGCCCTCCGCCGAGACTATGACCTGACCAATGGCTTCTCCTTTCTCGGACGACGCCTCGCTGGCTGGCTCTGAGGTCACAGCAGCGACGGCAGCGCGGTTGAAGTTGGTCTAAGATGAAAACACATTTAGCATGCGGTTTGGCGCCGCAAGATGTGAAGACACTGACCTCCTCGAGGCAGAAGAAGCAGATCACAAAGGCTGCCAATGCCACAGCAGCTGTCCAATACATGGTATTGTTCTCGCCCACGCCTTCGAAAACACTGGGGATTTGGCGTCAGCGCTGTCTCTTCCTCTCCAACTCATCAAACACTTACTATCCCGACATCAAAGGTCCACTAAAAGCGCAAGCGTAGAGGGTGAAGGCATATATCGAAATATAAAAACCTCTTTCGTGGGAGAAATACATTTGGGCGATCGAGATCTCGACCATGCTCTCGACGGGTGGGTCGAAAAGGCCGTGGAGGACCCGTGAGGCCAGCCAAGCACTAGGTGTCTCGATGACTGGAGGTGTGAGGGTAAGAGATGAGGTTGGTGATAATGTAAGGGAAGCGCACATGCTGAGTGGCAACACATCGACTCAGCATGCGATTCCAGTAAAGCAAAGGAAAGCAGGCTTACGGGTCCAGAACGACACGCCAGCAATGACCAAAAGACCGACTGTAGACAGTGATGAGCGGACCAGTCGCCTGGAAGATATCAAAAGAAAGACCGCATACACAGGTAAACCCATCGCTGGCCAAATGCCATGGCGAACGGGATCAAGAGGATTCCAGCCCACCCCAACACGCCATACAAGCTGCAGGAGAGCACTTGAGATTTGACGCGAAGTTGCTGGCGCCTACGGTGATCGACTTACTACCCGACGCCTTGACTCAGGGTGGCACTGCAGGCGTACTCTTCAGACGACCTCCCATAGCAGATTAAAGATGCCAAGCTTACGCAGAGAGGCCTTGGCGTTCTTCAATAGCCCCAAAGATGCTAAAAACGGTCGACCCGCAAAAGCCAGATGCCCAGGTGTCTTCGGTTGCGCTGATTAGCCACTGCAATGAACACGTCCTCGAGAACGGCTTACAGGCCATCAGACCAATGAGGGTTCGGAGCTTGCGCCATGGCACCCAGTTCAACCTGTATTGTCGAAGGCTCCAATCAGATCCAGCGCGCCGGCGACCAAATCCGAAGCAAACACGCACGGATCATTGACATCGCGAGACGGTGTGGGGTGTAGAATGACATCCTTGTTCTTGTTGGAGTGAAGCACTCCAGATTCATGGTGGTCGATGTTGTCCACCAAGTACAGCTGGCCTGGGATCCCATCGATGTACGCCTCGCTCATGTTGGACGCGCAGCCTCTATTTCTGGAAGGACAAGAGAGGAAAGGTGGTAGAGAAAAACGTGGAAGTGTGAGGTGAAAAGAAGAGGGGCCACTTAGTGGGCGAAAGGAGGACTAGCGGCAAGCGATTGGCGGCATAAAATCCTAATCTCCTGCTTCGGCTGGCACACACCGAGGCGCTTCTCACAAACTTGGCATCGATAGGATTCCAGCAAGATAGCAGAGGAAGCGTCGTCGTATGATAGCAATCCTGGAAAGCGGAATCGGGTCCTTCCGGGCCAATATTGGGCCGAAACCATCCGCACATCATCTGGTGGCTCGAGACGCAGCCCCCAGAGTGCGCTGTAAATTGTCGCCAGTACATGGGTTCCAAGTCGTGCCAATGGCAGGGGAGCTGCAGCGGTTGAGGCCGACCAAATTCCGTTAGAATGCAGTGAGTCGAAACACATCGTAGCCGAGTGAAGCCAATAATGTCGTTGAGACTGCGAGGAAATGTCGCTGACTGCATGAGTACCAGAAAAGTGTGTCAGATTGGAAGACACGGCTGCTTGGCAGGTAATCAAGCAACACTTGTAATCCTGCTGAACGCAAAATGTGGACATGTGGCAAACGCGCAAGTGCCATAGCCTTCGGGGCAGACAGCATTTTGCTCTCGAAATCGTAACTGGACGACACTTGACGAGGCAGGCTAAGGAAGATGGGCCTTGTCCCAGAGTGGCGAAGGCCCCCCCTATTTGCATACTAATTGTGACCACTCGTCCGGTCTAAAGTAGACGCGTAGCTGCGCAGCCAGACAGCCAGCATAGGGTCTCATCAGGTGACAGGATCAGGGCCAAGCAGCGCCGCAGGAAGCCAATGGCAATTCGTGAGCCAAAGACGAAAACGAAACGCGCATGAGTGGCCCGGATTGCGAAGCGACATTCCTCTGAGATTGAGTGCGGCAGTATCGTAGAGTAAAGAAAGCACTGTGAAGAAGCCAAGAATCACTGCAGCTACCCATGAGCCGTGCTCAAATTGGCGCATGAAGTTGAGCGGGAGCAAGCTTGGAGCCGGCCGACGACGCGTTCTTCACCGAGACTGCCTGTTCCGGGACTGGCTTGGTAGTGAACGTATTGTGCACTGATTGGGGCCAGCAGTGGACGCGGATCAACGCAATGGAGGACAATCCAAGCAAGGCGACATCTGCCCGCAAATTGAAGTCACTCAAGGCCTTGAGAAGGTCGGGCGAGGGCAATGTGTCAGCGACCGGTGCGCATGCTGGGACTCTTCGTTTCTGTATTGGAGTGCCATGCTCTACGAGTCTGCGTCGTCGGCGTTCTGAACTGATCCGATGAACGCGCGCAACTAGCCCAGCTCAGATCGGCAATGCTTGCTCTCCTCCTCTTTCCTCCTGCTTGTCCGACTGGTTCCCGTTTCACAATTCTCGTTGCCGACATTTGTAGCCAGCTCAGAGTTGATCGCTTTTATTCGTGCACGGCCAGGCCAGCCCTCTAAATCTTACTACCCTTTGGCGCTTTCAAATCAACACTAGCGGCAGACTCCCATAGCCTGGGGCATTCATCTTACAAGTCAATAACCCGATTCGCGAGGCCCGATGGTGAAGACCGGCTCTTCGAGGGGAACCAGCATGCCACTGGCGGCTTCGACACCTGGTCAACTTCTTTTAGCGAGGCAGTCCTGGGCAATAGAAACACTTAGACACACCAAAGTTGGCAATTTTAGGCATTCGAACATTCAACACTGATCCGTCTAAGTCGACGATCTGGGTGGCGACGCCGGCTGAGGGGCCGAGCTCCGGCCCAACATTGAGGTCTGAAGCGCTGTCGGGCAGCTTCTGGTGCAGCTTGAGTGTCCCACTGAACTCGAAATTTCGGATAAAGTGGGCCACGATGAGCTGGATCTCTGTGGTGGCGACGTATCGACCAGGACAGACTGAAACTGAGACCTTAGCTATCTAGGCCGCGCACACGATCAACAACAAGACTGACTGGTAGCACCTCCACCAAAAGCCACTGAAGATCGACCACTCAGCGCGACACGCTATTTCCTAGCGAAATGTGGCGTACACTGGTTGGCGTACAAGCCCTGCCCCTCGCCAACAAAGCGATGGCCTTTCCAAGCGGCAGAATCGTTGCCCCAAACATGAGGATCATGTGTGGCAGCAAGCGACATGATTTTGAGGGTGTCGCCGGGTCTGAAAGACTGCTTGACATCGGGCAGCTTGAAGGAAGAATCTGGCCCTAATCGCGTAAGCTGGTGCACACAAGTACTAGAATTTCAAGAAGCTAACCTTTAACTGTACGACCAGCGAAGACGGCTCCACGAAGGCGCATGGTCTCTTGGATCACGGACGACATGTAAGGCGCGGCCGCCTTTAGATCAAGACCGACCAGCGGACCATCTGGCAGAGCGTCGCACTCTGCTTTGACGGCGGCGTAGAGCTTGGGACTTTGAAAAAGGTAGGTAAAGAGCCATCCTGGGACCTCGCCAGTGTTGATGCCCAGGCCCGACAGCTGGGGTTTTAAGTGCCTTTAGTTAGCATGCAGATGGCAAAACTAGGCAAAACGCTCACAAACATGCCCACCCAGCTTGATGCAGCGTGCATGCTGCACTCTCCTCTTCCCTTTTCGAAGAGATCAACGACACCTCTGATTGTCGAGCCAGATTTTTCGACAGCAGCCTGGTCTTCCATGAAGCTCTGCATTGCGACTCGGAGCTTTTCACGCCCGCTCGTGAACCGACGTCCCATGGGCAAGAGTTTGAGCCAAAGCCATCTCGGCAGGAGGGGCAGCAGTTCGATTTGGTTGAGAACATGGGCGTTGTGCATCAAGTCCCGAGTAGGCTGGCGGACCGCGTTGGGGTCCATCGATTCGCCGTAGAATGACCATACAGAGGCATCCCATGTCACAGACCAGAGCTTGTGCGCGAGCGGAATTTGTTTGCCGGTGCCCACATGCGCTTTGAGTTGGCGCATCGAAAGTAGAGTCTGTTTCCAAGCCCGCGTGAGGTTGAACTAGATGCTCAAGGCGGTATACACGTACATGTTCTTCAAATGCCACCAAAGTAGGAGCGATATTGCTTTTGGTGAGAGAACGAGTCGAGAACTTTTCCACAGAGCGGATAACATTGTAGCCTTGCACCATTGGGACTTGCCACACAGCCTCGTGCATGACTTCGATAGCATCACGATGATCCAAAGAGGGTGTGTTTGCAAACCTATGCCTTCCAGGCTTTGGTGAATGGTCCGAGAGAGAAAAGGAGAACCGCTCACATTGCCTTAGCCAGGTTGTGATCGAGCAGGTAGAATTGCTTTCCAAGAGAACCTGATACTCCATGATCGACCCTGGCGCCGTTGAGTCTTGCAGAAGCTCCTCACCAGGCCACGGAGCCTTGAAGGACACCATCTTGCTCTTGCTAGCGCGGTCATAGAATTTTTGATGGTCCATCAGGAAACGAATGTAGCCAACACAGTCGGACACCACTGATGGCAAGAAGACCACAGCGAGAACGAGAAAACCAATAGCCGCGCATAATGTTAGAGAAGGATCGAGGACGAAAGCCACAGTCGGCGCCATTGGACAGCAGCAACGGAGCTGGGCAGCAAGGTAGACTCTTGACACGAATTTGATAGCATCCTGGTTAGCGGCAAAAGCCTGGCGCCAATAGTTCACTCGCTGTCGAGGGAACACCCTTGCTGCGGCTGATAGAGCGATTAGATCGATCAAGATCAGATCGATTCGGCTCGGCTAAATCTTGGCGCCAGCCGCTTGACCCTCCCTCGCTCGCCTTTGTGAGGCTCTCCCGGCCACAACCAGGACAGGGTCCACTGCTACTGCTTCTTTGCCTTGTTCTCCTTGCCTCCCTTTTGCCATCTCCACGTAATACCGCCAATCATGCCGAAGCGCGTTCTCTGCGGCTATGGGATTGATTTGGACGCTGTGGCCAATGTGAGAATGCAGGAAGGGCCATATGTGATTCGAAGACTGATCATTGGAGAGAGAATAGCATCTCAACACCCGCAATGGCAGCAAGGCCAGCATCACCAACATTTCTCGCGGCGTGTTTGGAGCCACTGTCGGAACCGACCGCCTTCTCAAGATGTTCGACAAGTACAACATCAAGACGTCGTGGTACATTCCTGGCCACACTATCGAGACCTATCCCGAGCAAACCGCCAAGATCCACGCCGCCGGGCACGAGGTGCGAACCTCTCGTCGCATCATCATACAGCGAGAGTCCCGCTCATAGTCCCCAATCTTCTTTTGATTTTTTTCATAGATTGGACTGCACAACTATACTCATGAATATCCAGCCGATCTGAGCGAAGGTATGCGCTGCCAAAAAGCTTTCTAACAGAAGACCTGGCTCAGGGCTTGACCTCAGAGCAATTCCGGGCCATCCTGGTGAAGACCATCGACATTATCGAGAAGCACACCGGCAAGAAGCCGCGTGGATTTACCGCTCCTGCTTGGGACAACAGCCCAGACCAGATCAAACTACTGGCTGAGCTGGGAATCGAGTATGACCATTCTTTCATGCACGATGGTTGGCCTCTCTTCTCTGATACGCGTCGGCACTGGCTAATAGCTCTGAGTGACAGACTTCCAACCTTACTTCGTCTCAGAAGGCACGGAGAAGGTGTTCGTCACAGACTTGAAGGATCACCCTTCTAGCTGGATGAAGCCTATGGAGGCTGCCCCTACCTCTGGTGTGGTGGAGATACCCGCCAACTGGACCTTGGATGACTGGCCCCCATTCCAGTTCTGCAAGTCCTCGGCGCTTGACTTGACCCCCTTCGCGTTGCTGACTCGGCGCTCATCAGTCATCGGCCGTCCCTCTCAGGGCTACGTTGCTCCTCAAGTCATTGAGCAAACCTGGAAGGACATGTTCGAGTACATGTACAGGGAGCACGACTCCTTCATCTTTCCTATCTCGATTCACCCCCAAGTCAGCGGACGCCCGCACATCATCATGATGCACGAAAGGTCAGAGCGCGCTGCCTGTCCTTTTACGGAAGAGCTGACTGGCTCCCTCAGACTAATTGAATGGATCAATACGCACGAGGGAGTGGAATGGGTGCCGTTCGAGACGATGGCCTCCGAGTTCAAAGCTGGCCGGATCTAAACGAGCCTTTGCAATTCAAAAGTAAGGTGACAGTGTAATTGCACATGGAGCACACAATCGAAGTAAGGTGACAGTGTAATTGCACATGGCGCACTCAATCGGCTACGGAAAGGATAAGCGATAGACCTCCCCTTGCTCATCTGGCCTACCAGCCTTCACCGTGGCTTCTACTTTTGCACAATCCACAATGATAGTGAAGAGGGTGTCGCTCTGTCGACGGCTGCTTAGCTTCACGACTTGTCAGGTTCCCTCGTAATCACTTACGCCTTCTTTGATGGTTGGGTCTTGTGACGCGTAGCGGTTGATTCCTGTGAAGCAGAGCATATTAGTTCCGTTGCTATCAAGGTGCAAAACCAAATGGCACACCAGTGGAGCCAAGCGAGCGATCGCTAAGAATGGAGGCGATGGCACTCTCACTAGCTGTCGGATTTGCTGCGGCTGCCTGATGCCCCAAATCTCTGACTCGCTTTAGACGAGGCTCGGAGTCAGCCAGTAGCATGACTGCTCCCGATTTCGTGCCAAGCTCGGTAGAGACGAAACTGGTGGCAGCAAGGAGTAAGTAAAGATCATTTGAAAATCAAAGCGAATAAGCTCGCTGATTGGTATGAAAAAGCTTCAATGAGAGTGAGCAGAAGTCAAAGGGCGCTCGAGCACAAAAGACTTACCATCTCGTCTTCCAAAAATACAAACCCTTGAGGCGCGCATTCCACACTTAAAGCACCCCCTTTGTCACCGAGGAGGACGTGACACGCAGCAGCAGTCCCTCCTATGCGGTCCAGAACAGCTCGGCAGTCTGCTATGCTCTTTTGCTCAAGAAGCAGTCTCAGAAGCAAATGAATGGGAATTTTAGTCGGGTCCATGCTGGTCGGATTGGGCTTTAGCTGTACAGATGCTATATCAAAGGGGATGAAACCTACGACGTGCTCTTCATGGCGTTTAATAGCACACCAACGCCGTGCTCGTTGAACTGCGGCCAGCTTGAGTTTTATAGCTCCCTGGATGCCATCAAAGCGCACTCACGCCGATCTTCCCAATGATGCCGGCTTCTGTCACCTGCTTGATGGCAGGACGGTCGCCGTGGGCGGCGATCTCGAGTATGATTAGGCCGCTCGCCACTATCGGCTTCCAATCCCAGCATTGGGCGACCTGGCTGCCCCAGGCCATGGAGGTGCAGCCATCACGAACAACGAGAGTGATTTCTGATCGAATGTTGAGTGCCAGAATGGTGAGAAAGTCGATGCCGCTGGCCTCCGCCAAACCCTCCATTTCTTCTGCGAAGGCTGGATAGTCCGTCTTGAGGCTGGGCACGAACAAAGCGGCCCGTCCGAGAGCTGTTTCCCAGTCGAGATTGGCCATACTCTTGAAGAGATATTTGTCTTGGATTGTTTTCAGGTCCAGCCTCTAAAGAAGCAGTGGCGGCAAACTCACAAGCTTCGACAGTGTGCTCGATCTCTTTCTTGGCTTTGCTGCCATAGGACTTTCCGATCTCTCGAGGAGTTCCACCACAGATTTTATAGATGGGAAACGAGGCCGCCATGTTGGTTGGGTTGAAGCAAGAAGTCCGCCGCCGCCGCGAGCCGCTTCGAGCCAAGCGCCTGGCGGCAAGACGCCACCATGGTCCAGCAATACCAAAGCCGACCAAACGACGACGACTTTAACTGTATCCTAGCCTCCTACTACTACTCTTACTATCAAGCACAGTATAACAATGCCTGAAGTCCTCGTCCCAGCCCTTGCGGCCGCCATGGCGCCCAGCATGATCTATGCCGAACCCGATGTTATCCCTTCGTTGACCAATCGAGCGTTCGCCGTCACAGGTCTGTACACTGTATCAAGCTCAGTCATGTCGTGGTGTTGACTCCCGAACAGGTGCTAGTTCTGGAATGGGTCGCGCCGTCGCGACGTTGCTTGCTCGATGTGGATGTGATTTGGCCCTCTCCGACATCAAGGTTGACGACGACCTTCCCAAAGAACTATCCGCCTTGAACAGCAAAATAAAGATCACAAATACCTCTCTCGATGTTTCAGACGAAAACGGTGTGGTCGCGTTTATGGCGCAAGCAGCAGCCGCCTTCCCCAATTTAGCTGGTATTGCCCACTGCGCCGGCGTTGGAGGTAGCCACATGTTGGGTGGAGAGCTAGAAACAGCTGTTTGGGTAAGAGTTTCTTCATGACCAGGTTGCAATTTGGAGTTGAACTTTCGTCCAGGACCGCGTGTTGAACATCAACCTTCGGGGCACCTTTTTCGTCAACAGAGAGGCCATCAAGGCTTTCCAGGCAGCAAATCAGCCCGCTCCTCGAGGTGGATTTGCCATTGTCAACGTAGGCTCTGTTTTTGGGTTTCAGACATTGGTCGGTTCCGCACCCTACGGCACTTCCAAAGCGGCTGTCCACTAGTAAGACTGCCCATCCACCTACTAACATACTCATGGCATGATTGAGCTGTCTCCAGTCTCACTCAATCGCTGGGGGTTGAATACGCCGACAAAGGGATCCGGGTCAACGCTGTGGCGCCAGTGAGTCGTTAAATCGACACTTGGCATTCCCAGGTCTCATTTGTTATGACTTAGGGCCGTATTGGTACTCGTGAGTCCGGGTTTGGATGCTAGGATGGTCTTTGAAACCTTTTGCCGCCAAGCTATGCTCAATCGATGTGGGTGCACTCGCTGCCGCGTTACTTCTTTACTAAGGCTTTATCACCAGTCACCGCTGAAAGTTTGTCAAACAACGCCATGATCCCCATGGCTCGCATTGCGCACCCCTCAGAGGTCGCCAGTGTCATCGCCCATCTGTTGAGCCCAAGTGCTTCGTATATCACGGTGAGCTCGGAGCTCATGCACCTTCAGGACACGACTGATTACTACTTCAGGGTACTACTCAAGTCGTGGATGGGGCTTGGCTAGCTAAAATTCAGCAGACCTGAGGTTCATCATGCCGTGGCGCACTTCGGACGTTATGGGGAGCCAGCACAATGCAAGCTTCTGCGCCGTAGATTCGAAATGATGGCGAACATTTCATTTGCATCTGAAAGAAATTCCAGAAGACATCTAGACTAGTTGTGCGACCACTGTTCCCGCTCATAAACTTCGAAGCACGTCAGCATGTCCTCCACACTCTGCTCGACGCTTATCCACTTGATGCCAAACGTCTTTTCTGCGTGAGCGCCCGTGATGGTGACTTGTGTCTTTGGGTCGTTGAGGATTTTGCCATAACCAGGTTTGCCAGGCGGAATGGTAGAGAACGGGTAGCGCTCTCGGACAAGGTCGACTGCGCGAGCATTTAGTTTTTGTAGATCATCATTGGCGCTGATGCATACCGATGTCTTGCGTGCAGAAGAGCTTTTGCGAAACCCGCGTTAACCGGCGCATCCATTCGTCCATATGAGTGAAAGCTCACCTTGCTCGACGATGCGATAAATCTCTGGCCTCCAGCTTTCGCATTGAGCAAAGCCTCGATGCTATCGATCACAAAGATCAGGCCAAGAGGGCGCGATATTGAGAATTGAGAACGTACTGCAGGAAAGCCACGTCCCGGACGTCGACGAAATTGCCCATTGACTCCTTGAAGCCAAGGGGCGCCTCACCTACATCATAAGAAGATCTTAGGATCACCAGAAAGGCGTGTTTAGTGGACATACCTTTGATAAGGCGGCGCATCATCTCCATGGTCGTGTTGAGCTTGGTGGGATCGGGCACATATTGGACGAATGGCCCGATCACCATTACTGGTAGAATGGTGACCAAGTCAAAAGACAAGGACGGTTGGCTGGAGACAAACGACCAGGCCGCTCGCTCGGCCAGCTGTAGCTGCATGTTTGAGATATCGAGCGCGGGAAGTGAGGGGAAGCTTACGGTCTTGGCTGCACGGTAAACCACCCAGTCCGATGCTTTTGGCCCCAGTCTCTCCACTTCCAGGGGGCATTCTTCGTTCCAGTCCGCTTCCGTGCAAGTGTATGGAGGAGCGATGCTGGGGCTCCGAACGGCGGCGGTGGAAGAGGTGAGCACGAAACGCTTGAGAGATGGAGCGAACGAAGTAACACTCTCGAGCAAAGATTGTGTGCCCAAAACGGCGGGCTGCGGGCGTCTGCTTTTAGCTGACCGCAGAGCTCAGACTGGACAAATGACTTACTCCAATGATTTCTTCGGGACTTTTGATACCAAAGTAGAACGGCGAAGCGATGTGGACGACCGCATCAAAGTTGTCAGACTTCACGGGCGCGTCCCAGCAGCCTGGCACCGTGATGTCTTCGACGACGACAATGCGCAGTGGCTTTCCAACGTGCAAGTCGATCATGTGTTGACCAGACTCGCGATTCTGAACCGCGGCTGTCACTCGCATGCCCCGACTGAGAGCTTCGGCGACGACATGTCCTCCAATGAAACCATTGGCACCTGGTCGAGCTGTCAATTTTGGGACCCGGCCTGGCAACTGATACCTACCAGTGACGAGGACTGTTGCAGATGTGGAAAGGATGGGCATGCTGCAGCGTAGGCGAAGTAAGAAAAGTAAAGGCGTAAAAGTTGGTTGAACGCAAGGATGGCGGCAAGCGCCTTGCTTATCGGCTCCACGTTTGACCCTTTAAACGCTCGGCATCAGTAAGGGATTGTTTGCTTGATCAACAAGGGCACGTACATCTGAATCAACTCAATGTTGTCCAATCGCAAAGCTGGCCACTTTCATCAGAAATCTCCCACACTCGCGTCAGCAGCCCTTTCTTTTCTGCCCAAACCGATTCCCAGCCAACTCTGTCCATGAAGCGCAAGTACGTGGAGCGATCTTGAAGATCAAAGGTGTTCGCAGCAAGGATGAAAACCGGGCACAGGCTGTGAGCGAGCGACGTCAGGTGCAAAAAAAGCAAAAGGACTGCAGAGGGACCCGCGTACTAGGTGGGGCTGCGCCGCTCCAGAGTACTGATGGCAGCATGCTTCCAGCGGGCCTCCGACATGGTCAACAACGCGTCAACCAAAGCGGCCGCTCGTGCCAAAGTCTCCCTCATGTCGCGGCTGAAGACCGACGTCTGCAAGCAGACTCGGCTCACCAGCACCTTGGTGGCCACACGCCACAGCTCGTGCCCAAGAACGTGCTCGGCTTGGAGGTCGGCAGGGTATAAGCTGAGGCAAGCGGCCATCTCTCGCGGTGACCAATTTTCAAGTTCCGCCAAAAGGGCGCGAGCTTGGGCCGGAGTCTCTGTATCTTGCGGCGCGGCACAAAGGTTGCAGGCGGCTGAAATTGAAACCGCAAGTGGAAAGGGTAGACCAAACCACTATCGAGTTCCGAAAGCCTTTGAGCACACCTGGATCCTGCGTGCAGCAGAGTGAACGTACGTCGTTGAACTGCGTCATGTGTATTGACTGCTCTGCTTCGTTTCGGGAGGAGTATATGAGCGTGAACATGGTCCGCTTCCCTTGGATCAGACACGTTGTAAGGTCTTTTAAAGCGAAATGGCGGAGACAGCTACGAGGAGGCGTGAGCGTTTTCCCGACCTGAAAAGAAAGGTGCGGTCACTCGCATAGTAGTATTGGTCTGGAGAAGCCCCAGATCCAGCGTAGGTGATGGGCCATAGGTGTTGGTTAATTGCGCGCGGATCTCGTTGACCACTTGTTGGCTAACTTGGCCGCCAAAGCAGCCAGTGGCAGCGCCATGCAGTTCGATGAGGGCCCAGACTTTGCTTTCGAGGGTGGTACAGCCATCAGAGCCTGACTTTGCCAAATCAAAGGCATCGTCAAAGGCACGGCGGGCGTCGACTCCGGTATCCGCCCATTTGTCGGCCAGCTCGATTGGCAACGGGCCCCAAGCGACTTTCTTGCCATTTCCAGATTCTTTGTGCCGTTTGAGAGCCAGCACATATGCGGAGCCCAGCGCGAGCCTGGCTTTCTGCGTCAGGAGCGACTGGTCTGTGATCCATTGGCAATGGTGTATCATGGACCTGCCCCCGAAACTGAAATCAGAACGCGTTAAAAGATTAATAGAGGGGAACCTACGGTCGAGCAGCAGCGGGCAAAGAAGCTGCCCAGGATCGCACCACTTCGGTCCAATAGAAATTTAAAGAGTCGGTCTCTGCGCGGGTTGCTTCTGCAAATGACTGCGAAGCCACGTTCCAGATATCTGGGGCAAAGTCGAACGCCGACAGATCCAAGTCTTGGGGAAGCGCGAAGGCGCGGAAGTCAAGCTCTGGAATCGGGCCAGCAGGTGACTGTTCAGGTGGTGAGGATACGTTGAGGGTTGGATCTAAGAATTGAGGTGGACTGTTGATGACCACGTCGGCTGGACTTGGCGGCAGCAGTCTCGGGCTACTCTCGCCCGTGAACACTGGAAGAGGGATTGTTCCGATCTCGAGCTGGGCGGCCGGAGGGGCCCTGCTGCGTGTCTTTCCGACACATGGCACACAAGGAAAGCCAGCTTCTCGACACTGCGCGTCCGGCTCAGCCACCGAGCTGAGAACTCAGCTTGTTGATCGCTTACTCGAGCGCAGGCTTCGACTCCAGGTTGCAAATGCTCTTCGCCACACTTCTTCTTGCGCTGCCGACACGTTAAGCAGCCTGCTCTGCTCCTTTTCGTCGGAAGCTTTAACCCCAACTCTTCCAATGGCCCCTTTCGGGCCGGCTGGGCCAGTGAGATTGGTTCGGGTGTTTGTGACATGGTATGGACTGCTTGACGTCGCGTGCTGAAGGCGAGTCGCTTGCGAGAGTATTGTTCTTGATCTTAATCCAGCTGAGTCACTTTAGAGCAGTCTCGAGGCAAGCAGGGCTGCTTCCGAAAGGTTTGAACTTTTTGGGCGGCAAGATTGTGGCCGGGCAAAGAGGAAGTGAAGGGCACCGCTGATCCCTCTCCGGCAGTTCACTGGGACCTTTAAGAGTCTAGAGGTGGTGAAAAGCACAAGAAAACCATTGAGGAAGGCAAGCGCCGCCGCGAGGTCGCTTGGACGGCTTTGGGCAAGGTTGCTTTCGCTCTGCCAGATCCTCCCAAATCATGAGATGCGAATCTGCTTCTATGTTCTAAATCAACTGCTGCGCGGGCCCCAGCGCTGCCGTCAAGCGCAAAAGAATGTTGACTCCGACCTTGCCGGTTCGGGCCAGGCAGCCCGCTTGCTTGATCGCCTTCACTGCTTCTCTTTCTCTCATTATCGCTGTGAACGGAATCAGGGTCTCCACAAACCTTGCTCGGCAGCTTGATCAGGTCTAAATTTCCCGTTTCATCGCATGCGCTCTGCTCTGCTCTGTTGCCTTCACGTACAGTCCTGCTTGGCTCCAGCGCGAAAACTCTTTTGAGAAAGTACAGCGACCAGATACGATGACCAGCATGGAAAAGACGCTTGAAGCCGACGCCAAAGCCTTGGCGACAGAGACTCCGCTGCCATCCCCTTCTTCGTCCCAGAGCATTGCCATCGCGAGAACGAAAGACTTCGGTTTCTTGCCCATCTTGCCTCACTTACAGAAGAGACCCGGGCGCCCATTAAAGTTCACCTATGGCCACTGCGTGCTTCTCGCGATCGTCTCGTTGTGAGTGGCGCTCCCGGAAGCTCGCTCCACTACCTGGCTGATGAAACCGCTCCAGGTGTGGCAGCAACTTGTATCTCACGGTGCCTATTCTGACCAGCCTCTCGAGCTCTTTTGGAGTCAGCCATTTGCAAGCTTCGACCTTGCCTACTTTGGCCATGAGCGGTGTGTACTTCGCTCTACACCTGATTTCCTTTTCGCTGAAGAAGACCGCACCTAGGCATGGCTTGCGGCATCTTTTTCATTTGCCCTCTTGCCGATATCCATCGCCGTCGACCGCTGTTCCTGTTCAACGCGTTCTTCGGCAGTTTCATGGCGCTTGGCCTGGCCCTCACCCATTCGTTCCGGGTCTTTCAAGTGCTGACTTTCTTCTTGGGCTGGTCCTCCGTCAACTTTCAAATGGCTTTGCCCATGGCGAACGACTACGCACCTCAAGGCCATCGCACAACGTGGATGTCTGTTCCTACCACGGGTCTCCAGTTGGGTTGGGTGTGCGGAAAGGTGTTTTCTGGGTTGATTGATCAGCATTCCAACTGGCGCTTCATCTTTGTCCTGTCTGCATCGGTCCAACTGGCGACCTTCATGCTCATCTGGCTCTTTCTCCCGGACTATCCGAGCAAAATGGAGCGCGACCACCCTTCTTACCTCAACATCCTCAAATCGGTCCTCAAATTTGCAGTGACGGAGCCACTGCTCGCCCAGCTGTCCTGGGTCAACTTTTTCCAGCCGACTGCGATTGGCGCCTTTTGGACCTCCTCCACGTTCCTCTTGACTGGCCATTTCGGGCTGTCGACGGGAAAGGTCGGCTTGATCTCATTGGTTACTCTCACATGTGAGTTTGTCCGTGGGCAATTCCCCTCCGGTCTTACATGTGCCCCTTAGCCGGGTTGACGGCTATTCTCGGTGGCAAGCTGAGCGACCGCCTTTCACACTGGCTGATCAGCTTCGTCTTTCTGGTTCTGATGGGAGTGTGTTTCTTGATCTACGAGGTCGCCGCTGCGCAAAGCATCGCCGTGGTCATCGTCCTCGGCCTGGTGCTCGACCTCTGCAACCAGACTTACACGACCAGCAATGAGGCCAGCATACAATCAGTCGCCTTCGAACATTCTGGACGCTTCAATACAGTTTATGGAGTCGTTGGTTGGAGTGGTCAGTTGGTTGGAGCCTACACTGGGTCGGCCGTCTATCTGCATGCTGGTGGCTTCCGAGCCCTCGGTGGCTATGGCTTGGGCCTGATCGGGATGTCTTTGACTCTTATGCTGCTCAGAGGTACGAGACCTTCGCTTCACCTTGCATAGAGGACTGAAGAGATGTGCGCAGGCCCAAACGAAGATCGCTACACTTGGGCGGGGTGGTCCGAAGGAGCTTCAATGCGCAAGCGACAACAAGAATTTGGTCAATGGGACGACCGATTGCAGCATGCTTGAGTGCCCTCAGGACTCGGAAGCAAGTCGGCAGTCAGAATTAGTCAAGCGCGTCTGGCCACGCCGAGATGCCCGAAACCCAACACGCGCAAGCCCTCCCTTTTCTCTATCCATCAATTTGCTGCTTGTTCTTATACAATTCTTCTGGCAACAGTTTGTGACTGACCAACAGTGCGATGGGTAAAGGGGTCGTGCTGATCACCGGCTGTTCGGAGCCTGACTCAGTTGGGTACGCGGACCTGCTTTCGAATTCGCCTTTGGGCACCTTTGCACAATGACTTACCGTCCTATGGCAGAGCCGCATTGGCCCTCAAGTTTTTGAAGGAGGGATACGAGGTGTTTGCCGCTGCTCGCAAGTTGGAGACGATGATAGCTCTCGAACAAGCTGGCTGCCATGTAAGTAGTGGAGGAAACTATATAAAGTATGAAAGGAGCCTAACTCTTCGACCTTTGGGCGTGCAATGCAGATCCTCGAGCTCGATGTGCTCAAGGTCGAGACGATCGAGGCAGCAGTGCGTAATGTCACCTCGACCACAGGCTCGCTGAACATCCTGATCAACAATGTGAGAAGCTGGATTCCTGCTTAGCATACGTGCAGTGCTAAGCATATGTTGGTGAGGCAGGCCGGAATTGCGGGCTCGGCGCCTTTGCTCGAATGCGACTTGGATGCCGCCCTCAACATGTTCAATGTCAACTGTATTGGCACTCTGGCAGTCACCCAAGCGTTCGCGCCTGTACTGATTAAGACCGCGAAGGGAGGTCAACAGGCCACCATACTCAATGTTGGCTCGGTGTCGTCCGTCGGCCTACCCTGGGACGGCGTCTACGGAGCATCCAGTACGCTATTACTTTGCAGAAATGTTGCTTCCAGTACTAACTTTGTACCAACTATCAGAGGCCGCAGTGCACACCATTTCAGACGTTTTGCGCCGAGAGCTCCAGCCCTTCCGCGTCAAGGTCGTCACCTTGCATTTGGGTGCGTCAAGTCCCCCTCCGTGTCACAATTGCCGTCGTTAACGAAGAGTGGGTCAACAGGCGGGGTTTCGACGCCCATGTCGAATGGCATGAAAAGCGTGGCTTTGCGTAAATCGGACATTGGCGACTCGATCTATTCCCCGTTCTACGAAGAGTCACAAGAATTATGGCGTGAAAATTCGGCGAAGCGCTCCACCATGAAGTCGCCGCAATTGGCAGACATCGTCTTCGGCCGGCTCAGCTCCACCCCGCCACCCGAGCTCTACGCCGGCACAGGTGCTTGGATCTTCAAGTGGATCACGCCATTTCTGCCTGCCGGTCTGGTGGATAAGATGCTGCACAAGTTGCGGCACGTCGACGTGGTCAAAGTTTAGCGTCGGGCGAAGAGCACCACTTCCCCTTCCAAGGCTTGGGGTAATGATCGGGCCTACCTCTTGTTTGGGGAATGCAAGTGGGTGCTGTATACGTGCAATGAAAGGCTTTGGAGGCTTATCGAGCTCCAGGATCTGGCGCGATCTCGGTTGGGCCGACCTGGGCCCACCATTCGCCACCCGCTGGAGCACCTTCTTTCGGACTGCTTAATGAGTGCGCATGAGTACTCTTGACGTGTGGTAAGGTGCATTTGTACCCTCGACCGTCAGAAATTGACGCGGCCTTGGTCTGCAGATTTCTTTCCCTCTCGAATTTGCCACCCCCTCAAATGTGCTCTCCGCGAAACGAAGATCAGCAAAGGAACACGAACTGACTACGTATAGTAAGGTGCGTTTGGGGTCACGGGAGTCGGAAATTGAAGCGACTCCGCCCGAGCGACGACCGTCCATTTTGTGCATATCACTCGCCACCCGCGTTTCCGTTCTCCAAGTGTCCTGCTCAGGCTTTCTTCCTCAGCGAAGGCAAGAGTTACTAGCTGGATGATGTCCTCCAGCTCTTGGTGGTAGAGCCCGCAGTAAGACACGAGGAGCTTGGCCTCCATCGCCTCCGGCTCTTTGGCGACCGGTGCAAAAAGATACGCTCGACCAGAGGCTCGAACTCTGGACCCTCAGATGGACTACCGTTGGGAGAGACGACGAATCGCCTCTAACCCTCAGATAAAAGTCTGATGCTCTACCGACTTTCGACAGAAAATCGATCAGCAATGACCCCAAACAACATGGGAGACTATGTACCTGAGCTAGCCAAGCATTTTGGACTTTCGGGAACTCGGAACGACCGCCGGGCGCTATATGAACGGTTTTTCATGCGCTGAGCGCTCCAATTGGCGATTTTTTTTTCGATCATTCTCTGTCCCCCTTGCTCCTCATCGCCTCAACCCTCAGATAAAAGGCTGATGCTCTTCCGACTTTCGACAGAAAATCGATCAGCAATGACCCCAAACAACATGGGAGGTCAAAAAGCGCCACGCCTGCGGCGTGGCGCTGTACTCAGCGACTGATGATAGAGAAGGGTCACGAGACAGTGCCAAGTTGTATGATGAGCTGGCGTTGGAGGCCTTACAGTAGATGTACTGGAGACCGGCATAAGGCATGGACATGGACATGTCTATTTCGCATTTCAGTATTGCCACCTATATCTCTACGTCCTTAACGCTTACATATCACCCTCGAAAGGCAGTACTCCCAAAGGGAGCAGAAACTGGCGAGAGGAGCGACCGGCAGGTAATGGATCATCCCCAAGCTGGCCCGCCGTCACCGCTCTCAGAGTCGCCCTTGGCCAGCAGAAAACGACGACCCACCGAATTCTACCAGCTTGTGCATGGCCTGTCGTCGCTTTAAACCTTTGGCTTCGATCGCGTTGCGCCAGGTTTTGTCGGTGGCAAATTGAGGGACGGCCGCAATTACTTGTGCCGTTGCCTGCTTTCACCGTCGATTTCAAATCACCGGCGAGGGCGAGTCAGTGCTCACCTCGTCTAGTTCTTGAGGAATTTCTTGGTAGTGCAGCAGAAGCGGCGCTCCGATCGCCTCTTGCAGAAATCTAAATAGATCCGAGTCTGGTCGCGGCAAAGGTCAATCTCGAGTGGCGCACACGAGGGACTACCTTACCAGGCTTACACACAGCAACTTTACATAGATAAGCTTCCACCATCTCCTTTTGGTGCAGCAGCTCGACGAAGGCGCCAACGAGCACTTGGAGGTTTGCCGAGCCCGCAACCACCAACGCTTCTAGCATCTTGCCTTGTTGGACAAATCTTCCCAGCGCAACTGCTCCCAAAGTCAGTCACAGGAACGATTGGGGTGAGATGAGGCTTCACCATTGAAATAACTGAGAACAATTAGCACATGGACCTCAACATCCCTGTGGAGGCCACGATAAGCCCAAGGACACCAATCAGGAACACGAGCAGGCTTAATGTTGCTGATAAGTCATCTTGGAGCTGTTTAGAGTCCAAAAATCGCCGTATTCGACCACTTTGGCGCCGACCACTTCTTTCGCTTCGGCAGCGGCGACGAGCGCTTCTCTTAACCCAGGCAGGTACCTGCACAGCTTGAGACACCGAATTCTATCTGTTAAGAAGTCAAGCTCACTCCCGCAGGCCCTCTGCTGTCTGCACGTTTCGCAAGCTGCCGGAGGCGACCGTCGAATTAGAATAGCTGCCGCTCATCTGCATGTAGAACTCGGGCTGCTTGGCTGGGCTCAGCGATAGCCGCTTGAGCTTCTTCATGTATTGTGCCATCAAGTCAAAAGTAAAGCGTAGGAGGCTCTGGTCGATGCGAACGAACCAGCATCTCCGCAGCCTCGGTCGCGCGATCGAGCCAGGACCTCTATTCAGACAGCTGGGAGGCGTTGCCACCAGGTTCTCAGGGGCGTTTCTGAAGCTACAGGTGATATTCGAGCGCGTGCCAACTCGGGGGACTGCAAACGATTATGCCAAGCCTTCGGCTGCTTTGCGACCGCGCCACCGACAAATGAACATTGAAGTAACCAAACTGTCCCTTTGTGGCATAGAGAACTTCCAGGAAGATCTTGACGCGGCAGGGTGAACAGAAGAGTTCGAGGCGCGATGGAATTGCATGATTCGAGACCGACAGGAAAGGGCGGCCCTTGAAAGACGTCGAAACCAGCCACAAAATTACTTAGTACAGACGATATGAGTCACATTCAATCGACGTGCGAAAAGGGCAAGCTCACCCATTCCTTTTGACGCCACCACGACTGATCATGCAAGTCCGAACCCACCCAAGATGCACAGCCTCCAGTGGTTTTCTGCGCTAATCGAAGAGGTTGCAGTCAGCCGCAAGATCGCAATAAGGTATCGAAAGGTGCAAAACGGGGAAGAAACCAATCAGAAGCCTAACACATCTCTAACATTTCGAACGGCTCGCATGAAGAGACTACACAATTTGTCTCGCGAATCCGCTCTTTCCGTCCGCCCGTCAGGCAGATTTCATCTTGTTGGGGAGGGCAAGAGGAAGACCGAGGAAAGAGAGCTAGCTTACAAAAAAAGAAGGGCGGGAGCACAAAATCCCCAGGAACCTGCATGGAGTGTTTGAATCACAATCAGCATGCGTGCCTCTTTTCAAATGATGCGGATTGGAGAGAGTTCTCAGACCTGCGCCGTCGTGTGAGCTCATGCTCCGTGCGAGGCAAATGAGAGGAAAGTTGCTCACAAGGCTGAAACTTATAATACGATTGGTTCAACACAGATTGAAAATCTCTGAACATTGTATGATTTGGAAATGGTAGCATCATTGAAGGGCGAGGCTCGAAAGCAGGCGGCGGTCGGCGAAGGAAGATTGGAACAGCGAGACTTGCCTTGAGATCACGAGGCGCGGGTAGCAATGGCCTTCGGAACCAACGGGGCGCCTGGCAAAATATTGAAGCAGTCAGATTGACGTCCCGCGAAACCGCAACATGTATTGGGGAAGAGGGGTGGGATCAGGTCAAGTGTATTCGCTCCGCATGCAAAACCAGTTCGAGAACGGTTTCGCGTTAGGTGTTGGATTGTTCGTTCTCTATGAGGTTTTGTCATCGCTTCGGGTAGTCGCGCGAGGTGATCGAGAGGCTATCATCGGGAGACTCACGCTGTCAGTTGTTGGCGAGCGGACAACAAAATTTTGCCGGCGCAAAAGGGTCCCAGCGTGGAGCGCGTTGCAAATATGGTACAAGGGCAAAATTAGGCATCCTGATTACGGTAGTTTGGAGCTGAAGATCAAACGTCAGACGCGTTGAGAACGCAGAGTGAACGACGAACGGATGTAATCGAGGTCGAGGAGTTCGAAGAGGTGTTTCTCACTGGTGACCAGAGTGTCTTCCGATGTGACGGTGTGAGCTACAATCACTGCTCAGATTACTAAGTGTGCGAGACGAGCGAGAGACCGACTGAGTCCGCCGGAATCGAATTTGTAACCTTTCCGGTGAGCTTGTCTCCTGATGTCCTTCTCGAATTGGGTGGAGCCAGTCCATCCAACAATGGCAGTGTAATAGTACCTAATTGGGGTGACAATCAGGTCGACTCGGCGGTGAATCTGCTCCAGGTGGCCGCGGCGTGGTGGGCGGAAAACAGACAGACACTTGTCGAGGGTGTCCATGCGGCTGGCGCCAAAGTTTTGGGCTCCTTGGGGCTTTTTGGACCAGGCATATGCCGAGAAAATCTGACGGACGATAATCCCTGGAGGACGCGAACTGAGATCGCGCGGCAAGGGCTCAGAATTGCAGCACACACCGTCTTTCTCCAAACGATCCACCAATTTGTCCAGCAGATTCTTCTCGAGACCAGCCTTGGGATGGGTGATGACGATGTCCACATCGTTGGAAGCCGGCTTTCCCCTCCGGTACCTGCGGTCTGCATCAGTCAACGGCAAGCAGAACCTAGTCTCGGCACATTTACCCTCCTGTGATGGTATAAACGCAGCCCGGAACAATCTCTTCCAAGTACTCTGCCACGAGTAGGCCAAGCTCCTCCACTTGGATTCGCGGGATGGGTTGGTTAAAGTCGGCGATCCAATCTGTGTCGAATCGCTCCACCGTGTCAAGCGTGATACCCTGATCATGTAGCTGGCGAGCCGTTTTGGCACCAACGCCATGGATGTCTTGCAGCTCGGTGAGCTTCCGGAAGTCCTCGCTTTCTCGATATCGGTTGCCCTTGGTCGTGCTGCCTGTTTCCAAAAACTGTTTGATCTATACGAACGACCTCTGGTCAGCACTTCGACTGACTTAATCTAGAATGACATGCTTACTGTGGGAACAATACTGGTGCCGACCCCGTCAAAGTCAACAAGCTTTGTTTTCTTGTCGATCCGCCAAGGGTAGGCTTTGATTGATGAGATGGCCCTTTGGTATGCGTCAGCGCGCTGCTCATCTCCATCCAAAGTCTTGCTTCCTCGCTTGATAACAGCAAGCTCTCGTACTAGGTCGTCGTTGATGCAGACCAGCGGCGACCACCGTTTGCAAGCCAGGTCTTCGCGGCGATAACGCGCTTGTAACTCGGACTGGCTCAGCTGAACCAGCGGCTCCTGGTCTGTTGCTTTTGCCCTAGGGATCCAGCTGGGAAAGTCGGCGGGCTTAGGCTGGGTTGCCACCTCGGGAGTGCTCATGCCAAGCTTGTACTCCTCGATCGGACACTGAGAGCCGGCCTTGATAGAATTCTCCACCCATTCGACCTGCAAAGGGCACTCAAGAATGGTCTTTTTGGGCCCAGAAAAGCGCCTCACTCGCACAAACTTCTTCCCTGCCCATTCCCTCTCGTCCAGGTATCGTGCCATCCTCGTACGGCCCCGCAGCCGAGTCACTAGCACGGTGGCCGCTTTAGAGTCCAGTGTAATGCTTCCGCCGTGCCCGCGGACCTGGGCAAGTGTCAGCTCGATGGGCAAAAGTGGAGCTGCAACGTCACCCACAGCGCTCTGCAGGAACTCGAGCTCTCCATCTTCGAGCTTTTCTGTTGATTACAATAACATAAGTAGAGCACAGCACTAGCATGAAGCCATCGCATACGGTCAACAATATGCACAGACAGGCGGGAGTCGAAGATCGGTTGCTTCAAGGCCTTAGACGGGCGCGCACTCAGGCCGAAGGAGCTCGAGGAGGATGAAGACGATGAGATTGGAGCGGGTGCAGGTCGCTTCATGGCAGCCTTTGCCAAAGCCTCGCGGGCCTCATGCGGGCAGCGTCGTGGCTCGCGGAAAACAACGCCATTTTGTGGAAATTGGTGGCGTTCGGCCGATTTGTGGTGTCGTGGTCCTCAGCGGGTTCACCCTCCGCCGTGGCCTGAGTTTCATGGGAAAGGCCCGGAAGCTCGAAAGAAGGCCATCGTAGCTACAAAGCCCGGAAAAGCCTTGGTGAGATGGGGCGATGGTGGGCGAACGTGTAACATTACGGGGTACACTTGCATAAAGACGCATTACAAGGCAACAAGCAAAGAAGCCCATGCACGCTGCTCTTTGGCATACGACTTGAGCGGGACGTCCTGATCTATTTGGCCAGGCCCTCCTTTTCCTGGACAAGACATTAATCAGATGGGAGTCCTTCCTCATCAGTAAAGAAGACGTACTCAGTCTCGAATACCGTACTGACGTGCAAATCAGAGTCACGAGTGTGCAGACCCCAGCAGCGCCACCAAATGCCCAAGAGGTCCACCACGCCGTTCGAATTGCTTCGGCATTGGGTGAGGCTGAAATCACGCTGCCATAATCATGTCGTACGATAGATCCCGTGTCAGAGGGTGTGAGGAGGAAAAACACCCAAAGAGGCGCGTTGAGGCAGAAGATGCATATGGAGAGGATAAGTTTGGCGGTGGGTCGACCCTGATGCATCCGGTAATGGGAGAAGCTGCATACTGTGCCACAAATGCACCATATAGACAGCAAGAGGAGAGCCATGGCCGTTGGAACATATATTTGAGCTTCAGTGGGGTGCAAGTCGTGCCGGTCGCAAGGGACGGTCGGATCCTCGCATCGATTGTGGCTGTTCACCGCTTGAGCTATTACCTCTCATGGAGTCACGGGTTGCGTAGACTGACACATAGTCGTAATTCTGGCCCAGATCCACCAGGATGGCGACGAAGCACCCCAGGGCCAAGGCGGCTAAAAGGCCATAGGCCACCCAAAGTGCACGTTGGAGGTGGCAGTTCATTGTGTAGGCAACTGTTATTTGATGAAAGGCAAGAGCAGCAGACACTGTGAGGAGGCCAAGGCTGTCGGGGCGGTGTTCTCGACGTGACCTTGCCAACGTGAGAATGCGTTAGCCTCCACCTGATGGCTTGGCAATCTTTTAGGGGTTCCCCCTCAGCATCAAAGCACTTCATCCTGGCACAATGTCGGCTGTCCTTGGTCAAAACACCTTTCACGCCGGAGTGGCGGCGGCAAAACTGAGGAGCCGAAAACACCTTCCTTTTGTTCTGCTTCTCGAGCACGGAACCGCCATGGCTTGCTCCAAGCCTGTCAAAAGTGTTCAAGGTGTATGTCGCTATCACCCGGCGACGCCGCCTTCACCAAATGCCTTGATGGAAATCTCAAATTGCGCTGGTCCTCCTCGAGCGATCAGGCCGGCC
Source organism: Cystobasidiopsis lactophilus (assembly GCA_001599975.1). Classification (NCBI taxonomy): domain Eukaryota; kingdom Fungi; phylum Basidiomycota; class Agaricostilbomycetes; order Agaricostilbales; family Chionosphaeraceae; genus Cystobasidiopsis; species Cystobasidiopsis lactophilus. The sequence goes on from BCIO01000002.1 coordinate 1,043,149, forward strand.
TAGCATTGGTTGGCGCTTTGGCGTATGGAGATCAAGAAGGCGCAGAAGACGACTATGCTGTTCGATCGTGCGAAAGAATGGCCATTGTGAGTGATCTGCAAGGGTTGAAGCGGCAAGTCATGCACGGAGCTGAAGCGGCATGACCAGGACGCCTATCCCACGGGAAGCTCGTATGCCCATTTCTTTCTCACATTCGTCATCAACTATTAAGTCTGAATACAAAACAGTACGGCTTGGGCGATCTGTGTCGAAATGGGCGAGCCTGGCTCCTTTGCTCCCTCCCCCAATACGAAGGACTCGCCGTATGTCGCCCAAATCCGAGCCGCCGCCCAAGCTGCACCGGAACGAGTGGTGGCTGTCATCCTGCTGAACCAACACCAATGGATCTTCGAGTCTGACGCTTCAGCTGTCACCGCCGGCAGGATAGAGCTTTCAGCATGCCAGAAGCGATTTCGTGGAAGAGCAGGTCTAATGAGTGGTCTGTTTGAGATGGTGCATGCGTGAGTCATTTGATTTATATGCAGCCCCATTCGGCTCTGAAAACCGACCCTTTCTAGGCGGAGCGCTCAGCGTGGAGACGTCCTCATAGGTGTAAACGGCATCCCGGCCTACTGTGAGTTGGTCCATTGTCACAAACTGTACCTCTATGGTGCTGATAGTAGAGCTCGCTAGACAAGAAAAAGGGGTACGAGTACGGCGTGGAATTTGGGAAGGGCATGATCACTCAATTTGGCGATCTGCCCTTGGCGTCCGAAGACCTGCCGAAGCTCTTCAGCCCACACTCGCCGAGCCGCAGCTCGCCTTCAGCAAGCACCAAAGACGTGCCTTCCGAATACTCATTACGGCCGGCAGAGCCTCGAGATGCAGAGCGACTGCTACACTTGCACGAGCTGCCTCGGTCTTCCTCGAGCCAGTGGGTGGCATATTTGCCAGACGAACTGGACAGCTACGCCAAGTGGCTGGCTGGTGCTCGGTGGCCACCGTTCAGCGATCCAGCTACGTCTCACCACCTCGACCTCCCGATGCGAGAGCCAGTGACGGTGTTGGAGGAGACAAGAGGGCAAGAGAAGAAGATTGTAGCCGCCATGGTCATCCACCCTTCACGCAACCAGCGGCAAATTGTCGCCTCCAGGATTCTGTTCGACACCGAAGCCGATCTGGCCGTCACTACGCGAGAGCTCGTCTTGCGAACAGTCCAAGCAGTATTAATCTTCTGGCGTACTGTTGCCTCTCAAAACAAGTCGGAACCATCGCCAATCACTGGGACGCTGAGCTCGGAGCCCAGCTCAATGCTCTGGTTCTTGCCCAGAAATCACCCTGTGGCATTGCATTTGGTTGGGCAAGGGCTAGCGACACCGATAGTTCAAGAAAGCTTGGTGTTCCGTGAGGACTGGTGCGTGCTGTCGAGTCTTCGCGACTGCAGTCGTCGGTGCTCACCAGGAACAAATCAGGTCCATCCGAATTCCCAGCATGGCCATCTTTCTTCAAGGCATCCAAGACGCTCTTGATGCCCGTCTACGGCTCTCAAAGCCTGTGTTGGGCTCCTCGTTCAAAATCAACGTCCGCCTCGGCTGCTATGACCTGGCATATGAAGGCGTCGACATCAGCATTCGGAACTGCCAAATCGAGACCATCGCCAGAAAACGCTGGGAAGGCGAGCATTTGGACAGGGGCTTTCACGGTTTCGGGACAGCGGAGGGCATCAACATCCTTGGAACCTACGCGAGCCTGGTGGCGCTCCTCATGGGCTACAAGTCCCGCCTCGAGGTGTGTGCTGCTTCATTGGTATGCGACAAGCTTCTCATTCTGGGCCATTTCTGCAAGATCTCTGCTGCCTACCCGGACTTCCAGCTGGCCCGAGAGGTGGTGGTCGTCACCGATGTGCTCTTCCCCAAGAACCACCCGTGCTTCCCTGCCTACCTCTAGAGCTTGTTCTTGTACTGTACATTCATGGTAGCACTTTGTCAAGTCACGCCACCCGGCCCAAAATTGCATGTCGAGCCGCTCGAGTTTTCTTGCACCCGCACCACCCTTGTTTTTTGAGCGCAATGGTGGACCCGCGCGACAACAACTCGTCCTACACCCGCCCGTCAACGTCCAGCACGTACAGAAGGCGGTCGAGGTCCAGATCGCCGCCTGCCCGCCGGGATAGGGACCGTCGGGACAGGTCGAGGTCGCCACGGAGGGAGAGGGAGGAGCGAGGGTCGGGCAGCGTGGCGGGCGCGAGCGGGGCACAGCGCAGCCGGGCAGGGAGGAACGAGTTTGGAGAGCGCTACTCTGACCTGGACCGGGACAGAGACCAGAGGGACCGGAGAGGCGGCGACAAGGACAGGGAGCGAGAGCGAGACCGGCCATCCTCGTCGAGGGCGCCGCCACCGCCGCAGCCGTCTGGTGGCTCCGTCAAACCGGCAGCGTCCGTCGATGCAGCACCAGCAGCGCCAGCACCTATGGCCTCGTCCCTGGCCATGATTGAAGTCATCGCCAACGACCGTTTGGGCGGCAAAGGTGAGGCCTGGCTTTCTCCACTTCACTTACGTCGTCAATTGCTCACTGCTCTCTGTTTCATCAGTGCGAGTTAAATGCAGCCCGGACGACACAGTGGGTGACCTGAAGAAGCTCATCGCTGCCCAGAAGGGTACTAAGGCCGAGAAGGTGGGTTCGCTCGCGTCTTCCTGCTGGACAACATTTCATCTCCCGTGTTCTCGCAGATTGTGCTTAAGAAATGGTACACAATGTGAGCCTTCCCATCCTTAGACAGCGCGAAGGGACAATGAGGGCTGACACTCTTGGTATCTACTCACAGCTTCAAAGACCACATCAAGCTGTCGGACTATGAGATCCGTGCGCTGCCGCTCGCTCTTTTGTTGCCAACCCATGCTAATCCTTTGCTATGACAGATAACGGGATGAGCTTGGAGATGAACTAAAGGAAGGCCTGGCAACAGCAATATGGAATGGCGAAAACTAGGAAGGCTGTACTGCATTGTGAGGCTTGTCGCTGATCCCCGCCTCTTTGAGGTAGTCCTGCTTGTCCCAGTCGCCTTGCTCCTCCCTTCTTTTCTGCATTGAAGCTCCTTGAGACCAGCCCAACCAAGTGTAGCGCTCTTCGTTTGGGCCTGCTCTTTCCCGTCAAGCTTGAAACTTGGCCAGCTGCCTCGGAAAGACTCGCCTCGCAAGAGCAGGAAGAAGATGGAGCCGCAGGCCAGCAAGATGCAATAGATGCCAAACCACCGCCAGCTGGCGTGCAAGAAGACGGCAGCCCCGCTGTACGTTCCGACCAACGCCCCAGTCCAGCCTGCTCGCCAAGTGCTCAGCCTGCACCTTGATGAGCAAGTGAGTGAGAGTCAAACCTGAGACGCCGAAGAGGCAATTGGCCCGGGCCGAGTTCTCAAGCGCGATCGACTGAACGCCGGCTTCATTGGACGTCACGTAGGTCTGGTTGGAGAGGTCAATCATGACTCCGACAACAATCACGACGGCCAAGCTTTGGGTGGCGGCTCCGGTGTAGATCGCGTAGGCGACGGCCATCAGCGACATGCAGACGACAGAGAGGAGCCAGCTGGAGCATCGATCGCCAAGTTTACCACCGAGAGGAGCAGTGAGACCAGCTTGACGAAAGGTGAAGGCAGTCAGCCAAGTTGCCCAGGTGGGCAATGATCGTCCGAGAGCACTCACATGACAATGACACCAAGGAGATCAAGCCGATCGTTTGGGTGGACAGGCCATAGTGCGAAGAAAAGAGAAACGTCGCGATGGACCAATAAGAGCCGGTGACCATTGCTTCCAGAAAGTTGGAGGAGACGGCTTGCGCCACCTTCGGCTCCGTTCCGAGCAAGCGAAAAAGCGACCAAAGAACCTCGAAGTAGCCTGGGCGATTCACCTCTTGGTTCTTGCTAGGGTAATCGGGAAGGAAAAGGTAGGCCAGGACGAAGGCGGTGAGTTGCGTGGAGGCGGAGAGGACGAAGACCATTCTCCAGCTCGCGTGATGAGCAATGAGACCGCTGAAAACCTTGGCACCAACCCAACCTAGTTGTTGGCCCGTCACTGGAATGCTTAAGTAAAAAGCGCGCCGGCCTCTCGGCGCCAGGTCGTTTGCGAGCACAATAGCCATTTGGAAGTTGGTGGACACGAGTCCAAGGAGAAAGGTGAGAGCTTGGAAGGCAGAAAATGAGTTGACTAAGCTGAGTCCAAGGGCGAACAAGGCGCCTAACAATGCGTTGAACAGAAACAAAGGTCGTCTCCGCCGCGTGTCGCCTAGGGAGCAGAAGAAGAGAATGCTGGCGGCCACTCCACCAGAAGCCAAGCTTGGCAATGACGCTGATTGGAGATGCGATACGTGGAAGTCGTTCGCTAGGAGGGTCAAAATCGGTACACAGAGCATCGCACTGGCGCTCGAGAAACTGCACAATCAGTTAGTGGCGCCGGATGATTCAATCTTGCTTGTTCTACGCACGCAGCTAGCATAGCAAGAAGGGCGCATTGTAGATAACCAAAAGGCAGAGGTGTGCCTGGTTGGTACCGAACCCAAGGTGGAATCGGCAGAACGCCGAAATCGCGAATGGCGGCTTGATGCGAAGCCTTTTGCTCCATTCGTGGTAGCGAAAGGAAAAGATTGGATCAGACCATCCGAGAAGCGGCGCCCAGTGCTGTGTGTCGATGGCACCGTTCAGAAGACGTTGGACGTAAGAAGCATAAGAAGACGTGAGACCCCTGAGTCCAAGTGGAAACAGCTTGGTTTAAGTTTTCGCCATTCCATGCTCAAAGGAGTTCAAGGAACATACCGATAGCAGGACAAGTCGCTCACGGGATGCCGTCTATGCAAGCCTCACTTGGCGTTTGCGGCTTGCTCCCACTGGGCTTCAGGTAGTGTTGACGCTCCCAGTCGCCTTGCTCCTCTCTTCTTTTTTGCATTGAAGCTCCTTGAGACCAGCCCAACCAAGTGTAGCGCTCTTCGTTCGGTCCTGAAGGAGAAAGCCATCAGAAGGTGGCCCAGTAATTGATCGAGCGTCCTTACCTCTCGGGCAAAGAATCAACAGCGAAGAGGTTGACAGCAGTGCAGCATATATCCCGTACCAGCGCCAACCGCCATGCAGAAAAACAGCCGGCCCAGAATAGGCTCCAGCAACCGCACCAGACCACCCTACAGCCGGTCTCAGGCCCCGTTTGACATAGAGTATGTTGCCTCACCTGAGAAGCCAAATATGCAATTGAATCTTCCAGAATGCTCGAACGCAATGGCTTGAACGGCTCCTTCGTTTTGAATTACGAAAATTTGATTCGCACAATCGGTCAAAACCCCTAGAATGATGACCACAGCCAGGCCTCGATTCGCGGCAGCGGCGTAAATCACGAAAGCCAGAGCCATGACGACCATACTCAAAGCGGCTATGAGCCAATAAGAAAACCGATCGCCAAGCTTGCCCGCCACCGGAGCGGAGACCGCAGCTTATAAAGGAGGATGAGTGTGACTCTAATGAATAGAAGCAAAAGCTCACAAGAAAGCGAGACTAAGGATACCAATCCGATAGTATCGGTCGACAGGCCATAGTGCGACGATAACAAAAAGGTCGTGGTACTCCAAAAAGAACTTGAAACCGCCGCTTCAAGAAAATTGGCACCGGTTGCTTGTATTAACTGAGGTTCTGTTGCCCAAAACCGAAAGCACGATGAAATGACTTGAAAGTAAGGGGGCGGATCGTCTTCATCTTTGCTCGGGTAATCGGGGAGCAGGCTATAAGCCAGGCCAAAGCAGGCCAGCTGGGACGATGCTGACAAAACGAAGCTCATTCGAAAGCTCGCATGTCTAGCAATCAAGCCTGAGAAGACCCGCGCTCCGACCCAGCCTAGCTGGAGACCCGTAAGAGGGATGGATAGATAGAAGGCTCGATGGCCCATGGGAGCCAAATCGTTGGCAAGGCTGATTGAGAGCTGGAAGTTGGTGGAGAAGAAGCCAAAGAAGAAAATGCAAAGTCGAAAGACTTGGTATGAGCCAGTCAAGGCAAGTCCAAGTGCAAAGAGAGCGCCAGCGAGACCATTGAAGAGAAACAGCGGCCGACGGCGGCGGGAGTCAGCCAAAGGGCATAGTAAGATGATGCTGGCCGCGATGCCACCGTTGGTCAATGTGGGCAGAGAAGACGCTTGGAGGTCCGAAACGGTGAAACTCTGTGCAATCCGAGGCAAGATGGGGACGCAGATCATCGCACTGGCGCTGGAGAAGCTGGAAGCGATGGCAGCCTTAGCCGCGCCCCAAGCCCAACGCAAGAAAGCTCACATTGACAAAATCATGAGCAAAAGGCACTGTCGATAGCCAAACGGCAGTGCTTTCCCTTCTTCGTATCGAAGATAGGGCGGAATGGGCAAGAAGCCAAAGTCGCAGCGCCCTCTCGGTTGCTTTGCAGACAGAGGGCTTTCGTCTGGCCGTGGCATCGACGGCGATGTCAACTCCCTTTCCATCGCCTCGTCGTCGTCGCTGCATACGGAGAGCAGAGCTTCTCAGGGAACAGAAGACGAATGCTGTGCTTCAACGACACCGCTCAGATGGGCATGTCAATCTTGCCGAACAGAAGACGCCCGGAATTGACCAGAAGCATCAGAACGTAGCCAGCTCCTCGATGTAAGAGCTGCTGAGAGTTACGCGTCAACTGGAAGACGAAAGCAAGAGACGCAATTGCATGAAGCGCTCAAAGGCATGGCGGACAGGGGGTCAGCGAAACGGGCATCCGCATAATTCGAGGTGGCGTTGCGGCAAATCGCGCAGTCTATGGTTTCATTGTAACCCAAGTCCATCTCTATACCATTGCACTTGATTGGAGCATTTTACAAGCGGGAAGACCTCTGGGGGCGTAAAGTTCAAGCTTCAGACGACATTTCGAACTGCCAAGTGCAGCTTCAGCATGCGATCCAGAGGTTTCTGACGTCTGATCACTCACGAGAAGGAATTCGGCAGGGATTCCGCCTTCGCTGGAGAACTCGAGGGCCGTGCCAGCCTGAACGCGGTCCACATAGAGCCCGTCGCCTTCTTCCAGCTCCATCTGTTGATCGCCGCTCTTGATGATCAGCTTGGAGGCGGTGGAAGCAGGCGACTTTCCGGGAGCTCGGTATCCACTCTTCATAATGTTGTGCACGTAGGCCTTGACAGTGTCATCGGCCAAGGTCTTCGAAACAGACTTGGCGGGCGTGAGAATGGAGGCGTGGACGGTCAGGTCCGAATGGATCTTGAAGCATCTCTGATTTTAGCCTGACATCAAGTGGCAGAAGATGGAAGGCTCACAGGAGTAGGACCTTTGGCCTCGCGCTCGTCGATGACCTCGGGATCAGTGAGAGGAGCCACAATCTTGACCAGCTTGTCGGTCTTCTCCTCTTCCGTGAAGACGCGGTTGTAGTAGGCTGGAGGCAGGCGCGCCCTGTTTGGCACAGCCCACATCTGCAGGAAGCTGACAGGCTGCTCGGTGTTTCTGTTGTACTCGGAGTGTTTGACGCCGGTGCCCGTGGCTTCAAAGAAAATCATCCAGTAAGCACTTGATACTTGAGTGGCTGCGGCAGTAGGGCTTACAGGTCACTGTTGGGTTGGAAAGACAAATCGAACTCAGAAAACTCGCAAAGTCAAACAGACGGGAGACGCCTACTTTGAACTTCACCGCGCTTCATGATCTCCAAGTTATTGAGCGAGTCTTTGTGCTCGAGCTCGCCTGAGACGATGTAGCTGAAGATCTCGAATTCGCGATGGCCGTGCGTTCCGAAGCCAGTCGAGGGAAGCACCTTGTCTTCGTTGATGACTCGGAGGGGGCCCCATTGAGAGTGGTCGTCGTCTTGGTAGAAGGCGAACGAAAAGGAGTGGTAGGTCTGCAGCCAGTTGTGATCCGCATTGCCGCGGTCGGCAGACTTGCGCAGGGCGAAAGCAGGCATGGTGGCGGAAGCTTGGGTGGATGAGGAACGGATGAAAGCGGGCAGAGGGAGCAAAGACTTCTTGCGGAAAGCAAGCAAGGCAGCCACAGTGGCAAGAGCAAAGGCGAGGGTGATCGACGAATTGGACTTCAGGACGAATCAGGACGAGTAGGTTAACGCTGCTTCGCTCCAAATTTCTCTGTTGGAATGAGAATGAGAGTTCTTCGTTGCTTTTATAGGCAGATTTGGCTGACTGTGGTGGAAGGAGAACGACCAACAGAGAACGCAAGGAGCCCAACGAGAGCCGAACTATTTCCGGTCGATCACTCAAGTCCTCTTATCTCCGGCTGCCTTCTTTGAGCCGCCTAGAGCCTACCCATGAGCAGCCCTGAACATTCGAGCATGTCCTGGAAGGTGTGAAGTAGTAGGTCGATGTCTGGAAGCGCAAATGGGGTGGTTAGAAATGGTCACAGCAAAGTGCAAACCAGGTGGCAACTTGAGCCACGGAATGATTGCACCTCAGTATCCGTCGTATACAAGGAAGTACAAAAGCACAGATAAAGGAGCCAAAGGTGACAGAAGAGCGACAAGGAGGGCAACGAAGGAGAGAGAGAGTTACACGCAACGCCGCCGCCGCCAATAGTGCCTGTGCACGCCCAGCTGCAAGAAGTGCGCGTCCTTCACGGCTTGAGGACCAAGTTCTGTGATAGAGAATGACAGCACTGTTGAAGAACCTCGCCGGACCTCTTCCAAGGCATATGCTGCTTGCACTCTGACCGGGAGGGCCTGGATGCGGCTGGACATGGCCGCCAGGTACGTCAGGGTGATTGATGCCGGTGAGAATGTCATATGCCTTCGAAAGCAACGAGCCAACTGGCGCTTGGCGACCTCGATGGCAGTAAGGTGGGCGAAAGTCGGCGCTGCCACACCCAAGTCGCCGTCGACCAAGTGACTCGCAGACAGGATGACGAAGGCTTTAAAATGGTTGAACGTATCTTTAAGAAGGTAGCCGCGCGCTGAGAGAGAGTGAATGGCGACCAGGAGAGCGGTGCGATGGTTGCCATCGCAGAAGTCCTGCGCCCATCGTATTTCGACAGCAAGTGAAGCGGCTTCTGAAGAAGCCTGACCGTACCCCTACGTTTTGCAATGTCAGTTCAGCAATTTCAGTTCCGAACGAGAGCTTGTAAAGGGTTGACGCACGACGGGTTGTTGTTGAGCAAAGGGTAAACCGCGCTGTTCTTGATGGCGTTGGCTGGCTTCCAGCGAGTTCTTACTCCGATATTCGAGTCTATAACCCCCACGCTGTCCGCTAGTCGCATAATGGTTGATTCGCCACCTGAAGAGGCTCTCGGGTTGCTCGGTTTCGGGCGCGTAAGCGACAGTCTCGGCGTAGTCGGCAGGGATGACGGTAACTTGTTCCCCGTATCGTCCGACTAAGATGTTGTAAAGAGGTGAAGAGGCTTGAGCAAGCGGCGCAGAAGGTTTGGAAGACGCGAGGTCGTGAAGCCTGGGTGAGGATGGAATGGAAAGAGACTTGGCTGCGGATGGCTGGAGAAGAGGTGTACGCTTGGATCCTGGTGGCCGAATTGAACGGTGGACTGTGTTTGAGTATCCCAAAACGTAGAAGGCGAAGAAGGCTAGAGACGCCGCCACCACATTCCCGACCAAGGCGAGCGCGGCGAGCATGCCTGCTTGTGCACAACAGTCAGCGACTGCACCTGCTAATCTAGAAATGTAACAACCTACCCCGCAGGGTCTCCCGAAAAATCCGCAGACAGCGGCTTGGCCAGAGAAAGAGTGTCATCTGGAGTTCGCATAAATTGGATGAGCCTTGGCTTAATGCGGCATATACAGAGCCCTTCTCACAGATCAGTACTTGTAGGAGAGCAAGAAGCAAAGCAGTTTGGTAGGTCCCAGCGGCTTAGAGCAAATGCGCATTGGAAGCAGTTCAAGTAGGTGCAAGCGGTCACGAATCGACGGAGGGATAAATCCGTGTGGCAGAGAATGCGTGAGAGCTCTATATTGCGGCAAGACACAAACGAAGAGGTCGTTTGAGAGCAAGAAGACCGTCGCCACCTGCAGAGCCTGACTCGACCGGGTTGGCCTGCGTGTGGTTCCTCCCACACCGCCAAGATGGATCCAGCAGACGTCAAGATGCTCACGACTCTTATGAGCTCGTCTGACGTGTCTGCTCTCGCCAATTTATTGGGAGATGACGAGTGTGTTGTCCTCTGCCTCGCCCGACGAGCGCGCGCGCTGAATGTGGATCCCCAAGGTTCGCCGACTCTGCTGGCTGGTTGTCTGACAAGGTGGCCGTGTCAATCGATGGCTGGATGAGATGAGTAAATGGGAAAGGGCTATCAACATCGGAGAGAGCCTTCTCGACAAGTCAGAAGGGTGGCCACGCTCTTCAACCTCGGTGCGACACGTCGAAGCGTTGCTGCGCTACCTGACCGCTCTGTCCTACTGATGTGTCTTGTTGCATGTTCTTTCTCACTTGAAGACGCGACTGATCAGAACAATGGACTCTAGCCCAGGCGTTGACCTCGTCTGCTGCCGGACCCGCTCCCAGGGCCAGTGCTAAGCATCAAATACGAGCGAACCCCTACCAGCAGCAGAGATCAGGTGTCAAAAGCTCTGCTACTCATTACGAAAGGGTGCGCACTCGCACTCTTTCTTTTCGGTGCCACTCTTGACCGGAGCTACACAGGCCGTGAAGACGGTTTCCTCCAAGCTGCACGAAGACTCGGACGGGTTGAACCTAGATCTCGCTCGACTCATTCAATGCGCAGTCGCGCTCTCGCCCAAGCTGAACCTCAAACTCCAGCAAGCTGCTCACATGAGCGTTCTCGCTTTATTCGCTGTGCAAACCGCCTCTAAAAGCACTTGGGTCTGCGGCTGCGTCAAATTGGCCAACATCCACCCCGTAAAGCAGGTTGATATCTTCTTGGACGGCCAAGCAGCTGGCAAAGGCGTTTGGGTTTTCACTGACCAGACCGACTTCTTGGGCGCCTCGTCCTCCGACCTGTTTTCGTTCGCCGCTTTGGCCCCGCTCTTCTGTTCAGAGGTCAAAGTCAACGTTGCTTCCGCCCAAGGCGACCCACAAAGCTACCCAGAGTGGGCTTGGTCCGATGCTGGCTACGTGCTTCAAGTCGCCGAGGAATAAAGTAAGGGCGTCGTCAAGGTTTGAAGCGCCAGAGACGAATCTAGCCGTGTTGATGCGGAATCCCCGAGGGAGGCATCGTGTGGACTTGTGTCAATGGTGGCGTTCAGACTCAGAGTATTTCGTCGCGCTTTGGGAGCAAAGGGTCCCGAACGTTTTGTGCTTGTGTCATCCGTATTCTTCTGCTTGAAATTGCACCTGGTGCTAGACTCATCGTGCAGAGAGCGCCGTGGACGAAGTTGCCACAAGTCCCCTCTCGACAAGTTGGTGGCGCCCCCAGCCAAAAAGCTCGAAGCTCGAGAGCGAAGCTGGCCTCTAGCCCATCACTCACCACTTAGATCTCCATTTGTGGCTGAGCTTCTGTCATGGCTGGATTCGAGGCTCTGAACGACGCCACCCGCCCAGCTCGGCGCGGCTATCAGGTCGCCTTGCAGGCGCTTCCGATATCACGATGATACAGAACCAGGTTTTCTATCAGCGTCCACCTGCTATCCGTGTGCTTGCTCTTGCATCTCGCTGTGCCTCTAAAGTGTTGCCGCTTGCCTTGCGCTCCCTCTTACATCCGACTTTTCGAGGAAATTGCCAAAAATGGTCAAAACCGCTGTGAAGCTCAACTCTGGCTATTCCATGCCTTTGGGTTCGTTTCCTGATAGATTGAGCTGGGAATGCCACAAATTCAATGCAATCGCGATCGACAGTGGGCCTTGGAACTTGGCAGACGCCCAACGCCGATTGCGCCGAGGTCGTCTACAATGCCATCAAGACTGGCTATCGCTTGATCGATTGTGCTGCCCTGTACGCCAATGAGAAGGAGTGCGGTAAGTAACGAATATACCTCGATTGGCTGACGCTTAGCTCAACTCATTTGCCACAGGCGAGGGTGTCGCTCGCGCCATTAAGGAAGGCATCGTCAAGCGAGAAGAGCTCTTCATCACTTCTAAGCTGTGGTGCTTCTATCACGAACCCAAGCGCGCCGCTGAGGCCATTCGCCGCTCTCTCGCCGATTGGGGCCTGGAATACTTCGACCTTTACTTGATTCACATGTTCGTTCCCATTAGCCGCCTTCGTCTTTGTTGACACGTGCTGAGTCCTTTCTAGGCCTGTTTCGGTGCGGATGTTGAAGAGTTGATTGGACCGTCCACCGGCTGACCGATTCTGCCCTGACAGGCCGAGTACACTGATGTCTACCCGCCACCCGACTTCCACAAGGGCGACTTTTCCAACAAGATGTCTCGTGTGCCTATGTCCACAGTATGGGGCGCTATGGAGAAGATGGCCGACGAAGGCCTCGCTCGCTCCATCGGCATTTCCAACTTCAATGGCCAACTATGTGAGCTGCGCCCTGTCTGCTTTGGTCATACAGCACTTGAGGCTGAAAGAAATTCGACAGTCCTTGACCTTTTGAGGACGTGCCGGATCAGGCCCGCAGTCATTCAAAACGAACACCACCCTTTCCTCACCCAAGAGTCGGTGATTTTCGCCTGTTCTTTGACATCCCACCTTCTTACGCATGGTATCCCAACAGACCTCTGGTGGCTATGATGAAGGCATACAATGTGGCCTGGACCGCGTTCTCTTCGTTCGGCGGTAGCTCGTACCAGGGCTCAACTAGCTTGTTCGACGCCTCACCCGTTAAGGCAGCCGCTGAGCGATTGGGGAAGAGTGAGCCATCGGTCCCTCGGGCGAACGGGAACCCTTTGCTGAACACGCTTCGATGGTGACAAACAGCTCCAGCCCAGGTTCTCCTCCGATGGGCCACCCAGCGCGACATTGCTGTCATCCCCAAGTCGAGCAAGGTGCGCCTCCTTCATCACTGCTCTCAGTCTGACTTGATTCAAAGATTGGAACAGGTCGAGCGCCTGGCCGAGAACTTGGCGTGCCTCGACTTCGAGCTGACTGGGGACGAGATCAAGGCCATCGCTGCGCTCAACATCAACCACCATTTCGACAACAGCGGTGACTTGGATATCCAAATGGCGATCTTTGCATAAAAGTCCATGACCCGCAAATGCGTCAAACGAATCGCAGGGACTTGGAGCTTGGTGGTGATCCGCGAAACCTCTTTATGCGCAGAGCCTTCCAAATAGACTGCATTCCAAATCTGTCGTTTCTTCTTTTAACGAGCTCTAAGAACACAATGCAAAGGCCAAAGGCCCAAAGCGAAATGATAATAAAGGCTCGAGGAGCAAAAAGAAAGGCTCTTACATTGTCGGAATCCCCTTTCGGGGCGTGGGGGGCGTCCAGATCTTGCAGTGGGGGGCTCTTGACGATAATTTGTCGGCCAGAGGGGGGCAGCTACGTCGGAAGTAGCAGGCTGTCTGCGAGTTTTTGTCTACATTAGGCTCGAGAATACTTTCGTTCACAGAGGGAGACAACTCACCGGAAACGAGGCTAATGCAGACAAAACCGAACTCATGACGTTCCGATTCGGGGCAAAAGGTGGTCAGCTAGGAATCTTCAAGGCCAAAGGGTGAAATTTCACGAAAAATCTGCGAAATCAGCGAACTGTTAGGCCACTGCTCTGCAAAAAGACGCCTGCTTGTGCACGGCGCACTAGTCACAGACGAGCGCAAAAAAGGAGAAACTTTGGACCGAAATGCACAAAGGACGACCGAACAAAGGGCCAGGGTGGCAAATGGCTTCAGCGGCTCTAAGACGAGGCCCATTGTCTTGCAATCACGTCTAATCAAACCTTATAGTGCATTATTGGAGAGCCAAGTGGCCGGGACAGCGCGCGGAGGGCAAGGCGAGCGTGACGTCTGCCAACCTCTTTCTGCGGAAGATCTGAACGGGCGAGTCGACTTCTTCGCGTTCTTTAGAGATTCCAGATCGATCGAACGACTCAAGATACATTACTGATTACACAGATACAAAAAGAAACACAGATCAGCGAGCGGGTTTCGGTGAACAGCAAAGCACGGCGGGTTTGGAGGGAGCGCGTTTGGACAAGGGGATCCGAGGCTGCCTGGTCTCGGGAGTGGCAGTGGCGGGCGCAATAGGACTGTTATATATCCACGAGTGCTGCGAGGCCAGGCCAGCGCGATCCTGAGCGGAAAGGCCAAGGTTCCACTTAATCGTCGACGAGCAGCGCCAAGAGGTGAAAGCGTTCTCCCAAAAGATGGCTTCGGCGGCAGGCTACGGCTCGCCGGATGATTGGTGCAACTCATTCTGGAGCGTTGACGATGCCGGAGTGGAGGTGGTGCTCAGCCGGCTCAAGAATGGGTCCAAGACGCTGGACGATTTGCGGGCTTTTTATAAAGAGAGGCGAGTGGCGGCCTCATGGCTTGGTCTTGGACCTCTCTGATGGTTCACACAGGGCCAGCATCGAGGAGGAGTACGCTAGGAAGCTGGGCCGCCTGGCAAAGCAGCAACTCGGGCGAGATGAGACGGGGTGCGGCAGCCACTTCCCCTTGGCTCGTCATATCCACCAGGCTAACGACTGCGTCTTCGGAGCACAGCACCACCAAGCAGGCCTTGGACCGGGTCAGGGGAGAGCTCGCTAACCAGTCGGACGCTCACGAGAAGCTGGCATCGTATGTTGCTCACCGCTTTGTTTGTTTGTGCGCTCACCTTGCCCGGCGTCGCTCTCAGGATGGTCCGCCAATCGCTCGAGCACAAAGTGCGCGAGTTTGAAAATGTCAGGGAGTCCAAGAAGCGCAACGTAAGAGCACTTCGCCCCTCCCGAATTCGCATTTGTTGACGCTGGGCAAACGCACAGCCTCAAGCGGCGATTGAGAAGGCGCTCAAGACCAAGCAGCAGCAAGAGAATATGGTCAATAAGGTCTCTTTCTGCTTCTATCATGGTTCCTCGTGAATACGTGTTGACGTGGAAGGGAAACAGGCCCGAGAGAAGTACAAGGTGGACTGCATCGCCATCAATGGCTACACGGCCCAGACGTCGCTGGTGCAAGGGCGGGATCTCGACAAAGTGTCGGCCAAACTGGACAAAGCCCAGGCCACCATTCAGGTCAACGAGCGCGAGTACAAGTCTTACCTCGCCGCTTTGAAGGAAACCACCGGCAAGTGGAACCTCGACTGGAAGACCTTCTCCGACCTGGCCCAGGATCTGGAAGAGGAGCGCCTCAACTTCTTGCGCATCTCCTTGTGGGAGTACGCGAACGGCGTCAGCTTCATTTGTGTCACCGACGACGAGGTGCGCTCTTTGACTTCCACTCAAAGTCATCGTAATCCTCTCTGACGTCCAGGCTCTGATGCGTATAGTTCTGCGAGAATGTCCGCAAGTCGCTGGAGCAGTGCGACGCCACGGGCGATCTGGCCGACTTTGTCAAGCGCAATGCCACCGGCCCTCGCATCCCTGACCCGCCCACTTTCGTCAATTATGCGGCCGGCGATGGCGCCGCGCCCAGGCAAACCTTCAAGACCGCCAACTTTGCCCGCTCCTCCGCCCGGACCGAGATTGTGCACACCGGCCAGTCGCTGCAAGACCTCGCCAGCTCCATCAAGCCCTCCACGGTTCCTCCCATGGCGGACCCGAACCAGCAGCAGCAGCGCAGCCGGCCGCAATCTCAAGTGGAGCCTTCCAGGAGCAGGTCCAACTCGCGGCCGCGCCAGGATTCCGAGCCGAGCGCACCCACTTCGCGAAGCATTACGCCCAACCCCCCGCCCAACTCGGAGTACAGCACCTACAAACCTGACCCCATCACTGTCCCTCCTCCTACTTCTTTCACGACCCATAATCGAGCAGAGGAATCCCCGGCGGCTTCGACCAGCTCTCCCCGCGACGCGGGTGGCTTCCAGCAGCAGCAGCAACAGCCTCCCGCTCCTCCTAAATCTGCCATGAAGTCCCCTGGCTCTTCTTCAGTTGGCACACCGTCCACACCTACGCAGAAGCAGGACCCCATCGCTGCCGCCTTGGCCGCGCTCCGGGATCCGAACAGGGCGTCGGAAGTGGCGGAGCGCCTGCCCATCTCCAACAAGACGATCGACCGGCAGAAGTCGCAGTCCCAGCGCTCGTCTTACTCTGCAGAGCCTCAGGGTCCCGGACCCGTGTCAAGAAGGAACACCGCTGGCGACCTCTACCAGCAGGGCCAGCAACAGCAGCAGCCTTCCCAGCCCCAGCCCGGGAGGAATCAGCAGTCCCGCCAGTCTTACGTCGAGCCCTCCAGACCAACCTATGAGCAGCACCAGTCGCAATATGGCGGTCGCTCCCGGCCCGTCTCGCCAGCCCCGTCAAGCGGGCGGCCGGTCTCCCCAGCTATGCGGCCCGGCTCTTCTGCTGGCCAGAATGCCGCCATGAACCCTCAGGTTATGCACAACAACTACCAGCAGCCTTACCACGGCGACCAGCGAAGTCGGTCTAGGGCCAACTCGGTCGCTTCGCAGCACACTGGCCACACCCACCTCACCCAAAACATCCCCATCATGCAAGAGCAGCCTCAAGGTGCCCAAGCCGCCTATGAGCGAGCCAGTAACGCCAGCCCGCATCCATACCAGGGCAACCTGCAACAGGGGAAGCATTTTCAGCAGTCCACCAGGCCAATCTCGCCTCGACCCGGTGCTTCGCCAACGCCTTATACCGAGAACCGATACGCGCCCGCTGCCTCTCAGCAACAGCAGCAACCTCTTCCGGCGCAACGGCAGCCTAGCATGCCAAACCATGGCCATCAGCAATCGCAGTCCTCTCTGCGGCCAACCTCGCCAGCTGGCCCGCCGGTGCAGCAACAGCAACCCCCAGTCCCAGACTACACTAGGCCTACCTCTGCTTTTGGCTATCATCAGCAACAGCAGCAGCCCGGCCCTCCACAGCAGCAAATGCAGCCTCAGCATCAGCCAAGTCTGCCGCCGCAGCAACAAGGTCCGATTCCTCAACAGCAACAGCGCCAGCAATCCATCGACTATCGCCCTGGCGGCGGCACCCCCATGTCCCCCATGTATACGCCACAGCAGCAGCAAGGACAGCAGCTAACACCGGCGCAGCTGTATGCTCAGCAGGCTCAAGCTCAAGGCGGCGGCTCTCCTGCGCCGCAGCAGGCCCAGAACCTCTATCGGTCACCGAGCGCCCACGACTTGGCTTATCAACAGCAACAGCAACCCATGTATAATGGGGCTCCTGGGTCGCTCAACCAGTTCCCGCAACAGGGCCAGCCGCCGTATCAGCAGCAGGCAACGCCTCAGCAGATGCGCTCTCCCTCGCCCGCGCCTCAGGCTCAAATGCCTGTCTCCCAATCTCAACCAATGTTGGGGCCCCAGTCATCGCGAAATGGGCAAGCTCAAGGGCGGCCGGTTCTCTTCTTTGGTGAGCATTTGGCTTTTCCTCTTCGCCTCCAATTCCTTATGACATGGCGGTCCAGTACGAGCCATGTACGATTATCAAGCGCAAATACCCGAAGAGTTCTCGTTCCAAGCCAACGACATCATCGCCGTGTTTGTGACCGACCCAGACGGCTGGTGGACGGGCGAGCTGCTGGACGAGGAGCGAAGGCAGCTGGGTGGTAACATCTTCCCTTCTAATTTCTGGTGAGTGATATCGTGGCCCCTTCGATTGCTTGGAGGACTTGCTCACACCTACACTCTCACAGCACGCTGTTGGAGTAGCGCTCCAAGTGGACTTTTGCGATCACATAGAACAATAGCGACAAGTACGATTGCCATAAATACGATTGGAACTTTCTTGAATGAAAATTCAAATGACGACGGGGTTTTGCTGATGTACACATTCGCGGGCAGGGCGACACACTGCCCGGCGCTCTAAGGAGTCAAACACCCTATCAATTCGCTACCCCGTTGAACGTGATTTCTGATATCTTCACGTCGCTCGTTAGGATCAGGAGACTGGCCACCGTTTTGATGGTGAGTCGAACGGAGGAAGTCGTCACGCCTAGCGGGATCAACACAATGGTCGGCAGGCCGGTGGCCAAGAGAGGTCCAACCAATTGAGTCGAGCCGTCATCGAAGGTCTGAGAGAGACATGTAAGAACGGGTGCGAGTCTGGAAAAGAGTCCTAGCTTACGAGGTAGGAATCCAGGACCAGTGAGCCCAACAAGTTCAAGGGAGAGTAGATCTGGACGGATGTGATCGTCTGGAGAGATACACGAGGATTAGCCTAGAACGGGAGGATGCAAAGGAGCAGCACCAACCTTGTCGGTAGGGAAGTTGACCTCCACCCATGACCCCGCCGGCGTCGATGGGGTCCAGTATGTGGAATAAGACCCATCCATGATGTTGTTGGCGTCCAAAGATGTCGTCTTGTTCGAGGAACTGGCGAACCAAGTCACAGTCGGAGCCGCGGCTTTAGTGCTCGTTGTGGAAGATGCCTTTGTCGAAGTGGTGTCCACAGTCGAGCTCGGCTTGGAAGAGCTGGTGTCCACAGTCGAGCTCTTGGTCGACGAAGAGCTAGTGGTGGAGCTCGTGGCCTTGGAGGAGCTGGAACTGGAGCTCGATTTCGAGGAAGAAGAGGAGCTGGAACTGGAGCTCGATTTCGACGAAGAAGAGCTGCTGCTGCTGCTGCTGGCTTTTGAAGAGGAGGACGAGCTGCTGCTGCTCGAGGCCTTCGAGGAGGAAGACGAAGACGAGCTTGAAGAGGACGACGAGGCCTTAGATGACGAAGAACTGGAAGGAGTGCTGCTGGACGACGAAGACGAGGCCTTGGACGAGGAGGACGAGCTGGGAGCCACGCTGCTGCTGCTGCTGGCCTTGACTGAAGATGATGAGGAAGACGAGCTCATGACCGAGGATGAAGCGCCATCATCACAGTTGGTCGCGGCGTGAGCGTCGTTCGTGTCTGGAACACACTGAGAGTAGAAAGAGCTGCTCGAAGAGCAGTAGTAGCCAGTGGTGCAGCAGGTGCTACCAGTCCAGCTTGATCCACCGCATTGGCCGTCTGAAGGGATGGCAGCCAAGGAATGAGTTCCGCAAATGATTGGTGAGGTCAGTGTAAACTCACAGGCAGGAGCAGGGCTGGAGCATGTGCAAGTGGAAGCAGGAGCAGTGCAAGAGCCATCACCAGAGCCGGGCAAGCATTGTGAGTAGAATGCGCTCTGCGGTCGCTGATTTGAGCCTCAGCTGAACTTGAAGTGCGGAGGGAGTGCTTACACCATAGGCACAGTAGTATCCAGCTGAGCAGCAGCTGCCGCCGGTCCAGCCTTGACCGCCGCATTGGCCGTACTGCGCGCACCGGTAAGAAATCAGGGCATCAGATGCGGCATATCAGGCAACTTACGGCGGCCACCAAGCCAGTAGACGAGCAAGAGCCGCACGACGAGGCCGAAGCCGAGGCGCTGGCCGACGAGAGAGTAGACGACGAAGAGGTAGGCAGCGACGAAGTCGAGGACGCCATGGAGGAGGCAGATGAGTCCATCGTCGAGGACGCCATGGAGGAGGCAGATGAGTCCATCGTCGAGGCGGACGAGCTCTTGGCAGACGAAACCACCGAAGAGGACGCGGATGATGCCTTCACTGAAGACGCGGACGAAGCCGAAGAAACGTTGGCCACGATTGACATACCCGAGGAAGGAAGCGCGACCGATCCGTAAGAGCTGGCGATGGACGAAGGAGCACTGAAAGTACTGGTCAGAAGACATCTAAATGAGCATAATCAAAGACGAACGCAGAGGACACTCCAGACGAAGACCCGGCAGGGACGCCGAAAGCCATAAATTCAGCCAAACCGACATTGCCGGTGCTATCGCTGACGCTGGTGACAGTGAACAGCAGAGAAGTCGTGGTCCTCGCAGTGAAGTTGACACTGGTGGCTGATCCGTCGTTGTTGAGAGCGGGCACCGTGACAATCGAGCCATCACTGAACGTGAGGGTGCCGCCAGTGACCTGATCGGCCAAGTTGGGGCGGTCATACAGAGCAACAGAGTAGATAGTGTAAGCCTGGGTCCAGTTGAGCTGCAAGTAAGCGTTGGCGCCTTCGCCATCTGTGGCCCATTCCTTGCTCGAATCGCCAGGGTAGCCGTCGGGGACGCCATCGATGGCAGCGCTGGCATCCTGGTTCGCGCCCGCATCCGGAGACGAGGCGGTCGCGGTCGCCAAGAGCGCGACGTCGGCGTACTGGGCGACGGCCGCAGCGGAGGCGGAGGGCGCGGCCGAAGAGGCAGATCCAGAGGCCGAGCCCGCGAGGACGCCAAAAGCCATGAACTCAGAAAGACCGACGTTTCCAGTGGTGCTGCTGACTGCCGTGACGGTGAACAGAATGGAAGTGGTGGTGATCGCTGTGAAGTTGACTGCAGTCGCCGATCCGTCGTTGTTCAAAGCGCCGACCGTGACCGACGAGCCATCAGAGAAGGTGAGCTTGCCACCAGTCACTTGATCGTTGGTGTTCGGGCGATCGTAGAGCGCAACCGAGTAGATCCTGTACGGCTGGGTCCAGGTGAGCTTGAGGGTGGCGCCAACACCTTCGCCGTCGGATGCCCATTCCTTGGTGTAGTCTCCAGGGTAACCACCGACATTGCCATCGTTGGCCGCGCTGGCCGGTTGGCCACTGCTGGACGAAGAAGCGGAAGCCGTAGCGAGCAGAGCGACGTCCGCGAACGGGCCCGCGGCAGCTGATGCCGAAGCGCCAGAAGCGCTGGCGCTCTTGCTTGCAGAGGCAGAACCAGAGGAGCTGGCCGCAGCCACGCCGAAGACTTGCAACTCGGAGAGACCGACGTTGCCGGTCGAGCTGCTGACGCTAACGACCAAGAACTTGAGCGAAGTGATGGTCTTGGGCGAGCCGATGGAGACAGCAGTAGCCGAGCCATCATTGTTCAAAGCGCCAGTATTGACAGACGTGCCATCGCTGAAGCTTATCGTGGCGTTGGTGATTTGATCGTTAGTGTTGGGGCGATCATAAGCGGTGATGGAGTAGATGGTGTAAGGCTTCGACCAGGTGAGGGTCAAGTAAGCGCCAGCACCTTGGCCGTTGGAAGCCCACTCCTTGGTGTAATCGCCCGGGTAACCGCCAATGACGCCGTCGATGGCGGCGGTGGCAGGCTGACCAGACGAGGAGCTCGAGGCTGCGACAGTCGCCACCAAAGCAATGTCTGCATAAGAAGAAGCCGAGGCGCTGGGAACCGAGGACACCGTTGAGCTGGCCCCGCTAGCCGATGCAGATGAAGCGGCGACACCAAAGACCTGGAGCTCCGAAAGGCCTGCGTTGCCGGTTGAGCTGCTGACACTGACAACCAAGAACTTCAAGGACGTGATCGTCTTAGGCGATGCGAGCTTCACGGCAGTAGCTGATCCGTCGTTGTTCAGAGAGCCGGTGTTTACCGAGGTGCCGTCACTGAAGGAGATGGTGGCATTGGTGATCTGGTCGTTGGTGTTGGGGCGATCATAGGCAGTAATGGAATAGATTGTGTAGGGCTTGGACCAAGTGAGGGTCAAGTAAGCGCCCACGCCCTGACCATTAGAGGCCCACTCCTTGGTGTAGTCGCCAGGGTAGCCGTCAATCACACCGTCGATCGCAGCGCTGGCTGGCTGGCCTGAAGACGCGCTGGAAGCGGCAGCAGTGGCCAACAAAGCGACGTCAGCGTAGGAAGAGGCCGATGCGGCGGGAGCCGACGAAACGGTGGAGGATCCACTGGCAGACGAAGAGGAGGCTGCAACGCCAAAGACTTGAATTTCCGAAAGGCCGACGTTGCCGGTGGATGCGCTGACGCTGGTCACCACGAACTTCAACGTGGTGATAGTGCGAGGGGTGATCGACACTGCGGTGGCTGAGCCGTCGTTGTTCAAGGCGCCAGTGTTCACGGTCGTGCCATCGCTGAAAGTAATCGTCGCACCAGTGACCTGATCGTTCGTGTTGGGTCTATCAAAAAGCTGTTGTGCACAAACAATTAGGACCAAGTCTTTAAGTGGGCGCAGCACGGAAACTCACAGCGATGGAATAGATGGTGTAAGGCTTCGACCAAGTCAACGTGAGGGTAGCACCAATGCCTTGGCCGTTGGACGCCCATTCCTTGGTGTAGTCGCCAGGATAGCCGTCCGTGACGCCGTCAATGGCCGCGCTGGGTGGTTGGCCAGACGAATAGCTGGAAGCGGTGGCAGTGGCCAACAACGCGATATCGGCATAAGACGAGCTCGAAGCGCTAGGAGCAGAGGAAGAAGCCGTGGAGGACGCAATGGACGAGGAAGTGGCGGACACTGTAGGGCAGGCCGCGGCGCCCCTCAGGTACACCTGAATCTCACCAAGACCGGCATTGGTGGTAAGGTAGCTGACCGAAGTGACGGTGAATTTGACGGTAAGAGACGAGACGGTGGCGCCCAAAGGAACAACTGTCGCTGAGCCATCGTTGTTGAGCGGTCCGGTCGAGTAAGTTTTGCCGCCGATGGTGAGCGTGCCATTGGTGATCCAATCGTTCATGTTTGGCCTGTCATAGAGCACAACAGTGTCGAACTAATTTGGAAGGCTTGAGGAAAATTCCAAAAAAGTGTCGAGAGCGCGAAAACTCACAGATTGCTTGGCAGTCCAGGTCAGAGTGAAGGTGGTGCCTGCAGTGCCGCCGTACGACACCCACTCCGCCGAGTTGTTGTAAGGGTAGCCCGAAGGGTTTCCATCAATGGCCGCGTAAGTCGAGTAGCCCGGGTAGGTGGAGGACGCAGTAGGAACGGCTTTCAGCGCCAAGTTGGCAGTGCATGGGACGGTGGCGTTGTAGGTGGCATTTCGATTGGTGTAAGTGACCGTCGTGTCCGAATTGGTCATCTTCAGGGCGTTGGTGACGACCCACTGGCGGGGCAGCCAATCCACTTCGGGGCGGCCGGCCTGCTTGCACGCGGCCAAGCTCTGGCACTCTTCGTTGTCATAAGCTGCGGGCCAGAAAGTCAGCATGGCCAAGTCACTGCGGGCAGTAAGATGTGCTCACGAGTGTAAGTGAAGAAGGCATTTTGCTTGGTGGTCAAGCCGGAGCCCGCCACGTTGGTGGCGTACGAAGTGGCAGGGTAGCCCATGTAACCAGCAAACGTGCTAGGCGAGAAAGAGGCCTGCAGTCCGTTAACCATGCGAGCCGTAGTCTGATGATCGGGATGGTCGCCCGTGTTGTAGTCGGACAGGTAATCCAGGGTGGAGATCGCGGTGGCTTGGCGGGCGGCCATGATTTCGGCAAGAGCCTGCTGGAGGGTGGACAGAGTCCAAGTAGCAGTGCCAACAGTGTTGCTGATGGTCGAAATCGAGCCAGAGTACAGCTTGAGCAAACTCTGGGCGCCGGTGGAGGTGTAGCCATAGCCTTGCATGCCACCGTCCGGAAGACGGAACCACTGAGGTTTGCTTCTTCAGAACACCCATTACGAAGGTAGGTAGTATTGGAGCTCACCACTCGCTGGATCGTGGGCATGCCAGTCAAAGTTCGGATGAGAACAGGCTGTCCCGCCAAAGTGGCGTTGACTTCGGTCCCTGTTTATAAACCCAACAACTTAACATCGAGATGGTGACAAAAGCGATAAGGTAGAGAAGGACGAACAGGAGTCGGTGACACCAGCCATGTAGGCGTAAGCCGCTTCATTACCAGCCTCACGGCTCGCGGGGTAGGTTCCCGGCAAACCAGCATCACCAGACGTCGTGAAAACAGTCTGTTCAAAGCGAAAGATGTATACATGAGCGATGTGAAAGCCATGGTTTGGCACCAGAGGAACACTGACAGTCAGACAGCTCGACGCAGACACGTAGTTCTGCACGGCGGGCGATTGGAAGAGCAGGTCGTCATCTAGAGTAAGGGCACACCAAGTCGAGAGTAAGATTGGTGGCCCTTAAGTATGACGACGGCGGGCAGCAGGCGGCGTACCTGGATGGGCAACAAAGGAGAGGAGACCGCCAGTGCAGGTGAAAGCCTGAGCTTGTACCCGCAGCACTTGCAAGGTGATCACCACCAGCAGGGTGGTGAGGTAAGATTTCGCCATGGTCCCAACTCTTGCAAGTCAGAGCCGGGCAGGGCAGAGGTCGCGGAGGTCGCTTCTTCTTGGACCAATTAAATCAATAAAAAAGAGAGGACAGATGCAGCGTTTTGCATCAACAGTCGGGCAAGTCACAACGAGAAACAACAGATGGCAGTCCTGGCAAGATGATGGGGAGCCAGAAAGCCGTGCAGCTGGTGAGGAGGAAGGCGACCAAAGTTTACTCTGCGATCTGGCCGAACCTGCAAGCCGCCTTTGCACCGTGCGCTGACTTTTTTAAGGTACAAAGTTCTGCGGCTGCGAGCTGGGCAGGCATCGAGGGGCGCGTCGGGCACCATTCTTGGACGACGATTGCCAAAAGGAGGGTGGCGAGCGCCGTCGGATTTGGCAAAGGTCCCACTCGGCGCCGCCACCTCGTCGGGCCCTGGCTCGTCCATGCGTTCCTTTCTCGGCAGATGCTTGGGAGCACAAGCCCCCGAACTTGCCCTTGCCTGAACCTTGGCTGCGAGCGACACACGAAAGCTTTTTTTGGCTGGGACGACCTTTGCCTCGGACTCTGCCTGCCTTCTGCCTTGCCGGGCACCTAGGTTTTGCTCTCAAGCCATCAACCACACTCGTTTGAACACTCCGTCACTCTTTTAACAAGCAACAATGAAGCTCGCCGTCGCTCTTCCGCTGGCCCTCGCCATCGGCCAAGCGTCCGCCTGGTCCTTCCTAGGCAAGCCGGTCGCTGCCACCACCGTCCAGAAGAGGAGGATCACGGGCGAGAGCGAGGAGGACTTCAAGTATGACAAGCGGGAGATCGCTCACGGCGCTGAGCTCGACAAACGGGCTGGACTGGCCGACCTGCTCGGCAACGTCGTCTCCCAGCTCGGCGACGTTGGAGCTATCATCAGTGCAGTTGAGAACGGCGGCGGCGGAGGCTTGGCGTCCATCATCTCGGCTGCGAGGTCGGCGGCGCTTCACATTCCCACCGGCCAAAGTCGATCCCGGACGAAGGTCACAGCCCAGGCCTGCGCATCGCGTGCTGGCTTAGGAGGTTCTTGCGGCGGTTCCATCACGTCCTGCTGGTGCGTTCCCTCCTTCCCTTTCGTACGCTCTCTGAAAGTTCCCGGCTCACCCTTTTTGGCGGCGAACAGCGAAATCGGCCTTCTGTGCAATGCCGGAACGTGCACCAACCTGTGCCCTCGCACGACTCTGCAGCCATACTGCCTCTCTGACTCCGACTGCGACGCCACCTTGGGCTACTCTTGCCTCAGCAACCAGTGCAAGCCTCCCGCCACCGCCGCCACCGTTACTGTTGGCTCCAAGTGCGACCAGGGCTCGGGCAACACTCTCTTCTGGTGCGTGGATCTTTTCACTGTCGTCTTTCTTTGTCTTCGCATGCTGACATAGGAGGTGGGGTGCTGCAGCCAAAAGGGATTGGCCGTCTGCTCCAGCGGGACCTGCGTGACTTGCTCGCTCCATTAGATGTTCTCGCTCTGGCTACCGTTGCTGCTTGTTTTTAGAGCGATTTTCGATAGTGCATTCCCCAGAAGCGGACCCTTCGCGTGTACAATAAATTTCGCGGCGCCGAACTCGCAGGCCGTGACGGATCAACCGGTTGACGGGCGCAACTTCCGGAAGTGCAAGTGCTGTCAAGCTCTTGCAAGCGGGTTAAGCTGCTTGCAAGAGCTCGAACTCGCGCGTTTCAGTGATCACCGCTTGCCTTCATTCAACCATCCTGTCCCTCCCTACTGTTGCCGCCTGCTT
Source organism: Cystobasidiopsis lactophilus (assembly GCA_001599975.1). Taxonomy (NCBI): domain Eukaryota; kingdom Fungi; phylum Basidiomycota; class Agaricostilbomycetes; order Agaricostilbales; family Chionosphaeraceae; genus Cystobasidiopsis; species Cystobasidiopsis lactophilus. Next base: position 1,068,778 of record BCIO01000002.1, read on the forward strand.
TGTAGTCGCTCTAAGGACTCGTACATATTGGCCTTGAAGAGAGCGACGGGCAAGCGAAGGGGATGCGGCCATGGCCCTCTCCAGTCCGACTCGACTTCAACATGGTCAGTAGCACTCGGCCCCTTTGGCTTCGGCCTCCTTTGCTCCCCCTGAACGTCAGCTAACCTGGAGACGGCTGCCATAGACGCGCTCTGGCCGTCACGAGAACACCAATATCGACCAGCAGAAGTGAGCGAGTCGCCGCCCAAAAGTGGCCTGCCGGGATCCAAGAGCAGCAACGACCTGGCCTCAGACCAACTCCACAAAGGCGCTACTTGGAAGGCCGTTGTGCGCAAGGCGTCCGGCAAGTTCAGGCGCTCGCTATCCTCCTCCAACTTGGCCGGCTCGTTTTCCGCGTCGTCGATCCCCGAGCCCTCCTCGCCCGTCACAGAAGCGTCAGGGAGTGGCTGGCTGGGCAACAGGCGTAAAAGCAGCGGGAACCTAAGGCAGGAGGCCAAGAAAGGCTCCAGCGGGCGAGGTGGAGGCCAAGGAGCTTGGTCCGATCTGCCGCCGTCGCCATCTTCCTATTCGCACTCCCACGCGCTTCTGCACGACTCTCCACCATCTTTGGCACCATCTAGACCCCTCCAGCGCAAAAAGTCCTCCCCTAAATTCGACGCTGGCTACATCACCCCCTACCAGCTCCACGAATCTCCGGCCGTCTTCCCAAGAGGCTCCTTAGATGTCCCAGCGACGAGACCGGCAGGCTTTCGAAGATCATCGTCCGAGTCCTCGTTTCGCGAGCCAAAACACTCCGCCATGCCTCGGAGTCGGTCTTCCCACGGCGGCCTAGAATCCATGGCGTCCGCAAGAGATGCCATCCATGGCCACCATGGGTTTCTCACTCAGAGCCCGCCGACGGCCACGTTCTACGAAGACTCGGACACGTCGTCTTTGCATTCGTCCTCAAGCGGCGAGCGGGGGCACGCGAGGCACGACTCGTCCCGCTCCAACCGAGGCGGCCCTATCCCACCCGTCCCACCTCTCCCAGCTGCCTTCCAAGCTTCGTCCTCGGGGATAATCCGGCGGCAGCAAGACCCTTCCACCGTCACCCAATCCTCCATTGACTCGCTTTCCTCCGCCCACTCGGACACTTCGGACGCGATCCCATCCTCACCCTCGACCTCTATCGCATCGCTCCCTACATCTAATCCAGCACCGCCGGATACCATCACTCGCCCGGTTCGCTTTCCCGCTATGTTCCAGTTTGTCAGGCCGGAAGAGATCGACGGTCCAGACCTGCTGTATGGCGGCTCGGCCTCAGCCGCAGATGTGCCCATCGTGCACACGCCATCTTCGTCAAGAGGCAACACTCCGAGAAGGGAAAGCGAAGACTGGGTGCCGCCACGCCGCAGCGAAAGCCTCATGCGTCCACCGCCAGCACCGTCAACGAGCTCGGGCGGCGACGGCAGAAGCATTCGGTCTCGCACGTTGACTGCCGGAGGGCTGACGATGCCGGCGCCGGAGAAGAAGGTGGACAAGGCCAAGGCGTTTGAGGACTTGCTGTTTGGCGACACTACGGTCAAGGTTCGCTTGACTCCGGCTGGGGCAGCGTAATACTGGAAAGCTGGCGGCTGACTTTGGAAGGATCAAGAGGAGAAGGAGGTGTTAGATACGACTTTGCGCGGTCGGTCCGGTGGCGGGCCATCATTAATTCTTTGGACGAAACGCTCACGAAAGTGTACTTTTAGACTTACCTGTTCCGGCGACTTTGCTTGTTACTGCTCGATGCTGACGTGAGCGGATCTTGAAACAACTCTAGGCGCAAAACTTCGTGCGCGGTTCGACTCTCTGGCTTGGACAGCCGCCATCGTCTCTCTGAACGGGAGGAAACCGAGTGATTGCACGCTACAAGATGTTGTGGCTATTGGAAGAGATCGGTAGAATGTTTCATGTACCGGCCGCCGTCGATTTGAGCATTGTCGATGAGGGTGCGAAGCTCCTTCAGCTCCTCGGTGGTGAACTTGATCTTGGCGGCGTCGATGTTCTCCTTGACGCCTTCCACTCGAGTGGATCCAGGGATAGGAATGATGAGGTCGGACTGGTGCAGAAGCCAAGCCACGCAAAGCTGGGCGGGTGAGATGGACTTCTTGGAGGCAAACACTTTGAGTTGCTCGACCAGCTGGAAACATTCCTGGATAAGCATCACAAGCGGGGTCCAAAGATGCAAAGACGGACCTTCATGTTCTTGTCCCACGCCTCATCTTGGAAGCGCTCGAGCATTCCTCGGAAGTCACCTGGCTTGATGTCATCTTTCTTCAAGGTGCCAGTCAAGAATCCACGGCCGAGAGGGCTATAGGCTGCGATGTGAACTATTTGGGAAGAGTCAGCGAGCTGCTAGAGATGCCACAAGAACGAGCACCTACTGCCACTGAAGACCAGCGTGACCAGCAACAGTCAGTCGTGACCAGGACACACTAAGAGTAGCGACATACAGCTCTTTCTGTTATCACGAGGATCATTTAGTCACGAACAGGCAGGAGCAAAAGCAATAAAATTTACGCAAGCGTCCAGCACACCATTCTGCTCGATGTCCAACGCCCACAGAGAGTATTCACTGCAGCATGATCCTAGGTCACTTTGATTCGACCTACCATTGAAAGCCTCTTACACTTCGACCATGGTGATGGGATGCACAGCGTGAGCGCGGCGGATGGTCTGGGCAGAACATCTGCAAGGCCAAGCCCATCAGCTCCCTGAGGCACCTGCGAGAGGAGAGCACTCACTCGGACAGGCCGATGTACTTGAAATGACCTTCTTCTTTCAGCCTGACTAAGTTCTTCATGGTCTCTTCAATCGGGCGAGAGGTGTCAACGCGAGCCGATTCAAACAAGTCCATCTTCTTGGTGCCGCCCAGGACGCTGTTGATGTTGGTGACGCTGCGGAGGAGGCTCTCATAGGATGAGTTGGGGCCCTTCATCAAGTCGTTGTCCAAAATGCCGCCCTTGACGGAGAGGAAGGTCCTGTCGACGTATTCTGGGTTCGCCTTGTAGAAGCGAGAGAGTAGCTCCAGGTTCGACGTGGCACTGCCAGGGTTCCCATAGAACTCGCTGGAGACCGCATCGTCAGCCGATGCTCGAGATAAGCAGGTCGATTCGAAGTGCTCACCCAGAGTTGAAAATAGTCACAGGCGAATCGGTGCTGTCCGCGGCTGCCTTCATGGCAGGAAAGGCCTCTTCATCGGGTTTGACATCTGGCTTCCAAGTGAAGTTCATCAGGCTGAGGAAGGGCAAAAGATTGAGCCATTGAAATGCAGGATGCATGATGAAAAGCGAAAGGCTTGCCCGTAACCCATTCGATCAATGTTAGAGGGCAAAGACATGGCGGTCCGGATTGATGCACGAATGGTGGAGGTGGCAGTAGCGGAGAGAAAGTGGAGGGCGCCTTTATAGCGCGTCGGACCGTCTTCGGCGCTACGGCGATGAGCGAGGGCCCCGTTCGGCTTCGTCCATAAGGAGCTGTAGGGGTGGCAAAGCAGACGAGGGGACGTGCGCACGCTCTGCAGCAGGAAACGGTGGATCCGGGCTCGATCCGGTCACAAAATCTGTCAACGCAATTTTTGGCCTGCAACGCCCATCATCATGCCTCTCGCGTCCCCGATCAACTTTCCCAAGTCAGTGGCCTTCCCGAATCCATCTCAGACCAACGATTGAATGATTCGAAGCACAGATGGCTGGCCGAGAACGGAGACCTATTGAAGCCGCCTGTGAGTCAGCTTCCGAAGGTGGCAGCAATAGCAAGTCGAAAGTGTGCTTGCAATCAGGTCAACAACTTCTGTTTGTATAGCTCTGGAGACTATACAATCATGGTAGTGGGAGGTCCGAACTCAAGGAATGGTCAGTAGGCCCTACAGCCAGCTCGAAGTCATGTTCAACAAAAAGAGGGGCAGACTACCATTTCAACGAGACGGAAGAGTGGTTCTACCAGTATAAGGGAGGCATGCTACTCAAGGTGTAAGCTCGGTCCATCATCGGCCAAGGGCAGAGTCCGAGCTTGCCTGCAGCGTCGACGACGGCGAGTTCCGCGATATCAGGATCGAAGAGGGAGAAATGTTCTTGCTGCCAGGTCAGTCCGCGCATAGAGTACTAGAGACTAGAGACTAAGATTCGCGTAGCTAACACACCTCACAACCCTTGCCGATTTGCTGACACCATTGGTCTGGTGGTGGAGCGCAAGCGGCCCGCCGAGAGCATTGACCGGCTAAGGTGGTATTGTCCTTCCGAAACGCACAAAAAGCCCTTCATCATCCGGGAAGAGGCTTTCCACTGCACCGACCTAGGCACGCAGCTCAAGCCCCTCATTCAGGTTTGCTCCAATTTCTTTGCATCTTCTTGGTGCTGACGGACGCCCTCAGAACTGGATGAACAATGAAGAGTTGAGGAAGTGTCCAGACTGTGGAACTGTGGCGCCGGCAAAGTAAAGCAGCTTGCAATCTTATGAACCTGAAGCTTTCGCCTTGCCCTTGCCGTTCGCTTGCCCCGGCTTCTTGGCTTTGGGAGCTGGGGCCTCTTCCTCTTTCTCTTGCGGTGCTGGAGGCACGTATTGCAAGTCGTAGAGGCCAGGCGGCAAGACCTTCTTCGGCGGGTCGGCTTGCTGCTTGAGCCAGCCCAGGTCGTCCTCATCAATCCACCCCTGCGGCCCAGCCACTTCCTCTTCCTTTGACGGAGTTTCCGGCCGCTTTGGATTCTTCTTGGTCGTTGTGGTCGTGACGGTCGCCCTCTTCGATCCCAGCTGCAAGCTCAGCACCTTGCGCGGCTCCTCCTGCTGCCCCGAGTACGCCTGCGCTATCCGGTTGTCCAATGACCTGCCCGTCAAATGGGCCGCTTGAGAATTGAGAGCTGGGAACTTGATCTTCTGCCGCTCCTCGTCCTCCAGCTCCAGCTTGCGAAGGAGCAGCGACTTTTCCCTCTCCAGAATCTTTGAGCGTTGAGAGAGCAGGTTGGTCCGGGTGCTGAGGGTTGCTGCTGGTGGCATGAGTGGAGTAAGGCAAGATGGACAGGGTGAAGTGGGCGGGTTGAGTGAGCAGATGACGAGCGCGCAAGATGGGCAAAGCGGCGCCTGGTCTGAGATGGGGTGCTGGCGCGCTGTCCAGGGAGTGGTGTCAGCATGAAAGACTCTCTAACGCGGATCTAAACTCACACTGGCAGAAGCATTTCGCCTTCCCTGCCAACTCGGGCTTGGCCATCCACAGCAAAGTCCGGTCAATCCGCTCAACCACCTCTTTCACCTCCTGGCTCATGCTCTCGATCACATCTTGGTCTGTCAACTTTGGCGCTTTGAAAGGTCTCTTGAAATGGTGAAGGTCCACTGGCGTTGGCCCTCGAGAAGTTGGCTCGGGCGTCGAGGGCTTTGTTGCTGGCCCAAAGCGCTTGTTCAAGTAGACCGAGATGAAGTCCAAGGCTTGAGGCTCGGTGCCCAAGAAGCTCTGTTTCTTGGAGTTCAGCCTTACGGTATGAAACGAGAGGCAAGCGGCAAACCTGGAGGTATTCAGCGCAAGCAAGTCTCGTCGGCAGCGAGTTTAAGTGCGGGAGAATCATCTGCTTGACGGTGGCAGCGTCCAAGCCGGTCAGGAGGGTTAAAGTATCAACCGTGTCCGTCATTTTCTCCCCAAAAGCAGCGACAGTGGCAATGCAGGAGAGCTCGTTCGAATTCGCGGTCGTCGAAGGTTGACCCCGGTGGACGACCTCGACCCTTTTTTCTGGTCGCATGCTCGTGTTCTGCCAGCTTCTGTGTCATTTGAGCTCGATTCCAGTCCTACTAGGGCCAGAGAGAGGCCACAGCCTTGTCAGTGGCTCCAATCGCCACCTTGCTTCGAATGATGATCTGCTGCCTGCTCGCGCTTGCTCCCTATTTTGGTCCATTTCCTGTCGTACATTATGTATTTTTGAAGTATAAGAAGTGATTCTGTGACATTGGATTCAACAAAGAAGTAGTTTCTGAGGTTTTCGAAAAGTGGACCTTTGCTGGGTGAAGTCTGGGACCAACTTTTTCGGAGCTGTGCCCTGGCGTTGATTCTTGCTTCAGTTTCTGTCACATTCCGTGCCCCAGACCTAGAGTTTAGGTTTGCGATTGAAGAAGCCGCCATTCAAGAATCTTTTGGCCATTTGCCACCCTACTTTGTCCTGGCCATTGTTCGCGCTAAAGCCAGCTCTAAAGGAGCCGCTCGCACAGCGTGATTTCAGCTGGATGGATAGCCTAACAGTCGGGGACTTTTCAGATTGGATTTTCGCCCTCTGGCCCTTTCAATGAACCTTTACATTTTACAAAGACCAAGGCGGGCGGGTTGGATCCAAAGTAGCAGAGCCGTGATTCGAGTTGCGCACGATGCCTTGCAGCAGGCTTTGAAGAGAAGGGGCTAGGGTGACTTTGGACGAAGCGGCTTGCTACGATGCTGGAGCTGTGCCCGTCCACTGCAGTGGGTCGCATGCGCGACGGCATCGAGCAAGTCCAAGGCTGGCCGATCAACGAAAACTTACTAAGTAAGGCATTCCTTTTTTGCCACGACCCATAGCCTTTTCATTCTGGGAGCGGCTGTCCCCCACTCTGCTTTTTGTATCTTGTCTGTCCAAACATTCTGCTCGAGATTGTTAATCAAGCGTGTAAAATAGACTCCAACGTTGCCTGTCTAAGAAGTTTCAAAAGAAGAAAGTCAAGAGCTGCTCGCCACCAACGATCTCCGAAAGTGCACATTTCGTCTGACAGGTACTTTCGATGCCCCTCACACCACAATTCATCATCACTTGTGTTTTTAGTTCGTGACTCTTGAAAGTGTACCTGAAGCGGTGGGCGTGGAGATCAAAACTTGGAAGTGGTGAACCCGAACAGTAGAGGCGAGGCCCGCCGCACTATGATCGGCCGCCCTGCGCTATCAAACTTTTCAGCTGAAGTCTTTATCTCTAAAGTGAAAAAGAGCTCTGACCTTGCTAGACTTGAAAGCAAGGGAGACATCGCGCTCGGTGGCAACCGCGGTGGCGACAAGTCTCGAGCTCTTCAATTTGCCCATTCGATGCACGAGCACCGCCTGTGAAGCGGAGGCTGTGATCGAGCTTTATCATAGGATCGGAGTCAGTCCTGATCTCCTTGAAGAATTTCGAAGAGCAAGTCACCCACCTCAAATCTGAACGTCACGACCTTGCGACTCTTCGGCGCGATGGGCCTCGACACGCACCACTTCGACTTCTACATCTTGGGAGCTTCTTGATATCCATGTTAGGCGCGAACCCCAACCACCTCAAAAGGAGCCAGCCGATCCCAGAAAGGTGCACAAACAACGCTCTTGGGCAAGCGAGCAGCAACGACGCCAACAACTTGGGGGCCAGGGAGAGCACAAGCAGCATCCAAGCATCCATAAAAGTCACAAGCAACCAAAAGCAGCAGAGAGCAAGCGGCCGGTCGAGGACAAGAGGGGGTGAGCGCTTCTTGCGCTCGATCGACCTGCCTGTCCAAATGAGCGTCGTGTCCAAGAATGTCGAGTGCGCTCTGCCCACATTGCAGCTCAGTAAACGCATGACTGACGAACGCAAACCAGGTCTGGGCTGAGCATTGCCTTGCAGTGAGTTCACTTTGACCTTTGACAGCATCAAGTCTTGAAGTCGGGGTCGTGCTCACAGCCCGCTGCCTTTGCTCTCCGTGTCCGAGCACTTCACGCGCACCCGACTGCAAACGGGCAGCAGCGGCGTGCGGGTCGTGGGCGCCCTGCTCGGCACCCAGTCTGGCCGCGAGGTCGAGATCGCCAACTCGTTCGAGTTCGCCTTCAACGCGGGCTCCTTGGACTTGGACCATGGCTTGTTCACCACTCGCAGGGACCAGTGTGCGTGTTCTTACCTGCCACAATAGCCTGGGGAGGCTGACAGTATTCTGGGGGCGCACAGTCAAGCAAGTGTTCCCAACGTATGAAGTCCTCGGCTGGTACTCGTCCGGCGCAGAGCCGACCCAAGAGGACCTCGACATTCACAAGCAGGTTGGTCTTCGTCCCCACACATTATGCGGGAACGGCATGATGTTGAGGATATTTGCAACAGCTGCTGGTGTACAACGAGAACCCGCTGTTCCTCCAAATCTCGCCCAACTCGCTCCCGACCAACGGCAAGGAGCTGCCCGTCGTCATCTACGAGTGCGTCACCGAGATCATCGCCAACCAGTCCCACTCCCTCTTCGTCCGCGCCCCGTACAAGATCGAGACCGGCGAGGCCGAGCGCATCGCCGTCGACCACGCCGCCAAGCCCTCTGGCCAGTCTGGCGGCGATTCAGCCGGTGCGTTGCTGTCCTACCTTGATCTGCTGTTCCGTGGCTGATCGATGAGTTCGTTGATTCATGCACAGAGATCGCCTACTACACCACTCAGCGCAACGCCCTCAAAATGCTCCACGAGCGAGTCTCGCTCATCACCGAGTACCTCCAGAAAGTCCGCCAAGGTGCGTTGTCCTTGCTTTGCACTATTCCTTTTGAGAATTCGGTTGAAGGTTCGCGCACAGGCCAAGCTCCAAAGGACCACGAGACGTTGCGCCAGATCTCCGCCTTGATCAGCAACCTGCCCACCGCCAGATCCGCCGACTTCGACCAGGAATACAGGACCGTGAGGCTGGAGTCTCCCTCCGTGAAAGTCACAGCATTTTCTTATGACGATTTGGCGCCACAGGAACAAGCGGACGCCGAGCTCTCGAGATACCTGGCCATTCTGACCCAAGGCTTAGGCCCAGTCAATGATGTGCGTTCGACGGCTCCTTTCACTTTTGCCACGGGTTTCGATGGCTGATGGGAGTGTTTTCTTCACAGCTCGTCGACCGGTTCTCAATCGTCTACACGCCCACCGACACCAACCAAGCCGGCGGCGGGAGCGGCCGACAAGGTGGTCGAGGCCGAAGGGGCGCTCGAGGCATGTCGGGCATGATGGACTACTGATCGCCTTTGACCCCCCATCCTTTCCCACCAAAATTGGGGCCAGCGCGGGCTCTCTACTTGTAACAATTTCGAACGACCTCAAAATTTACCCTTTCCTAGCATTGTAGCATAGCCTCTCTTCCTTCTAGAGCTCTCCTTCTTCCATTGTGAAAAAGCCATTTCTCGAAGCTTTCGAGAGTTCGCATTTCAGTACAAGATCGGGTGGCGAACAGGAAAAGCGATCAGGTAATGAGAATTGTCCGTGTATCAACACAAAACGAACGGCGTTCCCTCCTTTCTATAGGGCACAAATGGAAAAGCGCGAAACAAACTCTTGGACTTGAGTGGCGACTGAAGATTTGGTGGCGAACATGAAGCTGGCGAAGCTGAATTGACCGACCTCTATGGACTCTTCAGATACATCCAATGAGAACTAGGTGCAGGAACGGAGAGAACCCACTTTCAAGGCGTTCGGCCCAGCTCGCGTTGGAGAGCGAAGTATTCCTCTCGCCGCTTGAGCCTCCACTCGTCCTCCTGCCTTTGCAGCTCTGCCCCTCCGGCTTCCATCATCCTCTGCCTTTGAGCTTGCCAGTGGCCAGCGATCTCTTGCTCCAGCTCTTGGGGAGGCGCATGATGGGCAATGAACTCTCGATAGCTGTAACCGCCAACGGCGAGGAAAAACAACCCGACGTTCAGGAAGAAGGCGAAGAACGTGAAAGCTATAATTGTGGCCAGTGATAAGAGGAAAATTGGCAGACCAACGCAGCAATAGACGGCGCAGCAAACTTGTCTGAGGAGTTGAGAATAGGGGCGCACTGCATCAGCGAGATACAAAGGCTTTTTGCATAGCCATTGATAGGCCTGGTCCATTAAAGCGGCGGGTGAAAAGAGGTGCTTCATAAAGGCGGCATCGTGGCCGGGCCGGTACTCTACGAGGTAGCCACTGTTGTACTTTTCTCCGTGGTATGCATAGAACACCGCATATCCATAGTCGCCTTCATCTATGACAAGGTCGCATGCGGGATGACCTTGGTGCCAAGCTTCATCCCACCGAATGGATCGATTTTGATCATCTCGACTTGGCCAAGAACTTCGGAAGAGCACGACTCGTGTTAGGGATCTCGAGCTCGCCATCAGCCAAGCGCGCCAAGTCGCCGGCATACGGTCGAGTGCCGCGACGGCTTCTGCAAACGTCAAATTGCCCACAAGCCTCGGCGAGACCCATCGCTGGCCCAACTGCAGGTTATGATTGCTAATGGACTCGAAGGGGATCAACGTCGTCGGTTGGCTTGCAGGCAAAGGCCCTTGCAGTTGAAAGACCAAGCTGGCGGAGCAAAGGGAGCCGAGGCGCCAGCACAGCTGACCAGCGAGTAACCAGCAATTGGAGCGAAGCACATTATAGTTGGGCATTGAAGCACGGATTTGCTGAAGGTGCAGAGCCAGGTAGTGGAGGAGCGGGGCCGGAAATGGACAAGCTCGCTCCCATTTGAAGGTCAAGGAGCAGAGCAAGGAGCCGGATCCGCGTAAAAATTCGATGCGATCGGAGATTTTAACCACATCATAGGCTGTGGCCGAACGCTGCTGGAACCACGGTCGGCCCTTTTGCCTCTGAGCCGACGAAGGGCCAGCGATCCCATGCAGAAGTGAAGCGACATCGGGTCGCTGGGCGTTCGAGCTTTCTTGGTCCTCCTCTTGAGCAATGTAAATCAAATCAGGAAGAGCGAGATTGTCTGGCGCCTGATAGCGGTCGAGACGGAGGAACGATGGGACGCCGTCGCCATTGGTGACCTCAACCACAAGGTACTCGTGCTCCCAGCCCGTTGACATCTTCATCCAATCAATTCGCCTCACATGAAGCTCGCCTATCTCGGGGTTTGCCAAGATCCATTCGCAAATAGTGTTCTGGAGACTGTCGGGAAGGTCGCCAGCGAGGGCCGCAGCTCGGGCAAGCTCGTAAAGGGAGGGCATCTCGTGCGGTTTCTGGACTGCTACAAGGCGGGGTTTGAGCTCCGTGTCTTTTCATATGCACGAAATGCGACGGCTAGGCAGAACTGACAAGTGAAGTTTTCAGCAAATGCCCCAAGTCGGGTGGCAACTGCGTTTCTCAAGGAAGGAGAAGCCCCTCAGTCTACACCCGTGTTGGCTTGGAAGTTTGAAAGGACGAGTAGCCGTTCTGGGTCTAAGAAGGACCGAGGAGATGGCCGGCTGCGGAAGAGAGGCATCGTCGCCCAAAAGGTCTGCTCCACCACCACCAAACTCAGGCGCCCTCAGGCCTCGCTCAGGACTCAGATGATGCTCAAAAATGCCCATATGCGACTCCGGGCGAGATGGCGGAACGCAAGATTGTCCTCTCTGGAGACCTCAAGGCCTCAATTTGCCACTTCGACCAGTGAGAGACGCGTCCAAGAGCAAACGATTCTTGGTCTACCGCGCGTTCTAAGCTTCAACTCAAGTCCTTCAGGAAGTTTTACAGGATTGCAAGGCCTGTGGTGACGAGTGCAGGGCTCTGCTAGACTGCGCGTCGAGCTTGCTGCGACTGGCAGTTCATGCCGCCACGGTGGCAAAAATCTCGATGCTTCGCCCTGTGTTTCAATCTTGCTCCACGCTTTCCTAAGGTTCTTTGCTTCACCTCGTCCGGCTACGCTCTGCCCTTGAGCCCTCGACGCAGCTTGTCGTCATTAGTAATCCTCCCCGTACTCGCACGTTTTCCTTTGGCTGACTCCTGAGCATCCCATTCTCGTTATTTCCTTCAAGTCCGCTTTCAAGTCGTCCGCGGCTCGGGCATCTCTATCTTATCTCGGCCATCAGTCTGATCGAGCTGATACATACAGCTTTTGCCACCAAGTTCGCTATCATGTGCCTGCTCCAAGATCTAGCTTGACAAAGCTGCTTGTCAGCAAATGCTTAATCATGAGAACCTATAAAAGATGATAGGCCTTCTCTCTCTCTCTCCAACGTCCTCCCACACCCACGTCCCACACTTAAACATGTCTTCCATCAACCGTCTCGCAGGCAAAACAGCTGTAAGTTTATATCTTACCTTGTCCGCTCCACCAAGACCACCAGTACTCATGGTGTATCTACAGGTCATCACAGGCGGAACGACAGGCATTGGACTCGCTTCAGCCAAGCGCTTCATCGAGGAAGGGGCCTTCGTCTTCGTCTACGGCCGACGCCAGGATGCCGTTGACGCGGCTGTAGCTGAACTCGGTTCCAATGCTCGCGGAATTGCTGGATCCGTCTCCAGCGTGACAGACCTCGACCGGCTCTTCGCAGCAGTCAAGGAAGAGCGTGGCTCCCTCGACATCATCTTCGCCAATGCCGGCGCCGGAAGTCAGCTCGCGCTTGGAAAAATCACTGCCGAGCACATCGACGAAACGTTCGACACCAACGTCAAGGGTTCGATCTTCACGGTCCAAGCAGCGCTGCCATTGATGGGCAAGGGCGGGTCGATCATCCTCACTGGATCGAGCGCTGGCACCACTGGATCCCCGGCAATGACTGTCTACAGTGCCAGCAAAGCAGCCGTTCGCAACCTCGCTCGCACCTGGGCAGAAGACCTCAAGGGCACTGGCATCCGCGTGAACGTGCTCTCGCCGGGACCGACCGCCACCGACCTTGCCAAAGCTGCTTTGGGCGAAGAGGGCGTCAAGGCGTTTGGTGGGATGACGCCGCTTCAGCGCATGGCTGAGCCAGCAGAGATCGCGGCAGTGGCCGCCTTCCTCGCCTCGTCAGACAGCAGCTTCATGACCGCCAGTGAGGTCGCTGTCGATGGCGGTCTTGCTCAGCTTTAATCTGCTGTAGATGTGCCAAGTGCGCTCCTTCCTAAATTGAATGCTCAACTGTCCATCTGATGTTCCTCAAGGATGGCTTGTGTTGGCACCCTCGGAGGATTGATTCTTCTGACACTTTCTGTGCCTTGTATAATCGCAAGTTTTCTGTACCTAGAGTCTGCGACAAGGGTTGCAATACTACAATCCTGGCACCTGACTTTGGAACCTTTCGAGACCCATCCCACTAAAGAAATGCCACCCTAAGATCGGGACCCGGGTGCCATATGAAAGGTCAAACGAGAGTCTGTCAAATTTACTGTTAAGACAACTAAGGATGTAGACAGGAACCTGCGCACCATTTCTTGACGGGCCAACGTTTGTTCTTGGAGGGTTGGGTGGATGTCGCGCCACCGCCGAATAAGGAGGAGGGGAAGGAGCTGCCCAGTATGAACGCAGGACAGGAGCGACCTTTTCCGACATCTCCATAAATATCGCGACCACCGCCGCTACCATTATCGCATTCAAGCTCCAAATCAGGCAGACAAAAAAGCCGCCGACCCCCATGATGCTGCCCGCAAGAAAGCCCACACAGAGTACGGGCAGCAAGGATAAGATGACGGTGAAAACCACCGCGACGAACCAAGGCCAGACGCAGATTGTGAAGGCGATTTTGTAGCAGTAGGGGAAGACGAGAACGATGACCTTCTTCGCCGCCGAGAAATGACGGTTATCGATCGGTATGCCAGCAGAAGAGAGAAGGGTGGATAGTGCACCCATGTCGATTGAGGACGCAGTCCACTGCATCACAGTGTAAACGGACAAGCAGAGCTGCACAAAAGAGGGCCACCTCACAATATCTGGATTACTGCGGTCGCCGAACGGGCCAAGGTCCAAGATCCGATGACATTCCGCAAACGGTGACGAAGCCAAAATGAAGACCGTTGCGAAGCAAGACAAAGTCGCTGGGCCTGATCGGTCAAGTGCACGCCGCCAAAGTAACTCGAGGAAAGTCTTGAGAGGAGGTCAGCACCCGCCCAAGCACCCGGCAGCCGTTTCAAAGGAGATCTCGAAGAGAAGAAGCACTTATATTTACAAGTTGTCGAAGGACCCATTACGAGGCACAGATTCTGGAGGGAGGAGTAACGACAGGCGGGAGATCAATCTGCTTTGATGGGAGGGGCAGCAGCTGACGGTGGAGGAGGGGCGACTGGCTCAGCTGAGATTGTGGCCGGAGGTGGCAAACTGGGTTCTGGTGTCGGTGGCTGCACCTTTGCTTTGCCTGTCTGTCGGCCTCTCACGTAGTCCTGTGCAGAGTGTAGCATGCAAATAAGCCAGGAGCAACTTATAAAGGGAGGGAAGATCCGTACCTGACCGATGATCTCGACGCCCTTGCGGATGATGTCGACCATCTCGTTCTCCATCCATTCGTTCTCTTCAAACGGGATATCCAACCAAGACGCTGGCATGCCTTGCGTGACCGTCTCGTGATCCAAGCCGTTGAGCGCGTCCTTGAACACGAACAGGAAGTAGAGCTGCTTTTCCGCGGCCGCGTTGGTGGAGGCGAAGGGCAGAGGGGCGAGGACAGGCTGGATGCGGAGGTAGACGGGACAGATTGTGATGGGGAGGTCGTTTTTACTTTGCGAAGAGGCAGGGGCTGAGGCCGAGGCGGAAGGAGGGTGGCGCTTGAGCAAAGCCTCCATCTCCGCCTGGGCCATCTTGTAGCCCGAGTCGAAGCCTTCGACCGTGTTCAAGTTGCGGTCTTCGTCGTTGACGTCTACCGCGGAAGGCTGGTCGGCCGAGCCCTTGTTGACGTGCAGCTCGCCGCCTTCGACTTGCTCCATGACCTGTGGTGAAAACCAAATGAGCCGGCATTACTACGGCTTAGGGGGTCATTCTACCCACCTTAGCCAGAGCACGGTAAACGAGGGTCTCGACGCCTTCGTAGCCGAGCATGTCGTGGCTGAGCCAGACCTGGATGACCTCGTGCTCGGCGATGGGCGGGGCGACGGCGTTGATGATCTCGCTCATGGCCTTCAAGCCCGTCTTCTTCAAGCCCTCGACGTCGACGTGGGAGTAGATGGTGCCCATCAAGCCGGCGCTCCATTTTTTGGCCTGCTCTTGCTGGGAGGTCAGCTGGGACTGGAGGGCGGCGGGCGAGAGGTTGTTGGGGTCGGAAACGACCTCGCGGGCCTGCTTGACCGCTGCCGACGCGCTGTTCCAGACCGAAGACCAGCCCCAAGAGCCGGCGCTGGCGTGACCCCGCTCGTCGTCCTGCGCTGAGGCAGCTGCAGCGGATCCCCGACTTTCACCAGCGGCAGGCACGTTCACGCCCGAGGACGGGGAGGCCAGAGGAGGCTTGGTGGCCATGGAGCGAAGGGAGGTGCGCGAAGGGGTGCGCTGCAGGTCGGACGAGGTGCGAGGGGGAGCAGCGGCGGGCGGCAGAGGGGTCGAGCTTCTCTGGGCGAGCTGGTCGAGAAAGTCGAGGGCTGACTGGGCCTCGTCCTTATCTTGGCCTTGGGGCTTGGCCTGGGCGACGGGAGCAGCGGAAGTAGGGGCCACGTTGGGAGCGGTCACGGAAGCAGCGAGCGTCTGAGAGCTGGGTGCGCTGGACGAGGCGCCGAGCTCGTCCAGCTCGTCGAGGAACGCAAGGACTCTGTGCAGAACAACACGCCTAAGCCACGCCAGACCAGCATTGGGAGCAGCAGAACGCACTCCTCGCGCGAAGTCTTCTGGGCGGCCATTTGCGAATCACTGTTGCGCTCCAACGAGCGAATGGCCAAACGCAAGGCGGTCGAGGACTCGGACAGCGACGTGGAGGTCATCTCGTCGCCGCCGCCGAGGCGCAAGACGAAGACGCCAGTCAAGAAACGCGAGGACAGCGTCGACTCTGACAACAGCAGCAACAAACCATCCGCGCCCAAACGCCCAAAGCTCGACTTGACCCGTGCGTCTTTGCCGTTCACATTGCAAACTATGGATTTAACAGTGTTCAATGCAGCACCAACGGACTGCACGGCGACCTGCTTGATCGGCGAGGTTGTCATCTTCACCGGCGAGCTCGAGGGCTTGACAAGGGAGGAGGCCAAGAAGCTGGTCACCGCGTGCGGCGCCAAGATCGTCACCTCGCCCAATGACAAGACCACGATCGCCGTCGTCGGCAAGGACGTGAGCGAGATCAAGACGAACAAGCTCAAGAAGATGAAGATTACATGCTGGGACGAGGCTCAGTTCTATGCCAACCTCAGGGAGAGGTGGGCTGCTTTCTCCTCTATACATCATTGTATTTTTGTTCAGTGTTCAGCGCTACAGATCTCAGCCAGACTACAAGCCCAAGCTGTGGAGGCCAGGCATGGCTCGCGATGGTCCCGAGGCTCCAGGTCGGTGGCGATTCTTTATCCTCTAGATGGCAAGCTCATCTACGTATTTGACTCGCCCGACAGGATCCAAGGAAATTCCCGAGGGCTCGCCGAACTGCCTGGCCGGCCTCACCTTTGTCTTCACCGGCGAGCTGTCGTCCATCGACCGCGAGTCAGCCCAGACCCTGGCCAAGCGCTTCGGAGGCCGCGTGACGGGCGCCCCATCTGGGAAGACATCTTACGTGGTGGTGGGCAGCATGGCGGGCGAGTCCAAGCTGAAGAAGGTCAAGGAGATGGGCATCGAGACTTTGGACGAGGACGGCTTCTTCGACTTGATCCGCAATAGGTTCGTTCTGGGCCTCTTCTTGATCTCTTTAGTTCATTGCTGAGATTGCGGCCATTGTACTTCGAACAGAAATGCAGACGAGGCGGACGACAAGTTTCTGGAAAAGCAAAAGAAAGAGGCCGAGAAGATCGAGAAGGAAGCCAAGGCGATGGCTCAAGCTATGGGCCCCAAAATGGACTCTCCGTGAGCGCACGGTCACCCTAAAGTCACAGTGCTCTTGCTGAGACTTCTCCTTTCATTCGCTCGTGCCCACAGACAACAGAAGGCGCAGCTATGGACGACGAAATACGCGCCGACCGACCTGAAGCACATCTGCGGCAACAAAGGCCAGATCGAAAAGCTGCAAGCCTGGCTAGAGGCCTTCCCCAAGTCGCAGGCCAGCCACTTCAAAAAGCCGGGCAAGGACGGCATGGGCTGCTTCCGCGCCGTCCTCATCTCTGGCCCGCCTGGCATTGGCAAGACCACATCTGCCCACTTAGTCGCTCGTTTGGCTGGCTACAGCGTCATCGAACTCAATGCGTCCGACACTCGTTCCAAGAAGCTGCTCGAGCTCAGCCTCAGGTCGGCCGTGGACAACACCAGCTTGGACGGCTTCTTCAACGTGGGCACCAAGTCGAAAAAGCAGTTCGAGGGCCAGCCGGACGCCGGCAAGCCCGCCGTGCTCATCATGGACGAGGTCGACGGCATGAGCGCCGGCGACCGCGGTGGCGTCGGCGCCCTCAACATCCTCATCAAAAAGTCCAAGATCCCCATCATCTGCATCGCCAACGACGCCTCTTTGCCCAAGATGAAGCCCTTGGCCACCACCACCTTTGCCCTGAAATTCCAAAGGTGGGTGGTGAGCGCGCGCTATATCCATCACACTTTGCTGAAGGATGAGTCGCGCTCGAATCTCCCCACAGACCCCAAGCTGCTGCCTTGCGCTCCAGGCTGATGACCATTGCCCACCGCGAAAAGGTCAAGGTGTCCGGCGCCGTCGTCGACCAGCTCATCAACGGCGCCCAGTCCGACATCCGCCAGATCATCAACATGCTCTCAACCTACGCCCTCACCGCGCAAGGCGAGATGGACTTTGAAACGAGCCGCAAACTGGCTGCAGCGTCGGAGAAGAACATGGTCCAAACCCCCTTCACCCTAATCGACAAGATCTTTGGCCCGTACACCTTCTCGCACACCTCCAAAATGACGCTCAACGACAAGCTCGAGGTCTACTTCCACGACTTTGGCGCCATGCCCTTGTTCGTGCACGAGAACTACGCCAAGTTCAAGATGAGCCGGTCGAACGGCGAGAGCGGCGTGGGCTTGGAGATGAAGCGCATCGAGCTCGTCCAGCGCGCGGCCGACTCCATCTCTGAAGGAGACCTCTTGGACTCGGTCATCCACGGCTCGGAGCAGCAGTGGAGCTTGCTGCCCGCCCACGGTATTGCCTCCACCGTCCGACCCGCCTACTTCTGCTACGGTGTTGGAGGATGGGGTGGTGCCACTGGAGGGCCCAACACGCGCGCTTTCCCGGCTTGGTTCGGCAAAAACTCGTCCCAAAACCGCCTCAAAGGGGCCTTGGGCGAGGTGCAAATCCGCATGCGCCTGCACGTCTCTGGCGATCGCAAAGAGATCCGACAGTCCTACCTGCCTTTGCTCGCCGCGAAATTAGCTGCACCTTTGGCCGAAGACGGCGCGGAAGGCATCGAGTCGGTCATCGAGCTCATGGACGACTACTTCCTGACAAAGGACGAGTTCGACACGGTCATGGAGCTGGGCTTGGAAGACTCGAACGGCGAGGCCTTGCTCAAGAACGTCGACTCCAAGGTCAAGGCGAACCTGACCCGAACGTGAGCCGTTTCCCGCTCACCATCTGCCTTCGCTTGCTGATGGGTGAGTTGGTGGATCACAGCTTTAACAAGGGCAAGCACCCCATTCCATTCCACAAGAGCACCGACATGGGCAAGGTGTCCAAAGTCGGCAAGAGCGCTCGCCCCGACATTGACGACATCATCGAGGTGCGATGGTCGCTCTACCTCTTGCCATTCAGTTGGCTCATGACTGCTTTTGTTGCACAGCTCGATGAGGAAGTGCCTGAGGACGAGCCAGAGGAGAAAGACGATGACGACGAAACGGCGCTGTCGAAAGAGTGCGTCCGAATACTTTTGCCTAATCAGGCTTCTTTCTGATGCCTCTGCTGTTCGTCGCACAGCAAGCTGCTCAAGAACAAGAGCAAGAAGCCGGCCAAGGCCAAGGCCGAAGGCGACGCTGCTCCCAAGAAGCGGGCGCCCAAGAAGAAGGCGTAGTCGGAAGGGCTTTTGTACGCTTCCCTGGCGGTGGCGCGCGTTCTCTACGGACTCTCTGCTTCTCATAGCAGTTGTGATGACTGAAATCGACGACTTGTACCATTTGCTTCAACTACCACGAATAGACTCGAGGCCTGAGACGGGGCGCGAACTTGCGCGAGTCGCCTGTCGTTCCTGAACGCCTGGACGATTGACTTTCCTGCCAACGCAATAGTTTCTTGGCCTGCCAACCGTCCGCGAGGGTTGCGCTTGTTCTGGGAGAGGGCGTCGAAGGCATCGAGGAGGCCGAACAGCAAATGATGACTTCAGCCGTTTTGGCGGCCGTCGCTCCTGGCCAGCAGCCCACGCCCAAGGCGATCCACCTCAGGCTGTCCCAGGATGCACTGGCTACCATGCTCAAGGGCGGCGTGTCCATGTCGCTCGTCGAGACGCCGGGCGCTGCGATTGTGAGCCCCCGTCTCTAGAGAAGCAGGTCGTTATTTTGGGGCTGACTGAACCTCTCTCGGGGGACAAGACCTTGCGGGTCGGCGCCACGAATCACCGCCTGATGAGCGTCAAGGAGGAGTCCGTCCATCAGGTCTGGCATTCGTCCCAAGCGAGCAACGAATGGCAGCTCGTTGGCCAGCTTACCGAACGGGTCCTTTTGGAGGCCGACATGGGCGACCGGGTCAGGCAGACGTCCGAAGCGGCCAACGCTGCTAAAGGAGAGAGGCATATCGTGGTGCTTGATGGGGATCCGCACGCTAAGAAGGGCAAGCCTGGCTCCCGTACGTTCTCTTGCTGTTTCCCCGGCAATCGGCCCACGCTCAATTCTTTTGTCGCATCTCAGGAGCTGGCACGCCGCTGCGCTCTCAGTCCCCAGCTGCTGCGAATGGGTCGAGCCCGCGGACAGCGCAAGCCGCAGCGCCGGCGTCGAAACCCAGGCAGACGCCAAGGCTCGTCGCCAACCACATTCCCGTCAAGCGCGGCGTTCCCCAGGTCGCTCCCGCTGCCGTCGAAGAGTTTGAGATCAACGGGAACCTGGCCCAAGCGAGCGGCTCAACTGCCGGGCCATCAACCAGTGCAGCGGTGCCAGGCGGAGTGGGCCCACCGCGGCCTTCGCAAGGCGAGCAGGAGGATTCCTCGTCCGCCGGCGACTCGGAGCCCTCGCGCCTCAGCTTCTCGTCCAACTCCATGTCCTCTCGGACGAGCGTGTCTTCTGGGGGCGACTCGCCGCCTTCCAAGGAATTCCTGCACATCGACATCGATCCCACCAAAACATCCGGCGCCAGCGGCCCACCTCCCTCCATCGCCGTTCTCACCGCCACCCCGATATCAGAGACCAGCTTCAGCGCCCTTGGGTTCAATATGCCGGCCGCTGCGGTCCCGACGACGGTCCTGGAAGAGATCGAGGATTCAGAGATGCAGGACGCCACCTTGCTCTCCTCCCATTTGTCCGCCTCCCAACAAAAGCAGTCCTCCTCCTCCTCGCTCTCACCAAGCAGCCGAAGCAGCTCGCTCGAAGCCAAGCCCATGTCCAGGTCCTCGTCCGGCTCGGGAGGCTCGAAACAAAAACAGCGCGAGGCGCCCCTATACAACCCCATGGCGCCGCCGCCGCCCGCTTCGGTGCCGCCACCTTTAAAACGTAGCTTGACAGACATGGACTCGTCCCCCAACCTCTCGAGCTCGGAGGAGAACAACGGCGGCCGGGCGTCCAAGTCGCCCCGGATCCACAATGGCCCCAAAGCCAACGCGCGGACCGCTGGCGGCGCCCGCTTCTCCCGCCCAGTCAAGCTATCACCTTCACCTAGCCCTAATGGATCTCGAGCGTCGACGCCCAAGCCCAGCACGTCAGCCCACCTATTACCAAGTGGGACCACCACTTTAGCGGCTTCCACCCCGCCGCTCTCTTCGCCCAACCTGTCCACTTCTAAGAAGCGCAAGAGCGCATTGGAGCACCACGACACAGAGGAGGAGCTGGACGGCCTCTATGGTGCCGCTGGCGGGTCGCCGAAACCGACGAAAAAGCTCAAGGGCACGAACGGGTCGACGACGGCGAGCAACCTGTCCACCACGACCACGGGAGGCAAGCGCGAGTCGCGGATCTACTACACCTCGTCCTCGGAAGACGAAGAGCCGCTGTCGACGACGACTTCCACCACCGCCAAGAACCGGGGGCGGCCGACGAAAGCCAAGCCGCTGCGGACGGCGGTCACCTCGCTCTTGAAAGAAGAGGCGCCTCTCAGCCGGGCCAACACACCGGAGAGCCGGACTCGGTTGGACTCGGCCTCGCCTTCGTCCTCGGCCCCCTCCTCCGCGTCGTCAGTGATCAGCTCCGAGTCGGACTACCGGCAGCAGCACGCGCGCTTCGCCCTGCTGCACTACGAGTTCGAGAAGCTGTGCACGCTGATCAAAGGCCACGTGGCCACGTACGACAAGCTGGTCGAGGGGCAAGACGTGCCCGAGGCCATCCGGCTGGCGGCGCCCGCCAAGAAGGAGTCCATCGCTTTGGTCGCCAAGGCCAACGAGGCCAGGGCCGAGCTGGTCACCCTCAAGAGCGGCCTGTGGGCTTGGGCGCGCGCTCACGCTGGCCGCGCCTGAACCCCATCTCCCTGTGTGTCCACCACCCAAACCAGCATTTCTCTTCATCCATCATGTTCTTTCGAATATATCCCACCCACCACCACCTTCCTTCCAGTCTGTCTTAATCTTTGGATTTCGTTTCAAAAGGAGGAAGCAACCCAACAGCGTGTGTCGAGAGCAAAAGTAAACACTTTTACAAACTGCTTGTTCCTTTTCTCTTTCTGTAGCAAACCTCTCGCACGCTTTTACGCAAACAAACCCCACGCACTTCGTTGTCTTCTTACAAACCATTTTTAGCTCTCTCGCTTTTAAACCTGTAATTGATCGTTTTTTGCCACTTTGCCTTTTCGCCACCCTTTCTGCTTTGCCTTAGAGCTGCTCGTGCAAAGGACAAACATTGTATGGGGTAAAATAGAAACATCTTGAGGGATATTGCAACAATCGTTCAAAACAAAACAGCGTAAAAAAACACAAGCGGCTTCGGTCGCTCGTGCGTATAAAACACCCAAACAAGCCGGCAAAAAGCTCCAGGCTTATTAGACTGACGCTTGCGATATTGGGAGGGAAAGACTTCTTGGGCTGAAAGCGAAGGATATTGAAAAAAGGGGGAGGGAGGGGGAAACGATGTGGTGGTGTTGGGAGTTAGCTTGGGGTGCCTCGCCAATGGAGTTTGAGGTTTTGAAATCGTCTGTTCGTGTGATAAGCTGGAGGGGGAAGATAAGAAAAGTGGAGTGGCGGTTTTGTAGACAAGGCGTGTGGCTGTGTGGGGAACCATCCAACAGAAGGGTTCGAAAGTGTGCTGCACGACAAAAGAACTGATTGGCCCCCAAAAAAGACGAAAGAGTTGCTACTGGACAAAGACCAAGGCGTCGAAAGGGGAGAACGAGGTGGATGGTGTTGATATTTCTTCGGGGAGATTTGAAAGCTGCGTGTTGTTGGAGGGTCGATTTAAAGCGAGGGTCGGAGAGGTAACGAGGTGGGTTTTGGTTGATTGTTTGAAAGACGACGTTTCTATGCTGGGATGCTGTCCGTTGCGCAAAACCACATTAATCAGCAAGAAGACTGATGGAGGGAGGGAAAGGCAACGGACAACTCCCACATCTCGTTCTTGTTGCCTTTGGTCCAGGCGACGAGCTTCATGACCTTCTGGCCCAAAGAGTGGACGACCTGGTTGATCAACGCCCTCGGCGCTTCGTTGGTGATGTGATCCGTAGCTACCAAACTGTGCCTCCCCTCAGTCTCCCACTCTTTCTTGTGAGTGTAAGGGAGAGACGCACTAAAAAGGCCCGTAAGATTTGGACTTTCTCGACTTCTTCTTCTTCGCCATCCTCCGCTTCTCCAAGCCGGTGCCGAAGAGGTCTTCTAAGCCATCGTCAAAGTCGTCGGAGAAGATGGAGCGCTCCTCCAGGTCGGCGTCGGCCACCCCGCGCTTGAAGTTGGCGCCCGCGGGGATGAGGAGGAAGGCCTGCTTGTAGTTGGCCTTTTGCTTGGCGTTGCCGCTCGCTAACAGCCCCAAGGCGCATTCGTACATTGCTTTTGTACCCGCACACACTTTCAGCCTTGCTCTCAAGGTGGGAAGTGGGGGACAAGGACGAACCTCCAGCTCCATCAGCGCCAATGCTGGAATCCCACTGAGCCGAGACGCACTTCCTCTGGCCCGAGGGACCGGAGCCCATGACGGTGTGCTTGGCTGAGCCCTCGTTGTGCTGGACGACGGTGATGGGCGAGCCTTTGCCGTACGCGGGGTACAGGTTGTTCCGATTGCCAGTCAAGCGTTGGCCAGTCGCGACCTTGTCTCCCTTGTCAGCATTCCTATAGGCAGCTCATAACGAGTGCGTACATTTTGAATGTAGTAGTTCCCATTGGGGATTTGCTTAGCTTGTTTCTAATGCTCCATATTTAGGTCACTCCCAACAAACAACAAGAGAGGGAAAGACGAACGATGACAGAAGCCGAGTTTTGCTTGCCGTGAGCGACTTGAGCAGCCGAAGTGAAGCTGGTTAGGCTCAGTAAGAGCACGACCAGGGCTTGCTTTAACATTTGTGTTGGAAAAGGAATGGATGAGTTGTTATAAAGAGCGTGGTGGGTTGTTCAAAGGGAAGCCAGGGAAGTCGCGCGTATTTTAGTGAATCGAGTCCAGCTTGATTTGACGGTTGATGTTATAGAAGGGCGAATGGTCGCTTGGAGAGGACAGAGCAACGGAAGAAGGGCGTTGTGGGCGGCCCGGAACAAACGTGACTTTTTGGGCGAGGCCAGAGCGAGCCAGAGCGGGTTTGTTTACGGTTCAACATCGACCCAACCCAGATTGCGTTTATACATAGGGTTCATCCGGATTGCATATATCACAAGCGAGAGCAGGGGCCCGAAGAAAGCCAAAA
The DNA here is from genome assembly GCA_001599975.1 of Cystobasidiopsis lactophilus. Classification (NCBI taxonomy): domain Eukaryota; kingdom Fungi; phylum Basidiomycota; class Agaricostilbomycetes; order Agaricostilbales; family Chionosphaeraceae; genus Cystobasidiopsis; species Cystobasidiopsis lactophilus. The sequence continues at coordinate 1,092,397 of BCIO01000002.1, forward strand.
AGAAGGATAGGACAAGAGAGCGTGTGGCGCATCCCTTGAAGAGTACGCGGTCTGTGTTCTGGGTCGAAGCATGACGATGGAGGCGGAGGGCTAGAGCTTGGAAGTGGACGTGTCGGAAGCCAGGCGGCGGTCGATGGCCCGGTTGAGGAAGGTGCCCATGGCCGCGAAGATGCGCAGCGAGTCCTTCGCCCGCGTCGACGACGCCGACCGGTTGGCGTACCGAGCTCCGATTCCTATATATTGTTCACTCGTTTAGTTCTCGGGATTTTGAATGGGAGAGGGAGAGAAATCGGACCTTGGAAGATGACGAACACTGTGGCATCGTCCGTCAAAGCGAGCTCACAGGGACAAAAGAGCTACGAAGGGAGAGAACCCACTGCGGAAGAAAGCCCAGGTGACCATCCAGTCCCACTCGTTCTCCGTCACCTTGTAGCCCACCCCGGCGCTGTACCGGTCCAGCAGGTCCCGCAGGTCCGGGATGCCCGTGTGCGACTGCGGCAGGTTCTTGACCGCCTGCAGCAAAGGGTGGTTCACCAGGTCGTGCTCCACGAACAGCGGGTCGTTCGGGTCCATCGATAGCGGCATCAACGCCGAAGTCAGGTCCACCAGCTGTGAGAAGAGGGCAGTGAGGAAAATACTCCTTGGGGGGAAAGGTGTATAGGGGATGCCTCCACTCACAGGATGGCCAACAGTGACCAACTCCCAATCCAGGACAGCGACCACTTTCGGGTCCGTCGGCGCATACATCTAAGAGGCCTACTCTCAGCATTTTGTCTCTGCCCTTTCAAAGAGGGGGCAACACGCACCAAGTTGTCCATCTTCAAGTCGCCATGCACCAGCCTGGGGGTGAACGAGCGGGGGTAGGTCTGCTGGAAGTAGCGCACGGCCTTGTCGAACTCGCAGCCGGCGAACCCCACCTCCTCCCCCGTGTCCGCGTCCTTCACGCTGGCCTGCTTGTGGCCTAACCCGCCCAAGGTGCGCAGCTGCCGGGCGAAGAAGTTCTCGGTCGAGGCGAACTTGGGCGGGAGGTTCAGCTTGGACACGTCCACCGAGTGCATGGCCACATGCGTGTCGATCAGCGCTTCCCAGCTTTTTTTCACGCCCACTCGTCAGCCTGAAAGAAAGACGAAAGAAGGGAGAGGGGGGGCTCACTACTTTCGCCGCTCGTCAACCGGAATATCCGGCAGCGTGCAATCCGCCTTCACCCTCCCTTCGACAAACTCCATCAGGTAAAACTCGGACCCAATGGCGGCCAGGTCGGTGCAGTAGTGGATCATCTTGGGCACCGGCACCTGCTTGGCGCCCGGCAGCGAGTTGTACTCGTTCACAGCGGCCAGCACGTTGAACTCGCGCCGGATGTTGTGCGCCGTCTTGGACAGCAGCTCGCCGGGCGGCTTCTTGCGCAAGACCGACTTCCGACCTTGCGAGTCGCGCACCAAGAAAGTCGGGTTCGATTGACCTTTGCGAACACCATGATTTTAATTTGGAAGTTGAGGCAAAGGGAAGGGAGAGAGAGAGCGAACCGGTGGAAAACTTGGTCACTTCCAAAGGCGGCGTGATCCCTTGCACCGAGTTCTTGATCAGGTAGGCGGACAGCGTGGCTTGATCTATCGACATCTTTTGTGTGTGTGTGGTTTGGAGAAGGGAAAGGGCAGAACAGGATCAAGTTTTTGGGATGATCCCGGGATGCGCGAGTGATGTGGGGAGTCGTCGGAGGGCAAGGCGCGTGTTCCCGACGGCGAGCGCTCTGGAAGCGTGTGGCCTCGCGTTGGTTGAGGTTGGGTGGCGATTGGAAATGGGTCCCAAGATGGAAAGAGGACAATGCAAAAAGAGGCAGGGGTATGCGGAAAATGCGAAGAGGGGGCACTGAGAGAGAGGATTTCCCTAATTTTACATTTTTTGGGTGGTGGTGGTGAGAAGTCGTTCGCGAGTCGTTGCTGTCGAGGAGTGAGGTCGTTCTTGAGGAAGGTGGTAGTCTGCTATAGATGCTGGCGGTGGAGTGCTTTCGTACAGAAGGGCGGGCAGTGAGAGCGACGGCCAAGTGGTGAGCTCGCCTGCTTTCTGTGACCAAACCTCCAGACGAACTGTTAGCCATCGCTTCAGATCGTCTCAAAGTCACCCACAATAGCTCTAGATCCGTGAACAGGTCATGATGGAGGCGAGTACTGATGGCCACGTAGTCTGTGACGGGTTTTCAAGCCAGAGCTCACGAGCTTTGGTACGAAGCCACTCACTGCCTCTCTCGAGATTCAAGTGAACCAGTGTTCAGATTAACCGCAGCCACCGCAGTCTGTGAAGCAATGGATATCAACGCGAACACTCAAGATGTAGGGCAAGTTCCACACTCACACAAAGATCCAAAACACGAGAATGAGGAACAGCATCCCTGCTCGTTGGTCAATCAGGTCACCTGAAGCAACGCTTTGAGAAGGGAGACGTGGGACGAACAGTACCACCAACGCCCGCCTGTCCGCTTGGCCATCTTCTTCATCCGGTTGAACGTCCCGCCCAGCAAGCCCGTCGTCTCTGAGAAGCTGTCGTTCTGTTCGTACGCCCAACTCCTGTGCGTCAGCTCAGACCTGATGGTGCAAGGCAGCGCCACGAACCATGCCGTTGAGCAGCTTTGTCGAATCCCTGACTTCATTGCCTATCCCAATCGTAATCTGCGTGCCGATGTCTGGCCTTCAGACGAGTGCTCCGTCTGAAGTAGCAATCACGACGCACATCCTTGAGCATCTTGACCTTGGCGCTGAGCCCTTCGAGCGCATCCTCGTTCTGCGACTCGAGCTCCTCCGCCGTCCGCGCGTTCGAGTACTGCCCAAACGGCGAGGCCCGTCCCGAGCTCGGGTTGCTGTAGTTGTTCTCCTGCTGCTGCTGCGGTGGGATCAAGGCAGCCCGGTGCGAGAGCGTCGACCCAGAAGCCGGCGTGTAACGGTACTGCATCTCTCGGTCGACGTGGAGAGGAAGATTTCTTGCGCTCTTGCCGCGACCTGGCCTGCGCACAAGTGCCCACTTCTGGCTTGTGCTTCTGCTACATCAACACTACTGCACTTTAGCGCGGCTAGGCTTCTGCAGAGCCAAAGCCAGATTCTCGGGCGTGGGCTGCCATCTTTTTGAGGCATCAGGCAGGACTCGACTTCTCCTCTCGATGGCCCCCATCTGACTTCAGAATCACATGCTTAGGTACTCAGTAGAATCTTTCGCCAGAGCGAGCCCGCTGCAGGGAAGTCCAGCGCTCCTTGGATCCTTGACGACGTACTGCTGGTGTAGCAACTCTTTGCTTGGCGTCCCTTCGGCGGCAGCTCTCAGTGGCCTATCCTACACGTCTTAATGGACACCGGATTGAAGTCTCTCGTGATCACTGAGGGCGGCTGTTGTGTCGCCGATGAGCGCATCTCAATCCATCCGCTTGTTCGGCAAGCCCAGATGGCCGTCAACTCCCTTCCCTTCACCGAAGGACGCTGTTGCAACAATCTTCAACCTCTCCCGCATGACCACTCGGCCCTCGCACCTTTCAAGCCTCAGCAGATTGTTGAAGGCCGCTGTTGCCGGTCAGAGCTCACAAAGTTCGACCTTCTTCTCGTCACGCACGGCAGCTGTTGCAATGTTCAAGAGCCTCTCCCACTGCATACGCTCGCACAACAGGCAGTCCGAGCCGGCCGCCTGCCTGACAGCCTCCAGAGCACCTTTTGCCAATGGGTCCTCAAGACTCCAAGAGTCCAGGAGCTTTTAGTCAAAAGAATTGACTGGATGAAGGCCACCCAGGGCTGGGAGCACGAGTACTTGGTGGTGGAGATCACCAATGGCGATGGCCTTCCGCCTTCTTTCCTCCGCCTTGATCGCTGCCAAGACACGAAGGAACTCCCTCTGCCCCCGTTGGTGTTCAGTGCCGAGCAGAACGAAGATCAATATGTGGCTGGAACTGAGGAGGGAGAGGCGGATAGCAACGTTCCAGACTTTCGCGCCCTCTTGACCACGGACGCCACCCGCCTTACGCAGGCTTCGTGGACCAGCAGCTCGCGATCCTTGCTCTTGTCCATGGCTCGTGATACGGTAGCCATCTCTCAACACAAATCCAGCCTCGTCCAATCAAGCATCCGCCTTTGCTCCTTGATCTTCGACTGGGAGCCAGTCTCGATGTGCATGGCACCCTTCCTTCTGTACCTCGCCATGCACACTCAGTTCATTCTCCAAACCGCTCCTTCATACACAATTTGGGATGCCAACTGCTTTTTTACCGCCAGTCAGCTTTGCCTGCTCTTCGCCACGTCGTGCTCGGCTTGCCTGACTTTCGACCTGGCCCATGCTTTCGACTCTCCTATCTTACGAACCCTCTTTTACTATGACGAAGCCCCGAACCTGCCTTCTCAAGCGTTGTTTCCAATCGTGTTGCCGCAGTTATCCGAGGGGGCGCTCGGTGCTATCATCCACGAGGTCGAGTCCTCGCCTGTGACTTGGCGCGGCAGCACTTTAGCGGGCATTTCCTGCATTCTCTCCCTCGTCTATCCCTCCGGGTGGCCAAGAGCAGTCCAGTTTGCGAAATACCACGAATGGCAACTGGCCAAGGTCCAGTACCTCCAGCGCGGCCGTCCCATCACTATCATCCCGGGACGCTATGGTTTTCAAACCCTGCTTGCCTACTGGGAAGCCAAGCGAGATGCCCAAAAATCCTTCCACTCAAGCAGGCCAAGCGATGTCCTCGAGCATTCCTGGTTCTATCCGTATCACATGCGGATGGTGGCCAAAGTAGAGGCGGTCAGACAGGTCGTTGCAGATACCGTTCGGGCAGCTGTGATTTTGTTTCCGATGGCCACGGCACCGCTCGGGTTCACATTTCGCTTGGTGGACGGAGTCGCTGGGGCGATCTTCTTCCTCGTCGTTTTCGCCTTAGGACTCTTTCAGCCATTTCTCGGGCGAGTCTTTGAGATGTTTGGGGGCCTCCAAAGTGGGTTTGCTGGTGTCAAGCCCGATTCCAATCCCGTCGACCCCCAACAACCGCTCCTCCGAGTGAGGTATGACTGGCACCCTCGCGCGTATCGAAGACTGGAAGAAGAAGGGGAAGATTTCAAGCTGAAGACGCAAGAGTGGTGGCACAGGCGTTGCCAGCAATACTATGACGCCCAGTGGCGATTGCTTGGCCGGTGGGTCGGCCTCTTTTCTTTGCGACGATTGGAGCAGTCTTCAACACCTGTTTGCTCAAGGCCGATCAAGGTCAAAGTCATGCTCCCTCGGCGCAACAACGTCAGCAGTTTTCAGGCCAAGTAGCCGCGTTCTTGCGTCTTCACTTTCTTCTCCAGGTGGACTCCTCTGGTAAGAGGGTCTTTTCACTCCTAAAGTTACACCGATACAATGACGATGGCTGTCCACAGATTGATAGTCTGTCGCATGTCGAAAAGCGATGGTGTTGGGCTAGCACTTGCTGTTTGTTCCTACTACCTTTGTGGCACTTTGACCTCTTCGTAAGAGTGGTTTAGCTTGCATTGGAGGTCAGCCCATCTCCTGCGTCGAGCCTCCCCGTGATCTCAATTCCCCCCAGTGGTCTCAACCACAACCTTTGCCTGCTATTTGACGTCTGCGACAGCCTCAGTGACTCATGTGCAGGAACTAGAGATCTCAGACATGCGCCTATGAAGATTATCTCCCTCGGCGACCGTTGAATCTGGTTGGATCTTAGCCATCGTGAACCAACAGCGGCCTGCCGACTTGCCTTGGATGCCCTTTCTTTCTGTCGCTTCTATTGCTTTGTGTCTGTTCGTGACTTTCTACGGTTCTGGGAACAATCAGTTCTGTCGCCGCTTGGCTTTTGGCTGTGTGAACCTGCATGAATGTTGTGCATGAATGAATCTTGCTCGGTTAGCTCTGGTGAGATTGCCTCTCAAACCTTCACTCTGCATTCTGTTATCTGACGGCCTGCTTGTTACAAGGCGTTGCCTCAGAACAAGCGGGATTGGCGAAGAGGACTTGTCGACGTGTGAATCCCAGTGTGGCGACTTTGCGCCTCATAGCGCCTCAATGGCTTATCTTTCCGCCATCAAGACGGGCTAACAAGCCACTTGCAGATCTATGGGACTCCCTAGGTCGCCCATGGGCTCGAAGAAAGCCTGCGGAACAAGAACCGCGTCATAAGGTGAATCTCTTATCCTTGCCTGGCCGCCAGCGCGCCTGTTTCACGCTGACACCTTATTAGACTACTGCACGATGGCTCAGTGACCCAAAGTAGCGCGGTCGATCAGCCCGATCTGGACAAAAGTCGAGGGCCGCCTCCCCCGCCTCCAAGTCGGCGTCGACTCCGTGGCCACCGGATCTCGCGAGCCAAGGGCAACGGGTCATAGGACGTGGGAGATACAGATGATGATGATTGGTTGCAAATTTTAGTGCCATGCTTAGCGGGTTTGGCGATCATGTGCAAGCTTCTCGAAGGACCGCGTGGAGGCCATCCTCCTCAGGCCCCCTTTGGAGCCGGACACCCAGCTGCGCTGCCTTGAGCGCCGAGGGTGGCACCTTGCCTCTGTCTCTTCTGTTTGTGTAACGACCAACCCCCCATTCCAGCGTTCTGTGTTGCAGAGGCGGAACCCCGACCTTGAAGGCGCCATCTGCTCGCTGCCGCCAGGGCCGGTTTCGAGTCGAGGGCCCACCTGCTTCGACCTCGGGCTTCAACTCTGGCTGGCTGGTTCCCTCTGGTTGGTCTCACTGCAGCTGCCAGCATCCGCAAGCCTGGCCGCCCAAGCCCGCGCTCCTAAAGGCACCCAGCTTGCGCCATATTTACCTTCGCAGCACACATTTTAGTCAAGGGTCGGTCTTCGCCTCGGCCTGGCCCTCAAACCTGTCTAACGTCCGCGTACTGTTGCAGAGTACGAACAGGAGCCACAAGTTAGAGGAACAGGCCCGAACAAAGGGAGGACGGCGTCCCCGGCCTGTCTTCACCTTCCCCCTCACCTTCCCTGTAAGGCCTCCACCACCGTCCGCCTCCCGCGCTGTTGCTAACTTATTCTGGCTACCTCCTCACACTCTTTACTCTCTCCCCTGCTCACCATGGCCTGCGTCGCTCTAAGACCCGAAGCCCCTCATCTCAGGCGAATGGCGAGCATCCAAATCTCGCCCGCCCCGACCCAGCTGCCGCTCCACCCGCACGCCCTCCAGCAGCCCGCGGCCTCCTCTCAGAATGCCGTCCCAGGCCTGTCCCGCCTGGCCTTTGCTGCCTCGCCTACACCGCCCTCGCCACGGCACACGCCGAGTCCTGCAGCGCTGAGCAGGGGCGAATCCAGCTCGGGCTACATGTCCCGCCGGCCCTCTGCCGCCCAGGCCTCGCTCCAGTCCTTCTTGGAGGGCGTCGAGTTCGCTACCCGCTGCGCTGCCTCGTCCTCCGACCGGCGCGGCGAGTCTCGCGCAGCCAGCCGCCAGCCCTCCACCGTCGGCGTGGGCCGCTACCCTTCCGAGCACGAGCTGGAATTGCGTGGGCGCAAAAAGTCACTGGCAGAAGAGGAGGAAGGCTTCATCTCAGACGCGGAGGACGACCTGGTGCTCGAGGAGGACGACGTTGACGAGCTCAAGGTGTTTGACGCCGGCGACCGCCTCAAGGTCGGCGCCTACCACGATGGCATGCTAGTGCAAGACTGCTTCCCGCCTGCACCCTCACAAGCCAACAACGAGCAGATCAAGCAGCTCGAGATCGTCCGGAAGCTCGGCTCCGGGTCATACGCTGTGGTCTACTTGGCGCGCTCCATTGGCTCGGACGACGACGATGACTTTCTGTCCGACAGCTCCGCCTCTACTGCCTCTCATGGGAAGGAGTTCGCCCTGAAATGCCTCTGTAAAAAGAATCTGTCCGAGGACCTGCTCGAAGTCCAGCGTTTCGAGGTACGCCTTCCCGCTCCCTTACGTCCGAACCTCCCATGCTCACCATGTGCTTTCTTTCAATCCTTAGGCCACCCTACATCAGTCCTTGCCAGCGCATCCCAACATTGCCGCTATGCATGGGGTAAGCGTCTGTTTCGTTAGCGTGTGACTCCATGCCTTCGGGTGTTTGTCCTCTCACGGCACCATCTCATTTTTAACTCTTCCGCGGGCCTTGTGCTTATTTTTTGGTGCCTTGCGTTCATGTGCAGGCTTTCGAGACCGACGCCTGGTTGTTCCTCATCCTCGAATACTGCCCGGGTCAAGACCTGTTCTACTGGCTGGAGCAAGCCCGCGACCACGAGGCGCTCGACTCGCTCATGCACCCCTCCGCCTCGTTCAACATGGCGAGGGCGCAGCATGCCAAGCTCGCCAACGAGATGCAAGGCCCCGAATCGCACTCCGCCACGCCGCCGTCGCCCACCTTGCTGTCCATCACCGCCATGAGCTCGCTTCTGTCCCGCCGCCGGCTTCGCTTAATTAGTCGCATGTTCGTCCAGATGTGCGAGGCCATCGAGGCCTGCCACAAAGTCGGCATCTCCCACCGCGATATCAAGCCGGAGAACTTCATCTGCTGCGACGACCAGGCCAACTCGAGCGGGCTCGAAAGGCGCGTGACGGTCAAGATCACCGACTGGGGGTTGGGCACCAGGGAGAAGGAGTGCGGCGACTTTGACTGTGGCTCAAAACCTTATGTGAGTTGGCCTATTTTTTCCACATGTAGCTCTCAGCTCAGAGACCTTCGCAAATCCCAGATGGCCTACGAGTGCCGCAACAACTTGGCGCCCACTTACTCGCCTCGGGAAGCCGACATTTGGTCCCTCGGCATCGTCTTGCTGAACCTGCTCTTCCACCGCTGCCCATGGTCGGACCCGTCCTTAGACGACCCCGACTTTGCTGAATACTGCGCCAACCCAATCCGTTTTTTGAACGACCGGTTCAAGGGCATCGGCCCGGAAGTCTCCCACTTCCTGGCCACGCGCGTGCTCAACTGCGAGGGTCCGCGGGTTTCGGCGGGCCAGTTTGCACGCTGGGCCTCGGGCTTGGTTAGGATGATGTCGCAAGATCCCACCAGCAACACGCCTCCCAGGCACAACGTGGCCGTCTCGGATGCTGCCGTGCCCTTGTTCGCCAGCCGCCCCATCGCGTCCGACGTGCGCAAGCTCTCGCAGATCATCACCCAGAACAACAGCAACCGGCCCTCGCCTCGCAACTCGCTCTTGTCGCAGCAAATGCAGAAGTCCGGCTCGCAAAACGAACCTTCGCCTCGCACTTCGTACGATTTGCCCCGCGAGCTTAATGACCAGCTTCAAGCCAGCAAGCTGGCCGATGCCCCTTCTTCGGACGAGCCTGTCAAGGGCGTCGACCTCTCTGTCGGCCACGGCAGCGAGACGGCCATGTTAGCGGCCAAGGCGAAGAGGCGAAAGCGGGGAGCCCGGCGAGGACGATCGACCGCCCGCGAAGGCGATGGCGATGGCGAAAGTCACCACTCACATTCGGAAAGGCCAAGGCGCAAGGACGACACGCTGCACGGCCTAGCCCAAGCGTCGCAGAGCTTGGCCCGCGAGCTGAGCAAGCAGCCGGCCTCGCCACCGCCGACCGGCAAGGACGCGACCCCAAAAGCCAAGTCTGGCGTCTTCTCCAAGTTCAAAAGCGGCAACCCGGATCTGGAGGCTTTCATCCAGCGGGCAAAAGAGCGAGACGACGCGATGAGTGGGGCGGGCGTTTACAGCGCGCCGGCCAAGATGCAGCTCAACAGCTTTGGCTCGACCAAGTCCAACGGCTCGTCTTGGTCCACCGACGAGGAGACTCGCAACCACTGGGCGTCTACTTCGAATCGTAGGGCCCGCTTGACGCATCGGTCGACTTTCGATTCAACGACTGCCTCGTCAGCCTCCTCCCCCTCGCGGCATTCCGACTTCTCGACGGCCTCTTTCTCGTCGGTAACGTCCACCAAGTCTAAATCCAGCCTCGTCAGCTCGGACGCCACGCCACCAGCGAACCCACCAGTCTTGCTCGATCCCATCCAGGAGCGCTACCCCTCTGCATCGTCGCCGCCATCCACTTACAAGGCGGCCCCCATCAAGCAGCAACAGCATGCACCCGCCAAACCAGAGCCACCTCTTTCCACCAGCGCCAATTCGGCGTCGACGGAGAAGCAGCACGGCAAGTTCTCGTTCAAGCAGCTCTTCCGCAACTAGGCCTTTCGACTCGCTCTCCAACAAAGTGTAAAACATAAACCCTCAAAACACAATCATCTTCTCGCCCTCCATGTCCACCCAGTTTTGTCATTCTCAGCAAAAGAAGGCGCCGCAAAGCTTTCGTCCCAGCCTTCGCTCTTCCTCGATCCATCAAACCCCCCTTTTCCAGCATTTTTCTCTCTCCCCGCCCTTGTGTACAAATTGGTTTCTCCTGCCAGGTGGTAGAGGGCGCGAGCGTCGCGCATTCCGGTCATTTTTTATATCATGTTTCCAAAACTTTCGGTGCTTCCATGGGCGAGGCCCGGCACTTTCCACTCCTTACTTCCCAGCTTTCTTGCTCTTTGTACAATACTGGAAACCTTGCAAAAGCCCATCTTATAAATTTCGAAGGTGGCGCCTGACCACTTCCATGGCTTCGAAGCTTCGAAGCCTCTCCAAGCTCGCCGCTCGCCCTGCACCCACCACCCCGGGCTGTTCCCGCGTTGCACCAAAGCCAAGCCCGTTTTCGATTTTGTATGGAAGATGCAGGAACAGCCACCGAGCCAGCTGCTGTTGTCGCCGCCACAGTGACAGAACAAGAGCTGCCCTCCCAAGAAGAACCTGTCCCTGCGCCTGTCGCCCCCCTCGCCCTCGCCGCCGAAGAGCAGCCAGTAGCTGCTGTGCCAGAGCCCGCTGCTGAGCCCGCGCCAGTCGCGCCAGATGCCGCCGAAGCAGTCAAACCGAATCTCGAGGACAAGGCGGCCTCCATCAAAGGCCCTGACTCCAATGCCTCGTCCCCAGCGCCCTCTGAGCGCCCGGCGCCCGTGGCGACTGCCAAGAAATTCGCCAGCAGCTTGAGCGTGAACAAGAAATTCTTAGAGAAGTGCGTTCCAATTTGCTTCTGAGATGGAGGAGAAAGCGGTGGCCTGACCGCCTTTTGTCTCCTCGCTGTGCAGAGCTGGCAGCACAGAGGCGGCCAAGGCTGGCGGGCCAGCTAAGAACAATCTGGCCATGCCAAGTGAGTCCCAGGCCTCCCCAAGGCCACCACGCCGTGAATCTCAAAAGTCGCCCTCGTGCGTAAATCCCACAGCCTCTCGCTCGCTCACGCCCTCTGCGTCCTCGCCGGCCTTGCTACACGCTACAACACCCTCTCCATCCCTGGCCAACCCATCTTCTGGCCCCCGCCTGCTCTCAGGCAAGATTTCGAGCCAACCATTTGCGACCCTACCGGCCGGCGCTCCGTCTCCCGTGGGCTGGGCTCGCTCGCCAGGCGTCAATGGCGCCCCTACCGGCCCCAAGAACGGCCCCCAACTCGTCTCTCAACTTGATATCATGGGTGGAGGCGGGCCAATGGGAGCAATGGGTCGAGGCCGTGGGCGCGGTGGACTGGCCATGCGCGGAGGCAGGGGCGCCGGCAGAGGAGGTTGGGCTCCAGTCGACGCACCCGACAGAGGCTGGGCAGCCAGCGAAGGCGATTTCCCAAGCGTGGCAGAAGCGGCCAAAAGTGAGTCTCTTCAATTTCACATTTTCTTGGTATTTAGGCTCGGAGTGCTCACGACTCGCGCGCGCAAACAGGCAAGCAGCTCAAAGCTCGAGCTATGGCAACAGCTGCGGCTGCAAAGGAAGCCAAGGACAAGCGCTCTCAAGAGATTGCGGAGGAGGCGGCTGCGGCCTACCGCCAGCATTTGATGGAAGACCTGGACGCCTTTCGCGGCGTGCACTTGAACCCTAACCAGCACTGGGACGAGGTGCGCTTCCTTTCCCTTTTTTGCGTTGGGTCTATCCTCAGGCTGTGTGCAGATGGACGACGACGACTTCGGCGATGTGGTCGACTTTGGCGACGGCGTCCGCTACGAGATTCCCACCGAGGCGGAGACTCCCTCCATGCCGCCACCAGCACCCGCAGAATCTGCGTCAGAGCCGGAAAGGCCATCTGGTCCGCCTCCAAGGCACGACTTTGATCGTGGCGAGCAGCCCGCTCAGTCCAAGAGCCTCTTCAACGACCGCCTCGGCCGCTTTGAACCCTACGCCCGTCCCAACAGCAGCAAAGCACTTCCCGCCGAACCAGCCGCAGCACAGCAACAGCGAAACACGTCTCGCTCTGTTGAAAAGCCATCGCCGAAGCAGGCCAAGGCTGAACTCGCTGCGCAACCCCCACCTCCTGCGGCCACCAACAAGCAGCCAGCTGATCTTCCGAAGACTAATCCGTGGGTCAAGCCGGCGCCTCCTCCTCCTTCGCAGCCACAGCCAGCTACGGTGCCACCACCAGCAGCAGAAGCCACCCCGGCGCCTGCCGCCCCTGAAGCCAAACCTGCAGAACAGCCAGCAGGGCCACCTCCTGAGGACACCAACACTCACGAGTACCACAAGCGGGAGATGCACCTTCACGCCGAGCGGGCGAAGAAACGGCGGCAGGAAGAAGAGGACGAACGCAAGGCAGCTCAAGAACGGGCGCGCCAAAAAGCCCTCGAGATTGAGGAGAAGATGAAGGCAGCAGCAGAGGCCAAGAAGCAAGCGGAGGCGGCGGCAGCAGCGGAGAAAGCCAGGCTGGCGGAAGAGGCCAAGGCGGCGGCAGCAGCAGCGAAAGCGGCGGCCGAAGCAGCAGCAAAGGCGAAGGCCGAAGCCAGCAAGCCAGCCTTGCCAGTTACCACGTCCTCCATCATCGCCAGCCAGCTGCCTTTGTTGGATGTGCCCCTCCGACCCGCACTTCCAAGCCAAGATCAGGCATTTGCCACCAAGCCCCCCGCAGCATCTACTGCAAAGACTGGCGCACCACCTTCCAAGCCTGCCAACGACAACTGGAGAAAGCCGGATGCCAAAGCACCGCCAGCAGTGGCTTCGGCAGAGCAGCCGCCCGTGCAAATTCCGACTGGGCCCTCGCCAAAACCACCGGCGGGTTCAACCCGCATTTTGGCCAACGCCTTGCCCAAGTCCGAACCGCCACCCTCCAAAGCCGATAATGCGACAACGTGGCGACGCTCTGTTGCCGTACCACCGGTCGAACTTACATCTGTTGCTCCAGCACCCATCTCGCCGCCGCCACCGGCACGGCCACAGCAAGCTTTGACCTCACCGACGACTTCGCCGCCTCTGCCGTCTCCGCCAGACTTCTCCAGGCAGCCAAAAGCTCGGACCGTCTCGTTTGCTTCACCCGAGCACAAAAGCCGAGAGCCACCGAAAGTCAAGCTAGTCGCCGCAACGGAGTCTAGAGCGCTCTCTTCTATGACTTCGCTGGACGACGCCATGTCTCGCCTCTTGGGTGCCTTGAACCACAGCAAGGAGACGCGCGCGGCCGAAGAGCAGTCCAAACCGGTCGACCGCCACGCTGTTTCGGAACCGCGGGTGCAGCCCAGAGACTTCAGTGCTCAGGAGGTCGACCTGGCCATTTCGGTGCGAGAGCGATCGCCTTCTCCGAAACCCAATACGCCTTGGAAGACATTCCCAAAGGTCAAGCCGCCAGCGGGGGGTCGCGAGGTGCCCGACTTGGTCGAGAATCGTAACTCGTCTCGCAACAGCAGGCCAGACAACAGGCTGTTGGTCGTCTCTTGGACAGCTCCAAATTCGAATCGAGCCCACTCCAACTTGTTGCGCGACTTCTCTTTGTTCCCGCCACCGTCCAAGAATGGGCCGCCTGCTGTTGTGCTGCCGGGTCAGCTTGCCAAACAGGCTGCTCAAGCTGTCTTGGCCTTGAACGCAGCTGTGGTCCTGTCAAAGCCGGAACTGCCAGAGACCGTTCTCAACCTGTTTGATCCATTGGAGGCGGTCTCGAGCCCTGGCGCCTTTCGAGCAACCCAAGCGCCTCATATCAGCGTCGCGCTTCCTTCCTCCAAGCCCGCGCCACGGCGCGGTGCCCGCGTCATCCCTGCTGTTCGCCTTCCGCCGTCGAGCTCGCGTGCCACCGTTGCATCCTCGAGCACCGCTGCGAGCATGCCGCTTCAAGGGCTAGACGACTTCTCGCCAGTGACAGTCGAAAATCTAGATGGCGAGGCCATGTCGGAGCAGGTCGAAGAAGCGTTCGATGTGAGAATCTCGCTGGAGTCAATCTGCCAGACCTGGAGCTGAATTTGCGGCAGGCGACGTCCTTCAACTATGTTGGGCACAGAGCAGCGCTATCGCAGTCGGGCCCATGGGGCCCAAGCGATCCGCTCGGCATGGTCAAGAAGGTTTGGGAGCAGCCCTCGCCCATCAATGAGCTGCAGACCCACATGCCCTCGTCTGAGCTGGATGGCTCGCTCGAAGACATCATGGACGACTTTCCAAGTCACTTGCCCAGCATGAACGATCTACGCTCTGACGACGGACACCTTTCAGACTCCCTCGAGACGCCGCAGGCCACGCCAGCTGCCCCATTACAGGCCGCTCTGCCACCCGCTGAAAAGCCAGAGTCGACTTCGTCATTCCCATCCTCGAGCAAAGGCTCTTCGCCTTCCTCAAAATACAAGCTGCCCCCCAGCTTCGTCCCTGCCAACACTGCCGTGCTGCCCGGCGCGAAAACGACTCAGTCGTGGAGCGGACACCAGCCGCAATCTGGTTCTTCGAGACCCAACAGCTCGGCGTCCTCTTCGTATACGGCGCCATTTGGTCCCGTCAACTCAATGGCCATGGGATCCACCATCTGGCAGCCGCAACCCTACGCCTCGCGCGGTGGCGTGCCCAATTCGATGCCTCCTTCTTCATCCCCCTATATCACCTCCAGCGCTTCCTACCCTGCTCCCGCCATGTACTACCAGCCCCAACCGACCTCGCTCCCCCCGCAGCGCATGCCGTCTTACCAGGGCAATGGCCGCCCGCCCCAGCAGCAGCAGCCCTTTTACGCCACAGCGTCCCCGTACGATCCTGCCTTTAACGGCCAGTTCGTGTGGAGCTACCAGCCTCAGCCTCAGCCCGCCTCTTACGCGCCGAACATGGCCAACGGAAATGTGAACGTGGGACTGGACTTTAGGAAGAAAGGCAGCCGGGGTCCGTGGTGAACGAGCATCCAACTCGGACTTTCCTCTCTCTCTCTCTCTCTCGATGCAAGCCAAGCAATGTATAATCTCAGACCCTCTCTGTGTCTTGCCCACATGCCGGCCGTGAGCGCGCGTGAGCCTCTGGTCAGACATCTTCGGCCTTCATGAGCGAGCGGTCGCGCGATTTTGATCGCCACCATCCTTCTGACCTCTATCAATCTTGGTGCGGGTTGAGTATCGTCGGTTCTCTTGTGTGCTAGCTTTCGATTACAGCAACGGTCAAGATCTCAACGACTGGATGCTCGCACCTCGAGGCTGGCTTGCAGCGAAACGGCCCTCGCTTGGTGTTTCTTGCACTGGCTGACGCTATTCACCTACACTCTCGCTAGAGATAGTCTAGCTCTTTGCTTTTGAGCCGTGCTCGTCTCTCGCTTCGATAACTTTCTTGCCGTGGATCCCCCACCCAGAAGGCGCGGAAGAAGCTCGAGTGATCTTGCCTGACAAGCGCTGTCCTTATTCCTGGCCTCCAGACCTTTACTTCTGTTGGCTCTCTATGAAAATGCGCTCTCATGAAATGCGCCAACCTGCGCTCGTTCTGTTGACGATCCTCGGCGGCAAGGCGGTCTCTTCCACAATGTCGCGAATGCCCTCTTTAGGATTCAGCCGCATTCTGCACCAACGGACTCATTAACGGCGTGCTTAAATGCAAAACTCCCTGGAACTGGCACCTTCGATGCCTTTCCGATACTCGTCGTTCGCTAGATTGTCGCCGGTTTGTCTTCTTGATCTTCAAAGACCACCTCACACTCGCGCCAGCCCCTTGGACATAAAAGAGCAATTCATACTCGCTTTTCCATGGACGCTCGATTTACGGCACTGCTGGCCGAGCTTGCGGAGCTTCCTCATGATGTCAATCCCTACGCCACTTTTGAGCAGGCCATCGCAGACACTATTGCCTCAAAGTCCAATAGCTCGTTCTATGTATCTTGCTACGTCAATCTAGCCCTCTATAGCGTCTGCTTCTTGTGCGCCATCACCACACTCGTTCTCCGCTACAAACTCAACACTCTCTGGCTGTTCAAAAAACGTCAGACCGTGAGGGCCGTGACATCTTCAATCCTTGGGCCAGCTGAACTTCCCGAACCAGTCGTCCGGATCGCTTGTCTTGCCGAACTCGTCGAGTCTGTTTACAATTTTCAGGTGGGTCTTGAACGGGAAGTCAATGCGGCAGTCCTTGAACAGTTTCGGCCAGCTTGCTGCAATGCTGCACATCTATGGTCAGCATCTCGCTCCTGGCAAAAGCCTCCAAGGGTGACATGAGCCCGGTACGCCGCTTGCTCGGACTGCACATTTCAAATTGTGCTCATGCTCACACAGGCGCCATTTGTCGGGGTGCTGCCTTTGACGTACTTGCCAATTGCACTTGCGGTCTGGTCCCAGACGGCGGGCATGTTTTTGAGTCAGCTGGCCGCGCGGACGAGCTGTGTCAGGATTTGCCGCATCCCTCTGACTGGTTCGTCCCCTTTCCTGCCGCTCTGCTGTTAGTTAAGGCGCTTCGTTCAGCCACTTTTGCAAACATCATCTTCCTGGGCTTCTATCCCTGCGTCCTGTTGGTCCAAATCCCGCTGGACGTGCTTTCAACCCGCCACATGAAGCACATCTGGACTGGTTTTCAAACGATCCGCTCCTTGATAAAGCCTAATATGGACGCTTGGACTCCTGGATCCCCCTTCGCATTGGATCTCAAGTGGCTGCCTCCTCTACAAAGTATGGAGCGCAACATGGTCGACATGATCAACGACCTCACAAAAGGTGAGCTGTGTGCCAAGATGCCATTCGCCTTCTTGGTTGATCCGGCCATACTAGTGTTCCAAATCAACGTCACCATTTTCCTCATTGCATTTGTCCTCTTTCTGCCGACAGCGTCGTTTTACACCTTTTTGCTGTATCGCCAGCTGGCCTACACCAGGCAATTTCAGTCCTCTACGCACACCAAGTCGATCAGCATGAACACCCTCGGGCAACTTGAAAGGTCTTATAAGTCAATGCTTGCCGAGGTCGTGGTTGTCTTTTTCACCCTGAGCTGCTATTGCGGACTCACTCTCTGGGCGGCGATCGACCTGGAAACAATCTATCTGAGCAGTCGTCTCCGAAATTTGATATTTCTGATGGAGTTGAGTCACTCGCTGCCATTTTGGCCTTCACCGCTCACCCGCATGCCAGATATTTTACCTTCAGCGTGCTCGGCCTCGTAATGAATTGCTTGCTTCTTCTCCGCTCTCTGGGAGAGTACCGTTCGCTCAATTTCACGCCGCCTTCAACGCCGTCTTTCCTTCGATCCAGCACGAAGCCGCAAGATTTATCTGATCCTGTGTCTTTGTTCCAAGCCATCAAGGTGACCAGCGAGCAGGTAAGGCCATCTTCAGCCGAGACCATTCCATTTGGTTTGACATTGTGGCTCGATTAGGTTGTGCACATCGAGAATGCCGGCGGACAGGGCGCCCTCGAACTCGCATCGGCAGAAAAGCCTGTCGTCTTAGCAGACTTCTTTGGCGCAGACAAGTACAGAGTAGCGGACGAGCAATATGGTTTGTGAGGACGGGTCTGTGGGTAGTCGCAGAGAGTTCATTTGCCAAGTTGAACTTGGGTTGCGCCACCGGTGGCGTCTCTTCCCACTCGCGCTTGGACGCTGTCCTTTGTTACCTTGATAGATAGATCAACAGAATAGTATTCAGCACAGTGGAATGCAGTTGGTCCTGATCTGCCAGAAGTGCCACTCCTCCGCAACTTGCCACTGCTTGCCAGCGTGAATGAAGTCCGCCACCACCCTCCTGCATCGATGCTTTCTTCTGTCCGATAGGTTCGGCCTACAACCGACTCTCTTGATGTGCATTAATTAGGCCCGAGTGGTCAACCTAGAGGATTTCACGAATCGATGGAGGCCCTTTCGGCACCAGCCAACTTTTGCTTCGAGTTGGGCTTGCCCAGTGTTTCCGTATCGGCGCGCTCTGCACAGCACTTTCAGAGCTCAGTACCTCGCTCCGCGTCATTCTGCTTGATCTGCTCTATCGGCTTGATGCTCTCTGGGCAATTTCTGCAGGTTTCTGCCGTGGGCGTTTTCAAGGCGTCTCAGCAGACCTCATTCCGTTCCGCCCTTACGTGCTTCGAGCGCCGCCCTGTAGAACTCAGATACAGACCCTTGAAAACAGCTCTAGCCCCGCTGAGGCCGCCTTTCCGGCCGCTTCCTTTATGCCTGGCGACGCCATTCTTGTGATCTTGCTCCCGTCCAAGTCCCTTGAGGATGGACGCTGCCCAGTTTCTGGCGCTTTTGAACGAGGTGCAGCAGCTTCCACCCGACGTAAACCCCTATGCAGCGTTTTGGACCAGCCTGCGTGGCGTCCTGGAGCTCGCCGTCCCGGATTCTTGGGTCGCAAACACCTGCCACGCCAATGTCGCGCTATATGGAGCGACGTTCCTGGTATCTGCGGCAACTCTAGTCTTGCGCCATCGCATGGATACGCTTTGGTTCCTAAAGCGACGACAAACGGTATGTCTCCTCCCGCCGGTTGATACAATTCTTATCTCACGATGCCGCTCGCTACAGTCCTCAGGCTTTCTCTATCTACCAAACTCGTCGGCTCTGTTCTCTGTATTCAGCTTGCTATGCTGTGTGCTGGCCATCGCTGCCATTTTCCTCCTTGTCGCTGTTAACACTGGAACCTTCAATCCTGTGAGCTCGTCGTCCAAAAGCCCATCTCAGATACTCAAAAACGCGTACATAGTCCTCTTTCATGGTGATCTTGCCCTTGACCTTCTTGCCGGTGTCATTTGCTGCCTGGAGCGAACTCGGAGGGATGGTGTTCAGTCTGGTATCTCAGACGCCAGCCAAATTCTTGGGTGTGCGACTCACAGGTAGGTCGTCCTATTCAAATTATCCGCCAGTGTCGGCTCACTCGATGATCGCCACAGCCCGATGGGCCAATGCTCTCGTTCTCGGTTTTTTCTGTGTGGCGACAGTATTGGAGATCCCGATCATGGTTTTAGCAGCAAGCACCATGCAGCACCAATGGTCGGACACACAAGCCATTCTCTCCTCGGTAGATGCCGCCAGCGCCAGCTGGACCCTCGGCGCCCCTTTCATCGTAGACCCAGTGTGGATCCAGCGACTTCAGAAATTGCCAGGCGATCTCCCACCTCTCCTCGACAACATCAGTCGGAGTATGTCAAAGCGTCGAACGAGACCAATTTTGGAGAGAGTGCTGAATTTGCCCCTCAGCTTTCAAAGTGAATGCGGCAATCTTACTCTTCGTGTTGATCGTGAGGCAGTCATCATATAATCAAAACGTGGCTGGCACGCACTCACTGTCAGAGCAGGTATTTGTTCCTGTGGCGCTGCTCTACGCCTCCGCTGCTCATCGTCAATTGCGACAAGTTTCTGCGCCCACCCTCGGACTGCTCCAACGATCTTATCACTCGATCCTCGTGGAAATGGTCGTGGTTTTTATTACTCTGGCAGCTTGTATGTGCTCTCCCGGCCGGCCGATATCGAGCTCATCAAACGACCTTCAGACTGCGCGGTCACCCTCTGGGCGGCATCTGGTCAGCTTCACCATGACCGCGAGGTTTTGTGACTCATCCGTGCGAGCAGATACCAGGCACATTTATTTCTCGCCCTTCCTCAGGAGCTTTCTCTTCGTATTCCAGTGAGCCGTCTCAAACCTTTTAACAAAACCTGTCTGACGGATGGGACGCCATAGATTCTCGATATTTGCTGGCCTAGGTCTCATCGTTTCTTCTTTGCTTCTGTTCCGATCTTGGCGGGAATATGGCTCCTCCCAGAATCACTTTGCTGCACCGACGTCGCCATCGTTTTTGCGTTCGTCGAAAACCCGCGATCTCTCGGACGCAATCTCGCTCTTTAACGCCATTGTCATCACATCAGAACAGGTCAGTCTAGTTGGCCTTCGGCATGTAGAGGTGGCTGACATCTTCCCGGCAGGTTGTGCACGTCGAAGCGGGCGCCGTGGAATTGGATTCTGCAGAGAAGCCGTTGTACCTCCCTGGACTCCGCAACGATCTCACAAAAGAGAGGTCTGTGGCTACTGATGAGTTGGGCCTTCAGTGACTGTCGCAGGTGGGCGTTGGTGTTCGGGGCTGCCTTTCGCACTTCTTTCTGCTACTGTAGCCACCTTTGATTCCCTGCGGGCTAGGACTTGGGACGTAACTAGACGTCAGCAACATCTTGGTTGCATTGCGAGCTCGATTGAAACACTTTCTGGAACATTTGCCACCTACCATGAGTGTCTGGTGAGGCTGCGAAGAGAGGGGCAGAAAAGCTTTGAGCGACAGTTGCTCCGGTCGAGCCATGTCCGTCTTCTAGTCAGTCCCAATCATAGCACAAAACCAAAGCAAATTGCTGACGCGGTGGCGGGGAGCAGCAAGTTCAAGGCGTGGAAGGAGCCGGCCACGATTCCCGTCGAAGGCACTGGCATTTCTGTTTGGGACCTCAAAAAGGAGATCATCACTGCCAACAACCTCGCGTCGTCGGCCAAGGAGTTTGACCTGCACATCTTCAACGCACAGACCAATGAAGGTGAGCCCTGACCGCTTGTTCGGGCGTCGGACGGGGGCAGCATTCCTCAAATCCTGCCCCAAACACAGAGTACAAAAGTGACAACATGATCGTGCCCCGAGCGGCCTCCATCCTGGCTCAGAGACTGCCTGCCCGCAAGCACGGGCGAGGGACGGCCGCTGCCTACGTGACTGACTTAACTCCGACCTCAAGCAAGCCCGAGACGTCCGCCGCCGGCCGCCAGCCCAAGAACTGGCGTGGCCAGACCATGTCCCGTCGCTTCGACGGCAGAGACGACAACAGGAAGGTGCGTATCGGGAACCGTTCACACAGGAGTGTGCTCAAGCCTTATGCTTCGCATAGGTCAACGTCGTGGATCCAACCGTGGCCGATTCCATAGACGTGGATGCGGGTGAAGCCGCCCAGATCGAGGCCATGTTTGAAGCTTCGGGACAACAATGGGAGGAGACCCAAAAGCAAATGGCACAGTTTGTTCCGCTCCTAAAGCTCTTTGCCTGCAATCTCCAGAGTTCTGAATCTGGTTTGGTTTTTGTGTCTTTCTTTTTCTCTCTTCTCTTCCTCTTCTCCGACATTGCAGAGCAAGACGCATTTCGTTCCATCCTCGAGGCGGCGGTTCAGGTCCGAGAGGCGGCGGCACGCAACACCAGCCAGCGCAAACTCATCACAAACCGCCTCCGGACGGCTACGTCTGCTATCGCTGCGGTCTTACTGGTAGGCCTCTCCCTCCTTCGTACTATCAACTGAGTTCTCAAGTCAAGCGGGCAACGCGTTAAAAGGCCACTGGATCCAAGAATGCCCGACTTTGGAAGATCATTCGCTCGACGGCCGGCCTCGCATCAAGCGCACCACCGGCATCCCAAAGAGCTTTCTCCAGTCTGTTGAGGGTCCCACGGCCGTGGACAAGCAGACCGGCTTGATGATTGGCGCTGATGGAGGCTTCGTCATTGCCCGCCCCGATTCGTGAGTTGCGCTCCCCTCATAGGTCGGAGAACTTTGCGCTCAGAACTGCGACTCACAGAGCTTCCTGGGCTCAACATCGCTCAGTCGCCCCCAAGAACTTGACCGCAGAAGACGTCCAAGGTTTGCAACCCGAGGACCCCGACCTCACTTGCCCGATTGACAACAAGCTGTTGCGGGAGGCCGTGAAAACGCCCTGCTGTTCGACCTCCTTCTGCTTGCGTTGCATTACGAACCACCTGAACTCGAACGACTTTGTGTGCCCCGAGTGCGAGTCAAAGATCAAGAGCCTGGAGCAGCTCAAGCCGGACGAGGACCGCCGGCAGCGCATCGCCGACTACGTTGACGAGATGGTGCGCAACAGCAAGGAAGAGGCCCAGAAGGAAGACGAGCAGCCCGAGGAAGGCGACCCACCGGCGCCGGGCGCGGAAGGCGCTGAGACTGCTGCTCCTGTTGAGGGTGCTACGGATGAGAAGGAGGCTGCTACTCCGGTTGTTGAGGTGAGTTTTTTATCATTGCAATGGCCCAATTGGAGGCTCAAATCAAGTGCAGCAGGCCAATGGCAGCGAGGCGCCGTCTCGAACTGGCACGCCCACCGAGAACAACGCGCCCGTCCCTCTGCCTCCTACGAACGGCAACCAGCAACCTCCTATGGGCAATATGATGGGAGGCTATAACCAAATGCCCATGATGCCGATGATGCCAATGATGAACCCGCTCGTGATGCAGCAGCAGCAACTGATGATGATGCTCTCCAACCCGGGCCTGCCGCCTCCAATGAGAAACAACCTTCAAGCGCAGTACAACCAGATCTCCGCCATGCTGGCCAGCCAGCAATTCCCACAGCCATTCCAACAGCAACCGCCACCACAGCAATTTGGCCACCACCCTTATGGCGCGCCGACGCAACCTTTCCGAGGAGCGGGTCGCGGTGCAAGAGGTGCTCGAGGAGGCCGCGTCAACCCTTTCTTGCCTGACCAACCGGCTGGCAAGGACGTGGGCTTGAACGCTCTGCCCAAGGGATATATCGCCAATCAGCTCAAGCGCAAGACGTCGGACGACGGCCAAGAGGACCCGAACGGCGACAAGCGGCCTCGAGCCGAGTAGAGAAGAGAGAGAGAGGGGCTTTATTTGGATTACAGGACACTTCCAAAATTGTATCCTATCCTCATCACGCCCAATCACGCTTTGCATTGATCCACGGCTAGCCCTGCGCTGCCACATCCCCTGACTGCGCGTCTTTTGATGCTGTGACCTTGACCTCCTCTGCGTATGGCTTGCTCATCACCACCGGCACTTGATTGGGGGCTAGTTTCTTTGGTTGAACCCGCCAATCCCAATCATCAGGGGCCATCGAGAGCCCATCGGTGAGCCCACGCCACCTCCTACCCGCAGCGATCAGAAGCTTGGCCCGTTGGTCTAGACCTGAGATTTTAAGATCAGCGGCTTCCAGATTTGCAAAAATCCGCCCGTCGCTCACAGTCTTCAAACTTGATGGCCGGCGGTACAACGCCCTCTCTGTCGGACCCACTCCACCAAGTCTGAAGGGCTCATAAAGTGAGCATTGGGCCCGTAAAGCTCATCTGAACGCACTCTGGGCCATGCCACATGTGGAGGCTTAAGATGATGACCGTAGTGCATCATGTAACTACTGAGAGACGGGTGCATGACATTGCTCCGAAAATCAAGGCCCCAAGGAGCTGGGATTTGCGGCACGATGTCCCAAAGTGCTGGGTCGGCTTTGGAGTCGGAACAGTAGGACCAGCGTTCGCCCTCGTTGAACGAGAGTGGCTGGCAGGCAAGGATCTGCAGCGCTAGGTTTGGTCCAAAGGAAAGAAAGAACCCGTTGCGGTAGACATGGTCATTGGCAGGCACTCGAGTAGCCAGCAGCCAATCGACATCGTCCATAGCTTGACTGACACGAGTGAGTCGGCGATGCGTGAAACGCGACCAGTCCCAGGTCGCCTTCGCATCTCTAATCCAGTCTATTGGCCTTCCGTCCTCCGTTCTATCTTTCGTAAAACAGTACTCCTCATAGTCTTCGAGTCGGCGGCCCTTGATCTTTGAAAAGCGAGTGTAGATGGTGACGCCTTCTTCAATGGCAGGTAGGAATTCAGATCGTTCGAGGGCGTCATTGAATCCGCTGAAATCGGCAATGGCGTTTGTCAGTCGAGAGATATCGAGGCGGTCTTGGGCTGAGATTCTGTACGACCTGACGGACAGCGTAGGCCGTATCCGAATGCTTTTCGGCGCCAGCACACTCTTGAATACCATGTCGAAGAGAGTGCGTTGGTCGCACAAGAAGAAGGAAAGAGAAGCGACAAAAGGGGGCCTGACGATTCCGGGCGCTCGGTCCCATCCCACGTCAGATCAGCGCGGCCACCTTCAGTGTGCGTTGTTTCGTATGGTTTCGTGTGCCAAAGGACAATTTGAGGACACAGCAAGCAGACATCGAGCAACGCTGGATACAAACTCCGCTTTAGCGCAGGCCACCAGCCAAGTTGCCGCTCGATGAAGCGGGCTCAATCGCAGTCAATCGCACACAGCATGTTCAAGCCATCCACTGAATGCATTCCGAGAGGCATTTAAGAGATTGCAATGGCAAGCCAGTGGCGGCTCAGTCCAACCTTGGTCTTCCGCCTTCGACTCGGGCGTGGCCAAAAGTGCTGGGGCAGGCAAGAAATGAACTTGCATGAGAAGCCGCTCTGTGCAAAAGAATAATATTGCCACCCGCTGTACAAGATGTCTCTCCCGCCGGGGAGGGGAACGAAGGTGGTCTCTCTATTTTTTGGGCTCCTCCTTGGGCGCCTCCTTTGGCGGCAGCTTGAACGTCTCCGGCCGCGCGTCCGTTCCTGGTCCGACTTGCTCCCATGGGCTGAGCGCGCCCGATAGGTCCCGGAAGGCCTGTGGTCAAAGTTTGAGCTCTGGTAGATCGCGGTGTTTTGAAGGGGCGTTTGTTACCTGAGACAGTTGCAGAGGTTCTGTGAACAGATGAGGCTCAAGACTTGCATGAAGTAGGGTCAAAGATCGTCGCTGCTCACCTTGAACCACCCGCTTTTTCTCCTCGTCATATCTGACCTCGACGTAGCCCTGTGACGGACACTCCTTCAGAACAGATTCTCTCCTGAAGGGAGGATATCAACCCACGGTAAGAGGGAAATCCTTGCGAAGAGGATGACCTGTGCAAAGATCGCCAACCATCAGCTCCGAATTCAAGCAGCCGAAGGAGGGGGACGAAATGCGCACCTTCGAAGCCGTAGTCGGTCAAGATGCGCCTTAGGTCGGGATGGCCGACGAAGAAGACGCCGTACATGTCCCACACTTCGCGCTCGTACCAGTCAGCGCCGGAGTAAACGGGCATGGCGGAGGGCACCGGCGAGACCTCGTCGGCGTAGGTCTTGACCCTTATCCTGGAGGCGTGGGACACGGAGAGCAGGTTGTAGACGACCTCGAAGCGCTTGGACCTGGAGGGGTAGTCGGCGCCGGCGATGTCCATGACCTGCTTGTACTGGGTGCCCGTGTGGTCTCGCAGAAAAGTGAGGACGGGGACGACGCTCTCGGGTGCGATGTACACTGTACCGGTTGGGGACAATTAGTCACAATTGAACTAAGGCAAGGGACCAAGCCACGCACAGACCAGCTCATCCTTGTAGACGGAGAACTGTTGGATGAATTTGGGGAGGCAGGCCGTCAAATAGGCGCCAAAGTCGTGCAGCGGGCCCTGCAAGTGCTTGGACGCCGGCGCATCGCTCTGGGCGTGCGGCTCCTTGTACGGTGGCGGCGCTGGCGTGCCAAACGGGCTCTTAGGCGGCGGGGCTTGGGACAGGCCAATGAGATTGGCAGCATTTAGGGCATCGCAGGCGCAGGCTCACTGTTGAGGGCGGCAGATGTAGTGGCGAACGACCGCTTAGAGCAGAGCCGTACGGACTCGAGCAGCCGCCTCTGCATCGTGTACGAGTTGCTGGTCCAGGATCAAGGTGTGTTGATGGCCGGCGATGGCCAGCGGAGAGTTGCCGAAGCCCTCTCTCCAAGCTCACTCCTCTGGCTTGATCTACCACTCGTAGACACTACAAATGACCCTGCAAAGACCCTACAGAACACTGCCAGGAATCGGTCAAGCCAGGGCATGCCGGCCGTCTCTCACAGCTCCTGCGACAGCTCAGCAGCACTGCTTCTCGGAAGCCTGGCGTTCTTTATGCCGTTAAGACTCTTTGACTCCTTCGACCATACTTGACTGCGCGACGGCTCTTTGCGACAGCCCGGCGGCACTGCGTCTCGGGCACTGCCAGGCGTTCTGTTCGAGCCTCGAGACCGATTTTTGTCATTTTGACTCCTGCGGCCAAGACGTACGGAGTGGCAACGAACAACAATGGCCGGCTTAGATCCAGCGATACTCGCCAAGCTCAAAAGCCTGGCTCCTCCCGGATTTGCCTTCAAACCTCCCGCGAAGCCAGGCGACCCGCCGATGCTCGCACCCGTCGAGGAGCCCTCTGCACAGGCCAACTTGGGCAAAGCCATGTCTAGCCTTGGGACCCTGGCCACTCAGCTCACCGAAATCCTGCACGAGCTTGACGAAACGTGAGTGGCGTCTACCTTCCAGCGAACTATTTCTGAGCGCTCCCTGCGATCTTTGGACAATTCACAGCAAGAAGAAGATTGACACCATGACGAAAGAGAACGAGGAGAAGCAAAAGGAGTACGACAAGCAGAAGGAGGAGACGGCGGCGTTGACGGATAGCGTGAAGTTTCACAAGTACTTGATGGTGCGCCGGCCGAGGGTGGCGGACGCAGATCCGATGCAGCAGGTGCCGCTTATGAAGCGCATCCTGTGCTACCACGACTGGTCAAGAGACGAGCTGTCCACTTTGAGCTGCGTGTCCAAGGCGTGGCGCAAGTACTGCCAAGGCCTGCTCTTCTCCCGGCTCGAGTCCATCTACCTCACCGACAAGAACACCTGCGACAGCACGGTGAACTATCTGAACAAGAAGCAGTTCGTCCACTTGTCCTAGACACACTTATCCTCCACACTGACACGTCATTATTTTTGCCACTAGGCACCTAGCCGAGATTACCAATACGATCCACCTCAGCTTCAAGTCGCACTATCAGCACTTTACGACCACCGACGTATCGGAAGTCGTGCCAGTCAGCGTGCTCAAGCTCTTGGAGCTCTGCAAGAATGTGTCCACACTGCACCTTTCGGACATGGCCTCTTTCATCGCCACCACCAAGGTTCTCAAGCCGGTCTCGTCCAAATTGACTACGGTGATCATCAATCCAGACGGTAGGTTGCCTCCCTGTGGATTCTATCGAGAATTGCTTGACCTTTTTGCCGCCCACAGCTTACGGGCACCACGGCAAGACCATCGAGATCAGCGCTCGCCCTCCTCATGGCCTGTTTGCTGACTGGAAGAAGCTCGAGAATATCACGCTGATTCGCTGCCAAGTCCAAGTGCCCGACAAGATCAAGCCGGTGTGCCCTCTGGTGTCGCTCAGCATCAGCCAATGCTTGGTTTCCGGGAGCATTTGGATGATGCTACAAGGGGCGAAGAAGACGCTGAAGAGCTTGCAGTTGGTTGCCGTCACCGGTCTGTCTATGGACGATCTCATCCTTACCATGGACGCCTTCTCGGGCACGCTGACTAAGCTCGCCATTCGGAACTGCCGCTACGTCCAGGCCTTCAGCGAGCAGTCATTTGACAAGGTGTTCGCGAAATGCACCAAGCTCGAGTCGGTCAAGATTGACCTCGACGACCTGCCAATCGCCATCCCCAGCACTTTGCTGGTCAATCAGACACATTTGAGCGAGTTGGAGCTCAAAGCCGCCGACTGGATCACGAGGGAGGACTGGCTCAACTTGTTTGGAACCACCAGCCGGACGATCAAGCACCTCACCATCGTCTCCCATGTTTTGTGGAATCCTGTGTATGTCACCGTTCCATCTTTCTTCCTACTATAAGCACTCATGTAGCGAACAGCGATGTCGGCAAGTTTCAGGAGAGCTGGAGGTGGAAGAAGGTCGGGATCGTCGAGTTCCGCCGAGAGTGAATCGCGGTGTCCAGCCTTGTATGGGACTCAAAATTGTATGACGCATAGCATGGGCATTCCACTTCACTTTCTTAATTTTACACTGGACTTGTTCATTACATCAAGTCCATCAAGCCCGAAGCAGCCTCTCTTCCACGGTAGACGCCATCACGTCCGCTGGTGCCAAGTGTAAGGTCGAGGCAAAGGTGTAGATGACCCTCGACCACGCTTCCTTCCGAAAGTTGTAACTGAGTTCGATGGCGGAGACGGAGCAGTTGCAGATCGCCTTTGGACGGCTGGAAGCGAGGCCAGTGTAGCCCTCCTCGACCAGGGAAGCGATCAAGCTCTCGATGGCCGCACGGTGAGAGACGACGAGAATGTTGTAAGGCGCCTGTTCTTCGGAAGGCACTGGCAGCTCGTTCCAGAAGTCGAGCATCCGCTTTGCCACCGCTTCCTTTGCTTCGAAGCCATACTTCTTGGCGACGCCGTCCAAGGTCGCCTCTGGTCGTCTGTCGGAATGCTCTGGGATGTCTTGGAGCACTTTTCCCTGCTCTCCTTTCTGAATTTGGGCTGGCTCGTCAATGGACAGGACTCACCTCGACTTTGCCCAGTGACCGCTCTCGAAGTCGTTTGTCCAGCTTTAAGTTCGGAACGAAGGCGTTCTCGTTCTCATCAAGGATAATCTCTGCTGTCTGCGCGATGCTTAGAGTGGTCCGCTCTGTGTGCGACTTCAAAACTTGCCTCTTGTGCCCGCTTGAGATCAGAGCTTCGCAAGTTTACTCAGTTGGCTTCAAGGTGTTCACAGGCCAAGAGCACACACCTGAACGCGTAGTGAAAAGGCACGTCAGACAAGTACCGCCCTGTCTCCTCTGATTGTCGAAGGCCCGTCTCGGAGAGCTCAGTGTCGAGTTGGCCCTGGTAGTGGCGTGTTGGCGTTCGCGTCCTTGCTCGGATGAACAACTTACCTGTGCCACTCCTAGCTTGCTCTCCTCTGTGCTTCCACTGTCCTGTCATCAGCAAAGGTGAATTCAGGGGGCTGCTGATTGACTCACTGGCGCTGTTCGATTTGCCACCAGTCAGCTCGGAGTCCATTTCCCGAAAGGCGGCCACTCACGATCAGGAACACCTTTAACATCAACATGCTGATGTGGTTGCTAAGGGGCAAACGGCAAGGAGGCAAGACGTCATTTGCGCACAGCAAACTTCTGAACCCTTCTTGAGGCAAAGGTGGCTGGTTCGAAGAGAAGCTACCAAGTTCACCCCTGATCAGTGTTGAAAGACAGACACTAATCTCCTTTACTCTACGGTATGATCAATAGCCCTCCGTAACATCCTGAGGGTTCAAATGGGCCGTTGATCCTAGGTCGACGATGGCACCCGTCCAAGTCGCATTAGAGCGTCTAGTCAGACAGACGCTAGTGATGCTGCAATTGGGAAGGTATGCAAGACGGTCGCTGTCGAAGGAACAACAGGTGTAGCCTCTAGCGTCCACCAAGCGTCTGATGAGGTGCTCCAGACAGCCGCCATGGGTGGTGACAAGGACGCGCTTGATAGCATCGGGCTGACTAGATGAGACAACCGATGGAAGACTGTCCATGAAGTCGAGCAATCGGGAGTCAAATTTCTCATTTGGCTCAAAGCTGGGGTCGTCCTCCGTTCCATCCACCCAAACCTTGCCTTGCCTGTGATCAAAGCGTGAGCGACCAATTGATATATGGAACTGATGGAATGTAATCTGACCGCACGCCATAATACTTCTCGCGAAGGCGCTGGTCCAAACGCACTGCTGGAGGGTCCGCCTTGTTTTCAGCCAAGATCGCCTGTAAGGTCTAAACAGGTCGGAATCTTCAGCCAGCGCAGTGTCGAATTAGGACGAAGGATACCACCGTACACGATACGCTCGCTTGAGATCAGATGAGATTGCGAAATCGAACTTGACGTCCTTGAGAGATCCTAGCGCAAGGATTAGCACGGCTGTGGACTATATGGAAAGAACAAGAGCTCACGACCAGTCACAGAGGCTTGGTGGATGCCTTCCTCGGTGAGCTCGGTGTCCAGCTGGCCCTGGCATCTCCTTCACGCCAGACTTTCAACTAAACTCAATGCCCCAAGCGCACCTGAACAATCTTGGCGCGGTTGGCGTGGGTCTCGCCGCTACATTGCACCCTTTAGGCGTCTGGTCATCGTTGCCGACGTGTCAATTGACGTACTGCCGCTGCTGACTTGTCAGTCCGGCTGTATCGACACAGGCGAACGAGACTCACGATCAGCGTTACCAGGATCGACATAACTCAATAAGTCCCGTAGACAACAGTGGACGAAGCGGAGCAAACACGGATGAGAGAAAGTGGCATCAAATTCAGGGAAGCACAGCAAAGCGCAGATCTGCACCCCTTATCAGGTTCAATAACAGCCACATAGATGGAACGCTATACACTTACATGACAAAGGGTCCGCAAGAAGAGGCAATCGACTCGATCAAGCAGGTTCTGCACTCGATGCATCGGCACAACCGAAATGGGGTGGTACAGCCTGACGCCGAAAGCAACGATTCTTGCGCTCAGCCTGTCAGCATTGGGCACCTTGGCAAGAGACGAGAGCAGTACACACCTCTAAGTGCATGCTTTCAAAGCAGGATCTAAGAATCTACTCTAAGACAGAAAGGACAAGGCAGACGGCACCCGGCATCAACCTCTCTAGGAAGTCACTTCTGTATCAGCGTTGTCAGAAGTGACGTGCGCTCCAGACAAGTGCGCGACAGAAGCCAAGTCGACCAGCTCGCCCTCCCAGCCCTTCTCGGCGTCGCCACTGAGTCGGATGGTGGTGATCGAGCAGTTTCCGATGCGATTGCCGATTTGAATTGTCTGCTGGCAGGCGTATCCTCGTTCGTGCAAGGCCGGGATGAGGCGCTTGACGGCTCCTCCGTGCGTGAGCAAAAGGACCTTGATCGGCCGGTCGGACCTGGCAGGGATTTGGGAGGGCATGTCGTCCCAGAAACTTAAGAGGCGCTTGAGGAAGACGGCAGCGGGCTCCCAATCATCGACATGCTGCATATGCTTCTTGCCCTGGTGGAATCGCCGGTCGTCAGCCAAGATGAAATGTGGCACGAGAAGAACGACCTTACCTGCATCGAACCCAGAAAGCGCTCTCGTATCCGCTCATCTAATAGCACGCCAGGTTTGTCATGCGAATTTTGATCCAAAATGCCTTGGATGGTCTGTGCGGAGCAGCTTCAAACCACAAATCCCATGACTTGAAGGAAGCAGCTCGCACCTGTTGACACCGCTTGAGGTCTGATGAAAAAGCATAGTCGAATGGGATGTCCTTGAGGTATTCTTAGAGGCATAATGAACAGATGAGCTGTCGTCTTACGTGTCAGCGAGCTTTGAAAGCGACACTCACGTCCAGTCAGCTCAGCTTGTCGAAATCCTTCTTCGTTCAGATCAGTGTCCATCCAGCCCTGTAAAAGGTGACAGCTCCAAGTCAGTGAAGTAAGTTGACAGTTGGCGGTCACCGCTCACCTGAACGATGCCCAGTCTGTTCTCCTCCGTTAAACCATGCCGCTGCAAGTTATGAATCAGAAGAAGGACAAGAGCAGAATCAAAGAGGCAGGCAGACCAGCAGGGTGATTTCTAGGTGCATTCTAGCCGCGAGTCACAGAGCAGGGCCCAAAAACACAGCGCTGGACCAGTCTCTGTTGGCCACGTATTCTCAATCACAGGCTCGCGGGAAGCAAGCAAGACGAGAGCTAACATCAAACCGCACACAAGTCGCGCAGACAGCAAAAGCAGGTGGACGCAGCGGGAAGAGAGTCGGCGCGAGTCGGCCTGCCTTTGGACGAGGAACGAGATGGAGCGAGGATGTACTTTGTGACGGGAATCTCCAAGCGGTTGAAGCCCTCGTCCGCTTCAGCGCCGGATGACTTGCCGCCCTTGCCCACGTCGCTCGCTGGCCTGGCTAAGCTGGGCGGCGCGAGGGAGGAGACGGTCGTGGCCATTTCTAAACACGAGTCCGGCGAGCTCGTTTGCGTCTTGGGCGAGGCAGATCTCGCCATCTGGACCGTCAAGGTGAGTTACTAAGACTCTATATATACAGGATGCAGGCCGCTGAGCCACCGAACGAACAGCCGCAAGTCCTCCTCTGCAAGGTCAAGCGCTCGTTCCTCTCCATCCGGCAACATGGCCCCAATCAGAGCGTGTATTGGCACTCTGGCTCGTCAGAAGGCGCCGGTCTGGTTGTGCTGGCAAGTTGACCTCCTTCCTATATCAGCTCGAGCGGGTGTTGATATTGCAGGATGTGCTCTTGCAGACCGCCAAGTCTGGCTTGCTGTATTACACCCTGAAGCACATGCCGCACAACGGGAGCGCCTACAGAATACCTGCCAAGCCTACTTCCGGTCCAGTCTTGGATTTCCAGCCAGGCGTGGGCGAAGGCGTCGAGATCCCAGCCATGATGCTGTCGGCTCGGGCGACCATCAGCTTTGCGGACGAGGAGATCACTGCGTGCTGCGCGTCTCCAGATAATCTGGTCGTGGCTGTGGCGAATCCGGCCTCCGTCCTATCCATCCCTTGGGATTGGCTTCTCAACGCCAAACCCGACTCGTCCAAATCTCGCCTTTACGAAGCCTCAGCTCCAGTACGGCTAGCTACTTTGGACTGGCTAGTTCATCCAGGAGGTGAGCATGAACCATAGTTGAAGGGATCTCTCTCATCTGCTTCACTTGTGCTTCTTGTCTCGCAGTAATCGTTCTCCAAATCGACTACTCGGAGCCTTTTACTCTTTATTCCTTCCTGACGTCTTGCGGCCGGGTCTACTTGGTCAGAGACGTCGACAAAACCACGACCACTACGACTTTTAACGAACCATTGCCGAACCCAAACAACCGGTGGAAAGGCCGCTGCGTGTACGGAGCACCGCCCGAACCAGCACCGAGCCCCAAAGGCTCGCCTAAGCCAGACTCTGAAGCGAAAGAGAAG
Organism: Cystobasidiopsis lactophilus; assembly: GCA_001599975.1. Lineage (NCBI taxonomy): Eukaryota > Fungi > Basidiomycota > Agaricostilbomycetes > Agaricostilbales > Chionosphaeraceae > Cystobasidiopsis > Cystobasidiopsis lactophilus. The sequence goes on from BCIO01000002.1 coordinate 1,124,972, forward strand.
GAAAAGGAGAAGGACGAGCCGACCATGCTAGACGACAATCTCAAGGCCACCCAGGTCACTTTTAACGACCCGCTCGCGCTGATCACCATCGGCCTCGCGAACGGCCAGATTCAACTGTACAACATCTCTACCATCTCTTTACGCAGCATCTTCTCTCACAGCATGTCCATCCGGGACGCCCTCAAGTCGACGGCCTCCCACCTCGAAACGGGCCCGGTCACCGCGCTGGCCTGGTCCACAGACGGCTACGCTTTGGCCGCTGGCTGGCGCCATGGCTGTTCGATCTGGTCTGCTTATGGCCGGTTGAACTTGTGGACGGTCAGCGGCGACATGGGCTCGGGCTCGAACGACAGCGAGTCCCTTGAGCGGCCGCCTCAGTTCGACGACCACTTCACCCAGGGCATCACCTCGGCGCTTTGGGCCCATGGCGACTTTGAGCTTTGGCTTCTATGTCCAATCAGACCCGAACCAAAAGATCGAGGTGTGTCTCTGCTCCCTTTTCGCCGCAAGCGACGTTCGCCTTAACCAGTTGAGGACACAGCGATCGACGAGCAAGTCTTCGTCTTGAGCTTTGCCCGAAGCGCCGTTTCTGGGATTCACACACCGGACAACACCAACCATGCTTTCCTGCAGCTCGAAGACCGCCTGCTGGTCTACCGAGGCACGGATCAGCCCGACATGTCGGTCATCAACCCAGAGTCGGACGTCTGGCAAAGCATCAAAGTGGGCGCCGATTTCCTTACTATCCTCGGATCGAGTTGAACGAATGGCGCTCATAGATTCCACCGCAATACGTCGCAAACAACTGGCCGGTCCAATTGGCGTCCATCAGCTCCGACGGCCGGCTGATCGCTGTAGCAGGTCAATACGGACTCTGCCACTACAACTCGCTGTCGGGGCGGTGGAAGCTCTTCGACCGCCCGGCCGACGAGCAGAGCTTTGTCGTCCGTGGCGGCATGCAGTGGTTCGACAACATTTTGGTGGCCGCCGTCGAGCTCCTCGACACGCAGCAGTTCAAATTGCGGCTCTACTCTCGGGATCGGCCGCTTGCAGCTCACACTGTCCTGCATGAGGAAACGTACGAGGCGCCGGTGGTGGTCATGTCCATCTTTGAGACTTCGTTGCTGGTGTATACAGCCGACAACACGCTTTTTCACTATCTTATCGTCGTTTCCAACTCCAATTATGCTTCGTTGCGGCGTTGCGGCAGCATTGGCTTCAATAGCGTCGTGCGGGATCCGACAAGGGTCCGAGGCATGAGCTGGCTAGTCCCGCGAGCCCAGCAAAGTAGGAGGCTTTCCTCTTTCATGTTCAACGAGACGGTTTCTCATCTGGGTTTGTTAGCTTTCGGCGATCCCGCGGACGACCTGAATGTCGCCACTATCATCTTCCTGATCGACGGCAAGCTCGTCCTGCTGCGGCCCAGAAAGGTGTGCCTCCTGCGCTTTGTGTGCTCCCTTATACATCCTGAGCGTGCGAAAAGGCGGTCGAAGATGGCGTCAACTATGCCTTGCAAGTTTTGGCCGACAAAATCGAGTTCTATTGGACGCACTTGTCCGGTATCGGCACGCTAGAAAACTCGCTTTGGGGCTGGGACGGCAAGAGCATCCGGGTCTGGCTCAACGCGCTGACCATTGAGGGGCAGACAGCGGGCCTGTCCAACTCTTCGGACTCGAATGCCGCACTGGCTCAAGTCCAGGAGAGCTTCTCGATCGCCATTGACTTCTACCCGCTTTGTGAGCATCTCCACTGACAATATTCGTTGCGTGGCTGATCATTGCGGATCGGACTCAAGCGGTTCTCATGGACAAGGGCATTATCATTGGGGTCGACCACGAAACCTCCATGCGGCGCAACGTCGACTTTGCCTTATCCAAGATCTCAACTAATGTGAGTTTTGCACCCGAACCCGTCGATTTGCTTGAACAAAGGCCGTGACCAGACTCACCTCTTCCTCCATCATGTCCTTCGCTTCCACCTGTCTCACGTCGGACAAGTCCAAGAAGCTGTCCTTTTCGCTTCCTTCTACCAGCACCTCGTCTACTTTGCGCATGCCCTCGAAATTTTGCTCCACAACGTGCTGGAAGCGGAAGCCGACGCCTTGCTTGCCTTGCAGAAAACTCAATCGCGCCTGTCGTCACCCAATGGACGCGGCACCCCCATAGCGAATGGCAGTCCAGACCCTAATCACTTGTTCGCTTCTCGGCCAGCGACGCCAGTGCCGATCAATGCAGTACTGCCGCGGATTGTCGAGTTCTTGGATCACTTCCAAGAGTCGCTACAAGTTGTCGTCGGGTGTGCCCGCAAGACAGAAGTGGCTCGCTGGGCGTATCTCTTTGATGCGGTTGGTCGGCCAAGAGATCTGTTCGAGGTGTGTGGCGCTTTCCGTCTCTGCCTTTGCGATGCCTCCTCAAGGAGAGTGTCAAACACACAGAGCTGCATCTCCAAGGGATTGCTCAAAGTGGCAGCGTCCTACCTGTTGGTGCTCCACAACCTCGAGCCAATCGAGAAGAGCAGCGAAGACACGGTCCGACTGCTCAAAGCCGCACTAGCGGCCAAGGATTACGCTGTCAGCTTCTTGCCTCTACTCTTGCTTGGGGTCTTACTCAAGATCTGAACAGCTCGGCAAGGAGTTATTGCGGTTTCTGTTCAGCTTGGATCACACCGGCGCCCTCCTCCGAGAGGCGCTCATCGAAGCCGGAGCTTTGCCCGGCCGCTATAAACAGCCTTCAGTCCAACGTTCTGTCTCTGCCCCCGCACCACTCCAACCAAGCAGCAACGTACCCATCATGGAGGCAGACGAGCAGCAATTTGCTTCTCACGCATCGTCTTCTTCCTCAAGACCGAACATGTCGCATCGACCGACAGAGCCCGGACCCTCACACACAGCAAGATCAACTTCAATATGGGGAATGGGATTGCTGGGCCGAGTCGGTCTGGGCCTCGCAAGCAGCACCCCATCCGAGCCTCCTCGCCCCCCATCATTCGAGTACAAGCGAGAGCCCTAAGTTGGGTAGCCTTTGTGTAGATCTTGCAACACCGTAGACACGAACTCTCCTTTCTAGAGAGCGCTACCACCATGAGCAAAGAGTTTCTGCTCCGCCTACTGCGGTTTTCAAGGGGGCCTCTCTATTTGCTGCTACCACCGAGCGCGATGTGAATCCATTTTCGAGCTATTTGCTATTTACTGCGTCGCATGAAAGTTAAATATGGCCCGCTGTACACGGCGAGTGACTCGAGGGCATTTCACAAGCCTGCCGTTACAACACCCGTTGAGACCGTTTGACTTCTGTGCACTTGCTCTGCCTCTCTTCTTTTGCTACCAAACCATCAAAAGCTCTTAGAGCTTGTCTTGCTATCAAGCCCAAGCTCCGTTTGGCTTTGTCGCACTTGCTGGACGCCTCTCAAACCCAATGCCCTACTTCTCACAATTCACCAGCTGCAGAGGCTCTGATTGCAGGACTGAAAACGATGGACGCTTCGTGATTGGCCCTTGGGTTATGAAAGTCATAGCCGACGATTGCGGCGATCCAAAGCCACTAGGCTCTGGCGCGCAAGGTGTGCCTGCAATCGCAAGTCGTGAAGTTGGACAGCCACTCATTGATCTATCCTGGTTAGGCGACGTCTGGAAAGCGGTTCATACTGTGAATAGCGACTGTGACGCCGCCGTCAAGGTCATCAGCTTTGCCAAGGTTAGCCGTCCGTTTCGCCAACGTATCTGCGCCGTTGCTCATTTTCGCTGCATCCTGCTCAGCATGAAGCTTACTTGATACCAGCAAAGGCTGAGGCCAACTTCATGAAGGTGCTCGACCATCCTTACATCATTGGGCTTTACGATGTAGCCATCGATCACAAACGCAAACGAGCGTAGGTCGACCCCATTCAAGGACAACTAGCTCATGTCTGAAATGCCCTTCTAGATATTTGGTCTACGAGTTGGCAGATTGTGACTTGTTCGATTACTTGGAGATGAACCCGGAAGGGCTCGATCCCGCCAGGGCCTTGCGCATCTTCCAGCAGTTGTGAGTGACGAGCCACACTCGGCGTCCGGTGTCTCTAATTTCCTTCAGAATTTTGGCTCTCGATCATTGCCATGCATTGGGCATTGCTCACAGGGACATCAAACCCGAGAATGTTTTTTTGATTGGCAACGATATTCGCCTGGCGGACTTTGGGTTTGCTTGTCGGACATCCAAACTCATTGCGCATGACGGCTGCGGTACTCCGGAGTACAATGCTCCAGAGATTTTAGACGATGAGCGGGCTGAATTGAAGGGGAGAAGAAAGGTAAGCAGCTCCACCGGAATCCTCTGGCTCTCCCTTTGACCTGTCTTCGCAGGGCCGACAGAGGACGCCTCTATTTTATGACCCGTTCGCAGCCGATGTCTTCGCGTGCGGCGTGACTCTGCTCAATATACTCTTCAACCGCGACTGGTCCTCAGAGTGCGACTGGCCGAAAATGGCAGAGGCTAGAGGGATTCCCGGTGAAGCTCTAGATTTGGCCATGAAGATGGTGGAGGCTGACCCGGAGAAGCGGATCAAGGTAAACTTCGTCCATCTGCTTTCGGCACAACTTGCGCTGATTTTGGTTGTCAGCTGAGCGAAATCAAACGCGATCCTTGGTTTACATCGAAAGGGATTCTGACAAATCTTCGTTCACCCGAGTGGCATGAGTTCAGCGGGGCGTCTAAGAGGGATTTCGACCGCAAGGCGTGCGAGGAGGTCGCCGACCTCATGAATTGGTCGACCTGGCATTTGAAAAATCGCTTGAGATTTGGCCTCCAGTATGTGTACCGCGGCACTAAAAGACTCGGCATCTGCTAACTGCTATTTGTAGGGGCGACGATATTCTGGCCAACCACTTTTACCACCTGGCTTTGAGCTGGCGAGAGCGGTTCCCAGAACTCGTCTCTGTCCGCACGGTGACAAGTGGCAGTTCAACGAACGATACTTCCTCATCATCGCCTTCCTCCCGCTCTACGACGCCTTCAACTCCAGAACTCGATTTCACGTGGTCGCCTGCGCTGTCGCACACTTCCTCTCGCGCAACGTCGAGAACCAGCACTGTTACTGCCAGTTGTGATCCCTCCGTCTCTGTGTCAGTCAACACCAAGTTTGCAGAGGTGGGCGGCGAGAGGTCGAAGGCAACCGCTCCTCCCAGCAATCTCTACGAGCAATCCAAGGACTTCGCCCCTGTCGGTCTGACCTGCGGTGTCAGGGTCCCGGGCCCCAAGCTGCGTCGTTTCAAGCGGCTTCTACCACGCGCGCGCACTTTTTAGCACTCCTTAGAGGAAAAGCGTTTGAGGAGCTGGCGGTGGCGCAGGCAGTCATTGCCTCTAGCCACCTTGCATGTACCCTATGCTTTGTAATGTGATAAGCCTGTATTAGACTCCTGTTCGCATCTGCGCGCGAATTGAGGGCAGAAGGCTCGCCGAACTCATCCACCAGCGAAGCGCTAGAACACAAGAGCAAAGATTCTAGGTAGAATGGCAGCGTTGCAGGGAGCAGAGGACGTTAAAGAGCTAAGAGAAGAGGAAACAAAACTTTTACAAAACGCCCCTAAGAGAGTCGGAAATCGTATTTGTGTTATACCAGGTGAAAGAGAGGAGCCCGCCCCTCTCGTCGTTCGTCAAGAGAGGTCCACACAATGGGGGACAGGAAGAAGGGTGGGTCGACTAGCAGCACTTGCCGGACTTCTGCGTCGCCTCTTCGGACTCCTTGAGGTCGAGCTTGGTGCCTTGGCCGGGAGCCGCGGTGATGTCGCCCGCTTCTAAAGTCTTCGACGAAACGATCTTGTAGATGTCTAGAGACCATTGTGATCAAACTTTGAGGCATTTAGGAGATGAGATGGACGAGGAAGACGAACCTGTGAGGATGGTCTGGAAAGCGACCTCGACGTTGGACGCGTCCAAGGCCGAAGTCTCGATGAACGTCAGGCCGTTCTCTGCACTGAATGCCTTGGCCTCCTCGGTGGGCACGGCTCGGAGGTGGCGCAAATCGGACTTGTTGCCGACCAGCATGATCCTAAAGTCATCCGGAAGTCAGATTGCCTGGCTGACAGCGCACACACAGGGCCGGGGACGAACACAATGTTGGCGTCAGCATGGTCTCTGAGCTCCTTTAGCCAGCGGGTGACGTTTTGGTAGGTGTTGTGCTTGGCGATATCGTACACCAGCAAGGCTCCCACCGCGCCTCGATAGTATCTGTAATCGCACTTTGAGTTCTTCCGTTCCTCTAGGCGACCAAACAGGACGTCACGCACGCAGAAGTGATGGCTCTGTATCGTTCCTGTCCAGCTGCGATTGCGCCACACCAGGGGGTGAGTGACCAAAAATGAGGCGAGGCCAAAGGGCGACCCACCAGTGTCCCAAATCTGAGCCTTGATCGTCTTGTTCTCCACGTTGATGGACCGGGTAGCGAACTCGACACCAATCGTAGACTTGGACTCGAGGTTGAACTCATTGCGCGTGAACCGCGAGAGCACTATCCGGGTCGCTCAGCCCGGCCATTTCTGCGTCCACCCGTGGCCAAGCGATAGCTTACAGTTGCTGTGATTGGATTCATTTGTGATGAGCCAAGCAACACACAGAGGCCAGACGGAGAGGTGGCTCACGATTTCCCGACGCCCGAGTCCCCTTTTGGCGCCAGCCTCAGCCTTGTGCATTTGTTACCCAACGCGATAACGCAGACTCACCAATGAGCACGACCTGGCGGTTGTAGCAGTGGTCAGCTAAGCTGCAGACAGACGCGGCAGGCGGCTCGCACGCACCTTGAAAAGCTGCAAGACCGAGAAGGCAAGGACGTGTTCAGCCAGCTTGAGATGGCGAGGCAGCGAAACAAAACGCACGTAGTCGTAATTCGAGTTCTCTGATCCCATGCTGCTTCGTTGATGATAGTCAAGCCTCCTCTTGGTCGATAGAACAAAAAAGAGAGTTCGTTGCCAGTTTCCAAAGGCGGCCTGCCATTGGGGAGCTGCTGAGATGCACCACAAGTTGGCCGCCAAAAAGTCGCCGTGAGCTCCGCGCGCTTTTTGAGGACAGCAGCGGCCAGGATGTCTGTGGCATCAGTCCAATTGCCAGTGGAGATCATCGAACAAGTGATAGCTTGCGTCGAGAACACCGCCGACGTCCTCAAGTTCCTCTGCAGGGCCACGGTGCCAGCTGTCAGGGCCAGGTTGCTCACTTCCATTGCTCTGGTCGACGAGTCCAGTCCTTATCAACAAGAACGCGTCAAGAAGCTTCTCGAGGTGTTGCAGAATCAGAGCCTAGCGGTTCTTGTCAAGGAGTTGCGCTGCGAACTGACCACCAACAAATCTGTGGACACGCTCGCTGCCATCACCCTCCAGTGCCCAAACCTGCAGAAGCTGTGTCTCCAACACACGACTGCCGTTTCCATTAGCAGGTTGTATGGTCAGGTGATGTCTCTTCCCTCTCTCTTTTCTTTGTAGCATGCCAAGCTCATATTTGCCACCCACCCTTTCGCCCATCAGCAATACGATCTTCTCGCCTTGAAAACCTTGATCATCGAGGGACTAGATATTTGGGATCACGGGTATGGTCTGATCGACAATCTGCTTGTGAGTGGCGCCCTTTTCCAGCTGCTGGCGCGGTTTTTCAAGAGCGGTACGTTTGGGCTGCGACAGCCACCCATGAATCTGCTTTTCGTTCGAGCACCAAGCTTGCAAAGTCTGGACGTCACGGGCCATCTGTATTTCGACAGATTCAACAACGAGTCTTGCCTCCGCTATTACTCGTCCCTTCGGTCGCTCTCGCTGCACTACGAATCCCTTTCGGCTGCCCTCTTTTGGGAGTGCGTAGGCTCCCACCACCTCCCCAAAAGCTTGGAGGTCCTTTCCGTCGCCTGCGTTCATGGATTCGTCCCTTCCTTTTTCGCCATTTTTCACCAGCGAGCGTTTCTTGATCCGTGGAGCATCGACTTGCCTCTTTTGCGCCAAATTTTTCTATGCTGCGATCGCGACAATGCCAAGACCATACATTCTTTCAGCAGCCGACCCGGCCTGCGCTTGTTCTTGGGCATGGACGATTGGCAGCAATTCGGCTTTGAAGCGCCCGACGTGGTTATTTGAGCATCGGCTGTTTGGCTCGCGGATGGGATGCCACTCAAGCCACGCTTGATCAGGGAAAGGGCAAATAGCGGTCGAGGGCGGAGAGGCGGATGTGGTGGGTGGCAAAGCGAGGGGCGGAGGGCACTCCGGGCTGCTTGAACGCAATCCAATCCTAAGCAGCTTTGACTCTGCAAACTTTTCAGACCAACGAATACCTTGAGGCCCACATGCGCCCTCTGCCACCGACATTAGTCGACTGGATGCTCGATTGCTCGAGGAGACCCTTTCTTTGAGGGACGGCGACCGCGATGGCCGAGCCACAACCGCCTCAGGCGGCACCTCCAGTCCAGGCATTGGCCCGAGCCCCAGATTTGCCAATCGAAGTCATCGAGCGCATCATCCTACACCTCTCGCCGGCCGACGCCCTCTCGCTCCTCTGCCGGGGGTCGAGATTCGCCATACAACGGCGGCTCTTCACTTCCATTGTGGTGCACAGCCCCGAAGTCGACATACGAACCTTGAAGCTGGTAGCACTCCTCCTCAGAAGCCGGGCAGGACAGGTCAATCCTCGATTGGCTCCTCTGATCACAGAGCTCGACCTGAGGCTGGCGGACGCTCATACCTTTCAAAGTCTCGGCATATTCTTGCCTTTGCTGCTGCTCTGCCAGAACTTGAAGAACTTGCATTTGCGTGGTGGCCCGGACTTGTCGCTGCGCATGTTTGTTATGGTGAGGCCTCCGAGTTCCCTTTCGAATATGGTCAGATATTGATACTCTTCCACTAAAGACACAGCTGCAGTTACCACAGACCCTGGATACCCTGCAGATACAGTGTTTGGAAGCCGATCAAGTTTCAAACGCTTTTGTCCTCGAACTCGCCACTCGCTTTGGACAACTTCGAGCGTTCGCCATTGAAAGTGTTTGTTTTGATCAAGATTTTCGTACCACTGCTCCCCGAGCAGCCGCATTTCCGCCCATCCTTGTGCTCAGGCTCAAAAACGTCCACGGTCCTTTCCTCACCCACGCCAACCCCGCCTTGGCGCCGTCCCTTCGCCGCCTGGATCTGGTCGACGTCATTGAAAAGAACGAGATATACCGCATTGTCGCCCTCCTTCCTCAACTGGAGCAGCTCTCGCTCCCGTGTCGCTGGCTGTTCGAGCACCCCCCGCTGGCCGGGCACAGCTCGCTCCGCAAGCTCAGTCTGACCATCCAATCGCTGTCCGTTTCAGAGTTTTGGACCTATATGGCCACCAGTGATCGGATCCCCGCGGCGCTCGAAGTCCTCACCATCAGCTCCGCCCGCGAATGGTACTACCCACTTTCCAACAAAGCTCACCGCCTCGACTTTTTCAACACCCAACGCCTGCCTCAGCTCCGAGAGCTGTCCCTGTTCCTCGTCTCGAAGCCCAAGGACTTCAAGACCATCCATACGTTCCAGTCCAGGCCAGGTCTGCTCTTCTTCATGGCCTTTGAGCACTGGAAGAGATTCGGTCTCGAGACGCCCATCAACAAGTTCTGATATGGTACAATATTCGGTGAGGGCTTCTGCGGCTTGTGTCAGGCTTGAGAGCTGACCTGCTTGCGCCCAGAGGGAAATGTTGGGCTCGATGAGTTGGCGGCCTACTTTGGGGGAGCGATCTCGAGCAATGATTCAGCCTTGCACTTTGCATGCAAAAGATATCTTGTGACTAGAGCTCATCGCAAATTTGACATTGCCACAAACCGCAAGCAGGGCGGACAGCTCAGGTGACCAAACCATCGCAAGCTCAAGGCTTCGAGGCTTTTGGAGCGGTCCCACGATTAAGATGGAAGTCGAAGCGACTGGCAAAGAAGCTCTGCCTTCCCGCCCACCTGCTGAATTGCCAGCCACGGCCGCCCCGGCGCCAGCAGAGGCAGCCTCGAGCCCCGAAGCCAAGCGCAACCCGCCGCACCCTCGAGACCGCGAGGTGCCAGGGCCTGTCAACGGCACGCACCACCACGACCGCCGCTCGTCCAAACACAACCCCAACGGCCGCAAGATCTTCATCACCGGCCTGCCCGAGGACACGACCGAGGAAGACCTCAACTTATGCTTTGGCGAACTGGGACCTTTGACTTCGGTCGAGCTAAAAAAGGGCTTCGGCTTCGTCGTATGCTCTGGTCCTCCCCATATCAGTGATTTACACAGGCTGATGCCCAGGTCGCCACGCTGTACAGGAATTCCAAGAGGCAGCCGCAGCAGATCGGGCCGTCGACCAGTACGACCAGGGCAAGTTCTTGAACGCGACCATCAAGGTGCAGATCTCCCACGGCGCCAATGTGCGACGGGATGGACCCGGCGTGTGCTACCGATGCGGCCAAGAAGGTCATTGGGCCAAGTGCGTGCCTGCCCTTCCCGCTCAGGCCAAACTTTTTGCCTGAGAGCAACTTCTCGCGCGGCACAGCAAATGCCCAGAGCTGGACAAGCCAGAGAACCAACGGTCTCCTCGCACTGGTGCAAGCGCCCCCAACGGCAGATTCAACCGAGGCGACAACCGCGGATCCAGGCCACCACCTCCCATATCGCCCAATGGCCCACCTCTCCCCTACGGCAACGGCCCTCCTCCACCGCATATGAACGGCCCACCACCTCTCTCGCCGCCAAACGATCGAGGTCGACCCGGCATGCCGCCTATGCTCAATGGCGGCCCTCCTGGCCCCTTGCCCCCTCCGATGAACGGCGGCCCCCCAGGTCCTGGCCCGCGAGGCCCTCCTCTCAGAGATGACTTCCGCGGCCCGCCCGGTCCTTACAACGGCCCACCCAGAGGAGATTACTATCCTCCGCCGCAGCCGTACGACCGCGGCCCGCCTGGTCCATACGGCGGTCCACCTCCACCACCTTTGAGGGATTCCAGGGGTCCTCTCCCTCCTGGACCTGGCCCCTACAACGGCCCTCCTCGAGGTGGTGACTATCCGCCTCCTCCCATGGACCGAGATGCCTACCCTCCTCCGCCGCTCTCTGGTGGTCGCGACTTCAACCGCGGCCCTCCGCCACCAGGCCCACCTTATGGCGGAAGGGATGACCGAGGACCTCCGCCGCCGCTTCCTGGCCCGCCTGGCCCGTACGGAGGCAGAGACGACCGCCCGCCTTTCAATGGTCGACCGGATGATCGACCGCCTTTTAACGGCCGACCGGATGATCGCGGTCCTCCTCCCAGAGGCGCAAACAATGGACCCATGCCGTATGCTCCTCCTCCACAAGGCGGCTATCCTCCCTACTATGACCGTGAGTTTGTGTTTCTTGCCTGCTTGTGCCCATGTCTGCGGCCTCTCTCTCCCTCCTTCTTGTCGCCTTTCCCGACCTGGCACTGCACTGCCGACTGCTCGCTTCGTTCTGCTGAATCTTGACAATGGATTTGGTGGCCTTTTCTCTCATTCTCATTCTGCTTTTTTAATTTGCCGGAGAACCTTGTCTAAATGATTTTGCTTGCCCTTCCTGCCTTTTTCTTGGCTGCCTTCTTCCTTGGCCTTTGTTCTTTGTTCGCTTGCAGCTTACGGACCTAATGGCAACAACCGAGACCAATGGGGCCCACCACCTCCGGCCGGCCCGCCCATGCCTCCTCCTCAGCACATGGGTGACCGCGGAGGCTACTACAACAGCCCCTACCCGCCTCCACCCCCTCAACACCCCGATCCGTACTATGGAGGCGGAGGGCCACCTCACTCAGCCCCTCTGCCTTACGACTATCGCGGCGGCCCTTATCCGCCCCCTGGTCCCTACGGCCGTGGTGAGCACGCTGCGTTTCTTGCGCCAAAGTCTGAACGAGCCCTAATTGCAAATCTGCCCCGCAGAGGAACCTTCATACCTGCCGCGACCTCGAACCCCACCTGGTGCTCGCAATGGCTTGAGGTTGGCGCCCCATTCGCCCCGAGAGAACTTTTTCTTTGCTAATTTTGTTGGACATCTTCCGTTCAACAGGGACTCTTATGGACCCGGTGGTCGAGACTATCCACCAGTGAACCGCAGTCCGCAGCGAGGCGACTTTGACCGCGGTCGAGGCCCACCTCCTCTAGGCGGACCTCCTCGTAATGGCGCAGGCCCTCCCCCTCCTCGACGCCGCAGCATGTCCCCTGGCCCGCGGCGGAATATGGACGGGCCTATGAATGGAAGCATGAACGGTGCTGGACCGGGTCCCAATGGAAACGGTGGATACGACCGTGAGCTGCCTGCTGCTTTGTAACCAAAAGCAGTCTGGCTCACACTGCGCGCTCAGCTGCTGCTCCTGCTGGCACTGCGCCCAGAAGGGACTCCCAGGACCAGGGCAGGAGAGGCGGACCACCTCTGCCCCCGCCTGGTGGACGCTAAAAGAGTTCCCTGCTCTGGCCGCTGCCTGCTTGTTTACCCGCCCGCCTTTCTTTCTGCCGTTGTCATGGCTTTTTCGTGATGGATGCCTCACTTTTTAGCGCTGCTGCTGCCTCGCCTTTTGTTGGTTGGTTGGTTTTGCTTCAAGTGCTCTTCAAGCGTGCGGGATGCAAATGGGATGCTGCTGCCGGTGCTGGTGCTCAACAACGTTCCGCTTTCGTTCCTTCAAGACGCTTTTCGCCAAACTTTCAAGAATCGTGTTTCTCTTTTTGTCGTCCCACCCCTTGTGCCACCACCCTTTCACTTCGCTCGCGCTCTTAATACTCCTGGACATCACCACTTCGTTGCGTGCCAGGCCTCCTTTGGCTGCCTGCCCTTGTCGACCGCTGGCTGCGCTGCCCTTTGTTCACCTTCCGACCCAAATGCCCGCTTTTTGCCGGTTGTTGGATACTGTTTTTACTGCTTTGGGGAAGAGTTCTTTGGGGAGATACATCGTGCCTGCTCGATTGGGACTGGCGCTGGTTGGTGGTGGGAATGGGTCATGGCGAGAGTTCTCGTTTTGTTGCGCGTGCCCATGTCGGACTCGGGCAAGCACTTCATTCTCTGGCAGCGGTGATAGCAGGTCGACACTCCACCCTTTCACCAAATTAATCCGCCCTCGCAATAAAGAAGTGTCGGCTTCATCCCAACCTCTTCCGCCCTGCACCTGCTTTTCACCCTTGCAACGTTGCGCTCCAGGTTGCTGCTCGGTTGTTTCTGGTCATCTTTTGGGATAAAAAAAAAGGAAAACATTTTGGATGCATGTGGATGAATGAGAAAAATCTTCCCATACGACGTCGGCTTGCATGCTTCGTTGGCGGTCGCATGCAGTCTCATAGCTTTGCTGCCCTCTTGGCGGCGACGTCGTCCTTGTGTTGGACCCGAATCACCCCCTCTTGCCGGCACACCACGGCTAATCGGCCGTCTCTGGTGAACATCTTGCCCGACACTGTGCCTCGCCCTCCGGCTGTTGCGTCCGCCTCCATGTAGTAGAGAAACCATTCAGACGGATCCAGCGGCGCGTAGAACTGCATGCTGTGATCTAGTGAAGCAACCATTGCCTAGCGTTCGCGGTCTCTCACTTAGCTTTGCGTCGCCGCCGGAGAGCCAAGGGCAAAGCTTACTAGCCTGCGGTCATCGTCCCTGGTGATTGCTAACGCCTTGCCAGCTGTGCCAATCAGTTCCTGCGCGGACTTTGAGCAATATGCAAGGGCAGATGGGAGGCGGCGCCAGCGGAGAGCGGCCTAAGGGAGAAGACGCACAAAGTCGGACACGTAGGCTGCCACACACTTCAAAAAAGCTTGGTCTTTGCGGCTGGCGGACAGGCAGCGCATCCAATTGGCTTTGATGTGCTTTGGCGTTGGCTCGGATCCTTCTGCAATGAGAACCTCGGTGCTGCTTCTCTTCCGGTCCCCCAGCAAGTTCTCGAACCAATTCCGCATGGGGTTGGACAGCGTCTCGTCGGAAACAAACGCCTCGTAGCGAGACTCGAGCGGGTCGCATTCCTCTGGCGGCTTGATGCCGGGTGGACTGTCTTGCTGAAATCTCGGCGGCGGTTCGATCTCTTGCTCTGGCTTGGCAAAAGAGCAGGTCAGATAGAAGATGTTCTTGCCGTCTGCGCGGTTTCCTTAGCTTCCTCAGACTCTTTCAGAGTGAGAGAGCAGGCCGAACTCTGCACGGCGCGAACCGCCCTCGTCACGTCTGGTTTGAGCCCATTTAGCGCTTTGCAGCGACCAAGTTGACAAGATCTTACATGTCCGGCCATCACGGATGCGCTCTACGACGTACAGGATGGGTTGGAGCACATTGCCGAATGTCTGCTTTCGCTAATTAGCCCCAATTTGGCTTCTCTGAAAAGTGAACCTGCAATGAAATAGCTGTGCAAACTATGAAGCGCTGTGTGCCTTGCAGTCAGCACACTGGTCTGCCAATAGAGGCCCGGCGAATAGCTTACCGTAGGCAGTGTCAACAGTCTGCGTGCAAGCCCAAGTCGCCTGCGCAATGACTTGGCCGCCTGTCCATCCAAATCAGAAAGGTGTTCTAAGCAAATGCCGGACAACCTGCCATAGGCTCCGTATCCTGGACGAGACGAGAGTCAGCAAACGCGATCAACTCTCGCATGAGACCGGTGTGGAAGAACCAACCGTTCGCCGGTCTCCAGAGGTTGACGCTACGGAAGACCAATGCATCCAACTGCTCGACTGCAATCGCATCTTCTATCCGCTCGCGTTCAACTGGCATGTTGGTGGAGCGGGTTGGAACCACCACAATTCGGAGATCAACCAAGCTGTCACAAGTAGTCGACAGTGCTGTGATATTCTCGGTTGTTCAGTTTCGCCTCGGATATCTGGGATGTCGGAAATCTGGCCGCACTGACGTAGTGCCTTCAAAGCTTGCCACGCCAAACATGCTCCAATGCAGCCCGAGGCGCTCTTCCCCAACGTCCAACAACGCATCTTGCACCTCGTCTACCATCTCCTTGGCACCCCCGAACATTTTAATCGAATCTGAGCGCCAGCCCGGATTTAAAACGCGACCTTTTTGCCTTCATCAATCCCCCAAAAACTTTTTGCTCCCAACCATCAACTTTTCCAATCACAAGTTTTGCAAACATGCCTGATATCAAGATCGCCCACAAGATTGAGGAGGCCCACTTCTTCGTGGACGCCGTCCTCTTTGACATGGTGCGTTTCCATTCCGAATCATTTCACATGCGTTATCAGAGCTCACGGTTCCCCTGTTTGACACGTTCGTAGGATGGCACCCTCGTCGACTCCATCACTGTGCGTTTTTTGGCTGCTGTCTTGCTTGTACAGGGGTGGTGATGCTAACTTCAAAGCGAACCAGGCCGTCGAATCAGCTTGGGGAAGCGTCGCTGAAGATCTTGGCATGGATCGTGACGAGGTCATCGAGGCCACTCACGGTAAGCTGCACCTGTAGCTGTTGATCAGGCGGTGTGCTAAACCAGGGGTGCAGGCCGTCGAGCGATTGACAACCTTCGCGACTTGAAGCCGGAGTTGACCAAGTGAGTTGATACTCTTTGATCTGGCCGCCCCTCGACCTTGCCATCTAATCCATGATCTAGGACTCCTGACCCGGAAATGGACCCTCATGTGAAAGAATTTGAAGAGAAGATCCTGGCCGAGGCCGACTCTTTTCAAAAGGAGGTCCGAAGCCGTCGCGAGAGCGTTGCTTCATCCCGAGTGCGTTGTCTCTTCCACTTCTTCGCATGTAATCATACTAACACAAGAGTGTGCTTAGGCCGCATCGCGCCGAGCATCTCGCTCTGCCAGTTTTGTCGGCACCCCTCGCGAAGGCAGCACCCCTGGCTCTCGCGACGAGTCTCGCGGCCCATCTCAGCCCCCTAGCCGAAAGAACTCGATGTCTGCAACACGAGCTAGCAGCCGGTCTGGTTCGTTCGCCTCCGAACTCAGCAAGCGCATGTTGGGCATGTCGGTGAGTATCCGACCTAAATTTTTAAGTTCGAATGACGAAAACTGATCGTCTATCGGAACTGTAGATTACCCAACTGTCGATGAGCTCTGGCACTCCTCCGGCCAAGCCAACCGACTCGCCTGGCACCATCGACTCCGGCGTCGGCTTGGACGCCACCGTTGAGTCGCCCAAGCAGGTCACCGAGGACGACCCTTTCTACGACGACGAGGACGAGGAGATCGACATTGATTCCATCCACGTCGACACCAGCGACTTGACCGATGCATCAGTCAAGATTTTGCCTGGCGTCCGCCGCATGATTGACTCGATCCCTCACGGCAGGTGGTGTGTTGCCACCTCGGGCGCGGTGAGTTCCAGACCTGTTTCCTGCCTTTGACATAAACTGAATGTTAAGAGCTAGACTACCTACTGCCACGGTGCCTTGAAGCGTGTCGGCATTGATTTGCCACCCGTGGTGATCACCGCCGACCACAAGGAGCTCAAGCGCGGCAAGCCCTTCCCTGGTGAGTTGGGATACATCTCCATCAACAACATCTTCTTACAAGATGCACTACAGACCCGTTCATCTTGGCCGCCCAAAAGATGGGTTACGACCCGAAGCGCTGCCTCGTCGTCGAGGACAGCCCGAGCGGCATCAAGGCCGGTGTCGCTTCCGGCGCCACTACCATCGCTGTCGCTACCTCTCACCCCATCGAGAAGATCAAGGATTGCGGCCAGACCTACCTGGTCCCCACCTTGGACTGTGTCACCGTCGAGCCCCAGCCCGATGGACGCCTCAAGATTCACATTCACCCTGCGCCCGAGAAGCCCTCCGTCGAAGCATAGACTCGCATCGCTTTGTTCAACTGCATCACTTCACTCCTCCGCTCATCGCAAAGTAGACTCTCCCAAAGAAATTGTGTAGACAGCATTTTTGCCCAAAGATTTGATAGATCAAGCTAGACCAAGCTTAGCCAAAGAGTTTTGTACATAATCTGCACTTTTGCCACTGTTGCTTCTTATTTTCGCATCCCTGTTACCGCCTGCGCCGCACCGCCGAACTCCAAATACGCGAAGGAGAAGCAATTCTGAGCCATCGTCCACCATGTCTTCCAACATTTCTCACTTGGCTAGCGGCTCTATCGCTGGAGCGTGCTCATGTGTGCTGTTTCAACCTGTGGATCGTACGGTTGCCTGCTGTCTTCCCTCGATCCAATATTTATGCAAGCCGATTTGGCAGTCGTGAAGACCCGGTTGCAGCAAATGGGCTCTGCTCAAATCAAATCGTATGCTTCATTCATCACTCTGATGGAAGACGATTCGATCGCAAGCCTCTAGATCCGCCTTTCAGACTGCCCGGCAAATCGCGACGGTTGACGGTCTCCCGGCCCTTTGGAGTGGCCTGTGAATCTATCGCTCCTTGTAGACTCTTCTGTTGGATCTGACCTCCTCCAACTCAAGAACACCGACCCTAATACGGAATGTGCCCGGCATTGGCCTCTACTTCATGGCGTTACGACAGATGCGGGTCCTACTTGCCTCGCCCCTCCAGAAGCAGGCAACTAGGCCAAAGCTCAGTCCAGCACAAGACATCTTGACAGGCGCAGCTGCGAGAACAAGTGTGGGATTCGTTCTTCAGCGTAAGATGGATCCTCTCCCTTGCGCCGAGCCCCTCTGAAGTAGCCTTTACAGCTTTCACGGTCATGAAGACACGCCTAGAGTCGTCTTTGTATTCCCAAAAGTCGTTTGTGGCATCTGCCACCACTTTGTTCAAGGCGGAAGGCGTCGCCGGCTTGTGGCGAGGCACACTCACCACGGCAGCTCGGGATGCGCCGTACTCGGGTAAGACTTTTGCTTATCTCACATGCTCCTGTTGGAATCCTCTATGCCGCAGGCCTGTTCATCTTCACGTACGAGCGCAGTAGACGGATGTTACAGTTGGTGAAGAAAGGCGCTATCCCGCTATGGGTGGTAGACACCGCTTCAGTGAGTCTATGTAGCACCCGATTAAACATAGTGGCTCAATTGGAACTCCAGGCATCAATAGGAGGCATCCTGTCTACTCTAGCAACTGCTCCGTAGGCCATTGTCCTGGCCTTTCTTAACCTGGCTGACAACCTGGCCAAAGGTTCGATATGATCAAGACGCAAAGACAGCTAGCACCTAAAATCTATACATCTGCACTGGTAACTTCGCGCCTCATCTTTGCAAAGCGGGGGCTGCAAGGTTTTTTTGCCGGCTCTGGGCTGCGAGTGCTCCGCAAGGCTGGCAGCAGGTAGGTCTTCTCAACGTGCACTTCAAGTGTGAACATGCTAATATTTACAGCAGTGCAGTCGCATTTGCCACATACGAAGCGTTGGTCCGACGAGGGGCCAGGAAGAGTGCTTCTTCATAAATCATCGGGGGAAATGCCAACGGGCAAACAACACTCATCACCCAGCTCTTTTCGAGACACCGACGTTCTCTCCAGTTGCTCGCGCGCTTCTGAGAGTGTGTGACAATTGAGTTGAGTTGGGTGGAGGGAGGAATTCTGATGGCGATTTCTGAGCTGGGGCCCAAAAAGTGTACACGGGTGCTCACCAAGCCTTGGAGATCTCTAGACCGGTGGGCAGCAGCTAGATCGACGGGAATCTTTGAAAAGATAATGCATTCAGCCTGTCGTCTGAGGTATATGACGGGGACTCACGATTGTTGGGAAGACGAGGCAGTGGATGGGTCTCGATCTGCCCTGCAGTATTGATTCGGCCACTCCCAGGCTGAAGGCGATGTCCACTTTGTCACCACGCTTGGCAGGTGGCACCAGGACGTAGATCTCGAGGCCTGTGTCTGCGATAGAGATGCTGTCCGCAGAGGCAGTGGCGGTTCGAGACAAAGGCGTGGAGGCAAAAGTCTCGACCGAGTAAAGGAGTGGGTGGAAACGCAGCTGAGACCGACGCCGCCAGAGCTGTTGGTGCCCATCAATTATGAACACCTTTCTAGCAGAAGCAAAAACGCACGATGGAAGAGGCGTAACCTTGGTCCCTGTTGCCGAGGACCTGCCACAGCATGCCAGCCCGCGTTGGGCTTTCTTCATCGGCTCGGCGAGTGTTAGAGCCCAGGGTCTTTGCGAGGTCTTCCGCGGTTGTCCGCTGAAGCGGCGTGCTGGATTTGCCGTGCCACACACAGGTGGAGCCCATCAGCGCCAAGACGTAAGAGAAGCCGGTGCAGATGGAGCTCGAATCCTGTGGGTTCAATGTACCACCAACGACATCAGCATTCCGCGGCTGACGAGAGAGGCGCTGCAACTTACCAGTGGAACCTCTGATGTGACCGTCACACCCTCTTTGCCCTCGACCACTCGATAAAGGCAAGTATTGGCAGGGTCAAAAGTCGACCTGCTGGCCTGCCTCACCAACAGCCTCCGGCCACCCAAGGCACCGGCAATCTCTTGTTCCAACCCTTCTCCTTGGTGGACCTCGACAAGCTCCGCTCGATAGCGCTTGCACAGCTCGTCGATCTTCCGCTGCTTGCTCGCCTCTTGGTCCGCCGCGCCCCCGTGCCAAACCATGAGGCGAGTCTCCACCAATCCGTCGGCACCTTTCGCCCTTTGCACGAGGATCACCGACTCTGCCGAGTAGAATACACTCTGCTCTTTTCCAGAAAGAGGCAGCAGGTTGTCGGACTGGAGCGCAAAGACGTCGACGCTCAGGGTGGACGAGGAGGGGAACAGGACGCTTTCCTCGGGCTGGTTCAAGATGCGGTCTAGGTCCCGGATTTGAAGAGCAGCTGCTTTGAATGCTGTGGGGCATGGTCCTTGAAGCATTCCATTGGAATGACGGAGGTCCGGACCCACCTGGGAATGTCACATCGCCCCTGCTACTAGCGCCACTAGTGCTGGACTGAGGAGCAGGTCGGGCTGGTCTTCTCCAAGTGGTGCTACTTCCTTGTGTCGGCTTGTCTTCAATCTTTGACGTTGCCGACCAGCTCGGCATCGAGCGGTGGGAAGAAGGCCGCGACCCGCTGCTGGTGCCGGCAATGTCGCTCGCCACGTCCGCCGCCGACCTCCTTTCGGGCGAGGGCGGGCGGTAGGAGGATTCCAAGAGCTCCACCGGCGGCTCGTTGTTGCGGATCAACGTGGACATGGTGGGCTCTTGGCTGGGCAAGGTGGGCGTCGAGACTTGCTTGGGCTTGGCCATGCCCGGCAGAGCTACCCGGTTGGTTTTGGGCGTCCAGCTATCGGCAGAGGGCGATTGAGGGGATTTCAAGCTCGGGGAGAGGTGAGGGGAGGAAGTGATGGGCGCCCGATTGTCCCAGGTCGCCTTCAAGCTGGCCAGAGACGGCTTCTCAGAGACCGTGCTGCGAAAGGAAGTGGGCTTGGAAGGCGACTCTTCCGCGGTCGGTGCCGGAAAGTCATCAGCGGAAGAGGCGGGCGTGTCAAGAGACGAGGAGGGCAGAGCGGTGGTAGTGGTTCGGGCTGTCGACTTTCGGGGGCCTTTCGGACGCTCTCGGTTTGGATGTATCAAAGGCTGCGAGGAAGATGAAGGCGCATCAAAGGTGGAAGGAGCGGGTTCCGGCTCGAGGTTCGGCGATTGTGCCACCGCACTGCGCGGAATGTAGGGCAGGGAGGCGGGCTCGGGAGACGGTGGCTCGAACCGGTCCAGAACAGACGCTCTCTTGTAGGCAGGAACAGACTTGCTGGCAGGCGATCCCGGCGCTGGGCCGCTCTGCTGCTCCAAGTTTTGGCTCCAAGCTAGGCGCTCTTTCACTGTCCAATTTCGCCGACCTCAACACAGACATTTGCGATCATTATACCGGCAAAAACGCACCGATGTTGCTGCTCTTGAGCCTGGTCAAGCTGGCGGTGGGAGCCTTGTCGCTGGCAGATGTGGACGCCAAAGCCGAGGACACATACTTGGACGCAACCGGCTTGCTGGGCGAGTCCTCCACGCCTTTGGACACCAACGACGTTTCCGATTTGACCGGGAACACGGCCGGCTTGTCGTCCAAGGGCGCGGAGGGGGAAGAGTCGTAGGTGGAGCTCCTTTGTGCCAAGCCCGGCAGCGGCACCCCTCCTCGCTTGTTCCTCTCTGCCAGCAGGTTCGGGTTCTTGGACAGGAAGGAGGCCACGGGAGCGCTGTCGACCTCCTCGAGATCCGCCTGAGCCTTGGGCTTGTTCAGCCTGGGACCATTGACACTTCGGTTGCCGCCGATGAAGTGGGCGAGCGAGACCGGCGAGCCTGACTGGAGCAAGCCGGCGTCCACTGGAAGCGTCTGCGCCTTGAGCTGCTCAAAGGTCTTGGCAGGGCTGGCCGCAGGCGAGTCTGCGTTTGACAAGTTTGTTGATTTCAGCTTGAGCGCACTTCTTTAGGAGCGAGACACGCACTGAGCCGGCTCGACCGAGCGGCTCGAGAGGCCAGGATCGTGTCGTAGTCTGGCATTCGTTGAGCTGCCTTCGCTGGCAGAATGGGGACAGGAGGTCCGCCAACCGAGGCCGGTGAGCCGCGTGAGCGTGGACTGCCCGACTCTTGGTCTCGCGGTAGCGGACAGCAACTGAAGCAACAAAAAAGTAGAACCCCTTTGATGCACTGGAAAGGACGCAGAAGCTAGGAATAGGCCAGTCCAAGTTCCTCAAAAGAACCTCCCGTCTCCTTCGCCACCAACTGTCCCCACTACCCATATTGACTACTGCTTCTGCGCAATCTGAGCCAAGATGGTGGCTCTGCGACTGTTGGTCTTGGGTTCGGCGGTGTACTCCGGCTTGCATTCCTTGTCCAAGGTGCGCAAAATGTCGTCCGCCACCTCGAAGCGGCCCAGCACAAACTCGAACAAGCCAGCAGTGCCGGCCCAGTCGTGGTCTTTGTTCGTGACCCGAATGCCAATGGCTTCAATGGAGGTCGGGTCGAGAGGGTGCTTCTGTCGGGTGGCGCCAGGAGCCCAAGGGTTGGTGGCGTGAAAGCCATCGGAGCCAACTAGATGAAAGTGGCGCCACGGGATGGTGCAGACTTGAGCCTTGCGAACGTCTTTGGGCGAGGGGTGGAGCATGGTGGTGCCGCCCACGTTGCGCAAGGTGAAGCAGAAGACCTCTTTTGCTCTGGTCCGCAGGTGGACTTGGAAGCCGTCCGGGCGGATGTTGTCGTGTCCTCGGGGAAATCGAGCACAGCTCCACCGGTACTCGAAACGAACGCCCCGAGTGGAGCGCAAGAGGTGAGAGTCGAACGGGAGGGGCGCCATGAATTCGCAAAGGTGGCATTCGCAGGCGGCCATTCTGTTGAACAGCTCGTCGTTGTTGGTCCGCGGCATGAACTTTGCGATAGATTTAGGATTTGGGAATTCGAAAGCGCCTGGGGCTCACTTGAACTTCATCGTCTTGAGGCGCCAAGCTTCCGAAGAACCTGACGGCCGAGCCATTTTGCAGGACCTCGACATGGGCTTTGCTGCGGGGGTCTGGCACATCTCGCCGCTCCATCTGTTCTATAGACCAAGGGCGGGCTCTGGACCCAAACACAGTTCTCTTGCGTTTGCAGTCGCATTCCTTCAGCACATGAATGATCGTCTTTGCACCGGTGTACAGCTCCACCTCAATTTGGCTGAAGTAGGCGTCCAAGCGCTGGTCTAGCATGCCTCGAGCGGGATGATCCATCCCAGAAGGATCGGCTTTGACGACCTGCTGATCCGGGTCGATCTGGGTTGCTGATCAGCTTCGAGTACACGATGAGGCTACCAAGAAACGTACAGCAATGCACGTCAACTTGTGCGCCTTCCAGTGAGCCCTTTGGCAATCCGCATTCTAGATAGGTCGTCAGGGTGTTCCAGCCTCACATCGAGGGCTTAACTTACGCAATAGCCAAACTTCCTGCAGCGACTGCAAAGAAGCCTCTCACTTCTTTCTGCAGGCAACGCAGTGTGACAGTAGCCGCACACAATGCCCCACAAAACCAGTTGGTCCAGTGGAAAGATGGGGGTGTTGGGCTCGCACAGGGAGTAGTTGTCCAGCGTCTGCATGGTCATCCCCTTGCCGCCAAGGCGCTGATAGCGGTTGATGATGGTCTGCTTGTCTTCGACGCCGAGCTTGGCAATGTCGATGTCGCCGCTCGAGAAGGCGGACGACAACTGGTCATTGGCTGATCCTGGGTGAGATTCGGAAGTCGTATGAAACTTGCAGCCCGGGCAGCAGTGCGGGATGGATGGGTTGAATCGGCATTCGGGGCAGCAAGGGTTGCCAGTGCTCATCTTGCTGCTGCAACAACCAGAAGGGAAAGCGAACCGGACGAGAGGGGACAAAAGCGGACTAAGCGGAGAAGAACGTGGACCCGCTCCAAAATCCGGCTAAAGAGGTTCCGAAGTGGCCGCGGAAGTTTGAGCCTCGCGAAATGCAGCGTGGCTGCGAGACACACCCATCGCGACGCTCCTGTGCCACACCAAAACTGGAGATGATTCAGCCATGGACAACGACGCGTCCAAGTTCCAAGTGTTGAAGTCGATCATCACCTTCTTGTTGTCTGCTGGCCCAGAAGGACAGCGCCAGCACACTCGCAACAGCAAAGGGTTAAATTCTAGACCACGCACTCGATGAACAGCACGTCGTCAGCGCATGCCGGGATTGAGGCCTTTTCGGAGCGCAGCAGCCATCTCGCACCAGCTTGAAGCCTCTCTTCTCCACAAACAACGACCAGGCATTTCAAAGCACGCAGAAATGGCAAACACAGCGGTCGAAGCCGCCAACGCTGCCCATTTCGACAACAAGGGCGAAGAAATCTTGTGGGGTTGACCGCTCGAGTTTAAGCCACATTCCACTGACAAGAGTAATGCAGCACGTCGGAGGCAGGCGTCTATGTGTCTGAAAAGCTAGCTGGGGCTACCCTGCAAATCCTGAGGCCGCACATCGATCCGTCGTCGACCATCCTCCTGGATTATGCGTGCGGACCGGGTTCCGTCAGCTTGAAGCTGGTTGGCGACGTCAAACAGGTCATTGGCGCAGACATATCCAAAGGTAGACTTGTCCAGAAACGTCACCTCACCGCTGATCTGGTTGAGCCAGGGATGGTCGACAGCTTCAACAAGAACGCTGGCAAGCTGGCCGACGCCAAAGGCAGCCACGCTATTCACATTACTGGCTCGACGCTGCCTGCTGGCTCTTTGTATGACGTGATCATTGTAGGCGAAAGCTCCTGCGCCTGTCGGTGAAACTCACGATCGAACCGGGACTAGTGCCTCCACACATAGTGAGTGTCCCTCCGCACGGTGGCAACTTTGCTCACATCATAGCAGCCACCACTTTGAAGATCAAGATGCGATGACTCGGATGCTAACCAGCCACCTCAAGTCTGGCGGATGGTTGTTCGTTGTGGACTTTCTGGCAGCTCACTCGCACTCTCACGGGCACGCGCAACCGGCGGAAGGCCATTCTCATGGGCACTCCCATGGACATTCTCATCAACACTACGGCCACCAACACGCTGACAAGACAGAGTCAGCGGCACTACCGGAGGGTGTTGTCCCGGGCAGCATCAGTGAGTGGCGGGGTGACTTTTGCAAGTAGTGAAGCCGTCCACTGATCTTGCCCACAGAAGCACCCAAGGAGCATATTCAAGGATTGTTCGAGAAATACTTGACCAACGTTGAGATCGATGTCAGTTGTCTCTCCATGTCTGTCAACCCACCGAACCTAAAGTTCCATGCGGCCCTTCCCAGACGACCTTCTCATTGCCTGCTGAAGAGCTGCTGTCGAAGCAAGGCTCAGACAAGACCTTTGGCCCGTTACTCTCGGGGGGTGTCAAGTCGCTTGATTACTTCAGGGCTTTGGGGCAGAAGGCTTGATGAACGCCTGCCTCGTTGGGCTGAAGTGTGTGCAATTGATGTTAGTTAACTCGAACTTGTATGATCCAACGAGATCGCCACTATTTGACCAGGATTGACCCCATCATGAACCCCTCCCATTTTCAGGTTGCTTCTTAGGCTCTTGGGAGCCATCCCTCAACAAGCCCTCCCATCTCGATGTCTGTTCCACCCGAGAGCCTAAGATCGTGCCTGCTTAATGTATCGCAACCGCCAACCCATCTTTGGCTTCTGCCTCTCCAAAGTCGACATCCCATTGCCACTGCCAGGCGTTTTCACAAGCTGGCACAAATCGGGTTCCCAAGCTCGTGCCTAGGCACCACCTTTCTATATGTAGCGCACGATAATTGTGACCACGCGCCAACTGGCTCCCCGCCTCCTTGAGATTTTGTCTCATCGAGCCTGTGTGTGCCAAGATCGCCATCGAATTCGGTATGACGCTGTTTGAACCTTGGCCGACAGCTTGGCTGCTTGCAAGTGCAAACGACTGTTGCTCTGCTGTCGTCTTGAAGCCCGATCTCGAAAATGAAGACTTTCTCTGGCTTATTGCTCCTGGCCGCGACCGCCTACGCCCAATCGTCGGATGCAAGTGCCGCGATCAGCTCGGTCATGAGCGCCTCCGCCACTGCTTCATCGGCTGCCCCCTCGGGATCCGCTGATTTCGCCACAGGCTTGGTGGCAGCGCTCCGTGCTCGCGGCGCGAACACCCTTGCATCCCTGGTCGCTCCTCTGGCGCCACAGTTGGGCCCTGTTCTCCAAAGCGGCCCTTTCACCATTCTGGCTCCATCAGATGCTGCCCTTGCCAATGTCGATACCTCGAATATGACTGCGCTTCAGAACAGTGCGCCCCTCTTCGTTTGCACAATCGGCCTTTGCCCAAGTCCTCTCCAGTCCTGATGTACCATGTCCTGCCTGGCCAATACCCTGCTGCTGCGCTGTCACCAAACAACAGCGTCTTGGCCACCCTTCTCGTAGGTCCACTCGGTAGACCTCTCGCGCAGACTTCATCTCACTCTTCACAGACCGGACCGGCCGTGAATTTGCCCAATGGCGCTGCTCAAGGTATTCATTCGTTTGCTCAAGAAAATGGTTTAAACTCAATGGCCGAAACTTGGTAGCCATCACTTTGGTCAAGAACCAATTTGGCACGACGGAGATCGTTGGCCAGGGAGCGTCAGTCCTGCCGATCCAGAAATCCAACCACCAAGAGACTAAACTTCTATACAGGCGTGTTCTTGCCAATGCAACTTATCAAGATGTTCATTCGTTTCACTTGCGCCACTGATTCGCACTAACTGACAGCTGTCGTCTAGATCCTGATCAAGCTGATTGACAAGACTCTCACCGTCCCTCCTCCCATCCCAGCCGTTCTGTCTGACCCCAATGCGGGCAACTCGGCTGCTTTGGTCTCAGTTGTCAGCTCTTTGACTCCCGACTTGGTCGCCGCGTTGAACACGACCGCCGGCTTGACTGTCTTTGCCCCCACTGATGCTGCGTAGGCGGTCCAGTGCTTCTTAACTCTGCTCTCGGCTCATCTTCGCGTCTCTTACAATCCAGTATTTCTGCTGTTCAGGGCATAATTGCCACAGCCGCTGCTAGCAATGCCTCTTTGGTCACTTCCGTCATCGAGGGCCATGTCTTGCCCCAAGTGGTGTACTCGACCAACATCACGGATGGTCTGTCGGCGCCCACTTTGGCCGGAAACACGCTTAGTCTGGCGGTGAACGTAAGCCATGCGTTTCCGTTTGCTCAAAGCACGGTTTCAAATTGGAACATTCAGTCCTCTGGTGTATTTGTCACCTCCAATGGTGCCACTGCCCAGGTGTACGTCTAGTTCAGAGTTTGTTCCTCAACGGACGCTAAAACTGCGGGCCAACAGTGTTGCTACCGACTTGTGAGACCGTCCTTCCGAATGCTCTGTTTTCATCGAGTTCAATAGAAGTTCTAGTATTGCTGCCAATGGCGTGGTCCATCGCATCAAGTGGGTTCTTGTTCATCGTGCGGTTGAGCAAAAGCTGACGCCGAGCTTCAGTCGCGTTCTCTTTTCGCCTCCCGCCGCAGCTTCCAGCGTAGGATCATCTTTATAATGGCTGCTTGCCATTGCTAACTATCGCACCAGGCTTCCGCTGCTGGGTCGGCCTCAGCCGCTGCTACTTCGGCCGCAGCCTCAGCCTCGGCTAGCGCTGCTCCCTCAGCTTCGGGCTAGACGGACAGTCTCCGCGCAAAGTTGCCAAGTCAAAATGGACAGTTGTCAAAGTCAACATTAATGTGCATAGTCCCCTGTGAATTAGTCTTGAAATTCGCCCGTTGCCCTGCCTCTCTTGCCCACGCTTAAGAAATGGTGCAATTGTCGTCGCTACCAGGCTGGCCTCTGGCCAACTCTCCAACAAAGCCGGTCTGTGGAATATCTCAGCGTTGGAATAAAAGGGTGTGAGAGGCAGCTTACATCGCGATTGCCTTGGCCAGTGAGGTCAACGATGAGGACACCGGTGTTGTGAGGATCGATGTGCGCAGACAAGTTGTATCTATAAGAAAAGTTCAGTTGAAGCATCCTCGACAGGAATCTGAGCGACAAACTTGTGCATGAGGCTTTCAATCGCAGGCTTAATCTTTGCCACATGTGCGTTGGAGTGGATGCCCTTGCCGACAATGATGTTTAACCGGGGTAAACCAGAAGCTTGAGCGCTCTGGATGGCCTTCTCGGCTTGCTCAATCGACTCTTGGACATATAGGCCGTGCAAATCGATCGTGCCTGGAGGCTGGCGGGAGTTCTTCGCCTGGAAGATCAGGGAAGCGGCCTGGTCGTTCAGCTGATTGCGCTTCTCTTGATGCTGATGCCCCTCTGTTGAGAGCTGCTTAGCCCGGCCTCCGTCTCCCGCTTCATGGGCCTGATGTGCCTGGTCGAAGCACCGCTCCATGGCATCGTCCTCTGCGATAGCTTGGTTTCGCAATGCGACCACCTGTGTAGATTTGACGAGTTAGGTGGAAAGAACCGAAGACTTTCGACGTCAGAAACCAACCTGAGGATCTGCGTCAGACGAGGTCCATTGGTGGCTGGGCTTCTGCGGCTGCTGCTGAAAGCTTTGCGGCTGCTGCTGGTACGAGCCTTGAGGAGGGCCTTGTTGGTAGGACTGCTGCTGATTTTGCTGCTGATAGTAGCCGCCCGAGGCTTGCTGGGCGTAGCTGCCGTGCTGCTGCTGTTGCGGCTGGTAGCTTCCTTGCTGAGGCTGCTGATATTGCTGCTGCTGTTGCGGGTAACTCTGCTGGCCCTGTCCAAAGGACTGGCCTTGCTGCTTATTGGCGAACTGCTTCTTAAGCCATCTTATGATCTTCCTGTCCTTCATTTCAGCCCTGGAGCATTTGGAGGCGGCCCGTGAAGGCTTTTCGGGAGAGCAGCAGGACGCACGGGAGGGACTTCTTCCCTAGCGACATCAACTGTCGCTGCTGATTCGAATCCATTAGTGTATTCTAGACCCAACCGAAGGCTGGTCACAAAGGGAATGGCGGCGAGGAATTGGCCGTGACGAACGAACCTGTTTCTTTCCTCTCCAGCCGACTTGTTGTCTCAAATTTGTGTAAATTATGGACTATGCTTACAATCTGATTGATAAAGGACTTGTGAGACCATCGCAGCTGGTATCGAGGCCGGGCCTGACTCGCGATCTCTTCAGATCCCGGATGCAATCTTGCGAGCTGGCGTGAGGCGGGCATGTAGGAACAGGCAAGCTGAGATTGAGCGAGGGTCTGTAGAAGGTGAATGACTTTGATTCCTCATTCACAGAGTGCTGATTGAAGGACAGCCAATCATGCGGCTAAGCTCGAGTTTATTCAATCCCTCAAGGAGAAGCCGATCGCCATCGAGCAGCCCAAAGCGAATGAGCAGCATTACGAGGTATCAACAGAGTAGGTCCATATTGATTGGAGTTGCCCGATCGACTCTGAAGTCGATGATCCATAGGTTCATACAGTCTTGCCTCGGCCCACGCATGAAGTACTCGTCATGTCTCTTTCCCAAAGGCAACGAAACCTTGGAAGAGGCGGAAGTCCTTATCCTTGAGGATTATTGCGTCAAGGCGAAGCTGCAAGATGGCATGGACGTGCTCGATCTGGGCTGCGGCTGGGGCTCGTTGTGTCTGTTTCTGGCCGAGAAGTACCCACACTCCAAGATTTCGGCACTTTCCAACTCGAAAACGCAAAAGGTTTTTATTGACGAGCAAGCGAAGGCCAAAGGCTTGACCAACCTGGAAGTGCACACTGGCGATGTCACGGTGTACGATTTCGCTGGGACGAAGAACTTTGACCGAGTGCTGTCGATCGAGATGTTCGAGCACATGAAGAACTACCAGAAGCTTTTGAGCAAGATCAACACTTGGCTGAAGCCCAATGCCGAGGCCAAAGGCACAGACGGCTCGCTGCTCTTTGTGCACATCTTTTGCCACAAGACTCAGCCTTACGAGTTTCTGGAGAGCGATGGCTGGATGGCCACCTATTTTGTTAGACTGTCTCTGGGCTTCGTTTTGTTACTGTACTCAATCGTCTTTCTGCAGTTTTCGGGTGGCACAATGCCGAGCTTCGACCTCTTCTCTTGGTTTCAGTAGGCGCCAGCGTTCTTAAAATCCTTTATCACCTCTGAAAAGCATCACAGAGACGACTTGATTCTTCAGCACAGCTGGTTTCTCCCTGGCACCCACTATGCGCAAACGCTCGAGGCGTGGCTCAAATTGCAAGACAAGAACGGCAAACGCTGGCTGTCGAAGCAAGGCGAAGGGAGCATGTTAGATGGCAAAGGAGGCCAAGCAGACATACAAACCATGTTCTATCGCTTCAGGGTGCGTCTTAAGCACATTTGCCACCCGATGCTTTCTGACATCGCGCAGCTCTTCTTCCTTTCCTGTGCCGAGTTCTTTGCTCTCGACAATGGGCAGACCTGGTGAGCACCACACTTTCCCGCTCGTACACATCTGATTGGGATCACAGGGGCGTGGGACATTATCTCTTCAAGAAACGTGAATGGCCACTGGCCCACTGGCTATCGACATCGCATTAATACATTATTCTAGAGTGCCTAAGCACGTTGTCTCTATATCTATCACTTCAGACGGACAGTTTGCAGACAGCACCTCATAATCGTCTCTGCAAACGAGGACCTGATCCTCCACCCGAATCCCCATGCCATGAAAGTGTTTGGGGAATTGATCATCGACTGGCACACTGCGCGCGGCAAACGCCCGTAATCAGCAAGGACCTTGATCTAGCCCAGTCGAAACGCACTAGACTCCTGGTTCAACGGTGATTGTCATCCCAGCCTTGAGGGGAATGTTGCGTGCAAACGAAGGCGTGTCGTGAAGATCAAGGCCGACTGGGTGGGAGATAAAGTGTGGGTATAAGGTGGACTCGAGAACAGATCTGTCGACGTTGAGGTTGATTTGACGGAGCTCGTGTCGCAGGATTTCGCAAGTCTTGTTCTGCAGCTCGTTCAACGAGTAGCCTTGCAGTTCGGCACACAGCTTGGAGACCTGCTTTGTGGTTGCCTGAACCGCGGTGTACAAGTCCTTTTGCGGTGCGGTGAAGGTGCCGTCGACCGGAAAGGTTCGCGTGATGTCGGAGGCATAGCCGGCGAATTCGCATCCGGCGTCCATCAAGACGAGATCCCCGGATCGCAGGGGCTGATCATTGGATGTGTAGTGGATCGTTAGGGCGTTAGTACCGGAGGCGACGACCGGCACGTAGGCGAGCCGCGATGCTCCGTCGAGCGCCGAGTAGTATTCGAAGTGGGACGCCAATGCACCCTCGTTGAGCCCTGCTCTTGCAAAGCGCATGCTCTATAGCTCACAGCATGGTTAGACCTCTCGTCGTAAGCGCAAACTGAAAGACGCACCTTAGAGTGTGCTTTCGCACTGATATTGGCCGCTTTCCGCATGAGCGCCAACTCGCTGGGACTCTTGATCAGGCGCAAATTGGCTACCCGCTCCTTCAGCGGTCGAACAGTGTGACCTTTGCGCTTGTTCAACAGCTCGATGAGGGAGTCGGCATCTGTCCGTCGCCGACCAAGACGGAGCAAGTCCAAAGGCGATTGCTCTCCCGTGTTATTTAAGAAACTGAGCAGCGATCTGTGCGATTTTCGATCCGGTGCTCTGGACCACGAGGTTTCCGGCAAGTCAATGTAGACTGGAAGGCTGCTGTTACTGTGGAGCAGCGAGCTTAAGAATACAGGTAGCGACTCGATGCTCTGGCCGTGGTCGGCGCCGAACAGGTCGACAGCGCTGTCCAGTCTGCATCGTCTTTGAGCTGAGGTCAAGAGGTCATTTCGCCAGCCAACGCACCCGTTTTTCGGCCCCTCCCACCTCTCCGTGTGCTCGTCGCCAACCTGGCAGAAGAGTCGCATCGAATAGCCTTTAGAGGACGAGTCTTTCTCTGCAACGATCGAAATGTAAGGCACCGAAGCCGATCCAGGACTGTCAGCTCACGAAGGACAACGGCCGCATCGGGCTCGTTGAAGCCAGTGAGATAGAAAAAGTCGCTCGCTTGGCGAAACTTATAACTGCGAGCGGATTCAAACATAAGACCAGCGCAGCAAACAGTGCATAACATGCGACCAACAAGATCGATTGGCTCATGTATTGAAGTCGGGCACCAGCGCACACAACCACGGCATTATCCGGCAAGCTGGCCATCAGCTTCGCTCTTCTGGTGTGATATTCCGTTCTTGATATGCCAGGCGTGAGCTCTGCGCTGCTCCCGAAGAGAAAGGGGTGAGTTTCGTATGTCGGCTGCCCAAAAAGTCGAGCAGGTGCTGTTGGTTGGTCCGCCGCTGCTGTAGCATATCGTCGAGGGCTGGAGAGCGCTCTCGTAGTGGCTCTGCAAGTGCAAAGCCGAGGCAGGGCCCTTTTCATTCGGAAGCAAGCGGAATGTCTATCGTCCAGCGAGGACAAGAAATTTATTGGTCGCGAGGCCAAGTCCGAGTGGCGGACAAAGCGGGAAAGCGTGAGTGCAGCAATGACTTTTATACAGTTCAAACAAAGCGAACGACGAATACAAAGGCGCAGGGCAGCCGTCAAGGCCTGCCAAAGCGAGTCTGGAGGTCCATCTAAAATGTATCTCTTGATGGAGTCTACTCTTTTTGGTGGATAAATGCGATGATGGTGGTCGTTCTAGAGGACGAACAAGAAGCGCAAGTCTGTGGTTGAATCGCGATCAGCATTGGCGGGACTGAAGCGCAAAGAAAACGCACCTTCGGGTGTCAATCGACCCAGAGCGTCCGAGTCGCCCATGGCGGCGTCAATCATGGCCTCCTTCTTCTTCTGGAGCTCCAGAATACGGCTTTCGATAGAGTTCTCGATGATCTACGACCGAGTCAGTCGAGCTGGAAGAACAGCAAGAGTTGAAGAACTCACCATGCGCTTGCAGATCACCGGTCTCTTTTGACCAATGCGGTGGATGCGGTCCATGGCTTGATATTCGGTAGCTGGGTTCCACCAGGGATCCATGATGAAGACGTAGTTGGCCTGCACGAGGTTCAAGGCGACGCCACCGGCCTTCAGGGACAGCAAGAAGACGGTGACCTCGTTGGTCTCCATGAAGTACTTGACGGTGCGGTCGCGGACCTCGGGCGTCATGCTGCCCTGTAAGCGAGCGATCTTGAAGCCGGCGAGCTGCAAGCGGCGGGCGATCAAGTCGAGGAAGGTGGTCGACTGGGAGAAGACGAGCGATTTCGAGGTGTGGTCTTCGGTTTGCATCATGGTGAGCTCTTCAACCAAAGCCTGTGAGGAAGATGGCAACGTTTCATAAGAGTTGATCCTTATATAGCTGGCAAACGCCTCACCTCAATCTTGGTGGAGCTGCGCCACTTGGTAGGGTCGAGGCGATCGAGGATGCCCTGGCGAGCGCCGCCGATTTGCTTCTGGCTCTCTTCCATTTCGATCGCAGGGGCCTCGAGGTTGATGACCATCTGGGCGTGGCAGACGGGGCAGTCGGGCGCGTTGTCGGTGCCGCAGCCCTCGAGCATCTGGCTGATGCACTCGCGGCAGAAAATGTGGCGGCACTTGGACATGATCGGGTCCTCGGCCTCGTCCAAGCAGATGCGGCAGGTTTGGATCGAGAACTCTTCCTCGCCATTGGGGTTGAGCAGGGCCTTGACGGTGGCCGTCTTGGACTTGAGCACCAAGTCGGGGTGGCACGCCATTTGCCTCACTGCGAATTCGGTCAAAAATGTCTCTCAGGAAATGGAGACTCGAAGACTCACTTCGCGTGATCAAGGTGAACTGTGGATGCGAAGACGTGGTTAACCCAAAACCCTGGTTACAGAGAATCAACACTCACAATGTTGGCGTATTGGTTCAAGATCTGGCCAGCGTCGGCGTAGGTGTTGAAAGTGCGCTTGACATCGGAATAGAGCGAGGTGTAAAGCTCCTCCTCCTCCTCGGTGAAGTAGTCGCGGCGGACGCTGACGGTGCGCGGGGGCAAGGACAGGTCGTCGGCGCGCTCGACCTTGGTGCGGCGGAGCATCATGCGGTCGAGCAGGATCTTGAGCTTCTTGAAGGCGACGGCGCCCTCGCCCGAGTGGCCGGACTGCTGGATGGGCTTGAGGATCTGGGCGTTCCAGTACCAGGTGTGCTGCATGGGGCTGTGGCCGCAGTCGGAGCAGTGGCGCTTGTCGGGGAAGGACCAGTGCAAGGAGCGGCAGGAGCAGGACTTGCAAAAGTTGGCGGCGAAGGGCACTGTGAAAAGACACTAAGCCCAAATTCTACTAGAATGAAGGAGAAGAGTCGACTCACTGACACCGAGGAAACGGATCAAGCTGTACAGCTCTCCAACTCGGTTCTGCAAGGGCGTGCCGGACAAGCACCAGCGGAACTTGGCGCGCAGGGCGAACGCGGCTTTGGCGGTGTTGCAGGCGCGATCCTTGATGTTGTGGGCCTCGTCGAGGATGATGCGGTGCCACTTAAGCTTGTGCAGCGGCGACTTCTCCTTGACCAGCGTCTTGTTCTTCTGGAAGCCCTTGGTCTGGCGGCGGTAGACAGACTCCAATACGGCGTCTGTGGTTCCGACTTTTGCTGAGAGCACACCACGAGCTCTGAAAGGAAGCCAAACCCACAGGAAGTCAGGATGACATCGAACTTTTGGAGCTTCTCAATGTCGGTCGTTCGAGATCCTCTATTCTCCAAGCCCAAAGTTAGACCAGGACTCCTGCGATCTAAAAGAGGAGCAAAGACGAACCCGTGCCAGACCTCGACCTTGAAGCCTTTGGTGAACTTTTGGAACTCGTTGCGCCACTGGACGATGGCGACGGTGGGCGCGATGACCAAGGTCATCTTCTTGTCGGCGCCCTTCAGCTTGGCGTCAAAGTCGGAGCAGATCAAGGAGATGGTCTGGATGGTCTTGCCCATGCCTGTGCGGATTGTCTTGGTCAGGGGATTCAACATTGAATAAAGAGAAAAGGCACCGCACCCATTTCGTCAGCCAGGCAGCCGCCCTTCCAAGGTCCGGTCTCCTGGGCCTTCATCCAGTGCAAGCCCTCGAGCTGGAACGGCAAGAGCTTCTGGGCGATGGCGGCGGGCTGCTCGGCCTTGACAGGCTTGACGATGGCGACCGTCTCCTCCAAGTTGCCCCAGACGTCCTTCAGCTCGGGATGGAACTTCTCCAGCTGATAGTGAGCCTTTTCGACCTGTTCATAGCGGCAAAGTCAGCAAAGCGACCTTTGCAGACGTAAAATCCCAAAGACGAACCCTGGACATGCCGCGCATCGACTTCTTCTTCTCCTTCTTGGTCCTCTTCTTCTTTTTCTTGCCATCTTCTTCATCGTCCTCGTTCTCGTCTTCGTCCGACACCTGGGCGGAGGCAAGCACATCCCTGACCGAGTCGTCGTCGGAGTCTGGCACATCCGAGCTCAACTCGGCTTTAGCCTTGCCCTTGCCCTTGTTGGCAGGGGGCTTGCGCTTCTTCAAGGGCACGTCGGACGCATCGGAGTAGTCCTCCTCCTCCTCCGACTCGGCCTTGACGGCAGGAGCCTTGCCCTTGCCTTTGGTGGAGGCAGAGGCGATTAAGCGGGAGAGGGGCACGCTGGCGGATCCCTCTGACTCAGCAGCCGAGGCCTCGTCCTCCTCCTCGTCGAGCGCCGAGTCGTCGTCGTTGGTGGGCTCGAACGCGGATCCAGCCGAGTCGTCGTCGTCGTCCGTCTCGATAGCGCGCTTCCTCTGCTTGCCCTTGGCTTTGGTCGATCCAAGCGCGCTGCTGGCCACGTCCTCCGAGTCCGAGTCGAGATCGATGGGCGTGGAAGCGAGCTTGCTGGTCGCTTTGACAGCGGAAGCGCGAGACGGGCGGCTGCTGCTGCTTGTCAAATTGCTTTGGATGAGTCTGCCGCCCACACACACCGCGCACACATGGCCGCTCACCTGGCCTTGAGCTTCTTCACAGCCGGCTTCACGTCCCCGCCGTCCTCCTCAGACGCCGAATCAACGTCGATGGTCTGTCGCTTGACAGATCTCACGCTGGGAGCCGCGCTCGTCGGGGCCGTCTGCGGGCTCGCGGGGCCGGAGCCAGAGAGCAGCAAGCTGTCCTCATCCGTGTCCGAGGCCACAGTCCTGTAAACGCGTCCCATGGCTGGTGGCAAATGAATGGTTCGGGGACAAGAAGCAGGTTTTTGGATGGGGTTTGAGACGCGTGGAGCGGCGTAAATGAACAAAATTCATGCGGCCTCGATTGCGCTCTCCTTTTGAGAAACAGCACTCTGGAGATGTTAAATAGGTATGGCGACGCGTAAAATGGATATGAATCGATTTCTTGGAAGCTATAGCCATTTGCCACCGCCACGGACACCTCCATGCTTCTCCGGCCTGCCGAGGGTTCACCTGTTCGACCACTATCAACATGGCTTCTTCATAGAATCAAGTCAAAGGCAATGACGAACGGGTAGCGAATCCAAACGATCTCCTCCAAACCTTCTACCTCATCGGCTAAAAATGGCCCGTGCTTCATGCCCGGTGGGCGGCAGCAGTAATGTCCAGCGTCGAACCATTGTTGGAGAGTGAGATCGAAGATGCGCCCTGTCATCTCGCAACACGTCGATGATTCGACCGAAACAGGGGTAGGGAGTCACTGACCTTTTAAAATCAACACTTCTTCCCAATAGTCGTGCACCACGCTCGTCGTGCTGCGTTCTCGGTTTAAGACTAATCCACCATTAGAGCAGAGCAGAAGCTCACCCGCCCCACCGCGCTCCGGCTGGATGATAGAGGATTTGCGTTCTGGCTTCAGGCTCAGCAGGGTGACTTCGGACGCGAGGAAGGAGAAGACCATACGAATCGCCAGTAATGGGGTCTTGGGACAGCATCCGGGTGCTCGAATGACCACTCTGCTCAGCGGGCAGCAGCGGGGTTTGGGGCACGTCGGACACCGGGTGAAATTCCTTCACGACCAGAGACAACTCAGCTTTTGAAACGACGCAAACCAATATGAACTTACAAGTTCAGGTTTAGAAGCAACAGCCCCCAGCACATTGGCGAGGGAAAGCAAGCCGCCGTTGGCGATGAACAGGTCCACGTCCGCTTCTACCTGCTTCATGTCTAGCGTGGGATCCTCCGTAGACCGGTAGACGTAAGCAGTCGACATTCCGACCGCCGCTGCGGCTTGTAGGTCATAGTGGTGCGCGGCCACCATCAGTGCTTCTTCCGGCTTGAATCCGAGCAGAGCTAGCGCTTGCTCGTAGATGGCAGGTCGGGGCTGTCGGAATCAATTTTTTAAGACTTGTCAGCGCCTATGTCAGAGGGGTGCTTCAACCAACCTTGAGCTCTTGTAAGAGCTGGCTGGAGAAGAGGGAGTCGAAGGACAAGCCGGCATTCCTTGTCTAGACTCGCGGGCGTCAGTTGGCTTTGAGATAGCTCAAGATCATGACATACCATGTTGACTTGCAGCTTGACAGTGCCATTGGCCAGCACAGCGCTGCGGGCATCCTTTAGTCATGCATCCTCAGCAAGTGGCCAACGTCCTAAGCTCACCACACAAACTGTCCCCTTAGTTGTTTTAGACCTTGTGCTGAGTCTGGCCACCCTTTGGCGGTGTGCCAAGATTGGACCAGGCGTGTTCTGGTTTCCGAGTCGACCGCTGCCTCGAGGCCTTTCTCGGCGAGCAGCTCGTCTAAAGCTTTGGCGTGCACTTGATCAATATCTGGAAACTGAGATCCTTGACCGGCGGACGAAGCAGCATGGGCAGCAGCGAAGAACTTCTGGCGCCAATCTTGAGCCAGCGAAACAGCATCAACGCCGGCAGGCAGCTCCTTGGCTAGGGCGCTGGCGACTGCAGTCTGCCAGTCGATACATGTTCCCATCTAAGATGCTTGGATAAGAATTGCCCAGGTCTTTTACGAGCTGGGAAAGCCCATTCACCAGGTCGAACAGCAAGACCTTGACTTTGGAAAG
This sequence comes from Cystobasidiopsis lactophilus, assembly GCA_001599975.1. Lineage (NCBI taxonomy): Eukaryota > Fungi > Basidiomycota > Agaricostilbomycetes > Agaricostilbales > Chionosphaeraceae > Cystobasidiopsis > Cystobasidiopsis lactophilus. Next base: position 1,162,058 of record BCIO01000002.1, read on the forward strand.
TTTGGCAGCCACGTCCTTCTTCATGATTGCCTGTGCGCGAAGAATAACACCGAAAGGTAGTTGGTAAACGAAACAATAGGTTTCAAGTCGATGGAGTTCAGAGGGGAGGAAAGAAGTCGAGCGGCGTAATCATCGCTGGGTGGCAAACGGGCCGCAGCTTTTGGGTACAAGAAGTGGTCTCGTCGGTTGCAATAGGATCGTTTTGGAACCTTGCTTAGGTCTATGTCAAGTTTGCAGCGGTATAATGATATGATAGGTATAATAAATTAAGAGACACTTCAGAGCTTTTTCAAGAGCTTGGGGCTTTCTCGATATCGCACCACCAGCATCAACAGCAGCGATGCGGTAGCAAAAGATCCCGCCAGAAAGATAGCCGGCTTGTAGGCCGCCGGGACCAGCGAGCCGGTGGCGTCGACTTTTGATGGATCGATCAGGGCTCCGGCGATCGGGGTACCCGCTAGCGAGCCCACCACCCAGCCCGAAGCAAACAAGCTCAGCACCATGCCAACTGGGTGCTGGCGGAAGAGCGAAGCCACAACCGATCTGTAGCACGCAGCGTGAGTGGTTCCCAGCAGTTAATATATAAACGACTCACGTCGCAAGGCTAAAGTAGCCGCCCGCTCCAGCTCCGTTGGCCACGGCAAAGAAAATAAGAGGACCTAAACTGTTGCTGAAAAGCCAAGCGGTCCCTTCAAGAGGTAATGAGGTTAGCTTCAAATTGGGCGTTCCCGAACTAAGCATTAAGGGGCCCACAGATCGAGAGGGCCATCAGAATTTGGGTGGCCAGCAAACTGTTGACGGGTCCCAATAAAGTGTCCGCTGCCAGGCCAAACGTGATCCTTCCAATTGCAGCGGCGATGTTGTAGCCGGCAAGTAGGTAGGCGCCAGTCTGCTGAGAGCTGCAACAGCCTAGAGTCAGAATGATTGACGAACTCTCTTTGAGAGCGGACGAACTATCGCAACGCCCGTGCGTAGGCCGGCTGTCATCTAGGTCAGCAAGTGTAGGAAAACGGTCGACGATAGCTTACGATGTAGACAGGGGCGACGTAAACCGGTAACATGCCGACCAGGCCAGAGAAGAACAGAAGGTCGAATTGGACCTATGACCGAGCATGAGCTTGTGACCAGCAAACGAATCTCGAAGTCTAGGCTGACATTGGTCACAAGTCCCCAATCAAGTTTGGCAGCGGCTTGGCCGCTGAATCTTGGCTTGAGAAAGAAGCACGCCGGAAGGCAGACAGCCCAAGCAAGGAGGCCGATAGTTCGGTAGGCCCAAGCAAGGCCAACTTCTCTGGCGAGATAACTGAAGGATAAGGTGACGACTGCCGCTCCAATGCCTCCTGCTGAACCGACCAGACCAACAGCCTATATTTGGGGCTTCAGCATGGACCAAGCAAGTCAACGGACTGATAGCCCGCACCAGTCCGCGCTTTCTCTTGAAGTACTGGGACGGCAGTGGCCCGGTGCTCATCTGCTCGGATATTAGTGCCATACAAACGAACCTCTGAGCAGTCTTACATAGCACAGCGAGCAACCAATTCCGTACTGCACAGGAGATTCGTGAGCGGAGATATATAGCAAGGGCGAAGACGCACAATGACGCCCTGTGTCATAAAAAGGCCCGGCACGCTGCTGATGAAGCTTCCGCTGAGAACCAATCCGAGTCCAACGAACAATATGCCCAGCGCGGCAGCAATTCGATTGCCTAGGCGTGCCGTCAATGCGGCGGAGGGGACGGAAAGGAAAACTTCAAGGCCAGGGCCAAGCGAGCCAATCAACGCCAGAGTCGAGCTGCTTGCAAGACCTCGCTCCAAGAGAGAATCTTGAATGATGCCCCACTATCACAGGATTCAGTGCGAGTTCAACTCAATTGGGCGGAAGGCGAACCGAGTAGATCGTTCCTGTCTGCAAATCAACTCAAATCTGGGTCTTAAGAGATAATAGAGCATACCCACAAAGAAGAAGAAGACCAGCCAGGCGCCCAACACGACAACTGCACAATTCGCTCGGCACCCTCACCTGTCGTGGCAACTGAGGGACTCACGCCATGCTTCAAGTCCGCCATCAGGATAGTGACCTGATTCACTAGCCATCAGACACTTCAGAAATTGCACCTGAGGGCCCAAGCACACCTTCAGAGAAAGCAAGGGCAGCATTTTCAGGCGCATGAGAGTCATCCAGACCAGAGGTCAGAGGCTGGCCGCTCTGGCTTTCGGCAAGCGAAGTCACGCGTGAAACGTCCACTGATTGAGATTGAAGCTCAATGGCATCGTGAGAGCTCATTTGGCCACAGGAGACGGCCGTGAGCAGAGCAGATGGCTCTGCAACTTTTCGCTCCAGTGGCGGCGGAATTTTCAGGCGATGACCCCGACGCGCGTCTCGCACTGCTCTTTTTGCTGAGCAAGTCAACGAGAGCGATCATCATCGAGTCAGAGGGTTGTTCGGCGCGTCTCATCGTTGGAGTGTTTTCTGCCTGTTGCTTCTGACTGCCATGGCTGCACCACCTCATCCTCTAGCTTTTAATCCAGCTTTGCGTGCTCTTCTCGACTCTTTGCACAAACTCTCATTGCAACAAGAAGCCGCCACCGCATCGAGGGGAACCCATTTTCCCGTCAATGCTGGCGACTTTGGCGCTTTCAAGGACCAACTGGTCGCACTCGACGAGGACAAGTGCCGGGCTATGTATTTGATGTTGCGGGCATCTAATGCCACCAGAGTCGTTGAAGGTGAGAGCCGCTCTTTGCCACCCAGCGCGATCTCGAGCTCAACATCGACCCCAGCCGGAACCTCCTACGGCGTGTCACTGCTGTGGTTGACTGCTGCAGTATCAGCAAATGTTGCTTCTGGTGCTCCAGCCAGTTCCTTCGCGCCGCTGGTTATCGGTACCGAAATGGAGCACGGGAAGGCAGCCATCGCTCGAAGTCACCTCAACCAGGCTTTCGGTTCCATCCCCTCCTATGTCAACCTTCTGGAAGGCGACCTGCTCCAGACGTTGCCAGCGGCCAGCATCCCGGACAAATCCATCGATTGCCTGCTTTTGGACATTTGGGCTGAGATCGCCCTGCCCACTCTGAAGGCGTTGGAGCACAAGTTGAGGAAGGGAGCAATGATCTTCGTCGACAACACGGAGGCCAGCGAACACAGATACCGAGATCTCCTGGCCTATATCAGAGCAGAGGGGAGCGGCTTTGACAGTGTCACGCTCCCTCACAGTGGCGGATTCGAGCTGTGTGTCGTAACGAAGTAGTCTTTTAGTCAACAAACGTAGAAAGAAACTGTCAGAGCGAGTGCGGGGATCAGCCTGCCAGGACGAAGCGCGCATCAGCCAAATTAGTCAAGTGATCTAAATGGTCTAATTTCAATGAAGTGTGGAAGTGATGATGGAGAAAGTCGTAAAGGCTTCTACATGGTGGAGAGGTTGGTGGGAGGAGGAATGACGGGCTGGCCCAAAGGAGTCTGTGTGCCGGTGATCAGAGCGAGCGATTGGCCGAGGAGGTTGAAAAACTCACCACGTAGGCCGAAGTCAAACCGCCATCCACCTTCATGTCGAGACCCTGTGTATGACATTTTCAGCTCTCTTCCCTGAACCCTGCAGAGACCAGAAGTAAAATCGACGACGAACGGTCACATAAGAGCTTTCATTGCTGGCCAAGAACAAGACGGCTTGAGCTTGCTCAATAGCCTCCTGTGGGGTGTCAAAGCAGTGAGCAATATGGTTAATGGACAGCGGTTATGACATACACCGAAGCGACCCATTGGGACATGGACCAATCGCCTCTCGCGCTTTTCGGGGGTATCGAGGAAATCCATGAGGAGGGCTAGTTTATTGTCAGTGAAATCTAAATATAATGAGGGAAAGCAACGGCGTACGAGTACGGAGTGGGCCACTGAGCGGTACTGAATGTCAAGCCTTGGAAGTTTCCCAGAAAACAGAAGAGACGTACGGGCAAAGAGAGTTGACACGGATGCCTTCTCTGGCATGCACAGCTGCCAGCTCGCGGGTCATGGCCAAGACGGCGCCCTTGGAAGCGGTATCTGCGAGGGCAAGAGACAGACTTTTCAGATATGCCGCAATTGAGACGAAAGCGAACGGTCTAACAAGCCAATTGTGGAGTAGCAGCACCCATGATGCCGACAAAGCTCGCCACGTTGATGATGGAGCCGCCAACGGTGAGGCCTTTGGCGGGGTCGGAGGGGTTCTGCTTCATGGCGATGATGGCGTGCTTGCAACCGAACCAAACGCCCTTGATGTTGATCCTATGAGACATTGCGATCAGTTGGATTTCTGAAAGTGGAGGGGACGAGCGGACGAATAGGTCAGATCGAAGATGGCTTCCGGAGTATTGACGGCATCGTCGTCCTTGGGGTGCATGATGCCAGCATTGTTGACTGCGATTCAAAGTTTAGCATGCAAAAACTTGGTTTCAAGGGCCAAGCAGGCCAAACTCCTCCAATTGGGTGATAAGGAGCTTAGCCGCGCTGGTGAAAACAAAGGCCTACACATGATGTCCAACCTGCCGTAGGCGTCGACGGCGGATTTGACAGCGGCCTCAATGTCGGCCTCTTTCGACACGTCGGCCTTGACGGCGAGAGCGCTTCCGGGATAGTCGACATTGATACGCTCCGCCGTCTTGTCAACAGCCTCCTTGTTGATGTCGGCGCAGACCACCTGTCCAGAGCACGTGCGATTGAAGCCAAGAACATGAGGAAGCGACTCAAAAGGTCAATCACCTTGCAGCCCTCCCTGGCGAAGAGTAGCGAGGTCTCCAGACCGATTCCGCTCCTTGAAGGTTGCAGCGCTTCAGCTCTCCCCTCCAGCCGTGCGAATCGGTATCCTCACCCAGCGCCAGTGATGATAGCTACACGGTGATCCAAGCGTCCCATATTTCTGAAGGCTTTCGGAAGTCGGCTCGTCGAGTGCGGAAGAAACTTGCTTCCGCAGACGAGCACGATGAGGCAGCTCAAGCATCACGAAAAGTGCGTTTGCAGCTCCTATTATAGACACATTCTTGATCTAACAGGTACTGTATCCACAGAAAGCTATTGAAGAAGGTCCATCCGCTTTCCTTTTCGAATAATTTTGCATGGTTCTAAGGAGGGCTTGACACTGCGCAGGTCGACTTTCTACAATGGAAGCAAGATGGCAACCTTCGAGAAATCAAGATAATGCGGCGCTTTCACATCCAGAACAGGCAAGTTGGCCTTCGACAAGCGGACGCAGACTTTTTTGGCTGGGTCTGACTGGCCGTGTTGCAGGGAGGACTACCAGTCGTACAACCGCCTGGCGGGCAGCATTCGCTCATTAGCGTCCAAGCTAAGCCAGCTCTCGGACAAGGACCCGTTCAAGAGCAAAATGGAAGCTGCGTTACTCGCGAAGCTGTACGACATGGGCATTCTGGATGCGACGGCCAGCATAGGCGACATTGACACCAAAGTGACGGTCTCTGCCTTTGCCCGGCGGCGGTTAGGGGTGGTAGCCACCAAGCTCAAGATGGCCCAGACGGTTAAGACGGCGGTGGGCTTCGTCGAGGCGGGCCACATCCGCGTTGGGCCCGACACGATGACAGACCCGGCATTCTTGGTGACAAGGTATCCTTCCATATCTTATGAGTGGAGAAATGGAGCGCTGACGCAAGGGGCTCGCAGAAACATGGAGGACTTTGTGACTTGGGTCGACACCTCCAAGCTCAAGCGGACGATTATGACTTACAACGACGAGGTTAGCTCCCTTTTCACCTTATTATAGTATCGTATCTCACAGTGGCACAACGACAGCTCGACGACTTCTCCCTGTTGACGAGTTAAGTCGGTGGCGACGGCCCCCCATCGCGAGGACTCCTCCCCCCATAGACTGTACACCCCCACGTCCATGTAACATCAGAATGACCACCGAGACCTGGAACCATTGAGAAGCAGACGTCGAAGGACAAGTTTCACAGAAGGCCTTCTTGCCCGCTCGCTGTTCATCTCGTCCAACCAGTCGCCCCTCGTCCGCCTGTCCGCCGGTTCGCCGTGGGCCCGTCGATCCAACGATCAGCAAGTTCCTCTCGATTGAATTTTGAGCTAAGGTCGCGCGAGACCAAGAGCCGCCGACCGGTCCCTCCTCCGAGCTTCTTTTGCCGCCGCAAGGCTTTTTGAGACGTCACCCTATCTCCCGGCCTCTAGATTTGCCACCCCAGTTTGGCAGGCGGCTGCACGGCGCTGCTGATGGCGTCACCACAGCAGAGCGGGAGCAGCCCGGGCAGCTCTACAGGTTCGTCGACCAGCGCCCTTCCCTTTTTTACGTTCCAGAGCCTTAACGCGCGTGCGCCGGGCTGCAGGGACAGCAACTGCGCAGGATGCCAGCGAGGAGACCAAGCCCGTCGAGGCTCCCAGGCAATGGGACCAGCCCGTGGGCGCCTCGACTGATGCGAAACCGCCAGCCAAGAGCGAAGGCGGCGACCCTGCCACCAACAAATCGTCCGTCGCAGGCGCCGCCAGGCCTGCCGTGCCCCTCTTGCCTGGCATGACAAGCATGCCTTCGTCGCCCCAAGAGCAGCAGATGCTCCGGTTCAGGCTCAACAGCTACAAGGTCAACGGCGTGCTCGCCATTTCTTCCGAGCTCATGCAGCTCTGGAACTCGCTCGTCATGAACGAGGGCCTCCAGAACTCTGACCCGCTCTATACTATGTGCGTTGAGGCCTCGTCATAGCCATCTGTCGTCCCGTGCTGATGGACTCGCGTCTCATGCACAGATTCAACACGAGGGTCAGCTCGAACTTGGTCTTTATTGGCGCCATCAAGGACAAAATGTCCGAGCCTCCCGTGCGTCCTGACTTGACTTGCCGGTGTGCACGAAGCACAGAACGCTCAGAGCGTGGCAACAGATGGCGAATTTGCCCATCCTCGACTTCCCACCGATTCGACCAGAGATCACCGCCCGCCTCATCTCCCAATACCAGACCCTCAAGCGCACCTTCCTCCTAGCCGACACCTACGAAAAGGAGCTCCTCCAGCGCGCCATCACCGCCGGCCAAGCGCAGCCGGGCACCGCTGCCATCGCAGGCGGGGCTAGCGGTGCAGGTCAAGCGGGAGGCATTACGTTGTCCGCTCCTCCTCCTCCCAAGAAACCCAGCTTCACAGAAGGCATGTCAATTACTGCTGAGCCGCCCTCCCTGGCCGCTGCGCCACCCCTGGCTGCTGGTCCCACCTTGGACTCTGTCATGGCCGGTGCCGCGCCAGCAGCGACGACCAAACGCCCTAGGTCTCGCGCCGGCTCTGTTGCTTCCGCCTCAAAGGATTCGCCGCCCGCAACCAAAACGCCGCCCAAGAGGAGGAGGAAGTCGTCCGTCTCCAGCACCAAGGCGGCCGCCCAAGCTGCCACTGCTGCTGCCGCGGCGGCCTCTCAGGCGGCCATTGCGCCGGGAATGCCAAGCGTGGCGGACTTTGGTGGTGGGCCACTGGGCAACACCCAGGCCGAATACTTTCAGCAAATGCAAGCTCAACAGCGCCAGCAATTCGCAGCTTCGTCCGCTGCCTCTGCTGCCATGGCCATGCCCGCGCCGTCTCTTCCCAACGGCCATACCAGCCGAGGACCATCTCGAAACCCCAGCATCGCCAATATGCCGCCCATCGGCAACGGCTTGAACAACAGCTCGGTTCTCCACCAAAGTGTCATCCCGCTCTTGATGCACATGCAATCCTTGCAGCAGCAGTTGAACAACACGAACCAGATGATGGCACAGCCTGGATTTGCTGCGGCTGCCCCGCACCAGCAGCAGCAGGTGCAGGCCGAGGTAGACCGCTTGAAGGCGCAGGTCGAGATGGCGGAGAAGCAGTTCAAGGCCGCCCAGGCCAACCTGTCCCGGCCTCCGACCATGCAAGGTTCGCCGCCCGTCCTTGCGAACGCCGCTCTGCCGATGAATGGCATGCCCAATGGGAGCTCCGGCATCGCTCAGCCGATATACAATGGCGGGCCGGTCAACAATTTTGGCATGTCCCAGCTGCCCGTCGCCTCCGGCCCTTTCAACTCGTCCCTCAACGGGCCAGCTCCAGCGGGCTATAGCTCGACGCCTACACCGCCTCAAAACGCCGCCTCTCCGGGCTCTAGCCAGCACGGCAGAAACAAGAGCGGCTCGGACCATCATCCGTCTCCTCAGGCCTCTCCCCGTTTGGGCAACCAGAACGGCTCCTTGCCTCCTTCCAGCCAGCCCCAGTCGCTGAACGGAAACCCAGCCGCTTTCCGGACCCCCAACATGGTTCGTGGCCCTTCTGACCTCCAGTCTGCCGACCCCTTCGACTGATGACCTACTTCGAACAGAGCCAAATGATGAACCAGTATGTGCCCCGCAACGGGTCCATGTCGACAAGCTCTCCGGCACCGAGCCTCTCTTCGTCTCAAACGTCCGCCACCGCTGCTGCACTTGCCGCTCGACCACCCGTTCCGTCTCAATACTTCAACCCGGCGATGGCCCTTGGCGGCAATGCTGCGCCTTTCAATGCTTTCTCGGGCGGGGCCCAATCAGTGGCCTCATACGGCGCCCCTTCACCAGGTTTGGGAGCTGGCCTCACATCCTCCGCCTTCTCGCAACAGCAATCTACTATGGCTATGATGAACCGCGGTTCTCAGAGCATGGAAACTACCTTGACCGCTGCTCCTGTGCCTGCAGCTGACGACTTGTGAGTCTCGTTGTTTCGCTCGCCCATCCTTTCGACCAGATCGCTGATGTTCATTCTCATAGCGATTGGAACGACTTTATCAGCGCCTGATCTCTTTTGTGGACAATAATTGTACGACTGAACGAAGAAACTCGCATTCTTTCCCTTTTTACATACACCAAGAAAAAGAGGAACCATACAAAAGCAAAACCCCAACGAATACCCTTCTACATGTGCCTTGTAACAGTAACATTCCCATCCTCTTAATGTGCAAATTTGCTCTTCCTGAATTGGCCGCTCGTGTTGTGTTGCGAGTGGAAGAGGGAGTTGGAGCCATCAGAATTGCAGAATGGTCCTGAGGACACTATCACCGGGGAAACCCCTCAGACTAGGTCTGTAATGTGATGTTAAATGCAATCATCATGCGGCAAAGAAAGAAGGAAGGAGCTGGCGGAGAATTTGGCGAGGTTCGGATTGGATGGGAGTTCGAGCAGCAACAAGGCCAGAGAAGTCGCCAGATTGCTAGGGTCGGCGTGGATGCAGTTCAAGGTGAAGCACTTTACCATTTCAAGTAGCAAGAACACAGGAAGACACAGAAACCACGCCCAAGACGGAAGCCGCAAAATTTTCTTCGCCCAAAAGCGAGTCGGATGAGCCCTCAGAAAAAGTAGAAGAAGAAGTGTATCGTCAAAGCGTATAGCTACGACTGTTGAGCTTTAACAAATTTGAGATGATCATCATTGGGCTGGGAAGAAAGTTGTGAGGGCGGATGTCAGGCGGCTGCCAGCATCGTTGAGATGCGACCAATGGTAGCAAGGACCAAGTCTATTATCTAGATTCTATTCATCTAACGTCTAAGGGTTCTCTAAGGTCGTGATGCTCTAAGTCGTCCACCAATCACGCGTCCACCAAGTCCTTCTCTGACCGAGTTGCCACCGGCGCCGGCTGCTCCTCTTCACCTAGATGTCCTTGCCACCCATGCGCTTTGAGACGCTCCTCGAACTCTTGATCGAGCTCCGAGAGTTGTTCCAAACCCAACCCTGTCTCTGGAATGAAAAACCAGGCAGACACCAAGCCGATCAAGCCGCACAGGCTGGCGATCAAGAAGACCCATCGTTTGCCGAGGTTGTTCTGGACGGGAGTGAAAGCCTCTGTTCCCACAAAGGCTCCGAGTTTGCCTATTGCCGCACACCAGCCATACCCAAGGCCCCTAATGCCGGAAGGGAAGGCCTCTGCTGACACCAATCCAATGAACGACCCTGGCCCACCATGTGCCATGGACTGCATGATTGCGAAGAAGACGATAAAGAGGGCCGGAATCCTCGAGAGAGGCTCGTAGGCGATGCCGATCACGAGGCCAAAGATGAGGTAGCCGGAAAACCCTAAACAGAGCACCTTGCGCCGACCAATGCGATTCACCAGAAGGGCGCCACAGAAAACCCCAAGCAGGGGTAGCGACGTTAGCAGCAGGTTCCACTCCGCCACTTTCAAAACCGAAGCGCCTTTGGCCACCTCTTGAATGATAGCTCCGCTGTAGATGGATGTGCTGAAGTTGATGGCGTCGTACACAAAAAAGCACAATGAGATGGCGATGAAGCGCTTGGCGTAGGGAAAGAGGGCGCGGATAGGCAGGTCCCTAAATTTCGTGATGCGGCCGCCTCGCCAAAGCAAGCTGGTGTCCATTCCCAGGCGCATCAAGAACATCAAGATGGGAAAGACGAGGCCAACACCGAAGCAGGCCCGCCACACTCGGTTCAAGTGATTCTCGCCGCCGACTGCCAATGAAAAGACGTAGACAACCGAAGCGATTACGCCGCCCCAGACGCCATTAGTCGCCACAGCAAAGATGGGCCCCCGCTGCTTGGCCGTGCGCTCTTGGAGTGACTCGAGCGCAATCAAAGCAGAACTTGGGCTGGGCCATGATCAGCGAACGCTGTTGATGCAAGATGGGAAAGCGTACTATTCCCCTCCCACAGCGAAACCTACAACCCCTCTTCCAATGATGATGCACCAGCTGCAGATGCACTCAAGACATGTGATTGTAGGGTTTGCAGCAGACTTACAACATAGCATCGATCGAAGTGCCGCCAGCTGCCGTGCATATGATGGTGCCGGCCAAGAACAAGAATGTGGTGATAACGAAGGAGCTCCGCCTCCCACAATAGTCGCAGGAGAACCCAAAGGTGACCGCACCCAGAATGATGCCAACCAGGATGGCGTTGCTGACTCGGGTCGACACTGCTGAGGTGTAATGGGTGGGGTACAGCTTCTTGAAAGCGACATTCGCATTGGATATAACGCTATTTTGATATCCATCCGAGATCAATCCCATGCAGCTCGACACAATAGAGATCCAAGCTGATCGCTTGGACTGCTTTCCGTTGACCATTCGATGGTGCGGGCGCTTGGAGGCCAGCACAGATGAGTGGTCGCCATCGACTACCTTCTCTTCAGCTACTGCCAGTGTCTGCGAGCTGCCATTCATAGGTGCCGCGCTTGAAGGAGGTGGCCACATACAGTAAAACGCGGCTGACCGAGATAAAGACGCAAATCCTGCTGATGGTCGGCTCAAGTCATGCCATCACTTTCGGAAGAATGATCTCGCATGGTTCGGCAAGCAGGTTCCAAATTTGAACCACCAAAGTTGATTATAGGCAAGAAACGATCATGGCAGCCAAGCACATAGCAGGAGAGAGGCATTCCTTGAAGTTGGCAGAATCGGCGCGCAGTCTTGGGCAAAGTACGCGCTTAAGGACAGCAATGGCGAGACACGTTGGCATGGCCGGGTATGTAGGGCATCTAGATCCACTTTAAACCACAAGGACGCGAGAGATCGTCGGAGAGAGCGGAAGAGGTGCAAATTCCGTCTTTTGGAGCAGGTCGCCCATCCCATCGCAACATGCAGTGGCATGCTCCTGTTGAACTTCTGGATGTTGTGATTCATAGAGCCTCGAGTCGGTTTACGCCGACACTGAGACAGTCAGGCGAATCGCTGGCCAGCTTGGGCGCCCTTTTGCGCGGTGGTTTCGTGCGGCAGTCTTCGGCAGGCGTCTACACCTTGCTACCTGATGGCGAAAGGGTCAAGAACAAGATTGAAAGCATCATTGATCTTGAAATGCGGCGAATTGGTTGGTCCTAAAGCGTCTCCCTTAGCAGACAAGGGGCTTCATTAAGCGCATGATGAGGCAGGCGCCAGCAAACTATCCCTACCCAACCTCCTTACGCCGCACAATTGGAAACTTACAGGACGCTGGCAATCCTCGGGAAGCGAGGTAGGCTCTTATCTGGGAGGCCAGGGCGAGCACTCACCTTGATGGCTAGCTCTTTCGGCTAAAAGACCGCAAAGGCTCAGAACACCTACTAGCCCCAACGCACGAGGAGGAAGTAACTCAACTGGTGGCGAAAGAAGTCTTGAGTTGGAGGCAATTACCAGTGAAAGTATACCAGCTGGGTGCGTTGACATTTTCTGATCCTGGCCCAAGGCTCAATGTTCTTAGGCCGCAAGTTTCGAGATGAGGCCAGGCCAAGAGGAGGTCTATTGAGAGGCCGGGAGTTTCTCATGAAAGACCTCTACACGTTTGATGAGACCGAGGCCGACGCAATCCGCTCGTACGAGCAAGTGCGGCAGGCCTACGATCGCATCTTTACAAAGATTGGTGTTCCTTTCCGGGTCGTGAGCTGCTCTGTTCTCTGACATGAGTCGACGGTTTAACTAGTGTTCGCAGGTTCAAGCCGACAGCGGCAACATTGGCGGCAGCCTCTCTCACGAGTATCAGTACACGTCGTCTAGTTCGCTCTCTTCATGCATTTCATGCTCATTCAGAAGACTGATACGGGTCGATGCAGTTGGCGAAGACACTCTTATAACTTGCTCTCAGTGCTCGTACTCGGCCAACATCGAGTTGGCAACAGCCTCGCCCTTGAAAGTCGATGGCGTTCAAGCCCATCTCTTCCAATCCAGCTCCACTTCACAACAGGCGGCAGTTGTTGTACCAAAGAACCGCGCTGTCAACCTCCTGAAGCTGTCCAAGCACTTGAGGGACCCAGAAGCGCTGGTCGATCCGACGGACAGCCAGAAAAGCGGTCCAGTCTTGGTTGACCACTCCTGCTCGGGCTTCAGCCAAGCGGAAATCGACGAAGCGCTAGAAAAATCTGCGACGCGGGTAGGAATCGAGTTTGAGGGCAAGCTGAAGACCACTGGCGACTTCATCGAGGCGCAAGAGGGCGACTCCTGTGCTACCTGCGGCTCTCTGTTGGCTTCCGAGACCGCAATCGAAGTCGGCCACACCTTTTTCCTGGGCACCAAGTATTCAGGGGCACTCAAGGCGGTTGTGCCCGGTCGGCACTCTGAAGTGGCGCCAATGCAGATGGGCTGCTACGGCATTGGCGTCACGCGGCTCATTGGCGCAATCGCAGAACTCAGCCTTGACTCAAAAGGCATCGCATGGCCGTCTTCAGTAGCACCCTTCAAGCTTGTCGTCGTGCCAACCGATGCCTCCATCCTCTCTGCCACCGCTCTTCAAGAGATCATTTCTGCCGTGGGATGGGACGACGTGTTGCTGGACGACCGCTTCAATCTTTCCTTTGGCGCCCGCATGAATGACGCCGACCTCATCGGTCATTCGCACATTCTCATTGTTGGGCGAAAATTTCAGCAACAGGGTTTGGTCGAGGTGCGAGGCAGGACGGCCGGCGCAGCTTCGGGGACCTTTTCAAGCATATCAGACGCTTTGATTGCAATCACGTCTGTGGCTTGAAAGCCTGTGCGGAGCCAAAGCCTGCACTCTTTTCTGATGGTGAACCGAAAAGTTGCGAGTTGGCTTCAACGACGCAGAATTGTCTAGGATGGCTCTTATGAACCTGTCTCGCCTCTCTAGCACCTAAAGCACCACTTGGAAGGCACGATAAGCAACTCTTAGTGAGGACCAATGCCGAGACGTTTGACAAGGAAAGGGAACAAGCTGCGTTTGTCGCTTTTTGGTCCCAGCCCGCCGACTTTGCAACTTCTGGCTTTGGCCAAAGGCCCTCAAATGAAAGAAGATGCTAGCACAGTCGCATGGGTGACCAATTTGACGACCCTGCTGGGCGTCCTGTACCTCTGCGGCGTCCTCTTTACAACCCGACTCCGCAGGCGGCCATCCAAGTCGGTGGCTCTGGTAGTCCTTGGAGACTTTGGTCGCTCTCCTAGGATGATGTACCATGCACAATCGCTGCTCGAGAATGGCTTCTCCGTCAATGTCGTGGCGTTTGGATGTCCGGTCCTGCCCTTCTATGCCCTCTCTTGCCCAAGGCTGAATTGAAGTTGCAGCTACACCGATGCTTTCTGTGCTCCAAGATCATAGAGGCTTGAAGTGCTACGAGCTGAAGCCTTTCTTTGCCAAATCTTCGGCATGGCCAAAACTAGTCTTCGTCATGCTGGCACCATTGAAGGCAATGCTCAACGCGGTGCTTTTGCTTTGGACGCTCATGCGAATGCAGCCTACTACTTTTGTTCTTGCTCAAGTAGGTTGGGCATTTGGAGCGCTGACTTCACCGCTGAGCTCTCGCCCAGAACCCACCGACTTTCCCAACTCTGCCCGTCCTTCGACTATGGACCGTGGTCGCCTCTCAGAAGCTCATCATAGACTGGCATAACACTGGGAGCTCTATTTTGGGGATGAGGCTTGGGCAAAAGCACCCTTTGGTCCGAGTGTCAGCAGGGTGCGGTTCTTCTATCGCGCACGGAGGAAGCTAACTCATACGTTTACTGTCAGGCTGGAGCAGATCTTTGGTGGAAGGGCATACGCGCATTTGTTTGTGTCGAACAAGATGCACCGCACGATGGCGACAAAGTGGAAACTCAAGTGCGCCATGCTTGCGCTCAGCGTTCTTCGATAACTGACCCTGGATCGACAGGGGGCACCTTCGGACGTTCCACGATAGACCGCCACGGAGCTTCAAGCGCCTTTCATTGACTGAGCGAGAAGCTGTTTGTTGACCTCTGCTTCCTTCGGCGCATTATTGACAAAAGATCACAGTTCTTCGACCGCCTACCAGAGCTTCGGCCTGTACCAAATTCACTGTCCGCAATTTCTGCAACCTCTTGGACGGCCGACGAAGACTTTTCGCTCCTCCTCGAGGCGCTCTCGTTCTACGAGAACATGGCCTCCAAACTTCTCTGCCTGACCATCACTGGCAAGGGCCCCCTGAAGGCTGCATTCCAGAAAGAACTAGATGAGAGGCGGGCCAAAGAGAAGTGGCAGTTCATAGACGTTCGGTTGGCGTGGTTGGATGCCGAAGACTATCCGCTGTTCCTTGGTGGGCCCGCTCGCCTTCGGAATCCCTTTGGTCGCTATATCCATACTTCACAGGCGCGCTCGACTTTGGCATCTCTTTGCATGCCAGCTCGTCGGGCCTGGACTTGCCCATGAAAGTGGTCGACATGTTTGGAGCCGGCCTGCCCGTTCTAGCCTTGGACTTCCCAGCGTGAAGGCTCTACTTCACGATCTAGATGTATACAAGTCTGATATTACATGACAGAATCGACGAGCTGGTCAAGGAAAACATCAATGGCCACGTCTTCACCTCCTCCCACCTCTTGGCCTTCCGCATCCATGTTTGCTTGCTCGGTTTTGATCTCCTAAAACCAACTGACGCATTCGCAACAGGAACTGGCGTTCGGGCACAACAAGCTGGACAGCCTGAGCAGCGGGATCCAGACGGCCGAGTATGGCAAGCCGGACGGCCCGAAGAAGCGCTGGCGGACTTGGTCGGAGGAATGGGAGGACGTGGTCTTGCCGCTGCTGAGCGTAGATCAGAGGGTCGTCTCCTGAAAGTCGGTGACCGAAACGTTGAGCGTCTCCACCCTGGGGCCCGGCTCGCCCTTGCTGCTCTTGACCTCCTTCGCGAGCAAGTCGTTGATCTGCTTGAGCGCGCCCGGCTCGATCAGCGCCGTGATCTCGTACTCCTCGTCGGGTTCCTCGACCTCCACCTTGCCGAACAAAGGCTGCAATTGGTCCTTGAGCCGCTTGTAGTCTTTCGAGGCGATGGTGAGGCGGATGCGCATCTGGGTGCGGGCGATCGGCAGGGCGTCCGACTCTTGCAAAGCCTTGATGAGCTCGAGAGCCTGTTGTAAACGATTTGAATCGACTTGAAATCAGTGGGAAAGTGAGGAAAGGGCCCACCTGAGACTTGGCAGGCTTGCCACCCTGCACGCCAAAGTGGATTTGGTGCATGGCCTTCTCGATCATGCTGGCGGTGTGCGGCCTCCCAGTGGTCGGGTCGACGCACTTCTCAGCCACAATGTTGCACACCTCCTTCCTGAGCGACTCGAGCTCGTGGCCGCGCTCCTTCTCGCCGACCTGGAGCTCGCCCTTCTTCAAAATCTCGAGCACAATGTCGTCCACCGCCTTGTCCTTCCCGAACGCTTTCCCCAGGTCGTCCGACGAGGCCACCTGGCCTTTGGAGACGTTGCTGAACACTTGCGAAATTTGCAGCACCTCGGACAGGTCCGTTTCCGCGCCCGTGCGCCACTCCTTCACCTTGTTTTTCTGTAGGGAATTTCAAGTGAGGCACAAGAATCTTGTAAGATGGGAAGAGGACCTACATAGCAGGCAATCTCGAAGCGTTTGCCGCCCTTTTTGAGGCGGACGACAGACACATTTGTCAGTTTGAGGACCTGCCGGGGTCCATGCGCATCAGCTTTCGTTCTGAGAGCTGTATAAGAGGCAGAAACTGACGTTCGAAGGCTGAAAGACGTTGGGCATGTTGCCTGTCACTCGCTGCTGCTGGGCAAGGGCAAACACA
Organism: Cystobasidiopsis lactophilus; assembly: GCA_001599975.1. Classification (NCBI taxonomy): domain Eukaryota; kingdom Fungi; phylum Basidiomycota; class Agaricostilbomycetes; order Agaricostilbales; family Chionosphaeraceae; genus Cystobasidiopsis; species Cystobasidiopsis lactophilus. Next base: position 1,178,480 of record BCIO01000002.1, read on the forward strand.
GCCGCCCTCGAAGCTCTCTTCCGCTGCCCGCCAATTCCAGCTACGAATTCTGGTGTCGGCATTCGTTCAAAGCATTCTTAGTTGCACTGCTTGATCCTACACAGCGCCAAACAACTGTGGCCCTTGATTGATCCGCGAAGAGCAGCCGCCCAAGATGAAGGGCATCACCAAGGCCATCGTCCGGACGCCTCACATGCTCACGTCCAAGGTCGGTTGTTGGCGCGGTTCAGTGCTGTGTTCGCTTCTCAAGTGCGCAACAGGTCGGGATGAGCAACAAGAGCAAGGACCTGGAGACCGACGAGATGGTCAGGTAAGGGACAGCGCCGCCAGATGTACGGCTTCGGATTTGACGGGAGAGCGAGCAGGCGGTTTACCAGCCTCGAGGGGTGCGCAGAGAAGCTGCACAAGGACGCCACCGCCTTCAGGGACTCGATCAATAGTGCGTTCATGGCTGGCCTCTTAGCCGCAATCCGAAGCCGGCTCAACTCGCCCATTATCGCCCACACAGGCATGGTCAAGTCGTCATCGGCCTTCTCCGAGGCTTTCTTGGCCATCTTCACCCCCCTCGGCAACGAGTACAACCTCGAGGGCCGATTCCCGAACGCTGCCACCACCATCCAGCAGATTGGCGCCTACCAGACCGACATGGCCGAGCTGCAGGAGACCTTGCAGCCCGAGATTGAGCTCATCGAGTCCCGCATCATCGCCCCGGCCAAGGAGCTCATCGACATCATGAAGAAGATCCGCAAGGTATGAAGCGCAGCCTTTCGTGTGCCGAGGTCGAAGGCTTGGCATCCTGAATTGTGCTCTTACAGTTCATCACGAAACGAGAGCATAAATTGGTCGATTACGATCGCCACAACAACTCGTACACCAAGCTGCGGGACAAGAAGGAGAAGTCCCTTTCGGACGAGAAGGTAGGGACAGACCACCCGAAAGTCCTTTGTAAGACTTACGCCAATTCGTTTCGTCCCACAGAACCTGTTCAAGCTGGAGCAAGAGTACGAGCAGTCGTCCCAAGAGTACGAGTACCACAACAACGCGCTCAAGGCCGACCTGCCGCAATTCTTCGTTTTCGCCACCGCCTTCGTTTCACCTTTGTTCGACTCTTTCTACTACATGCAGCGTTCGTTCTCTTTCCTCCTCAATGAGTCATCCCATCTCTCATTCACGGGAATAACGAACAGTCCAATGCATCTACGTCATGGTCGAGAAGTTCACGGCGTTCTCCAATGGCAAGTTCGACATGACAGCCGATGTGGAAGCCACCTACCAGGCCAAGATCGGCGATGCGGCCGAGCAGGTCGACAATTTGACCATCACCAGGAAGTTTGTGTCCACTGGTGAGCGGTCGGCGTACTCTTTGAAGTGTAATGCTTCTGATAATGCACACAACGCCTCTCGTAGCCCATATGATGAAGAACCTCAACCTCAACCGATCGGACTCGGTCTCTTCCTCTTCCACCTCTGCCAGCGCCAGACCACCGGTCGCCAGCAAGCCCTCTTTCTCCCGCACTCTCCCACCTTCCACCACATCTTCTACCCCGGCCGCACCGCCACCGTACACGCCCACCGGCGGCACCACAGCAGCCGTCATCGGCAAGCGGCCTCCCCCGCCACCTCCGGCCGTCAAAAAGCCGGCAGCGCAGACCTGCGTCGCTTTGTACGACTACGAGGCCCAGGCGCATGGCGATTTGAGCTTCAACGCGGGCGATATTATTGAGATCACCAAGAAGACCGACTCGACCGAAGACTGGTGGTCGGGCAAGAGCAGCGGAAGGGAAGGCCAATTCCCGGCCAACTAGTGCGTTTGGCCAGCCTTCCTTTGCTTGCTTGAAGCTAATTGCTGTCTGCGTCACACAGCGTTCAACTGCAGTAGAGGCAGCAAGTGAGACAGTCTGGCCGTGGCAAGAGGAGGACTTTGGCCGTAGAGTATTCAAAAGCCTTTTGCAATGATTTCTACCATGAACCCTGGCTTCCCTGTTCGCTCTTGCTATTATCATGCGATTGGGCAATTCCAAATTTAGGGCTCGGCGAAAACGTGTGGCGACTGGGCGGAAGATAGCGAGAGCTCGGACTGTCGGACATCGCCTTTCTGTCAGCTTCGTCGACCCAAGTCCATGAATTGCTGCTCTGCTGCTTCGTAAAAGGATGCTGGCTGTCGTGTGCTCGGCTGGCGTGCTAGATTGGACCGTCTCCCATTGGCTGTTCGCGTTCCCAGAGCCCCCTCTGATTCGCCGCTGCTCTGTGAACTGCTTGCGGCGCGACTCCACCACTGCGTGCGCCTGCAAACGCCTTGAACGGACGTTTGGACTGCTTTTTATGTCTTAGAAAGTCCGGGTTGGCTTCATTGCTGCGCGCCGAATCTTATTGGGCAGCCCTTCCGGGCGACGGGCTTTGGCGTTTGTGAAGGTTCGCGACTTATCCCGCCCAAATGCTCTCATTGGCTGTCTCTTTGGCCAATGCTTGGGCGAGGTCTGCACGAGTCGAGGATCGGGACATTTCCGAGCCTCCAATTTCCTAATCTTCAAGCGATCGACCAATAAGAAGCGCGCCGCTCGCCCTTAGTCCAGAATTGGCTGCCCCAGGTTTCGGTCGAGGGGTCCGACTGACGCCTTTGCAGAAAATTTCTGGCCAGTCGAAAAAGGGCCAGCTGTCGTTGCCTCTTTCCTACCACCAATCCAGCATGAAGGTTGCGGTGGCGTTGCTCGTTGCCCAAGCGGCCATTGCCAATGCAGGCATATTCAGAGATTGGTGTGGTGAGTCCAAGTGCCGGAAAAGTGGTCGGTGGCGCTCCCAGCTGATTTCGAGCTGGTCCACTCAGGCGACATGTGCTCAACCGCCGCCTCGTTCTTCACGTACAACCCAGCCGATCACTGCACATATCCGTCTGAGGACTACGACTACTATGCTTGTGTGTGAGTGCCTTGACTTCATAGAATGCATTGTCTCGTGCTGATTGGAGGTTTCAGCTATGGCAACCCGGTCGTGGTTGGAGTGAGTGGCAGACCTTTCCATGGCTCCCGTTTGGCCTTCTGAGCTTTTTGCTCAGACTGCCGCCCTCTGCGTGCAAGACTACTGCAGCAAAGATATCAAGACAGCGTGGAAGACGGCCCTCATGTACGCACCTGCATCCTACCAACGCACTCTCGAGCCGGCCTACGACACAATCTTGGCAAACGCCACCGTCTATGCGCAACCGTTTCCTACCAACATGACTGAAGCCCTGTTCGCGCCAGTCCACATGAGCGCCGAGTTCTGGGACATGTAAGACCCAATCTTCCAGCATCCGCATCAAGCTCACCGAGGGGAACAGTGCTGGTAAAACCGAGTTGGCTTGGCAGACCTCGGAGTACGACATCCCTTGGTTTTTCGCCTGGTTTTTCTTGTTGATCGCCTTTGTCGCCGTCGCTCTGGCGTGTGTCCGATACGCGCTCTTCTGCTTTCGCTCTCATCGCAGCAGCCCTTCAGCGGAGAATGCGCCGCGCAAAGTCAACAGACTCGTCGCTCTCAGCGAGAAGCACCTGTTCATGCCAGCAATCTTTCACGACACAGCCCACCGGCCGGCTCTCTTTGGTTTCACGTTCTCGCTGCCAACTCGTCTTCAGTCCATCCTGGTCTTCTTGCTTGTCATGGTCAATGCCATCGCTTGCGGCGTGGACCTGCGCGTCTTCAGCGGAAACCTGTACTGGGATCTCAACTGGTTGCAAACCTTGCGATACGTGGCAGATCGTACAGGCATGTACTCAGTCTACAATTTTCCATTGATGTTTGCGTTTGCTGGTCAGTCGCATGCTTCTTTGTTCCGGCCGACTCTTGCTCACCTGGGTTTTAGGTCGCAACAACATTTTGATCTGGCTTACCGGCTCGTCCTACGAAACATTCAACGTCTTCGTGCGTTTATATTCCTTCTTGTATTGTCAGGTACATGGCTGATTTGCACACCACAGCATAAATGGATCTCGAGAATTGCGGTCGCCGAGGCTATTGTCCATTCCATCCTTTACACCTGGGACCTGGTGTACTACCACGAATTGGCGGAAGATTACAAGGAGGTGTATCTCCAATGGGGTGCTGTACGCCTAGTTCCTTCCACGTGTCGCCTCAACGCTTATCTCGCTCCGCAGGTCGGCACCGTCGCAGGCGGGATAATTCTCTTTCAAGCCATGCACGTCTTCCGCAAATACAGCTATGAGATCTTCCTCGTGCTTCATATCGTCTTGGCCATCCTCTGGACAGTCGGCACTTGGTGCGCAGCTCGTTGGGCGTGGTTTTGAGAGATAGCTAAGCTTCGATGCTTGGCCACAGGTACCACATTCGCCTCCTCGATTACACAGTCGAAGCCAAGTGGAACAGCTACTTGTCATGGGTCGTGGCTGCCTGCGTGATTTGGGCGTTGGACCGTCTGATCCGCATCTGCCGCATTCTCTGGTTCAATGTCGGCTTCAACTCTTCGACGAAGGTCTCTCATGCTACAATCAAGCCAATATCTGAGCACCTGTTCAAGATCGAAGTCACCCTGGCAAGGGATTGGCCGTTCAAGGCCGGGCAGTATTGCTTCATCCATCTCGGCCGGTGCGTCTCCATCTTCGCTGACCCTTCGAAAGCCATCGGTCTCACGGAGCACTTAGATGGTGGCACTTCTACCAATCTCACCCCTTCACAATCGTCTCTTACGAGGAGGCCAGCAACCCGTCCCGCTCCAGCTCTGTCAACGGCGATTCCAAGGACAGCACAGCCGATAGCGCTTCTTTAAAAAGCGCCTCCACTCCTGCTTCCGGCTCTGGCAAGGTCCTTACCTTGATTGCAAAACGCCACAAAGGCATCACGAAACAGCTTCACTATCTCTCGACCCTGTCTTCCAGCACGGTTTTGGTCGAAGGTCCTTATGGACATGGTCTGCCTCTACAGCACTATGATAACGTATGGCTTTCGTGTTTCCAACGACTGCCTCCTGCTGAATGCCAGTTCCACTCGCAGTGCACTTTCCTCGCTGGTGGCATAGGCATCACCGCCATCCTGTCTTTCGTGAACGAAGCTGCTGGTCAGAACCATAGCAAAATTCACTTCGTTTGGGCTGCGCGCACCGAGGACGACGTCAAGGCGTTGGCGCCCTTGCTCGCTCAGCTTGACCCCACCAAGGTCCAGCTGTCGGTTTGGATCACCGCTGAAAAGAAGAAGATTGAAGAGGCAGACGAGAAGACCAAGGCCGTTCCATCGTTGACGGACCTCACCATCGGCCACGGCCGCCCCAATCTTTACGAAATTATCGAGGCTGAGGCCGCCAACGCTGGCTCTTTGGCCGTCGTCTCTTGCGGACCGTTCGTTCACATCCTCTTCTGATTGTCCCGCTTTCGCTCACAGTGCTGCAGAGGTGGATTCTTGGATGACAGCCGAGCAGCCTGCGCGAAGAATGTTGGCAAAAAGGCGGAGGCGCTCGCCTACTTCTCTGAGGGCTTCGGTTGGTAGTTGAAATGGCAATCAGTGCGCTTTTTGGAAGTGACTCTCCCCTCCCGACGACCGCAATCGACGCCACCGATCGTCGGCGGTCACAAGTGTTGCGAGAGCGACTGCTTTTTGAACTCGCACGATGACCGCAAATGTGCTCGACGTCGTGCTGAGATGCCTCATCTGCCACGATAGAGGCCTATTCGAGCTTCCGGAACCGGGCCAAAACGACGTCCACAAAATGCTGGCTCAGCCTGCCAGTCTTCCCGCTGCCCAGCTTTGATGTGCTCAAGTCTCCCGCTCGTTCTCTTGGCGACACGCCACTATTTTTGTGCTATGCGATGCTAACGTGCACCCTCAAGCCTTCCCTGCCCATAGGCTGCTTCCGGTGTCTCAGAACAGCAGTTCTCATTGGCCACTTGTTCGGTCGAATGATTGGACTAGTGGCCGGGTCTTTATTGACCTCCAACTGTCATTGGCCACTGTATGACCTTACCTCAGGTTCTCTTCCGACAGCTCTTGGCAGGCGTTCATGCTGGGCCAGCTGCCAATGGAAACTCACGAACGGAGAAGCGCTTCGGCCCCTCGTTCCGCCGACGCGATTTTCTGCCTAGGAGTCTGCCCTAGACGCTATCAGATCATGCAAAGCCCTTGATTGCTGATCGACCGGCCGGCTCGCGTGCGGCTTTAAAAATTTAGGTGCTCAGGATGGCAGCCAATGGGTCGCTGGCTCAATTTGAATTGCTTGTCGAAGAGTTTTCTTTTGAGCGCTCTCTTCTTCCAACTCAGAAGACAGAATGAGAACTGTCTTGACCTTGGTGTTTTTTGCTCTGGCCGCAAGCGCCGCTGTGATCGGCGAACATTGTGGCGACAGCTGCTCAGGAGCTACTTCCTATCTGACATTTCAGCCTTGCAAGGGCAAGAAAAGTGCGTGCCAGTATGAGGATCCGGTCAAGATGGGAGTAAGTCAATCTCTGCGTTCCTCTTTCATTGTAGCGTGCTCTCGCTCAGTGTGCTCCCATACAGGTCGTCGCCTTGTGTATCAATGATTATTGCAGCCATGCTACATCCAGTGCTTGGAAAGAGAGCCTAGAAGGGACGCCGGCGCCGTACTATTCGAAGCTACTGCTCGAGTACGACAACATCCTGTCAAACGCCACGCAGTTCGTACGTTAAACCTCTGCTCGATACGCTCTCCTTATCTGTCAGATGCAGGTGCAACCGTTCCCTTCAAATCTTTCTACCAAGCTGTCGGCACCCGTTCATTTGAGCCCGGAATTTTGGGATGTGTGCGTGTGGCCTCACAAGTCTAATAATTCTTAGCCTGGTTGACGAAGCCATGCAGAGCTTCTGCGACAGTCAGAGCATCTGACGTCTCACAACACGACTACCCGCGCTTCTTTTCCTGGCTCCTCTTATTGCTGGCGGCGTTCGTTGCCCTCGTTACCGGTGTTCGGCATGCCTGGCTTCTGTTTCACTCTCAACGTGGCGGATCGTCTCCAGAAAGCTCACCCCGCAAAGCCAATCGCCTTTTCGCTAGGCTGAAGAAGCATCTCTTGCTGCCCGCTATCGTTCACGCCACCGCCAGGCGGCCAAAGTTATTCGGCGTGTCCTTCACGCTGCCCACGCGCCTACAATCCGTTCTTGTGTTCTTGTTGGTTCTTGTCAATGCTATTGGTAGGTCCAAGGATGGGCTTGAAGCAAAGGCAGCGAATTGACGGAAGCGTCAGCTTGTGGTGTCGACCTCCGCGTCTTTGATGCCAATCTAAAATACCCGTCGTCGTACATGCAAACAATTCGCTATGCGAGTTAATTTTTGAAGGCTGCTTTTTTCCTTGCTGACAACGACTTGATCAGGTGGCTGACCGGGCCGGCATGCTCGCAGTCTACAATATGCCATTGATGTTTGCTCTTGCTGGTCGGAATAACATCCTTTGCTACTTGACGGGATCGACTTTCGCCGACTTCAATGTTTTCCACAAATGGATAGGCCGCATTGTGGTCGCACAGTATGTCCATGTCTCCGCCGTCGCTCACAAATGCTGCTGACCTCGAGCGACCCAGATCTATCGTCCACGGCGGGCTGTATACTGCTCGATACATCAATCAAAAGCGACTGGCGGGACAATATCACCAAGTTTACATCCAACTTGGCGCCGTGGCTGTGGTAGCTGTCAGCTTGATCCTGTTCTCGTCAATGCACTTCTTCCGCCGACACAGCTATGAAGTCTTCCTCGTTTGCCACATCACTCTGGTGTTGATTTTTACCGTTGGCATGTGGTATCACTTGGACTTGAACGGCCACGAGCTGGAGTGGACCTGGGCAAGCTATCTCAATTGGGTGCTGGCAGCATGCGTTATCTGGGTGAGCCAGCTCAGCGCCTCTTCCTCTTGTTTGTGACTCAATGAATCAGGCACTGGATCGCACCATTCGATTGGGTCGAATCGTCTACTTTAACGTCGGCTTTGGACTGAGCCGCCCTGCGACCAGCAAGGCCACCGTCAAGGCCCTCTCCAGTAGTCTCTATCAAATTGAAATCGCCCTCCAGCGGGACTGGGATTTCACGCCTGGACAGTTCTGCTTCATCCACCTCGGGTCTTGGCACCACTGTGCGCTCTTCCATCTCGTTTGCAAGACACAGCCCGCTGACCCCAAAAGCTTCAGTCCTACAATCCCATCCTTTCACCGTCGTTTCCTACGACTACTTACACCGCGCAAGCTCGGCGTCCAATTCGGAAACGTCCACTCTCAAAGGCGACGAAACGCCACTCAAGGAGCTCGACCCCGAGAAGACGTCTTTGGAGATGACGTCTTCCCCTGGCCGCCCTGGGTCCAATTCGCAAACTCGCAGTGACTTCAAAGAATCCAGACGAAGCAGTTTGACCACCTTGGATGGCTCGAAGAAGGTGCTCACCGTCATTGTCAAGCGCCAGTTGGGCATCACCAAGCAGTTGGAGGCTCTCAGCGCCAAGGCCCAGACCACGGTATTCGTGGAAGGGCCATATGGATCTGGCCTGCCGTTGAACAATTACGACAATGTGGGTCGATGCGCCTTTGCCACCGCCCCGTTGCTGAATTTCGAAATGGCTGCAGATTGCGTTCATGGCCAGCGGCATTGGCATCACCGCCATTCTGCCTTACGTGGAGTCTGCATCTCGCGCGCCTCGAGCCCACAGCCGCCTGCACTTCGTTTGGGTGGTCCGGGACGAAGCCGATTGTCATGGCCTGGCTTCTCGACTTGCTCGCATCGACCAAAGCAGAGTCCAGTTGTCCATTTGGATCACTGGTGCCACCAAGCTCGGCTTCACCGAGGAGAAGAAGCAGCTTCCAGCTCTGTCAGACCTGACCATTGGACAAGGCCGACCCAAGGTGGAGGAGCTCTTGAGCGATGAAATCTCCTACGCCGGCTCATTGGCAGTGGTGGCTTGTGGACCGTATGTCTTTCAGTCTTTTCGCTTCCTCAGGAGCTAACGACGTGGTTACAGCGGTGGCTTCTTGGATGATTGTCGAGCAGCCTGCGCCGAACTTGTCGTCAAGAAGACCGAGGTGATGGATTACTTCTCAGGTAGCGTCTTTAATACTGTACACAAGCATTCAGAACTGACGATGGACGATGACAGAGGGTTTTGGATGGTAGACAGGCCGGCAACAGTTTGGATCTGGCCTGGCTCAAGAGAGCTGCTGGCTCGATTCGGATCAAGCTCAAATACTAAAATATTAGAAGGGCCGTAGATGAAGTAGAGTGAAATAGACAAGTGATGTCGTTTGCCACTGACCACGATTGCTCCCTTTGTTGTTTCCTTGGCTTCAGCCCTTCAAAACCTGTTCCGGCGACGACGGTCCTTACTGTTCGCCCCCCAAACAACCGGGTTCACAATTAATCGATTCTTACAGCGCACAAGCTGCTGGTCAGCTAACTGCAAGGTCCGTCATCACAGCCAAGCAGCCGCCAAGGTTCCTCGGCGCGGCACTTCGGTTCAACAAGCATCGCCTCTGCTCTCTTGGTCCTGATCCACCACGCCACTGCTGTTGCTTCGTCTGAAGGACACAGGGCGCTCTCAGCTCGCCGTAAAGCCCGAATGGGCATACAATTGGTGGTCCTATGGCTTTTATTCGTCGTCAACACGACCTGGGCGACGAGCAGCCGGCAACCGCCGTTTAAAAGGCTCTTCACGCCCTCGGAGCCGTCCATCCGCCTGCTTAAAAGACACCAGGCGCCATTCGGGTCCTTGGGCAAGCGCTCCGAAGGGATCGAGAGAGACGATTCCTTCCTCCTGCGTTTCAGAGTCGATGAAGAGCCCTACTCCCTCCTGCTCCGCCCCAACACCCTCCTGGTGCACCCTGATGGCGTCAAGGTTGTCTCTCAAGACGGATCTGGCGCCTCCCGCGATTGGATTCGGCCCGAGCAAGTGCGCGCCTATGCCGGGGTCGTGTTGGAGGAAGGCGATGTAGAATTGTACTGGGCGGAGGAGGTGGCGAGGAAGGTCAGGCCGGCGGAAGACCAGCTGCAGCGGACGCGAGGTTGGGCCGCCATTCAGCTCAGAGACGACGACTCCTGGGAGGGCAGCATGAGCGTTTCAGGCCACTCGGTCTTCCACTTCAAGCCTGTCCACGCCTATCTTCGCGACCGCTCCTACGCTGACCCCGTCATCCCTCTAAAGGCCTTGGTTCGGCGCGGGATGCTTGGGGGTGGGACAATCATCACCAGGGAAATCGATTCCGCGGACGATTTCGCCTCATCCTGCTCCCACGACCGCTTGTTCCCCAACCAGGAGCAGGCCAAGGTCGACCTCTTTAACATACAGGACGACCTCTCCCTCAAGCCACCGTCGTGGCCATCCTGGTCGAAGGACTGGCTCTTCGGCGGGTCAGCCGGCGCTTCCGACGACTTCGCTCGATACCCTCCAATAGTCCGTAAAGACGACGAGAAGACTCGCTTACAACGGTACGTCTGTCAATGCACGAACTGCGCAAAGGCCGAGCGCTGATCCGGGGCGATCGATGTGCGCAGTCGCCAAGACTTCGGCGGTGGCAGTGGAAACTCGAGCTCCTTTGCCAACTCAATCGGCTCCTCGGTGGGCTGCCCCAAGGACCAGAAGGTCGTGTACATTGGTGTGGCCATCGATTGCACGGCGGTTCAGTTCCTGGGCAGCGCGGACGAAGCCAAGACTTCCGCCCTGGCCTTTGTCAACTCGGTATCCACCTTGTACGCGTCGACTTTCAATGTCTCTATCGGTGTCGTAGAGCTCCAAGTTATGGATGCCGCCTGTCCTTCTACGGCGACGGACTCGGAGCCTTGGAATGTCGCTTGCTCGAACTCGTCCAACTCTGGCGTCGACCTCAACGCCCGCCTTTCGCTCTTCTCCCAGTGGCGCTCGGACAAGGGAGGGTCGGATGGGGCTGGTTTATGGCATTTGTTAACCAACTGCGCTTCGGGGAGCGAGGTCGGTGTGGCATGGCTGTCGACGCTGTGTAAAGTGGACGCTTCCAGCAGTCAAGGCCAGACCACTTCGGGCACAGCAGTGACCGCCCTCAACGATCGTACTTGTGAGTATCTATCCTATCCTGTCTTCGCTCATTGTTGACTTGGTATTGCTCTCCCCAGGGCAAGTTATGGCCCACGAAATTGGGCACAACTTTGGCGCCATTCACGACTGCGACTCGGGATGCGCGTCCTCAACAGACACACAGTCTGGTGTCGCTTGCTGTCCGCTTACAACAGCAAGTTGCGACGCCAACAGCAACTTCGTCATGTTCGTCCCATCGCTTTCGTAATTTACTTGTGCCTCATGATCTATGCAGGTCTCCCGTGTCCAGCAAGAACGTTTCGTCTTTCAGCGCGTGCTCTCTGGGCAACATTTGCAGCACAATCCAGAGCTCACTAAACACAACCTGTGTCGTCGATCCTGGACAGCGTTCGACGCTGTCCACGAATCAGTGCGGCAACGGCATCCTCGAACCCGGCGAGCAATGCGACCCAGGATCTACACCAAGCACATGCTGCAACAGCGCGACTTGCCAGCTTGTCAGCGGCGCCTTGTGCGACCCCGCTTCATCGCCTTGCTGCACCGATTCTTGCACCTACGCTTCTACGAGCACCGTGTGCCGACCTTCCATCAATTCGGAGTGCGACCCGCCGGAGAACTGCAATGGTACGTCCGCCTCGTGCCCAGCGGACGTCAACGCGAAGGACGGCACTTCCTGCGGCGCATCCGGCCAAGGCCTCAGCTGTGCGGCCGGAGAGTGCACCTCTCGCGACCAGCAGTGCCGTGTGCAAGGGTCGAGCTTGAACCTCACCCGCGCTTGCTCCAGCTCGACCTCGTCGTCCTGCTCGGTGACTTGCGCCGACCCGCGCTCCAACTCGGACTGCATCGTGCTTGACTCCAATTTTGTGGACGGCACTGCATGTGGCCTGGGAGGCCGGTGTCATGCGGGCAAGTGCAAGAACGGTAACTTCAGCGAGATTGTGGCTTCGTGGGTGAAACAGAATCTGCAAATTGCCATCCCGGTCTTCGTAAGTGGCTACTCCACTTCCTATTCCTAATGGGTAATTCTGATGAGCGGCTTCTCCTTTGCTATCAGGTTGTGGGCGGCTTGCTCATTCTTGCGCTCTTGTATTGCATGGTGCGCGGATGTTGGGACCGGTCCAAGAGACGAAAGACGCCCGCCTCGGCCCGCTTCATGCAGCAGCAACAAGCGAATGCTCCTCAATTTACAAGGACGCCAGCGCCTCCGCCTATGTTGCCAAGACCGCAAAATGGCGACAGGCAGCCATCCAACACATCGAGCTTCAATGCACCGCCGTCATTCGAAGAGGCACGGCGGCAGTCTCAACTGAGGCAGAGCGGCTCTTTCGCACAGCAAGACTCGTCGCAGACCAGCTTGATGCGCGACCAGCCTCAGCAGCACTTCCGCCCGCCTTCGCACCCACCGCCGGGCCACGTCTCTGGAGCGCCACCCATGCCCCCTTCTTTTGCGCCCAACCCCACCAACTACTCTCCTGCTAGGGTGTCACCAACCACGTACCCTTCGCTGGCGCCGAACGACTTTAATGCCCCGTCGAACCAATCGCCCACGCGACTGCCTAGCCCATACGATTCGGCTGCCTCTCCCACTCGACGGCCACCACCTCCTCCGCCGCCGACATGGCAGAACCAGCAGCCTCGTTATGGGAATTAGGTTGCTGCGCGCATTCTTGCACCCCTTGTAAACTATTCGAGTCTCGACGCATTTCTTCGCACTTTCCACAATTCATGCTCACCCACCCATACTTTAAATCGTTTGATCCGACCGATTTGAGCAACAATCTGCTATCACCATGTGCACAGCTTTGCGGAGATTTTGAGCGAGTCAGCGGCTGGCCACTTTCTTTCTTCGCCCAACACCATCGTCTTGCAGCGCTCAGCTCAATGGGAGATCAGACTCCCGAACCGTTTATACGTCTGCATTTGAACGACGAGGAGTTGCCAACAAGCCACGATGCAGAGCGGGCGTCCGCCTTCGATGACACGCTCCCTTCTGCTGTCATCGTGTCTGGTGGCTCTGGGGCCAACGCCATCACAGACAGCTTTCTTCAGGCGTTCTCTCAGATAGCCTTCATCTTGCCAGTGTCCGACAATGGAGGTGAGTATGCAGATTCGCAGAGTCGGCTGAGCGACGTGTTTACGGTGCATTGGCGCTTCAACAGGCTCGTCATCGGAAATCGTTCGAGTACTCGGTGGACCCAGTATTGGCGACATTCGATCCAGATTGATTCGCCTGATCCCTCCGAGGTCGCCAGACACGCCGTCAGAGGCTATCAAAGAGCTGCTGGCGCACCGGTTGAGCTCGACGGGCGATGCACAGGCCATCAAGCAAACGTGGATGCACATTGTGGAGGGGCAGCACGAGCTGTGGCGAGGCATCCCCCTCGATCGTCGGGAAACGATTCGGGCCTTCCTCGTCCACATCGAGTCCGAATTGCTCAAGCGCGCGCACAAGCGTTTCAACTTTCGCTCGGGCTCTCTGGGCAACCTCTTTCTGGCTGGCGCTCTCAGCTTCTTTCGCTCAGTGGAGAGCGCCATCTTCCTCTTCGCCACGCTGACCGGCATCCCGGAGCGCCTCCAAGTCCTTCCTTGCATCAACACCAATTCGGTTACCACCATTGCAGCAGAGCTGCTGGATGGCAACATCATCGTTGGCCAGACCGAAATCAGCCATCCTTCGCTAGAACAGCCGCAGACCTACGCCACCGTCTTTGCCAAGAATCATATTGGACTCATTTTGGGGGACGATGACCAATTTGGGCACGGCACACCAGTAGAAAACGACTCTCCGGACCCAGATGGGAGCCGTCACCAGATTGACGCCAACATTTTATTCGACAAGGCCACCTCGCGGCGCCTCACTTCGCCAATCAACGAGGTGTACTAGTGAGCCACTTCGCTATCCCATTTTTCGCCGCGATTGATGAAGTATACTTTAAGTATAAACAACTTCGGAAAGCAGGTTTGGCCAAGGCCAAATGCTCGCTATCTCAAGTATTTGCACTCCAACGAAGTCCTCGTTTACTCCTGTGGCAGTCTTTGGACTTCAATCTTGCCTTGCTTGTCTCTCCAAGGAGTCGGGAAAGCAATCGCCACGTCCACTACCCTCAAGTTCAAAATCTTGCTGCTCAACTCCAAGTTCGACCGCGAGACGCCCGAAGGCACAACAGCTCTGGACTACATTCAAGCCATACAGCGCTCTCTCAACAAAAATATGGAGATTCCCAACCAGCGGTTCGCGGCCTCCGACTACGTCACCCATCTCATTTACTTGGCCGGTGGCCAGATTGAAGTCGATGCGGCGGCAATCGGGGTGAGCAGGCTGCCTGATTGCGCGGCATCCTCATTGTTGAATCCCTGAGAGCAGCTATTGGGTGTGCGGCTTATCAAAGTTGAGAGCGCGGACGCGCTGTATACGGACGCCAATGTGGCGGAGGCTTTGAGCGGGATTTTCAAGTCGAGATGACTGAGCCTTCCTACGGACATTCCATCCTTGCCTTTCAAAAGCAAGGAGCTGCGCCACTTTGTAACATGAAATGTGACAACAACTGCATGTTTAGATGCCTGGCACAAACTCTGAACGACGCTGGCGTTCTGTTCCTATCAGACTTTCACCCCCTTTAGTTGATGGTGCAGGAAGATTACGAGGGCTTAGATCGCTTGAGGGATTTGTGTCTTGCCCCAGACGAACCCTATCTCTTCAGCCTGGGGCACGTCTTCGGCTTGAGATTTCTCGCCATCGGGCGACGGGTTGGCGAGATTGCGCATGGTTGGCTGCCAAGGAGGAGGGGACGTTTGAGGGCTCTCGACAATCAGCTCTGCCGAAATCGTAAGCATGCGACTGGCGGAGCTTTGGCCGCAGGGTCTTACCGATCTGTGTGGCCGTGCTTTGGGGAAGCATTCCTTGTACAAGTTTCGATCGCAGCCAACCATATAGAACGGCCTCCACAACACCAGAGAGAGCGTAAAGGCAGCTAGTGGCGACCAAGTAGCGCCATGAAGTGTGTTCTCCCGCCAGTGTGCGCAGTCGGTAAATTGTCAAAGGTGCAGTGGTGATTAGGTAGGCCAGAGGAAAGCTTTGAAAAGCTCGTAAGCTACTCATTTGCTGCCGGGTGGCCCAGTGCCTACTAAAACATGCGGTTCGCCACCCGGTCCACCGCGATCGACATTCGCGATATCTCGTCGAGGGACGTCACAGATGCTCTGGGTCTGTAGCGAAGCTTGATAAAAAGTAGTGGATAAGCGAGGATAGTGCCCGCGCTGCAGTTGAAATCAGGTCTGACAAGTCTGATATTGTGCCTTGAACAGTAGCGCCCACGATGCAAACAGAATCCACAGGAAGTGGAGTGGAAGGCGACTGCGAGAGTGAAGCGGGCTGATCCAACAATAACTCTCGTTCGAGCCACAGTAGTAAGGGTGCCCATTTTGGAGCCAAGCCGGTCCAATGATGGTCAAAAGGGCAATTGCAAACCAGATAACACCGAGCCCAATTTTGAACTGTAGTGTCGACAGGCGGTATCCGCACAGAATCAAGAGGACTGAATGCATGGCGATGGCTAAGATCTGGGCTTTGAAAGTCTGGGCTAGGGAACTGGAGGGCAGGCGCGAGTTCTCACAAATAGGGCAGACGCCATATCAGCAGCCTGTATGATGACACCTTGTGCGACGCAAAATGCTGGGACATGGTGCAGCTGGAAATCGGCGTAGGTTCCTAAGCCTTGCGATCAAGACTGGTTGACGATGGTACCGAAGAATGAGCGCACCTATCGCCCATCGAAATGACAGAGCAAAGCCGAAGCCTTGTGCAAAGTCGGCAACCATCAACTGCGCAATGAGCAGGCCAGCTCTGAAGTTGATCGATTAGCCTCGTTCGCAGTGAGCAGGCCGGCCCACTTGCTGCGTTCGCAATACTCTTAAAGCCTGCAACTGCGCTGTACTGGGAGTCTTTCCTCTTGCTCTCAAGATGTAACCATGTGCTACGAAAAGCATGAGGGCGGCGCAAGCCGTCGCCGAACACTGTACATTCGATTGGCAGCGCTCCTACGGCAATCAAACAAGCTCATAGCGCACCAAGCCACACGCTGCGACCGAATTGTGGGCTACTGCTTGAGGCAAGAGGTGGACCATGGTGGCAAGGGGTAAAGAGGCCAAGCAATAAAGCCGTCCAAGACCGAAATGAAAGATCAGAAGCTCCGAACATTAAATGCAGGTGATTTCTGCCCCACCACAGGAACAGGATTCCGTCTTCAGACGGAAGGACGATCGTGAGAGCCGAAAAGACGGGCTCGAGTGGGCGAAAGCCAGGTGGCAGCGGCATTGGGCAAATGTGAACCATCGAATGGCGGCGGGCGCCTGCCTCGCGATCATCACCGGTGAGTAGTCAGCAGGCCGCTCATTTCAGTCACAGGCTAATTGGAATTAAAGTAGCACGTTGTTGGGAGAATAGCCGTAGGAGGGCGAGGAGACAAGCCAGCCTGAACGTCGCTTCACCTGATATATCGATACTCAGCAGCATCTGGTCCTCTTGGAGGCACCGAATAATCAGTCACGGCAAGACCGCCGTGGGAAAGTGGCAGAGGCCAGGCCTTTCTCGGGCAAGCCGGACAGAAACTTGAGGAGTCTCCTGTCCGCCGTGGAACAAGCGCATAGGGACTTGTAGCCAATAAAAACACGCAGGAAGGAACGATCTCCAAGGAAACAACGCTGCAAGGGGAGGCTCATTTTGGCTGAGGCAGACCAAAGGATGGCGAACCAGATCTCGAGTTCAGGCTTGCGCTCGAGAGCGAATGTTGGCCAGCAATTGTACTAATTGTTGCATGTAATCAAGAACGAGTATTAAGAAGGTCCCACCAAACAACCCTATTTGTCTACAAGGCCCGTTGGCACAGCCAAACAGAACCTTTCCCCTTCAAGGGATTATTTTCGAAACCTGTAAGGCGATATTCCCAGTCGCCACCAAACCAAAACCCCACCATAACAACCACCCACTGCATCTACATCGAGTCCACACACCGCAGAGCCGCTCCTTCAGTGCTGAGAGTGATGGCTTGTCGCCGACGAGTTTTGGCGGTACAGCCCAGCGTAGAGGTCGTCATAGTCGTCGTCGTGCTCGTCTTGATGCGGCTGCTGGTTGTATTGCTGCTGTTGCTGTTGGAAGGCGGCAACCTCGAGCGGCGAAGGAGGGTAGTAAGAGGCGTCGGTCATGCGAGAAGCGCGGCTCTGCTGCCAGTCTGGCAGACCTGCGCTGGCTGCTGCCAGCCGGTCGTCATAGGAGGATTGGCGGAAGAGGGCCGACTTGGGTGGTGGCGGTGGCGGGAGGGCGGACCGACGCGGGGTGACTTGGCCGGGCGGGAGGTGGAAGGGCTCGAGGTGCGGCGGCTGGGCGAGCGGTGTGGGCAGGTAAGGCTCGGTGTGAGACTCCAAGGACATTTCGCTGTTCAAGCGGGCGTGGCCGCGCGACTTGCCAAAGGAGATGGGCGAGATGCGGCCGGCGAACTGCATGGGCGAGAAGCGCTCCTGAGTGTACGGGTTGAAGCCGTGGTTGCCGCCGTAGGAGCTGCTCTTCTCGTCCGCCTTCTCGTCCAGGTAGTGCGTCGAGGCCGAGGGCGCGATGGCGATCTCGTCCTCCTCGCGCGCGCGGCGGTATCGCATCCAGAAGAAAAAGGCAACGGCGACGAGGATGAAGCCGGCGATTATGGGTCCACCAATCATGGCGGCTTTCCGGCCTGCGGAAAGTTGGTCGTGATGCGCTGAGCTAGCAGCGGCGGGCGTGGAGCTTGATGCCACGGAAGAAGAAGACGACGTAGAGCTGACCAAAGCAGATTGCGTCGATGACGAAAGCGAAGAGGAGGAAGAAGGAGAGCTGCTTGACGAAGAAGACGAGCTCGAAGTTGTCGACGACGACGACGAGCTGGTGGTGGAGCTCTGGGTGCTCGAAGTCGAGGTGGTGCTCGACGAGGAGGACGAGGAAGTCGTGGCGGCTGCGCCGACTGCGGCCGCGTAAACCGTGACGGCATCCACCGCGAACTGTGCCAACGGACTCATTGAATCAAGAGCTTGATACAGGGTAGAAAGAGCCAAACGCACGTAAGAGTTGCCGCCGTTGGAGAACACGACCTGGTGCATGCCGGCTGCCAAGTTGCGGGCGGAAGCGACGATCTCGCAGGTCGGATCTTGGCTTATGGAAGTGCCCAGCTCGGTGCCAGACCCAGTTGACGA
Source organism: Cystobasidiopsis lactophilus (assembly GCA_001599975.1). NCBI lineage: Eukaryota > Fungi > Basidiomycota > Agaricostilbomycetes > Agaricostilbales > Chionosphaeraceae > Cystobasidiopsis > Cystobasidiopsis lactophilus. The sequence continues at coordinate 1,196,672 of BCIO01000002.1, forward strand.
TCCACTTTGTGGGCGTAAAGATTAGCTTGAGGCCATGCAGGATCCTCGAAAGTCGGCTTACTCTCTGTGCAACCAAGGACATTACATCAGCACGCTACTAGACTGATGCAGTGAGGCAGGCGACGCACATTGAATACGTGAAGGCGCCGCGATCCGCCTTTGTGCCCGCGCAAAAGTCGAATCTGTCGATGCCTTCCCGTCAGTCTCCCGTCCTCTCTGTTCCCGCGCCCAAATCCACATACCCAGTTCCTGTGAGAGTACACTGCTTTAGATGTGCGGTTCAAGACAGACGAGGGGCAACACTCACCAGAGAAGGAAAAGGAGACCGTGGCGCTCGGGTCGTTCGTCCACGACTGGGTGCCGTCCACCAAGTTGGCCGAGCCATCGGCGGCGTGCGACCAAGAACCAGCGTAGGACAGCTCTGCATCGTCGACTGGGCAACCAAACGCGAGATTGAGTTGTGGTTTCACGCTTAAAAAGTCAGGAGGGACGAACTGGTCTGCGAGCTCGGCATGGTCGGGGCGCGGGCGAGGTGGGAGCGGCGCAGGGAGGTGCGCTTGTGGAGAGCCAGCTCGTCGTTATTTTAATGTGTCCGGCACAAGGAGTCACAGAGAGGTCGTTCGCAGAGAGAAAAGGACGGGAGAAGAGTGGGCCCAAAAAGAGGGTCCTTCGCGTCCCGTGCTTCCTCAACGGCCCCAATGGCTTTGTCTAATGCGAGTCTACGTGCGAACGAGCTTGTCTAGATTGCAAAACGCCATCTACAATGAAGATAACGACGCGTTTTCCGCCTTCCACAGACGCGCATAAATCCTTAATGAAGACCTTGCACCTTGCCGCCTCCTGAAAATAGACTTGTGAAAAACTGCGCTTGAAGGAGGGTGGCCGCTTGCACGCTGTAATAGTGGTCTGTAGGAGGTGCTCGACTCGACACATAATGGACACCAATGAAAAAGTCCCATGGCCAAAGAGGAAGAGCTTGTTCCAGAGATCACTCTGCTCCAGCTTCAGGAACCGCGTCAGTCCTGGAAGCCGAGGTAGTAAGTCTCGGTTCTTGACTGCGAGGGCAGATGTGGAGGGGCATTTTTCTTCGAAGAGAGAAAAGGACAAAACTCAAGAGGGCGAGAGCGCACGGCCGGTGAGGTGGCTATAGGTTGCTTTATGTCGGATCTGTCGAGAAACGAGCACAGACGAGTCCAGACACAGGTTGGTGATGGGGATGAGGCAGATTGGAAAGGCAGAAAGACATTGCAAGCAATACGGTTGAGCTGCGCTGAGAGAACGATGAATGTCAGACTGGGAATGGACCAAGAGATGCCGCCAGCCAGCCAGGTAGGGAGACCAAGACCAGGCGGGGCAAATCGTAGAGGCCGCTCGACCAGGCTGGTCGCAACCCTCGGCTAAAAGGGGCCTCCTCCGAAGAAAAGGCGGATCAATCTGGCTCCTTCACCAGGACTCGAAGGTGGAGGAGAGTAAGAAAGCCACGAACGAGTCAGAATAGGAGCAATTAGGTCGCACAAAGCCAGAAGCCAGAGGCTGAAAATGCCAAGGCAAGTCTGGTGTTCACAACGAGGAGAAAGGGGTCGCCATGTAGCGTCGCTGAAGCAGGCGGGCGGCCAGGGATAGCGTGGGTATCATTGTTAATGCACTGTACGATGGTTTGAGAGAGAAATGAGAGCCAGAAGTGACACGGCCGAGTGCTCGAAGCAGACGAAGAAAATTATTTTGCACCTCGACCAACCTGTTTGGCTTGCCTTCAGCTTGTGGCTCTCTTGATTCTCGTATTGCCTGCACTCCCAAAGCCTGCGCACAGCAAGACCATCAAGATGAGCAGCCAGGCCAAGCAGAAGAAGCTGTACTCGATCGGCTCCATGTTGTTTTGCGACTGCGGCAACCTGCTCAACCTGCCCGGCGACGAGACGGAGATCATCTGCGAGCAGTGCGGCAGCGCGGCCGACGCCTCAGAGTACGAGAACCGCATCATCACCACCGAGTCCCACCCCGCCGCTTTCCCTTCGGCGCTCAGGCAGAAAAGGTCGCTCGTCAAGCCGGTCGACGCTGATGCGGCCACCAAAAAGGCTACGGTGCGCTGGCTTCCTACCCTACAGCCTGTCTGTAAGTCTAAAATTCGAGCGAACAGATCAAAGAGCCTTGTCCGAAATGTCACCACGACGAAGGTGCGCTATTGAAGACTTCCCCTTAGCTTGAGTCAGGCTGACAGGGTCTTCTGCACACAGTCGAATTCTACACCATGCAGCTACGATCAGCCGATGAAGGCAGTACTGTCTTTTATGGTAGGTGGTGGTGGTCCTTCACAGTCTGGCAGATCTCACCCTCGTTGGCACAGATTGCCCGAATTGCGGTAAGGTTCTTGATCACGAGCATCCTCTTCTCCGTCTTATACAGTGCACAGGCTACACTTGGCGACAGAACAACTAGGACAACCCTCGACCTCGCCTCTGTCTCTCGTGTAGTTGCATGTACCTACAGCTCGAGCTTGCCCGCCTCAAGCGTGAGTCTCGCTTTTCGTCTTCTCTCTGAACCCCCTGCATCTTCTTGTGTGATGACACGAACAAAAAATATGGATAATTTGCGTCCTAGAGAACTTCACCGTCCTCACTGAGGCCAAATTGCTCTTCGACTTTGCGCCTGACCCCCTTCTTCTCTTGCCTTTTGATTGCTGTTATAATTGAATATTGACTGACCGCATATCTGTATTGACAGCCTTACTGCAAGAGGTGCCGACTGGCGGGCTGGACCACCAAGGCGGGTGGCAAACCAGTATGTCGCCTCCCTGACTGGTTGTCAGCCCGATCTTACATCATGATCATCACCACAGCACATCCTCGGTCCTCATGCCAGCAAACCGCTCCAGTCGCAGGGCCGGACCGTCATCCACCGGGCGCGCCACCAGCAGCCATTCGCCCCAAGCCAACCGATCCTCTGTTCGCTACGGCTGCTCGGCCATCGCTTCCAGGTCTCATTCTTTGCTACTCCACTGTCGCTTTGTAAAATCAAGACCTGTTCGGTTGCAAAACGTGGCGTTGACCGCAACCCCTTTTGACTCAAATTAAATGCCCCCAAGTGCCCAACAACGCCAATCAAATCACACGACAGTGAAGAAGTTGTGCTTGAGTAAGGTATCCAGTGGATGTGGCTTCGACGGTTCTCGTCGTCTGGCGCGGACCTCTTTGAAAAAACCGCCATCTGGCCACTTGATGTATTGAAGAAACTCTCGTGCGGCTGGCGACAGCTGGTCCCACACGTGTTGTTTCGGGAGGAGATTGAGCTTCTGAAGGCCAGGCCGCATGAAGAACAGGAATTGCAATCTGTCCGCAGGCAGCATTTGGAGGTAAAAAAGACTCCAGCTACAGACCCGTGAGATCGTTCTGACATGCCAGTCAAGCACTCACATAATGCTAGCTGCCACAGCGAGCATTTCTTCTTCTCCGTCTGCCCAACCAGAGGGTTCCTCCGATTGAAACATGTCGATTTGCCACCCGGTTTCCTCCAACCACTTAACTACAAGACTGTCCATGCTCAGATCCCTCTTGGCGTAGTTCAGCGCCCGCAGTCGTTTGGCCGTATCGACGAGTTGCCGTGTCAGCAATCGCGCCCGCTTTTCGACGTTGTGCACTTTGTCGCTAAGAGTCCCGCTTTTGAAGAGATAACAGCCATCATAGAGCATATCTGCGAGCATCTACCTCGACACATCGTCAAAGGCATCTCTTTCGTGTGGGGCCAAAGATGGTGCCTACGAGATGTCCCTTCGGCGCCACTTCTTGGCCGCGTCCGTTCGGTATGAGTTGCATTACGAAGGCAGAGGTCATATGAGGCCACTCTGGAAGCAGCCATTTACGAACTGTCGCGATTTCTGTCTGGTATTCGCCAGATATTAGACCTTTAGCTGGCCATTGAGTCCGTAACCGATGTTTTCCGCTGTACTCTGACCGTGAGTCGTATCGGCGAAAGCCGGGCGCAACATATCCTTTAAGTCTGTCATGGGCTCTCCTGGGGTGGCCGTGGGCATGGCCATGGGCATAGGCATGGGCAGCCTCCCTTGGACCTGCCGGCTTCGGTCCTTTGTTGCCAGGTCCATTAGTGGGACCGCTGTCCTTCTTCTCAGGATCCTTCCGAGAGTCAGATGCGCATAGCTCAAATGGGTTGAGCCACTTCAGCCAGTCCATCTGCCAGGCGACCCTTCTGGCGACGCGCCGCCAAAACCAGAAACCTAAACTTCGGTCCCCTCTTTTGGCAGGAGAGTGTTGTCTAACGCATAAAGGACATACTCTGCATGACGTCGATTTGGTACTGGCAGTCGACTGGTGGCGGGCGAGTAGGTGGCGAATCCAGGTCAAGAAGGGCGGTGCGCCGAGTCTCGACGATCAATGGCGACGCTCCTACAAGTGGGATGCTACCCCAATTGGTGTCCCAGGCTGTCGAGGGTTGCCCAGATCGTGAGCACGAACAGGAAAGAGTCGACAAGATCGGCAAACGCCAGGGGCACCAACGAGCTGCAATTGCACTTGATGCCTCAACAGGGGGACCCTAAAAAGGGAGAGATAAATCGAAGTCCAGGGGCAATCTGCAAGCGCCAGCGCCAGCGAGAGAGACGGTCAAGGTTGGTCGGCTGCCTGCGCCTCTTGAGCTGCCTTTCTTTTGCCGCAGTACAACTTGTGCTTTGGCCAGTCTTCCTTGAAGCAATCTTTAGTGCGTCGACCGGGTGAGCTTTATGAGGAACTGAAGCAGAGGTTAGGTCGAGACTCGCCTTTGCTGCAATACCACCCGATTTTGCAAACGCTGCACTGTTGGGTGGCTTTTGGATTGGTGCAGTTGTGGCACGGGAAATGTTGGATCTTCTTTATGACGTCCATCCCTGCGTCCGCATTGACTCCCTTCTTCATCTCGTCGACCCGCCTGAGCACCTCAAGCTCGCATGGTGTGCCTCTCTCGCAGTAGGGAACTGAAGTCACGAGTTGGCTCACAATATGGGAAGGGTTTGGAACATCACCTACTTGGAAAGTCCGCAAACAGAGGAGGATCAGCATTGAGCCAGGCAGCAGCAGCGCACTGGAGCTCCATAGCGGGTTTGTGGCAACCAATGCACTTCCACGGCTTTAGACGTTTAACTGTCGGAAGCGCTTTCTGAGGAGACTTGCGTTTTAGCGTTGAGTGAAATTGACGCCAGCGCCAGGCAACTGACCCCAACCAAGCCCATCATGAACTTGCCCAGCAGATTATGGTCGCGCATCAAAGTCGGAAGATCGATTCTAGTGCGACCCTGGACATGCCTTCAAAGACAGACCTTTGCAAGTAAGCTAAAACAGGCTCACACCATTGAGCGACCCTATTTCGAGAGGCAGCGCGATGGGCATCTCGTAAGTAGCGCTGTTGCCATCGTCGTCTGAAATCGAGGCCCGGTAAACGACGCGGGACATTGAAGGCGTGTGAAGAGTTTTCGAGGGGCACAGCACGACCAAAGCTCAAGCAAGACCAGCATCAAGAACCAGAACCGAGAGCGCAAGAGCAGAAGCGAGCCACGACACAGGGCAGCAGATGGTGGAGAGGGACAACGAGAAATGTAACAGCGCGATGCCCGATTCGCAGCCTCGAAGTAGTGCTGGTCAGTGTCTCTACGTTTCATTGGTGCATGCAGCAAGTCGCCACCGCGCCCAGCCAGGCTCTCTTGGAGCTCGGGGAGTCGTGTGTTCCAAGCAACTCGAATGCCCCTGGTGTTGTCGCTGCCTTGCCCTCTCTACATTGCCCTTGCTGTCTGCGCTTCAACATGCTGATGTTTAGAGATGTAACTCACAGGCTCAGGCTCGGTGCCTCGCATCAGCGTGCCACCGAGAATCGGGTTCGGACAGTCGCCCAGTCCATTGACGCCGTCAGGAGCCAGGCCGACCTCTACCCCGCCTCGCGTGCCCTCTGGATCTCCGGCCATGGTCGCCGTGTCATCACCAATAGATATCAGTCTGCCGCAGCGGGGAGGGAGCGGGAATGGGTCAGGCAGGAGGTCCGCACCAGGAGGGCGCTCCAGCCCAAGGACGACGCGGACCCGGCAGACGGCCGACAGCGATGCGCCCTCGACCACTTTGCTCTCCCGCTCGACGCTCACCTACGACAATGCGTCCGGCGAGCTCATCATGCCGCCTCACCACCACCTAAAGAACTCGCCTTCCGAGCCTTCCTCCCTCTCCTGGTCCTTCCAGACGCCCTCCTATCTTGTTCACTCTTCGTTCTACAAGCAGTTCGGCACCCAACCCACCCCGGCCTCGTCCATCTCCCGGATGCTGCTAGGCACCTCGACAACGGCCCAACAACTTCCCCAGTCGACCAAGCCCAAGCAAGAGGCGTCCAAGTCGGCTTCCGCCGATCAAATTTACTTGCCCACGCGCTGGGACCCAAGCAAATGCTGTGATTTGCTGCAGATGAGCCACAATGGCCTCACCGTGTCATTTCAAGGTGCGCTGGCTTCTTCGCTGTAGACCCGAGTCCATGCCTAACAATGTTCTTTCCGTGCACAGGTTCTGGCAAGAATGGCGATAAGGACGCAGCGGCAGTCAAAGCGGACCGAGCTGTGCCAACACAAACGGGCGTTTACTACTTTGAGGTGGAAATCATCTCCAAAGGCCAATCCGGCTACATTGGCGTCGGCTTCTCAGGGCCAGAGGTGTCATTGACGCGCCTCCCCGGGTGGGAGGACCGTTCGTACGGCTACCACGGCGACGATGGCCACTCCTTTTCGTCCAATGGCACCGGCATGCAGTTTGGCCCAACGTTCACAACTGGCGACGTTGTCGGCTGCGGCATTGACTGGACCACCAACAGGGCTTTTTTCACTAAGAACGGCGCCTTCATAGGTGCGCTTCGCCCTCCCTTTTCCACGCGTTGAATTTCAAACAGATTGGGCCCAGATTTCTGCTTCACCAACCTGGAGAGCGAGCTTTATCCATCTGTGGGACTGAGAACACCGGGAGAAGTGGTTTCTGCCAACTTTGGGCAGTCAGAGTTCCGATTCGATATCTCACATTTTGCTGAGGTGTGTGGCTTCTCCTTGTTTGCCCGTCTTGGCCTGAAGCCTTTGCGCCGTGTCACAGGGGCGGAAACTGGCTCTGATGAAGAACATCGAGAACCTGCGTGTCACCGATGCCTACCTCGACCCTGCGGACGTCTGTCAAGGCAAAGATGTGGATGTCACGCTGCCGCAGGACGTATCAAATTCCGTCGCTTCCCTCATCGCCTCTTACCTCTCTTTCCACGGTTACGCCGACGCCTACGAGTCTTTCCAACGCGAGCGCACCGAGACGTTGTCCAACTTTGCCGACCTCGACGCCAGCTTGGTCGCATCCACCTCTGCCATGCCTTTGGACGACTCGCCATCATTCGGCGACTCTGAACCCCATCATCTAATACTGGCACGGCGACAAATCATGTCCTTGATCCTCGAAGGCGAGCCCCAGCAGGCACTCGAGCTCATCCGTCAGCGCTACCCCAAGGCCTTGCTTGAGACTCAAGGGGAGGAAGCGCTCTCCATCGACTTCCAGCTTCGCTCTCGACAATTCATCGAGCTCATTCAAAAAGCCGAAGAAGCGGACGACGCGGGTTCTGTTAACGACATGCAGATTGACGAGGACGAGCCCCCGCTTTCGCCCTCCACCCTCAAGTCTAACGGCAAAGCTCGAGCGGCCACTCCAGACTTGAGCGAAGGGGTATCTCACTTCCTCGCCGAAGCTGTAGTACTCTCTCAAGAGCTCAACCGCGACTACTCCAGCGACTCCAACCCGGCCATCCGCGCTTTGCTCGGCAAGCTTTCCATTTTATTCGCCTACGACAAGCTGTCAGACGTCGCCGACAACGAGATTACCTCGATGCTGTACGAAAGCGGCAAGGAGGACCGCCGCAGCTTGGCGGGCTACGTCAACGGGCGAATCTTAGGTGGGCTTCGGACATCCTCGTTTGGCGCACGTAGCTGACTGAGCCTCAATTTACAGCCTCGGAAGGTCGCGCACCTGTCCCGCCTCTAGAGCGCGTTTGCTCGCAGACCATGGCTGTTTTAGAAACCTTGTCGCAGAACAGCGTCGGTGCCGCTGCTTTCGTCCAAGTGCCACCCACTCCCTCATTGTAATTCTCCTGCTATCCGTCCATCTCTGCTGCATCTTTGCAATCTTGACCTTGAGCAAACCATGAATGCTGAGACTGACAACTGTGCGTCGCTCGGGCTCGGGCGGACGCCTTTTGCTCCCGGCGGCCACTCCAAAGCGCCAGGACACTCACCAGATGGCAGTCGCGACTGCCTCTATCTGCATCGGCTGGCAGACTAGCGCCAGCTGCCTCATGCGAGCTGCCACGAGGTGGGAGGCGGTTGAAGGCGCTCAGCGCTTCCTGGACTTGCTCGCTTTGCGCAAGGCTCGAGGGCAAATCCAGACCAGTCGCCCCTCTGCCGCCAGTCTTCCCCCAAAGATCCTCGACTTCATCTTGCGCTCGATCCTTGAGCAATACGAGGCCGAGCGAGCAGAGGATGGCAGTTCTGATATCTGCTACGTCTGCGACGGGGCTGGGTTGGAGCTCGACGATGATCACGTTGCCTGCAGGGAAGTTTTGCATGCTATGAAAAAAGGCCAGGTGGGTTTGAACCACTCGGGAGAAGCGAAACTCAGAGAGCTTCGACAACAGTTGCCGCGACTCGTCGAGAGGTTCCTCAAAGCCCACGATCTGGTCCAAGTTGTCATTAGCCAAGGCTTCGACGACAACGAGGAGCTCTTGATCGGTGTATCACCATCTTTGACCGAACGCCAGGTTGCCCGTGCGCCGTCCAAAAATCCCATATCGCATGCCCATCGCCCGACCTCCGCCAAAGACCCCGCTGTCAGCGTCTCAGTTCCGAAGTTCCAGGAGCATTTCCAAGCCAGTTACATCGACGGCGATTTTCTCCGGGCTTTCGAATCTCTTTGCACCCCCATGAAGTCCATGGCAACAAGAACCGGCCTCGAAAGTGTTGATCCGGACGCCAGTCTCTTGACTTCGCCTAGCGACCCAATTTCCGAAACTGCAACTGTGCTGAAATCTATGTTGCAAGATGACCTCGTCTCTCCCAGGCTCTGGGCTTCCCTCTCTTCGGCTGACTGGGATAGCCATCTCGCCAGATACGTGAACTGCAACTTAACGTTTGGCACGCTTTGCCACCCACATCCTCTGATGCGCGCCGCATCTGTTTGGAAAAGCTGCGAGGGAGCATTGCAAGAGCTGGATCGGTGCGCGAATGGCCGCCAAGCTCAGCCACGACACATAGGCAACCTCTTGCAGCGACTGCCTGCCGAAGTCTTGCTCCAGATACGCGACATAATCGTCAAACTCGGCTTTGAAGAAGCACCTGAACTCGATCGGATTTGTCCCTGTTGCCCTGGACATCGTCCCGCTAGGTGCGGGGCTTGCGGCTCTTATCACATTGACTACGACCACTCTGGATGTGCTACATGCCTGCAGTTTGACCAGGACATCATCCGCCCCCAGGTGCGTCGCTCCTGAAGCAACCGCTCGAGAAACTCAGTTTTGAGCAGGACACGCCGGACACTCTCATCGACCCTTTCTTGGAGGCCGTGGGACTCGCTCGCGCCCCGGGTTTGGACTCCAGGTCCAAGTTCTTGATTCTCGGTGTTCCTGTTGGAAACTTTGTGGGCGACAAATATCAGCCGGCTCATTTGCCGACCATTAACTCCATCGTCGCTAGCGAAGACATCCCTTCCACATTCTACACCACTATGATCGCACCAGCTTTTGTGGAAGAAGCTACCGCTCAGACGATCCGCTTCCGCCAGGTTGTTTCCCAGTACCGACTTGTCAACGAGTCTACACCCAAGCTGCAAAAGCTATTGTCCAGATCCGCCGAGGCCAAATCGATCGCGATGCTCGAGAGCATAGTCTCAGATAACACTGGAACTCCCCAATGGATCCTCTCGGTGCGAGGAAAGTAGTTATGATAGGGCGAGCGACGTGATTTCAAAGGTGCGCTTTTCAGGTGCCCTCGCGTGGCCTCCCTGACTTATCAGCAGTGTCTAGCGCTTCTCAATCTGAAGACTCTTGCAGCTGGAGTGTGAAGGCATCAGGGTTGTCTGAAGTCCGGATGCCGGCGCCACGGGCTTTTTCTCGCTGTCTTAGTGGTCGCTGGCAATCTCATTTTCAAGTGTTTCTGCGATGCCTTGAATGGACCGACAGCTCGGAGTACAAGATCCTCGTTCCTTGACCTGCTTCTTCGGCCCTTTCCATGTTGCCATGACTAGAGCGGAATCCGGTAAGCGAACAAGAGTTTGGCGATATCAGTAAAGCACGGCACCTTTACGGCGACCAGCAGTCAACTTTCTTCGTCCTCCCCGCGGGCTACCAAGGCTCCCACCGACAGATCTTCCCACTTGCCCGACGAGACCCTGACTTCAAACTTGAAATCTGTCGGCAGAAGAGCTTGCACGAAGTTTTCGATCTCCTGGTCGGTGCCTTCTAGTCCCATGTCTCGGATGACGCCAACAACAACATCTTTGAATGACATGGTTTGGGCGAAGAACTCGTCGATGCCAGGGTCCGAATAATCGTCGATGTTGAGAGTGGCCTTCTGATGGTCGGCGTATTCCACCTCGCAATACACCCAATTCTCCCCAATGCTTCCGGTCTTGTATCGTCCTTCGACGCAGTATACGTCAGCATGCACCTTCAAGGAGCGGCACACTTCCTCATTGGCCGCCTTGACGTTGTACTCAGCCGTCAACCTTGAGCCTCGGTTGACCCAGAACCATTCGTGGCGGCTGCTATAGGACGAGGCACTCCGTTTTGCAGAGGTGACCGTCAGCTTGCCCTTCAAGTGAGGCAGCAGCTCGTCGAGCCTCTTTTGTTCCTTTTCGCGCTCAACCGACTTTTGCAGGGTTTCGAGAAAAGCCTGGCGCTCGTCAAAGGGCAGGTTCAGGATGAAAGGCACGGAGATTTGCTGTGTGAGTGAAGCGGGACTATTCACGTCGATCAAGCTCATGCTGGTAGCAGGAAGGGTGGCCGCACTGGTCGTCGAGTTGTTCTCAGCCGTCGTTCTGCTCGCCAAAAGAACATCGTTATCATTGGTTTGTGGAGACAAGCGGGCTCTAACGTGGACTTCAACGGTCAGGCAGAGTGCGACATTAGGTTTGGGGCTTCTGTCAGCTAGGCGCGTAGGATCGTAAGGAACGATAATTAATTTCACATTGAAATCAATGGCAATGGACCACCCATGAGACGCGCTTGAGCGACGCCGGGAGAAATCAGCGCGTTGGTCTTGCTTCGACCACCGTGAAAGCGGAAAACGGACGCTTCGCTCCTATGGAAAACATATCACCAGCAGCAGTAGCACCTCCAGAGATCACTGGTTTGCCCAAAGAGCCTGCTGCCGTTCCTCCAAGGCCAGACAGGTCACTTTCTCTCGACTTCTCCTTGCAAACGCGAAATGCTGAAATTCTCAATAGGTCGAGTCATGATCGCATCAAGACCAAGTACAAGAGGCTCCAGATGAAGCTCACAGACTGCGAAAAGGTCAGCTCTTGAGCGCTAGTCGCGTTCTACAGCGAGGCCGACAGCTGCGCACAGGACAAGTCCACTTTGGAACGGGAGCTCGATATCGTGGCCGCCAAGGCCGACAGACTCCAGTCTGAGTGCGAGTGGGTCTTTCCTAGCTGTCAATTGTACGAACACCGCTCACTAAGGGCACCAGTCTCATTCTGGATCAACTGCTGGACTACCATCAAGGGCCGTCTGGCAACCCGGACATGACCCCCAGGCTCGACCGGCACCACAGCAGGCCCTCTTATTCAACCATGCGAAGTAGCACGGGAACGCCGAGCGACTATGCAGAGGATCATTTCCAGCCAGGGCCGTCTCAGCTTCCGAGCATGGGCCTCCCACAAGCTCCGCCCGCCCCAACTCCGTTCGTCGAAGACTCAGTACAGCCCGCTAAACGCTCTCGAGATGTATGTTCTGCGTTGATTTAAGGGTGTTCTCAGGCTCATTTGCTTGCAGGAAATGGAGGCATATTCGCCAGAGACGGTGACCACCAAGCGCCCTCGGTTGGATGAGGCACCAGCAGTTCAAGAGGGCTTTGAAGGGGGGCCCGAGATGGTCTAGCAAATTGAAACTTTGGTCTTCTAGCAAAATTCAAGCCACGGCATTAGGAGAAGGTATAAGGAAGTGAAAAAGCGGTACAACAAGCCCTGAAGCGGCACTTGAAAGATGAGGTCGGACGGAGGAGAGGAAAGGCTTGGATGATGGCGGCATAAAGGAGAGCTGGCCCCTTGGAGAGGATCCTGTCTAGGAATAAATAAACGAACTGTTTACAGTTGAAAACGCTGGGTCGTTCAGCCTTGGATGGTGATGGCCGAAGACATGGGCGAGTCGAGGGCCCGTTCGCCCGAGTCATTGCTCTGCTGAGGTGCGGCTGGACGAGGAGGCTGCAGCAAGCTGGGAGGTGTGCCAGACAGCCCCTTGGCGGCAGTTTTCTTCTTGGCCGGTCCGGTCTTGTTGAGCGCCAAGGCCGGCTTGAGCGCATCCTCAATCTGGATCTTGATGTCCTCGGGCACCGCTGGCCGCTCCCCTTCCGCCTTGGCTGCCGCTGCCATTGCCGCCTCCATCTCCACTACTTCCTCCTCTCCCTTGACCACGATGTCCTTAATCCAGCTGTTCTTGAGCATATCGGCCGCACAGGCCCGTTTGTCCGGGTGCGGGTTGAGCATGGGCTCGAGGAAGTTGACCAGCTCGGCTGATTCCGCGTCGGGAATGAGGTACTTCTCTTGCAGAACCTTGGTCATCGCTGCGCCTCTTCGATTGAGCACCTAAAATGTGAAAATTCGCAACAACAAGACTCACGCCAGTACTTCAGCTTGGTGATGTGCCGGAGCTCGCCCTTGCGGTTGAAGATCTCGGAGCTGTATTTGCCAGAGAGCGCGATGTTGCGCGGGAACGGCCCCAGGAGCTCGAGCATCTGCGCGATGTGGTCGTCGTCCTTGTTGTATCTCGAGCCAGCTTGAGGGTCGAACAAGTAGTCGCCAGTCAGCAGCTCAAAGATCACTGGAGCGGCAATTTATCGGTCGATCAGCGCCCGACCGTGGATCCGACAAAAAAGGGCGGCAATCAACGCACTGCATGAAGCTGACCACATGTCCACGCTCGTGCCCCATTTAGCCCCTAAGATGGCCTCTGGGCTGCGGTATTGGCGCGTCTGGATGTCGTTGGTGAAGTGGAGGTCGGTCCAACTGGCGTTGCCCAAGTCGGCAATTTTGACGGTGATGCGCTCCAGAGTGCTGGGGTCATATGGTGCATTAGGTGGGAGCGTTCCTGGGTCGCCGGCCTCCGGTGCTGGGCGGTAGTAAGGCATTTCGTGCGGCGAGGGCGCAGAAGCGGGTTTCGCGTCGGTCGACATGGGCGAGCCAGAGCTCGACGCTGACGACATGAGAACGTCTTCTGTTGACCGAGAGGCGGATGTGGTGGCAGCCGTCAGGCCGCTTTCGAGGCTGCCTGGGTCCCCTGCTTTCGGTGGCGCTTGCTGGGATAGGAGCGATGGCCCACTTGGAGCCTGGATGGCGGATTTGGCGCCAAAGGCGGCGTCGATGGGATTAAGGGAGACGTTGCCGATGGACTGGTTGAGGGAGTCGGCCGAATAAGGGCCGGCTTTGAAAGAGGTGGTGGAAGGGGATTTGGAAGTGCCGTCGTCCGAGATCTTGGACATGGCGAAGCCGAGCTTGTCGACCGACTGGCTAGACCAACTGCTGCTAAGGCTGCCAGAAGGTGAGGGCAGCGGCTGCGAGCCGGTGATCATAATGCGATCGGTTCTGGGCGTTTGCACACCACCGCGGCCCTGCGACGGGGGCACACCGACCATCTTGGTGGGCACGGCGGCTGGGCTGGTCTCTAGCTCTGCTCTAACGACGGCCTCGACGTCCTCTATGCAAATCAGCACGTTCTCGGGCTTGAGGTCCGTGTGGATGATGCCGCAGTGGGTGTGCAGGTAGTCGAGCCCGAGCAGGACCTGCTTCGCAATCTGCTTGACGATGTGCTCCGGCACGCCCCGGTTCTGGTACCGCTTGATGAGGCCAAGCAGGTTCTCGCCCAGGACTTCGAAGACCATGCAGACGTGGGAGCCGTTTGGCCCTTCGTGGCGGAAGTGGTCGAGCAGGGAGACGACGTGCCGCCGGCCTGGGTGGGTGGGTTCAGATGAGACGACCTTTTGGAGTAGCTTGATTTCGTCCACTGCCGTCTCGGTATAGTGGGAGGCCGACTTGACCACCTTGAGGGCGACGTGCCGGTTCAACCTGTTTACATCCGCGTCGCTCAGCACACCTTGCCCCGTCCTTTCAAGAGTCAGCACGCACTTGTTGTCTCGTGCAAGCCAGACCTGAGGGGCAACAGGTCAGCCTTAAGTTGGTCGCACGGCGCTAAACACCGAACAGCAGCACACTCACCGTCGAGAAGTGCCCTGATCGACGCGGCCGCCAAAGTTGAGTCCCATGCAGCAGAAAGTCCAAAGGGAGAGATAGACAACGCACCCCATCCCAGCTTGCGCACCGTGACATATCGCTCGTTCGAAAACGTCTCGCCAATCTGCACCGGGTGATACCTGAAATTCGGTCGCCCCTGAGCCTCCGCGGCGGCCAAGCAGGGGCCAACGAGCTCACCCTCCCCATTCGTAATCTGATAGCTTCTCCTCGTCGTCGGTGTACACGGATTCATACGACTGGGCAGCCCAACGAGAAGGTCAGCAATGGGCATGAGTGTATTGGGACGCGGTCGTCCCGAAGGGCCAACGTACCGCCACGCTCTGAGATGTCGGCGTCTGCGCTGTACTCCCCGGCATAGATTGGGTGCCCTTGGGTTTGGCGGGCATAGTCTGCGGTGCCGCCTTTGCGCTTTGTTGAGGCGACCCGAGGATTCGGGACGGTGTGAGTTCGGGGCTTCTCTGTTGAGGCGCACCTCGCAAGGGCAGTGAGGCACTCACGACTTGGCGGCCTTGGACATGGCGCTCGAGAGGGCCCGGGTGGCAAGGCGACCGACCAAAGATGGCTCCTCGTGAAATAGGTTGTGGCGAGCGCTCGCGACCGGCTGCTCCCGTCTGTTAAAGGCTGGGATTGGCTCGGGTTGGCCTGAGTGGTGGTGACGGCCTTAGAGAAGCCTGTCGATGGCGCAGCACAGCGTCGTCGACCCAATTGACGATGCGCTATTGGTTCCGCGCTTCCGGGTGTTCCGACTCGCTGACCTGAAGCGTCGCGGGTCGGCTCGAAGTTGGCGAGGCCCTGTGTCGAGTTTGGCCTCCTTTGATCTCCCAGCTTCTGCTGCTGGATTGGCAAGATAGAAGCAACAGCAGATCAAAGCGTCGCAGAGCGGGGGAGGAGCCAATCTGCCCGGGTCCTTAGCACGTCTGCGTCTTCAATCCTCGTGGGACGGCCCGGCCTTAGCGCAAGTTTTCAATAGCCAGCAGGAACATGCGAATGCAATTACCCAGTCCGCAATGGTGGCAGAGCTGGCCCTTTGATATATGCCCAGCACACAAAGTCAAAAAACTAAAGGAGGAACAAACTACTAAGCTTCTGAGGTTGTTGGCCGCATGCCCCTGCCCCCATTAAAGAAATTTCTTGAAACGCCGAAAAGGTGAAAAGGCTACTGGCTACAGAGGGTGGGTGCGACAAGAATCGTGCAAGATGAAGAGGGAGGTGGCGTCGCATCATAAAAGGTGCAGGGAAAAGGGAGATTAGCGACTAGGAGAAGGTGCTGAGGCGATTAAGAAGCTGGCGGAGGTGTACACGGGTTCATTGTCGTCAAGTGGTATACATTTGGAAGGAGATCGTTTGGTGGTACAGCGTGAAGGCGGATAAGAGGGCGAAAGGGCTTGCGTTGCTTTTGCGGCCTTGCTTGGCGGCGACAAGGTGGAGGCGGCCTAGACAGGAGTTGCCTGCTTCGTGGCCTCCCACGGCTCTTCGGACAGCTCGGCCAGGTTGGTGATGAAACAGGGCGTGGCGTGGGCCAAGCTGATCACCGGCGAGGAGCAGGCCGAACGGTCGGTGAAGAAGGACGACGACAAGAGCTCGGGCGTCGATTCGGCCGTGCCAGAGGAGTTGACCGTGTGGCTGGAGCGGCCGCGCTTGAGCATCGCCGAGATGGGCATGCTGC
Organism: Cystobasidiopsis lactophilus; assembly: GCA_001599975.1. Lineage (NCBI taxonomy): Eukaryota > Fungi > Basidiomycota > Agaricostilbomycetes > Agaricostilbales > Chionosphaeraceae > Cystobasidiopsis > Cystobasidiopsis lactophilus. Next base: position 1,212,836 of record BCIO01000002.1, read on the forward strand.
TGGACTCGTCCTCCTCCGTCAAAAATGGGTCGTTGAGCAGATCGCGAGCATAGGCGCGGGTTTCCGGTCCCAGAGCTGTGAGCGCAGGTTATGGAACAGCGCAATGTGTGTGAGAGCACTTGCACTCACTCAGCATGCGCTCGAGAAAGTTGGAGAAGCGTATGGCGTCCATCGGGTCCATGAGGTACTTTTCGATGAAGACGTCGTTCAAGGCTGTGTCCAGGACTTAGCGAGCTAAACTGACAATCAAAGGGAGACGATGATGACCTACGCCACATTGACAGCTTTCGGATGCGCTTCATCCGGCACTTCTCGTCGAAAAAGCGAGTGGCGTGCGAGCCCCGTTCGATGTGGTGAGGCTCGAACTTCTTGCCGAGCAGCTCTTGAATTTGAGCCAGTAAGTCGTCTTCTTTTGAAAAGACGACTTGAGGGCTGGCCTCTTGCGGCTGGAAGAGCACGTCGCCGGTGGCAATCTCGAAGAGGACGCAGCCGAGAGCCCAGATGTCGACACGTTCTGAAGAAGCAGCCACATCAAAATGGGCGCTCAAAACGAAAGAGTCTCAAAGCCGCCCACCATCCCAGTCCGAACCTAAGATCACTTCGGGAGCTCTACGGTGGATGTAAGCCATAGTACGAAAGCAAATGGTCGCCGCCCGCTCACCTGTACTCCAGCGTGGCGATCTCGAAGACAGCATGAGCATCACTGCATGCTCGAACCCGTTCAGTAGTGCTCTTTACCTTTTTGACAAGTGGCGCCACTTGCCTCCGGGTGGCGTTGCCCAAGTCGACAATCTTGACCTTGAGAGGCGTGTCCTCCCACTCGACTGCAGGAAAACGAACTCAGAGAGATGCAGAATATCAGCCGGAGACTTCGGCTTACCGACGCCATGCGACATCCGGGGCTTGGTCTTGTGCGCCCGCTTCATTTGGGCCTCGGACAGCTTGCTCTGGAGCTGCTCAGCCTCCTTGACGCTCTCCGTGTCTTTCTCCTGCTCCTGGACGCCTGGTTTTGATGGCTCCTTCAAGCTCGGCGTTGGAGTCGGCGTGGCCGGTGGCGCTGTGGGCTCAATCGGCTGCATTTGAGGAGGCTCGCCAACTTTGGTCGGAGTGACGTCGGCAGCAGGGGCGGGTTGGCCGTCTTCCAAGAAGGAGAGGCTGGACATGTCGTAGGTGACGGCGATGGAGGCGGGAAGGGATTCTTGGTCGGGGGTGCCAAGCAGGGCGGACTGGGTGAGGGCGGTGGTGGCCCCCGTCGAGAGGAAAGGGGAAGTCGAGGAGGACGTGGAGCCAGCCCAAGAGCTAGCCACGCTGCTGGGGTTAGGCGAGGTCGCATGAGTGGTTTCGGGGAAGGTTGGCGAGGCCACCGGGTACTTGATGCTGAAGGAGTGCGACGGGCTCAGCAAGGGGGTCGATTTTGGCAGTCTCGGTCGACTTGGATCCGCTTCTTTGTGCTTGGGCTTTGGAGAATGGGATGCGCCAGGGATGGGCCTGGGCACAGTCGAGGTGGCGTACTCTCGGGGTGGCGACTTGGCGCGGCGAGCCATGGCTACACAGGGCAAACTGCACTGAATGGCGGTTTGGCTGGCCATATGCAGCTCTGGGTCAGTCGCGATGTGGTACTCAACGTCGTTGAACGCAATGAGCACGTTTTGTGTCTTGAGGTCGGTGTGGGTTAAGCCGACTTCGTCGTGGAGGACTGCGCGACGCCTAAGCACCATCCTCGCGTCCAGACGATGACGCCACTCACAAACAAGAGCCTCGAGCATCTGCTTGGCAATGGCCTTGACCACGGGCAAAGGGAAGGGCAGGGAGTGGTCCAGGAAGTCGGTGAGCGACTCGGCCATGACCTCGAAGACCAGGCAGACGTGCGTGCCGCTGTGATTCAGAATTAAGTTTGGTCCGTTGGCGCGAGGGGCGCGCCCAAAGGGCGGCAAGCAGCTGCTCACTGTGCGCTTTCGTGATGGAAGTGGTCGATGATGCCAATGACATGGTCCTTGCCGGGCTGTGCGCGCTGGCTGTCAGTCGATCACCAAGTGAATCGGACCAAGACAAGAGCTCACGCCAGTGCTTGTCTTGCTCGTCTCGCCTATCATTCGCAGCAGCTGGACCTCCTCATAGGCTGCGGCAGTGAACGACCTGATTGGGTATCAAGGTGTGAGCGAGCACCATCTTGACGCGACGAAGGAGGTCGTTCGACTCACTGAGCGGCCCGGACGACTTTGACCGAGACATGGCGCTTGTCGCGATGATCCCAGCAAAGCCACACAGTGCTGAACATGCCCTGTGGCGATGGGCATCAGTCTCCTGTCTTCCAATGGGCATCAGATAGGGTTCAACGCACATATCCCAGTTTCCTGATGGTCACGTAGCGGCCGTTTCGCAGGATCTGGTTCTTGCGAATGGGCGCATAGCCTCCCATTTGTGCTCTGGGCTGACCATCAGCCTTTGAACGCGTTAGATGAAGGTCAAGAAGGGAGACTTATTGTAGTCCGCAGCAAGTTCCTCGTGCCTTGCCGACTTCCTGGCCCTTGGAACGTGAGTGCTCTGCATGGCGCCAGGCGGCCCTTGGCCTCTGCTGTGCTGTGGCCCTCGAAGCTGAGTTGGGTTGGAGATGACAAAGGAGCGGCGAGGAAGAAGTTCTTTGTTTCCCTCCGCACTTGTGTGGCCGCACCGCACTTCTGGGTGGCAAAAGTCGCTGGCGAGGTCCTGCGCCGTTTTCCAGCGACGACGTGTTGGTGGTTCAGGTGCAAAACCAGAGCAGGGACGCTATTGCTGGTCCGGCGGGTGAACGAAGATCGTTTCACACTTGGGAGAGCAATCTATCTGGCAAGCAGTGCAGGGAGCTCGTGCGCAAAAGTCGACCTCGGGCTTTGCGATTTTTGCTGCTGCTCGTCGTTGACTTGAGAGCTTCTTATCGCGCTGCAAGTTCGTCCAGGAAGCCCGTGGGACGACAAAGTTTCGCTTCGAAAATGAAAGATGATAGCGGAAGGGATGAAAGCGAGCGCCATCTGGCCTGTCGATTCAGATGCACCGTCGATACGCACGGGGTACACATCGCACGGGTGCTCGACGGCCTTGAATCCTCCGTCATGACTCGCGACAGAACAGACTCGCCTCCTCGGGCTCAGCCTCTGCAGCGGCTCTGCTGCTGCGCTGGGCAAAGAAGGAGGCCTCCACCCAAGGCAATCCTTCCGAAATGGAGTTCCTAGCTCCAATCAGAGACAATCTTGACAGGATAGCAAGCCGTCTTGGAGGAGATCCGCACAGGAAATCTAGGGTTCATTTGTCGGGGCGACCGCCGAGTCGATTTTTGCAGGAGTCGATATGGCGCACATGTCGGAAATGACGAACGGCATGCCTTGTTTGAGCAGGTGAAAGGGCAGGATAGCAATGCAAATAGAGTCGGTGACGCTGCCTCAAAGCTTGTTTGTCCCGCCAACCCTGAAGCCCGCCCTGCTGACCTGACGCAAGACACCTACTATTGGATTTGCGGCCTCCTCAAAACTTGTCTGGTGGTAAGCCTTCAGTAAACGAAAGCATTGAGCACGAGGCGAGGCTAAGGGGGCAAAATGAGCGGCTTGCCTACCATCACGAGCTCCTTCAGCGCCTGTCCAGTAGCTTCTGTCCCCTTGTGCGCAACACACGGTCAAGAACTTCCTGCTCTTCGCTCCCATTCAATGCCATATCGATCATGGCCGCAGCCAGCTCGTCCACTCGAAGGTCTGCGGGACGCTCTTCGTAGTCGTTCGGTCGGACTGCAGCAGGTTTGGCAAAGAAGACTTGGAATTGGGTCGTCGACAAGGAGATGAGAGTCGTTTCTGCTTCGCCCTGGGAACAAGGCGTGAGCTCCGTCTCACATCGAGGCTTCCCGGTTCACTCACTTTGACCTTTCTTGGGATTGGAAACCAGTCGAGTTCTTTCGTCTGATCTCTTTCCGAGACAAGGCCACTGAGATATACAAAGCGAAAGGGTTGGGATGGGGTGGGCTGTGTGGCTCGCTTCATAGCCTCTGCTCCAGCCTTCGTCAGGGTGACTGCAACGTGCCGCGCCTCTTCATAGGTCATGGCCTCCGTCTTGGTTTTGGTGTTGCCCAAGCACCTGAAAGCGAAAGGCTTGTAAGCAAACAAAGACCAGGCACAGAAGCCGACGGGACAAACCAAATGCAAGCTTTAGCACCAGCCAGTTCCGACTCGACATCCGAGGTGAAGATGGTCGCTTCAAAATCGGCCATGAGAATGACTTTGAGCTTTGGGTTCTCTACCGAAAGCTGACGTCGGGACAGAACAATGAGGGAAGTTATGTCATTGCGTTGGTCCAACTGCTGCAAGACTTCATTGCCCACGAATCCAGAACATCCGGTGACGATGACTTTCATGAGCAAGGTAGAGTTGTGATAGGGCTGCACGCTGGTGGCAGTGGTCGCTGCTGAATGAAAAAGAGGCCGGCAGAAGACGCCAGCGGAAGCCGAGAATAGGAGTTGGTCCGATCCGCGGCCTTTAAAGTCTTGCAAGTGAGTTGTGGAACAGGAAGATACTCGTCATATCTGCTACAACGGCAAGAGCGAGGCCGCAATCTGACCAGGGGTGCGAAGACGGGCTGCCGCTGGGGAGAATGCCATCGTTCGTCTCGGCTCAGAGAAACAATCGTCCAACCCTGTGCCATGGCTTCGTTTGGTAACGCGGGAGCACACGCTACGTTATGAGTTTGAGAATGATGGCCAAACTCGCACGAACACAAGGTAAAAGCGGCAAGGTGGCGGAAGGGCAGCCAGTGGTGAATTTGATGCCATCGAATCGCGAGACTGCAGGCGTTATTGAAATGCGGAGCATTACTGGTGTTCCGAAAAACAGAGTGGAGGTCAATGGACAAATCGAGACTGCAAACGTCCCCATTCGGCCTGCAGGCTTAGGTGGAAGAGGAGAATTGACAAATCGGTTGGAAACCACAAGGCAAATCGGAGAATCAATGGGCACAGCAAGACCTAATGCTTGATTTGAATGTGTTGGGCGTCGGCGAGAGACGTAAGGGAGCGGCAGGAGCAGCTTCAGCTCTCCTTGGCCGGCAGCGGCGACTCTCGAGCGTTCAACCGAGACTTGAGGAGCGTTGCTGAAAGCCCTCTGGCGCTGAAATGCTGCCTCAATTCACACTGCATAGTCTCTTTGCGGAGGCGCTAGTGGCGATTGGCATCGACATCTTTGGCAAACTTCGCTCAATGGGCCGCCGTATGGAATCGGAGTCGAGGATCGCTTTCAGTGCTGGTTTCTTTGGCAATGTCGCTGCTCTGCTCCTCGACAGACACTCAAAAAGATCCGTAACCAAAGGAAAAGCAGACTGGCAGAACAGAGTTTCCGGATCAGCCGCCGCTTGCCACTGCACGATTGGCTGTGCCCGAGTCGGGCTCGAAGCTGTGCTTGTTCGGGATTTGCGACAATGAAATGGTCCTTCTCTCAGCTGGTATGCCAGCATTCAACTGCCTATAACAACCATTGTTTGCCGGAGGAATCGCTGGCTAACCTCGGTCGACAAACGTTGCCAATTCTGTTCATTGATCGGACGCCCTGATTTTGTGGCTGCGACAGCACTGCAAAGCCGTGACATCGCATTCGTTGCCGTGTATCGACAGAAGAACCACTTTCCTTAGCGCCCGAGTTCTTTTGCTCTCGACCACCGACGTTCCATTATCCTCCCAGCCTAGTTGAGCGAGGGCGTCGACACTGTTCCAATCAGTTCACCAAGTTAAGACGACAAGCCTCTACACGCATACACATACACACACCCAAATGTCTGCTCCAAGCTTTCCGCCAGTTGTCCAACATTCGCTCAAAAATGCATTCTTGAGCGTCGTTCTGGATGGTGAGGGCCACAATGTTGATATAGTGCAGGGCTTAACAAATGAGCAGTCTTTTTCACTGGCGCGGTCCTATTCCAGAGTGGGTGGCAACGTCTTCATCTGCAAAGGCTGCCCGTGGCTCACTGCCTTCAATTCAGCCTATGACTACTTGGTCTCCCACCGAAAAGATCGAACGGCATTCAAAGTCGTCGTTTGGCTGGCCGTCACAGCGAATTTTTTCCATGGTGTCTTCAACTGCGTGCTTAGGTCCGTCCTTCTGCTTTCCATCCCTAACTAGCCACAAAGACTTATTCGAGACCGGTGTAAAAGATACGAGCAATTTGTAGTTCACTTTGGAACGCGTGAGCAGTTGTTGAGACAGCCTGGCGACGGAGACTGATGACCTAGCTACAGCTGCCTTTGCCGTGCGTATCGTTTCGCTCATCGCCGACTCTAATGATCTTTAGAGCTCCGTGATACAGAGGACTGAGGTAAGACGTCTTCTCTTGTAAGTTGGATTGGATTCGCTAATTCAAGCCTTCCGTCAAACCAGCCTTGGTACACTGCGGCTCTCATCATATGCCAAGCATGCGGTGCCGGTGTAGTGCTGGGCTTCTACAGTTACCGTTGCTTCGTGATTATGGGGCGCCAATATTGGGTTCTATTGGTGACGGGCTCGTTGGCAGGGTAGGTCTGTCTCTTGATGACCACTCCGGCTCACCGCCAGCTCCCCTCACTCTTTTGGGGCGCAGATTTGTATTCATCTTCAACGCCTACACGGGCTTGAGGCTGCACCAGCTAGGAAACCTGGCCAACGTCGCTATTCACTTGTGAGCGACCCTTTCACTCTCAGCATTCTGCGCCTAAACTGATATGATCCATACAGCAACGTGAGTGATCTACTGAGTGATATGGTCTGAAACAGACTCAACCGAATGCCAACCCAGTGGGGACAAGTGTACGTTCACATCTCTTGACTTGATGGCATCGGGCGATTTGAGACTTTGACTGCAGTGTTGCCCAATCCTCATTTGCAGTCGCCGATGGCACCGTTGCGCTATTCATGATCTGGGGCTTGATTCGAGCCAAATCGAAACTGAACACTGATTCCGGAGCCGGCTCAGTGATCAATCGGTGGGTCTAACTCCCAGCTCCCCTTTGCTCTAAGCGCAGCCTTACTCGTATACCACCTTGCCAGTCTAATCCTTCTTGTCCTTGAGACCAATCTTCTCACGTCCATTCTGGCTGTGACGGCTGCGTTGATGGTTGGGACTGCTGCGTGAGTTCTGTAGCGAGACACAGAACAATGGAGTGCTGATTGGTCTGGCCTGCCGCTATCCAGGAGCACAAACACTAGTAAAGACCTCTCTCGACCTGCTTTTGACGAAAATCTGACTCCGCCACTTTGCGAAGATTTCATTGTGGTCATGTGAGCTTCACTAACCTGCCCGCCTGCGGCTCGGCTGACTGATATGTGTAGCACCATGGCCTCCTCGTTTTACACTTTCTCTTTACTGGCTACGCTGAGCAGCCGCGTTCGTTTCTCCGGTTCCTCCAAGTGTCGAACCTCACTGAACGAGCAAGCTCGCTAACGCCACGCAGGACGCCACTCGAGCTCAGATTCAAAGGGCGAACAACCAAACTGGTGCCATCTCTGCCGCGACCTTTGCACCGAAAGGCACCAAGATTGGACAATCCATCCCCGGCATCGAGGTTTCGACTACGATCATGCGCGACGATTCTGGCATCAGCTACGTGCCCGACTTCTCTGATCTCAACTCTCACAAAGAGAAGAGCGACTTCGACTCCACAACTACCTACCACTAAACTTTCTCTGTAGGTCTTTCAATGAGACAGCGGAGGCCTTCTGTCTCAAGCGGTGCAGCTGTCGCATTTTCACAGGCACACACTCTCTCTTTCATATTCACTTTCTTCGAGTATGGGGCCAACTGGGCTAAGGGCTAAGGGTTAGCAATACAAGTTCAGACTGCAATGAACGAAGGCGCGAGCTATGACAACAAGACCAAGCCTCATGCGGCAGCCTCAGCGGTCAAGAGCTCCCTCCCTTTGACATGCAGACTTCTATCAAAGACCTCTTGCTCCTGGCTTCCGTTGAGGGCCATGTCGATCATCGTCGCCGCCACCTCGTCCACTCGCACGAAGTAAGGCACCACTGAAGTCTTGCCCACGATGTAGCCCGGTTTAGCGAAGGCCACTTCGAATTGAGGACCAGACAGCGCTATGAGAGCGGACTCTGCCTCTCCCTGACAAGCCGGTCAGGAATGGCTCGGTCAACGCGTGGAGTCACCCACCTTGACTTTTCGCGGCATTGGTCTTAGAAAAAGCCATTTCTGTTGATCCCGTTCAGAGAGTACGGCGGAGAGATACACAAAGCGGAAGGAGGAGGGCGTGGTGGCCTTCATCGCTTGAGCGCCAGCCAGCGTGTAGTCGACAGCGACTCGTCTAGCATCTTCCGCCTTTGGGTATCGACTTGGGACGCCTCCAAGACACCTGTGAGCCTTGAAATGAGATAGAGACGCCACCTTGGAGCATCCTCCGCGGACTGACCAAAGGCAAGCTTGAGCGCCCTTCAACGCGCTGAGCACTTCCGGCGAGTAGTCCGCGTCGAGGAAGTCTTTCATAAGAACGGTTTGTAGCTTCGGGTCAGTGAGTGGCGAAGGCCGGCGCGTGAGAGCGACCACAGAGGTGACCTTTTGGTGGCGCAAGAGCTGGAGCAGGACCTCGTTGCCAACGAAGCCAGTGGCCCCAGTCAGTATGACTTTCATTGAAGACGCTTCCGAGCTAACAGAGTGGCGGATGCATTTCAAGATGTTCGCGACATTGTGGCGAGCTTTCGGGCATCGGCGCCAGTGACCGCGTGCCGGGCCAAGTGGACTCCGTCGAAGAGGGCTGGGTACGAATCCCAATAGATGTACGAGAGACCCTGCTTCGATGTGCATCACAGAGACGCGCAAAGAGTATCATTTCAAGAGGTCGCCGAGTGAAGGAATTCGAACTCCACCAAATTTGCCACCTGCCCCCTGCCGCTTGCCGCTTGCTGAGGCTTTTGGCTTTGGAAGTGGCAGTGGCCAGCGCCGATTAAGGATGAAGGATCGACCACATGGCTGCTTTCACCACTTCTCCCATCCCGTCCAGCGTGAATGGTGTGCTCTTGGAAGTCGTCTTCCCATCCGCTGGTGGTTCCTGCAGGGAGTAGCTTGGGCCTACTCAAGCACAATAGGAAAACATGAAAGGGGCTTACAGGTATGTGGATGAACTGCACCAAGGGAGCCTTGGGCAAGGTCGGAGGGCGAGGCTTGGCGGCTTCGCACAGCGAGGCATAAAAGATGAAGTTACAGGTGTCTAGCCACAGCGGAATTGAGTCCTGCGTTGTCTACAAAGACCAAGAATGAGACAAACAGTTTCCAGCGCCGACGTTCTCCTTAACGTGATCTGTCAAGTGCCATAAAAAAATAAGCTGACTTGCCAGTCGAGACGATCTTGGCAAGGAGCCTACCGATGCCACCGGTCCGAATGCTAGCTACAACCTTGGCCGTATCGATGCCTCTGCAGGTCATGATGTCCGGAAACATTTCGTAGCCCAGCGTGAAGCCGCGGTCCTTCGCCTCGTTGTAGCCCATGCCTATGTCCGGCAAGCAACCATCGATGTCATGGTGCGTGTACCCTCTCTTGTCGGCTTGACGCTCGATGTTGATGGCCCCAGCTCCTTCCCATTGGCCCAAGTGAATGATGAGGTCGTAAGGGTGTCGGTGTATTTCCGGGATAATGGCCAGGCATGCACCATATGACGTACGAATGGCCTGAAGGTACGTTGAGACGAGCACGGGCCGCTCTGAAGACGAGTGCGAGGGAGTCTCGACGGGCTCGGCAGCAAGATTGGGAGGCACCCATCCTTCTGGCTTGAGCTCTTGACTGGCACTCTTGAGCTTGGGCGGCAGCGGGCTTTCGGTCAAATACGTTCCGTCCAGTTTCAAAGCGACTTCGTAAGCTGGGTTGGCAGACGTGGAATCGAAGGGTCCCTGGCAAGTCGACGTCGTTCGGATCAAAGGCATGCAGGCAAAGTGAACCAAACGAACGAATCCAGTCACCAACACTCTGAAAGGTCTCTCTGGCATGATTGTGCCTCTGAGGTCGCTGTACGAAAAAAAGTCGCACAGCTGGGACGAAGGGATGAAGCACAGCCTGGCGTCACAGACGGCCACAGAGCCTCAGGGAATACAAAGCGCCGGCCAGGCGAACGGGGCGATCTACAGGCCTTCCAGGCGCCAAGCTACGGTAATGTCTGTCGCTGCAGGGAGAACAAACTGCCATCCAAACTTCAGGTGGCGTCGGGCCAGCCGAATCGCGGATGTCGCCCCGTCATCCTGGGCTGGCGTGGCGCATGGCGCATGAGCAGCTGCTTCCTGCCCGTCCACCACTATGCGCGGATTCCTAGCCCTTTCAGCGCTCACAGCAGTCCTAGCCTTCCCCTCGCGCTCGGGGTTGGCGCCGCTCTATCGCCCAGAGCCCTTGCCTAACCAGGTCTATCCCCTGTCGTCTGAGTGCGCTTCCCCTTCCCCTCCTCTGCCTCAGGGCCTCGCTGCGATCGCCAGAGTGCTCACACACGATAAGCAGTGGCACCCCAGCCAACCTAATCTCAGACTCGTACATTGTCGTCCTCCACAAGGACGCCGAGCACTCGTCGCACGTCAGCTGGCTCCAGGCCGTCCACGCTGCGGATGCGGTCTCTGCCCTATCGGCCGGCCACTCTGGCCTCAAGCACACCTATGAGATCGGCAGCATGAAGGGCTACTCCGGCCACTTCAGCCCGGAAACGCTCCACCAGATCCGGTCCAGGCACGATGTCGCCTATGTCGAGCAAGACTCGCTCGTCTACGCAGCCGAGTTCAAGACCGACGAGCTCAAGACCAACGAGCTCGAGAAGGGCGCTCCTTGGGTTAGTTGATGCTACTACAAACAGCCATTGGCAGCGCTGATGCGTCCGGTGATAGGGTCTGGCTCGCTTGTCCCACCGCAAGCCGCTCGGCTTTGGCACCTTCAACAAGTACGAGTTCGACGGCCACGGTGGCGCAGGTGTCACCGCATACGTTATTGATACGTGAGTGGGCCGGTCGATGGGCGGATTTCGACCATTCGTGCCTGACCACCGAGGTGGCGAGCAGGGGCGTGAACATCAAGCACATCGAGCTCGAGGGCCGCGCCAAGTGGGGCAAGACCATCCCTCTTAACGACCAGGACATCGATGCCAACGGCCACGGATCTCACGTTGCCGTGCGTTGCCCTTTCCCCCCTATTTCTCCTTCGGGCGCAATTAGTGAGACTGTCGCCAATGACACAGGGCACCATCGCTTCCCGTAAATACGGTGTGGCCAAGAACGCCACCATCGTGGCCGTCAAGGTCTTGGGCTCGAACGGGTCCGGCTCGATGAGCGACGTCGTCGGTGGCGTCGATTGGGCCGCCAAGCACGCCGCCGCTGAGGCCGAGGCTGCGCGCACAACGTCCAACTCGAGCTACCGCGGCTCGGTGGCCAACATGTCTCTCGGTGGTGGCAAGTCGGTCGCTTTGGATGAGGCCGTCAACGCCGCCGTCGACTCTGGTCTGCACTTTGCGGTCGCGGCCGGCAACGACAACCGGTTGGTGGCATCCCCTTCTTTGAGCCTGTCGCGCCTTGCTCATCGAATTTGATCACCATCAGGGACGCCTGCACCTTCAGCCCCGCGGCCGCCTCTGGCCCCATCACCGTCGGCGCCTCGGCCATCAGTGACGCCCGCGCTTACTTCTCCAACCACGGCAAGTGCGTCGACGTGTTCGCCCCCGGCTTGAACATCCTCTCCATCTGGAAGGACGGCAACAACAGCATCAACACGATCTCTGGCACCAGGTGAGGATTTTGCACTTTGCCTCATTCAGCCGACCAGGTCTGAATGTAGGGTATTTTGCCCTCACAGCATGGCTTCTCCCCACGTCGCTGGTTTGGCCGCCTACTTCCTTTCGCTGTACCCGAGCACCTTCACCCCTTCGGCCGAGGACTTCCTGATGGCTGGCGAGGCTTCCCCTTACGACGTCTCGGCCTCGGACCTCCTTGGCTCCGTCAAGCAGACCGTCTTCGGCAAGCTGTGGGAGCTCACCGGCTTTGGCCCCGCCCCGGCCACCTTGACCAAGGAGGAGGTCATGGCCAAGGGCAAGTTCCCCAGCACGCTCAAGCCCAAGGTGCTCAAGGCCGCCATGATCCGCGTGGCCACCGCCGGCATCCTCACTGTGAGTTTGGAAGCCTTGCAGTTGCCCTTGACATGGCTAAATGTGCTGCTTTCGCAGGACCTGCCCGAGCATACCATCAACTCTGTGAGTCTTGCCTTAGCTTCATCCCATTTGGTAGATAGGAACTTATTGGCGGCACATAGCTCATCTTCAACAACTTCACCAGCGTCTAAACTCGCGCCTTCATCTTTCTCGTCATCAAATCTCCCAGCATATTTCCCTTCACCTTTCGTTTTGCCCAGACCACCGGATGTTTGACGAACCGACCCCGACTCGACGCATAGATCTCACCCTTCCTTGTGTGACGTCCTCCACTGTTACCCCCCGAGCCAACCCACAGCGCCAATAGATCCTCGCGCGACCGCAATTCGATTTCCCCATCTCTTCCTGTGTATAGCTCTCTCGTTCTGTTCTTCTTCCTCCCATACAAAGCACCACAAACAAAGCAAACCAAAGGTTCCTCTTCTTTTGAATTGTAAAACCATCGAATATCGAATCTCCAAAGAGACGCATTTCCCGCAGAACTCCTGCACGCGCTTTGAGGCCACACGTCCAACTGAGCGTTGCCAAGCCTTTCGGTTCTGCCGCTCGCTGGTCTCTGTGCAGCGTGCAGCAGGCCTGCAGATCATGAGCAAGCCATAGTCAGTGTTGCTCCTCCTGGGTGAAGGGGCCAAGCATCATGCTGAAACGAGGATTGACAGCTCCTTCGACGACGGGTCGGACGATGAAGACTTGGTCGCCTACGACACGCACCGCCAGCCCACTCAGACATCCCGCTATGCCTCCTTCTCCCCAGAGCAGAGCCAGGTTCGTGTCAGGCATTCGCGAGGCCAAGGAGACTGACACTCGCGAGCTGGCAGAACCCCGGCGACTACCAAGCCCAAGCGTCGGCCTTTGATGACAGCTACGACTCTTATTACTCAACTGGAGGTGGCTACGAGTGCGTCTCGCTGCTCCCAAGCGAGTAGGCAACTGGCAATTGACCACTCGAGGCGCAACCAGGGATCAAACGCCAACCCGCAGCCCGGTCGTGCGCAACCGCACCTCCCTTAGCTTCCCCGGCCTCTCGCGCAATATGGAGTCCCAAGAGTCCAGCTTGGGCCTAGCGGGCGCCGCCGCCGCTCCCGCCGGCTTCCACACTTCCACAGCCACCACTTCCCCAGGCTGGATGGGCTTCGACGAGGAGGACGAGGAGCAGGCGGCCATCAACCGGTCCGCTGCCTCGCCAGGGACGAAGGAGAAGGGCAAGGCCAAAGCCAGGGACTGCTGGGACTCGGTGCTGGACCTGACCGGCTTCAAGACCAAACCCTTGACCGGCGAGCGCACCATCCACATCGCTGACCAGGCCAAGAACGCGCCGAGCAAGTTCAAAGGCAACTACGTCTCCACCAGCAAGTACAACCTGGTCACTTTCCTACCCAAATTCCTCTTCGGTGCGTTTGAGACCTTTACCTGAAAGTGGGCTTCTTGGCAGAGCTAACTTTAGTCATTGGGATCCCGCACAGAGCAATTCAGCAAGTACGCCAACTTGTTCTTCCTCTTTACAGGTATGTCGAGCTTCCACCCCAAAGTTCAACTGGAACTTTGGCTCATTGGTCTGGATCCATGCAGCCGCCATTCAACAAGTACCCAACGTCTCGCCCACCAACCGCTACACCACCATCGCGCCGTTATCCTTGGTGCTACTAGTAGCAGCCGTCAAGGAAGTCCAAGAAGACATCGTGCGTTGGGGCTTACCACTTCTATTGGTGGTGGTGATTTGCCACTGACAATGCTCTTTGTTTCCTTCGCACAGAAACGGCACCAGTCCGACCGAGAGCTGAACGCGCGGAAAGCCAAGGTGCTTGCGGGAGGGCAGTTCGTCGACAAGCCGTGGCGCAACATCAAGGTCGGCGACATTGTTCGCCTCGAGTCCAACGAGTTCTTCCCAGCCGACCTCGTCCTCCTCGCCTCCTCCGAACCAGATGGCTTGTGCTATATTGAAACTAGCAATTTGGACGGGTGAGGCGATTCCATTTACCTTCAGTCCGGCCAATGAGGTCTAACTCCCATGAATTCGTCGCGTCACAGAGAGACCAACTTGAAGATCAAGCAAGCTTCCACCTCCACTTCTCACCTCACCTCCCCTACAGCCGTCTCCACGCTGAACGGCTACTTGCGGTCCGAACAGCCCAACAGCTCGCTCTACACTTTCGAAGGCACGCTCGTCATGCAAGGCAGCGGCGGCGAGAAGACGGTGCCGCTCTCCCCTGAGCAAATGTTGCTCCGAGGTGCCCAGCTGCGGAACACGGCTTGGATGTATGGCCTGGTCGTGTTCACCGGCCACGAGACCAAGCTGATGCAAAATGCTACGTGAGGCGTCCCTACACTTTACTTGACAGTCCTCTCAAGTACTTTCTGGGTTTGTTTTACAGTGCGACGCCGATCAAGCGGACAGCGGTGGAGAAAGAGGTCAACACGCAGATCGTCTACCTCTTCGTCATCCTCCTCGCCTTGTCCATCGGCTCGTCTGTCGGCAGCTTCATCTACACCTACGTCTACGAGTCGCAGCTCTGGTACCTGCTCCTCGGCGACGACTCGAGCAGCCGCGTCAAGGTCTTCGTCGAGGACGTGCTCACCTTCATCATTCTTTATAATAACTTAATCCCAATCTCGTTCGTTGCTTCCTTTTCTTCATTCATTCTTGAATAATGAATCCCGAATTTGCCTGGCGGACAGCCTGATCGTGACGATGGAAGTCGTCAAATTCCAGCAGGCCATCCTCATTAACTCGGACCTGGACATGTATTACCCCAAGACGGACACGCCCGCCCTATGCCGCACCTCCTCGCTGGTCGAAGAGCTCGGCCAGATCGAGTACATCTTCTCCGACAAGACCGGCACCTTGACCTGCAACGAGATGGAGTTCCGCCAGTGCTCCATCGCCGGCATCCCGTACGCCGACGAGGTGGACGAGTCCAAGCGGGGCGAGCTGTTCACGTTTGACGACCTGGCCGCCAACTTGGCGCAAGGCAACCAGCAGTCCCAGATCATGGACGAGTTCTTGACCCTGCTCGCCACTTGCCACACCGTCATCCCGGAGATCAAAGATGGAAAAGTGCAGTACCAAGCGTCAAGTCCGGACGAGGCGGCTCTTGTCGCTGGCGCTGAGGTCCTGAACTACCGCTTCACTGTGGGTGGTGATCTTCTCAAAGTCAGCCGCCACTGACTTAGCGCTTTTGTTGCCTACAGACCCGCAAGCCGCAATCAATATTCGTGGACGTCAACGGCCAGACCAAGGAGTTCCAGGTGCTCAACATCCTCGAGTTCAACTCCACCCGGAAGCGCATGTCTTCCGTCGTCCGCGCCCCGGACGGCACGATCAAGCTCTACTGCAAGGGCGCTGATACCGTCATCTTGGAGCGCTTAGCAGAAGGGAGTCCGTTCGTCGAGGCGACACTACAGCAACTAGAGGTGCGCAATTCTCACCTTTATCTCTACGAGATACGTTAACAGTGCAGTGCTCACAGGACTACGCCACCGAGGGTCTGCGTACTCTTTGCCTCGCCATGCGCGTCATTCCCGAGGAAGAATACCGACAATGGGCGGCGCTGTACAACAAGGCGGCGACGACCATCAATGGGCGGCAAGAGGAAATTGACAAAGTGTCCGAGATGATCGAGCGCAACCTCCAGCTGCTTGGCGCCACGGCCATCGAAGACAAGCTACAAGACGGCGTGCCGGACACTATATTCACTTTGCAGCAAGCTGGCATCAAGGTTGGCAGCTCGCTTTGCTTCAGACATTGATCGTCTCAACCACTCTCGCGAATCCCCACAGGTCTGGGTCCTCACCGGCGACCGACAGGAGACGGCAATCAACATTGGGATGTCCTGCCGCCTGATCTCGGAGAGCATGAGCTTGGTCATCGTCAACGAGGAGAACGCGCACGCCACCCGCGAGTTCATCACCAAGAAGCTGACCGCCATCAAGAGCCAACGCAAGTCTGGCGACCTTGAAGAGCTCGCACTGGTCATCGGTATGGCCCCTTCTCGCTCAGATAGGTTATCGTGTCTAAAACTTTTGGGGTGCCGTTCAGACGGCAAGAGCTTGACATTCGCGCTGGAGAAGCCCTTGTCCAAAGACTTTCTGGAGCTCGCGTGCCTCTGCAAAGCGGTGCTCTGCTGCCGCGTGTCGCCGTTGCAAAAAGCGCTGGTGGTCAAGCTCGTCAAGAAGAACCTCAAGTCCATCCTGCTGGCGATAGGCGACGGCGCCAACGACGTGTCAATGATCCAGGCCGCGCACATTGGAGTTGGCATCAGCGGTGTCGAGGGCTTGCAAGCGGCTCGCTCGGCCGACATTGCCATCTCCCAGTTCCGCTTCCTCAAAAAATTGCTCCTCGTCCATGGCACCTGGAGCTACCAGCGGCTATGCAAGCTCATTCTGTACTCGTGCGTGGCGAGGGCTCCCAGATCAGTGTGATCGTTATCTGATTGGGCGGCTGCTTTGATCCACAGCTTCTACAAGAACATTGTGCTCTACATGATTGGCTTCTACGTGAGCGCGAGCTACCTACTTTTGCACCGTTTGTGTGCTTATGGTCTTTTGCCCTCACAGTTCTCCTTCCAAAACGCCTTCTCCGGCCAAGTCTTGTTCGAGTCTTGGACGCTCACCTTTTTCAACGTTCGTCTCTGTCTCTCCTTTAGCTCCTAGAGCTAACGTGCGAGGTACGACGACAGGTCATCTTCACCGTCATGCCGCCGGTCGTGCTGGGCGTGTTCGACCAGTTCGTGGGCGCGCGGATGCTGGACCGCTACCCCGAGTTGTACGGCTTGGGCCAGTCCAACGCCTTCTTTGGCAAGCGCATCTTCTGGGCCTGGATCGGAAACGCCCTCTATCACTCTATCGTGCGTTGATCTCTCCCCCTGAAGCCCATTGTGAGCTTTTTTGGTTAAGCTGTCTCGCACAGATCATCTACGCCGCCTCCGTGGCCATCTTCTGGTCGACGCTGATCCTGCCGCAAGGGTGGGAAGGCTCACAATGGGTGAGGAAGAACTCCCTTTATCAGGGTTGGACCATTCTTTGATGCGCCTGCTTTCTTCGTCACAGGTCTGGGGCACGACGGTGTACGTTGCCGTGCTGGTGACGGTGCTGGGTAAAGCAGCCTTGATCTCGGACCTATGGACGCGGTGGACGGTGCTGGCCATCCCCGGCTCGCTCGTGCTCTCGCTCGTCTTCCTGCCGCTCTACATGCTCATCGCGCCCGCCATCGGCTTCTCGCTCGAGTACCAAAACCTCCTGCCCCGGCTGTTCAGCTCGGGCATCTTTTGGTTCACCACTTTACTCCTGCCTGTGGCTTGCTTGCTGAGGGACTTCACTTGGAAGTCGTGAGTTCGCGCTGCCTAACCCGAAGATCTGCCTCCGTGTTGATCTGTGCTTTTTTTGCCTCGCTCACAGATACAAGCGGCTGTTCATGCCGGAGGCGTACCACATTGTGCAAGAGATCCAAGCCTTCAACCTGCCCGACTACCGGCCTCGGATGGAGCAATTCCAAAAGGTGACGCCTCGCCCTTCTTTAGCAATTCGATCCTTTTTTGCTAACATTTTCTTCGAGGTTCACAGGCGATCAAGAAGGTCCGGGCCGTGCAGCGCATGCGGCGGAATCGGGGCTACGCCTTCTCGCAGACCGAGGAGATGCAGGAGCAGCTCATCCGGCGGTACGACACGACCAAGCAAAAGCTGGCTGGGTGATGATCCCAGTTTCATGTGGACACTTCTTATCCCCCCATTGTCAAAATGATTCGTCCAACGAATCACTTCTATCATGTAATATACCCAACCCTCAAGACCCTTGGCATTTTCTCATTCCTCAACTGTTGGCATCGTCCCCCTTCCTTGAATGTCGGTCGGAAGAAGGGGAGGCAAAGAATTGCACATGAGGAAAGAACCGAGCGCGAGCGAAAAAGCATGGCAAAGTCCCCGAAAGCCCAAAAAGCCCTTTCAACAAGTCAAGACAGGTCCATGCCCTGCAAGCCTCCCAACCTCTCGACCAAGCTCTTCCCTCCCGTTCCTCCCGCTCCTCCTGACCTTCCGCCACCGCCACCTCGCCTCCCACCGCCTCGCCTGTTGCCACCTCGAGGGCTGTCCCCCAGCTTGCGGATCACCTGCGGCTCGGAGACGGAGGACGCGCGGGGGTCGTAGAGCGCCACTTGGTCCGCCCTCATCCCGCTGTGCGTTCGACCCAAACTTCTGGATCAGCACCACTTCCCTGTGGACTGATTATGGTGAGATTGGAAAAAGCGCACCTAGAAACGACCGGAATGGACATTTGCATCGGTTGAACTTGAGGCTGGGCTTTCGGAGGTTGGGGTTGGCGAGAAGCTTGGGCCGAGCCGTTCATCCGGTCGAACAAGCTGATAGGAGCTGGTGCTGGGGCTTGTTGGCGCATGCTCTTAGGTTGGGTCGGCGTCATTTGCACCGGAGCAGGAGGGGGTGGAGGAGGAGGGGGGAGGATGGTGAGTTCGAGGGACTCGCCATCTGCCAGTGCCCCACTGTGCGCCCGCGCAAGACCGAATCAGCGCTTGGAGGGCGGTGATTCAAAGGGAGAGGAGGTAAACGCACTTGAGGTCTTCCACGGCCAGCTTGGCGGCGCTCTCCTCTTGGAACACGACTTCGGCGACGAGGAGGAGCTTGCCCTCTGGCGTCCTGGTCTGGCCGGACATGCGGGAGGAGAGGATGGTGCCGAATTGCCCGAACGCCGTCTGTTCGCGCCTTATTATCATCTGTGATCCCAAAAGGGATAATAAGGGAGGAGGGCAGGGACGAACCTTGACGTCCTCGGCGGAAGTGCCATCTACCAAATTGGCGACTTTGACGGTCACGCCCACCGGTCTCACTGGGGCCACGGGGGTGGTGTTGAGGGTATCAGCCTTCATCCTTCCCTGCTGTTGAGGTTGACCCCAAACATTCTGCTGTGGCTGTGGTGGGCGCTGGACTGGTTTTTTGGGCTGTTGGCGGGGTGGGTCCAAGCCTAAGCGGGAGGCCAAGGAGGGTTGGATGCGAGTGGCGAGCGTTGGGGCCTGGTCGACTTTGATAACTCTAACGGTGGACACTGGCTCTTGAGGAGGGAGCAACGGTGGGGGTTCATCGTCGATGGGAGCGGTGAGGGCTCCAAAAGGGGCGTACGAGGCGGACCGGTGCTCGACGTTGGCTCGCCTGGCGGTCGGGAACGCTGGGCCCAGCTTGACGTGCGCGGGAACGGGCTTGTACAGGTTCGACAAGGGGTCGAACAGGTCGTGCTGTGTGTGTCCCATTTACCTTGCTGACAAGGAGCAAGGGGAGGGAGACAACGCACGGTCCAGGGCTGGTCAGGATCTCCAGCGGCCACTGGCCTCTGCCTCGCCCTTTTGTTTAAGTCGCATGAACTCTCTCACTCCGAATAGTTCAAACGCACTGAGTAGGGCGACTGCGTCCGCGAGTTGGGCCGGTTGCGGTGAGCGCCTCGAGACATGCTTGGCTTGTCAAAAGGCAGGAGAAGAAGAAGGGCTTCAAGTTAGAGCTCACAGAAAATGCGCCGAAAAACGTGACTTGGCGCGCAATTTCTGCTCCTCTCCCTCGGCATGCGCTTCACTTCTGAACACCGCCAAAGGGAAAGTGGTCGTATTAGACACTGTGCCTAGGAAGCAACAAGTCGGAGACCCAGAAACGCCAAAAGGCCTAACTTACACCTTTGGCTCTCCTCTGACAAATCGAGCTAGGAGCCGGCTTGTCAAACCTGACACCTTTGCGTATGTCCCAGCTCTCGACCTCTAGCTCAATGGAGCTTATACTTGCAAGGAATGGACGTGCAGTTGTCCTTGTGGTACATCCAGCAAACCCCAGCTGCTAAAGAAGGAAGGGCTTGAATAAATCGGAACGACAGGCCTGTCAGAGAGACTTGCGTAGGGACCTTGCTTTCAACCCAAGCTCGATCGAGCTCAATGGAAGGTGGCGATTACAGTTGTCCTGTGCCTACTTCCAACCCAAAACGCAGCAAGCCTAGCAAGAGAATCGGAAGCCCTTCAAGGCCCGGGTCACAACTTGCGTATGTTGGACTTGCTCACCAATAGCTCGTCGAGCTCAACTCGGCTGTCATAGTACAGCTATCCTGCGTCCACTTTCCAAGAACGACTTTCTAAGCCTGAACTCACCCGGGGCCCTTTGACGTACGTTCTTGATCTTACCACTTAGCTCCTCCGAGCTAACTCGACGAGACATTCGTACAGTACAACTCCTGCGCTCCTCCGTCCAAAAGCTCTCTAAAGCAAAGTTCGCCATTGCAAAAGCTCGCCCGCTGTCTCTGTACGTCTCCTGCTTTGCACTTCTAGCTCACTGAGCTAAGGCCACTTGTGTGAGATTACAGCGCAAGCCTGGTGCTATAATCCAAAAGAAGCCAGGTGTTCAGCGCAAAAGATCTCGAACCCAAAGAGCTACATTTGAAGAGACTTTTGCTTGGAACATTTGCGTATGTGCTCGCCTGCTACCCTAGCTCATTGAGCTCAGATCCTTTCGGCGGAGTCGTACAGGTGTTGTCTGAAACCGACCAAAGGGATTGAATAGCAAGATCGACAGCAAGCTTTAAATCTGGAGCTTTGTTCAAGTTGAAGATTGCGTGGGTCTTGGGCCTCTTACAATAGCTCATCGAGCTCATCATTGAGTCGAAACCCCACAGTTCTCAGCGCTCATTCCAGCCAAATCATAACTTACTCAAAGCCCACCACTTTGGTTGCTGTACGTCGAGCTTCCTACTTTAGCTCAGCGAGCTTAGACTAGGTGTAACTTGTCGTGCAGATTTATCTATCGACGCCGAGCTACCCGTTCTCGGTGAAAGGGCTTGTCCAGCGATCAGAAATCGAACACCCGCCACATCGCTCACCACCACCCTCCAGCCCACTTAAACAATGGACGAAAAGCGCTCTTTCGAGGATCAGCACCCGCCCCCGGCCTACTCGGCTCCCCAGACTCCCCTGCTCGCCTCTGAAGAGTACTACGACGAGGAGGCCGAGTACAACCAGTGCGCCAAGCCGCCGGGCCAGTCCACGCTCACCTTTGTCTTCCACCTCTTCGCCGGCTTCTTCTTTGGCCTCGGCATGGTCCTGGGCATGGGCCGCTTGGCGGGACCAATGCAGGACTTTTTGTTCGACCCGAGGTGCCCGCACGCCCTCGCTTTGCGGATTCTGTCCCAGTACCCCTTGTTCGTTCTGCTTCTCCCTCGACACGGCGTTTGACTCGTGTACTTGGCTCAATGAACCCGAACAGGATCGACGGGCACATCGACCTTCCGATCTACGCCCGGGAAGCGTACGCCAACCAGCTCGACACCTGGGACTTGAACGCCTTGAACTCGACGACCGACGTGGACACGCCCCGCCTGCGAAAAGGCCACCTCGGCGGCTTCTTCTGGTCCGCTTACGTCCCCTGCGCGAGCGACATTGGCGAGGACGAGGGCAAGGAGTTCTTGAACTCGACCTGGCGGGTCAGAGATACTTGTGCGCGACGCTCCCCCTTTTGCTTTAGTTCGACTTCGGGACTGACCTCGGCTGTATCCTGCACAGTGGAGCAAATCGATATGGCCAAATTGATGGTGGCTAAATACTCTGACGTGAGTTCGCCACCCGTACACCATGCCCTCAATGTATTGAGCTGACCCCGTCGGTGCGACTCACAGACATTCCAACTGGCCGACTCTTCCAAGGAGGTCCTGCGCGCGCGCAGGTTCGGCAAGATCGCCAGCCTGATCGGCATCGAGGGCGCCCACCAGATTGGCAACTCGCTCTCCGTCCTCCGCATGTACCGCCAGCTCGGCGTCCGGTACATGACGCTCACTCACGCGTGCAACAACGCCCTGGCTGGCAGCTGCGGCTACGATGGGGCGCCGATCGAGCAGCGAGGCCTTTCGTTCGTCTCTCCTGTCTTCCCTTGATATCACGTTCGTTGCTTGATAAGAGAACTTTCGACGCGGTCGAACAGAGATTTTGGCAGGGTGGCGGTCAAGGAGATGAACCGAATTGGCATGCTGGTCGACTTGTCGCACACCTCGGACCAGACGGCCTCGGAAGCCCTCTCCCTCTCTGAAGCTCCGTGAGCTTGCCTCTCGCTCTCAGGTCGCTATGAGTAGACTTGACTGGCTTTTGCCGCTCGCAGGCCCATCTGGTCCCATTCCAACGCCCGAACCATCTACAACTCGGTGCGCAACATCCCAGACTCCATCCTCGAGCGCGTTGGCCGGGCCGACGCTGGCGACACCTCGGACTCGGGCGTCAAGGCGGGCGACGCGCTCATCATGCTCAACTTTGTGCCCTACTTCCTCGCCGCCGACGTCAAGGACGCCAAGATGTCCATGGTCGTCGAGCAGATCGAGCACGTCGCCAAGATCGCGGGCAAGAAGCACATCGGCATAGGCTAGTCCCATTCGGTCTTCTCAGATACATCAAGTGTCTCATCCATCTAGTGAGGGCTTTCAGGCTCGGACTTTGATGGCATCGGCCCCATCAACCGCGTCCAAGGACTCGAAGGTGGGCTTTCTTCCTTTTGCGTTCGCCAACCCGCTTGGCGTCCCTGCTCACCGGCGAAATGAACAGATGTCTCAAAGTACCCCGAACTGGTAGGCTCCGTCTCGGCGAAAGCCTTGCTCGCGCGTCCAGCCGCTCTTTGCTCACCACACCGGCGCATTTGCGCTGCTTCCAGATCGCGGTTCTTATCCGGCGGGGCTGGACCAAGAGCGAGGTTATCGGCCTGATTGGCGGTAAGTAATTGGATGATCTCTCTCGGAGCTTGCATCCCGCTGATGCCACTTCATTCTCGGGGGTCTCTCCATGCAGGGAACTTATTACGCATTCTAGATAAGGCGGACGCGGTAGCCAAGCGACTCCAGCAGACCAGCTCGCCTGCTACCGACCTGTACAAGGCTAGGACCGACATCCCAATTGGAGGAGGGGAGCTCTGATGATAAATTAAATTCCGATGTCCTTTGTCCGTCCCCCTTGCCACTTCGTGTAGAGAGCTTTGCAACCACTAGAAGTCTTCTTGAACAGGCTACTGACTCAGCATCGTGCCCAATCTGCTTGGCAGGACGACTACGAGTCGCCTAAAGAAGCAAATGAAACTCCCGCAAGCCGATAAGCGGATGCGGACCCCCTCGACTGCGGCGTGATCGACTTGGGCTTGCTTAGTGCGCTTTTGTCAGTTCGCCAAGGGCCGTGTGGGCATGATGGCAGCAGACCTGGAGAATTCCGTGGCCATTACACCCGCGCTTATCACGCGAAAGGTTCTCCCTGGAGTTGAAGATTAGCCCCCCTGCCATGGCTGGCCCAACTCTTGCTCCTGCAGAAATCTACTTCTCACGCGCGTAGAGACCAAGATGGCTCCCTCTTCGTCCAAGTGCGCCTTTCCTTTCGCGGTTGTATTGCACCAACTGACCAGTCGATCGTTCATTGGGGTAGATACATTGACGACGTCGTGAGTCTTATCAGGTCGCGTTGCTGCCTGTTTTCTGAAGCTCTGTTGCCTAGCCTGGCTCTCTCTTCCTTGTTGACCATGTCGCTGGCCATCACGAGTCCGGCTTGGTCCACTCGGCGGCCAACCAGGACATTGTGCTTGACCCCACACCGTCCAAGGACGTCAACGTGAGCTCTCTTCGCAATCTCTGCTTGGATTCTAGCTGAACACAGTGCAATAGGACCCGCTGAACTGGACCAAGGGCCGCAAGTACTTGGCAGTAGGCTGCCTCTACGTGTAAGCTTGCTTTGTTGTCGCTGTTCCGCAATTTTGCTTACTCGGCTGTTCGCCCCAGCTACACCTACTTCTATGGCTTTGCTGGAACCATTCTGTACTCCTTGCTAGTCGGCATCAGCACCGACACTGGCATCTCGGTCGCAACTCGTAAGTCTCCGCAATCCAAAACAGGCCCCCTTCGATGCTCATGAACAATTTCTTCTCAGTCGTTGCCGGTACTGGTTACTTGTTCGGTCTGTTGGGATGGTTCGGCCCGTTCATCTTGTCGCTCGGCTTTCGATACGGCGCTCGCCCCTCCTTCCTTTTCTCGATGTTTTCCCAAATCTTCATTTCGGTTTGGACTCCCTACATCAAGAGCGACGGCAGTGAGTATTACATGCCGTCTTACCTTCCTGGATGTTGAAGGCTGATCGTGGTGGCAAACAGTCTGGCTTTTGTCCCGTGTCATTCAGGGCTGCTGCGGTTGCGCCATTGAGACCCTTGTCGAGTGAGCGGAACTTGGCTTCTTTCACAGTAGAACATCTTGTGAATCGTTCGCTGCCAGAATCTCGATCGCCCAGATCTTTTTCTCCCACGAGCGTGGTCGATGGATCGGCATCTACTCCTTCCTCCTTTTCGGCTCCAACTACATGGCTCCTGCCATCTCTGGCTTCGTTTACGATGGTGTATGTTTCAACGGCTTCTCTTTCTGGAGAGGACTCTGGCTAACTTAGCCGGCTGCACAGATCGGATGGCGTAGGCTCACTTTTTTGTTCCCTTTCCTGGAACCCTTTCTGATCTTCGCTTGCGTAGATTGGTGCATGTACTGGGCTGCCTTCCTCTGTGCTGGCGCCTTCATCTTCCTGTTCTTCTTCATGGAAGAGACCAACTACAACCGCGTCCTCGAGACCGAAGTCGTCACCACCCCCCTGGCTGCCGAAGACAAGAAGGAGAAGGAGGGCTCGGTTGACGTTGTCATCACCAAAGCCGACTTGGAGGGCACTCCCCACTCGTTCATGCACAAGCTCAAGATCTACAACGGCACCTTCCTCTCCTGGAAAGATACCCTCACCTGCATGTGGCGCCCTTGGTGGCTCATCTTCCGCTTTCCTTGCGTTGGATGGGCTGGATTCCAGTACGGCGCTTCGCTGGAAAGTTCTTTAAACCTGATTCAGACGTCGATTAAAAAATCTAAAACGCCACTTTTGCCTCCAGGTAAATTACAATATCTTAAACGCCACTCTTGCCTCCATCACCTCCGAGCCACCATACAACTTCTCTGTGGCCATCGGGTAAGCTCAGTCGCTTGCCGAAAGTCGCTTTGGCTGAACCTTCGTGGACAGTGGCTGCCTCTACTGGGCTCCTCTCATCGGCGTCTGCATCGGCGGTCTCATCGCCGGCTACGGCTCTGATCGTCTCGGTATCTGGGCCGCCAGGCGCAATGGCGGTGTCCGCGAGCCCGAACAGAAGCTGCTCCTGCTCACCGTTTCGGCAATCTTCGTCCCTGCCGGTCTCATCCTCTGGGGTGTCGGTGCCGCTGAGGGTGTCCACTACATGGGCCTTGCTTTCGGCATTGGCTTCCTCGGCATCACCAACGGTGTCTCTGCCACCATCTCGCTCGGCTACGCTATGGATTGCTATCGCGAACTCGGAACTGAAGTTATGATTGCGTGCGTTTGAACCCCGCCGCTTTTTTGACTTCTGCAAAGCTTACTATCATCTTCATATCAGTGTCATTATCGTTCGCAACTCTCTTTCCTTCGCCATCGGATACGGAATCACTCGTAAGCGAATTCATTCTTATCGAAGGCTTTGACTTACTCTCGCCCTGGTACAGCCTGGATCGCTGGAATGGGCTTGAAGAACGCTTTCATCTCAGCCGCATTCATTGGAATGGCCTGCGTTCTGACCTTCATGTGAGTCCAGGGAAGCTGGATCATCAATTTGTGTAGACTGACCTTTGATCTGCTCTAGCCCCATCATGATGTTCGGCAAGCGCATGCGCGCCAGCTCCAAGGAGGCCTACTGGTACTACGTTGCTCGTAAGTGCCATCCCAGATCACTCCCTGGAAAGCAGCAGCTGACAGTTCTGTCCTCAGGTGCCGGTATTGACGCCAAGGTCCACTAATTCCGGAGGCCGACGAAAACACATTTTAGAGGATGTCTGAATGATAGACAAATGTTCTTAGAGGGTCTGCTTTAGAGCATGCATGAATTGGTCATCGATGCTAATAGCGCGAAAAGGATTGTGTTACAAGCGCCGGCAACCGACGCAGAATCTGAGATTGGTATAATACAAGGAGTGTGCGAGGCATGCTAAAACCCAAAAGGAGAGACCACAAGAGAAAGGAAGACCGTCATACGTTGATGAGAGGGGGCACAGAACTTGGTGGCAAAATGTCGAAGCACGGAGGGTACGACCTTGCGAGACTGAATGGAACGGCGGCAAATGGCGATGGAAGGAGAATATGCGATTAATTTTGTGTCGTGGGTCGTGAGGAGAAGGATGAAGTGATGTCTAAAGCCCAAGGGCGGGCACGGCGAGCGTCGGGCTCTTGACGTTGGTGTCCAACGGAGCGGCGACGAGCATGGCGCGTGCGTCTAAGTCCAAAGGAGTGACGGTGAGCACCTCGCTTTCGGCAGTGGTGCTGGTGAGCGAGGGCGAGAGGTTTGGAGTGGTGGCAAACTCGGAGAGAGGATGCTTCATGTTGTTGATCTCCTGCAGCATCTGGAGCTGCCACCTCTCATCCTTGGCCGCTTCCAGGCGGTGGTAGAGCAGGAGGTATTGAGACCACAGCCAGGAGTCAGTATGAGCCGCAGCGTTGGCGTTGGCTGTGGTGCGGTGCGGTGCAATCAGCACAGGACTAAGGACAACATGTCGGAAGCTCTGCTCACCTTGCAGGGCCTCACAGAAAGCCACGAAGCGGTCGGCATAGTCGGTAATGACGACGTCGACGCCCCACAAGCAGCAGTCCTTGAAGTGGCGGGTCTCGTTGGCAGTCCAGCAGACCACCTTCTTGCCGGCCCTCTGGCACTCCTTCAAAAAGGCCTGGCCCTCTTGAGTCTTGAGAGCCGAGTAGTAGAGGCTGAAGCCCTGGCACGCATCCCAAAAGTGCTTCTTGGCAATCGCGGGGCTGCCTCCGAGGTGTGTGACGGCCGCGTAAGGCATGTACTTTTTGGCCGCGGGCAGAAAGTTGTAGTGCCAGATTCCCAAGATCTATCGAAGAGAAATGCGAGATGAGCGCATGCGGCGATGCCAAATTTAGAAGAAGCTAACCAAGCGAGGAGCCAGCAGGGTCTGCCAGTTGGACTTTGAGGCGATGACCTGGTGCATCTTGGCGAAAAGAAGGTAGGGATCATTGGTAGGCTTGATGTCAATGTTGAAATCGAGGTGCATGTTCTCCGGCTCGAGCAAGATGTCGATGAGCTCCTCGAACGTGGGCACTCGGTGTTCCGAAGGCAGCGAGCCAGGGCCGTGGCCCATGGTCAGCTTGGCGTTGAACAGCTCTTCGAGGGTGACGTCCTTGGCCAGGCCCTTGGCGGTGGTCGTGCGGTCGAGGGCAGGGTCGTGCAAGAGGACGACTCGGCTGTCCTTGGTCAGATGGACCTGTTCCCACATCGCGATAAGCACAAGTCGCGCGCCAAATGGACCCAAGAGGACATACATCTGACTCGATGCCGTCCGCACCCTGCTGGATGGCCGCCCTGAACGCGGGCAGGCTGTTCTCCGGAATCTTGGCATGTTTGCCACCCCGGTGCGACCAGCACTTCATTGGCTTGACCTGGGTCTCCATCTCTTCTAGATACTACTGGCTGGGTTGGTAGGAGTTGTTTGGGGTGTAAATGCGGAGGTGGCAACAACAGGTCCACCCAACGTGCGCATGCGACGCCGAAAAGCGATGTCGTTAACACGTTTGATGGTTCACCAGCTGCGAACGAAGGGGAGCAAGCTGGCCCAAGAGCGGGCACTGAGGCCACTGTAGACGCTAAATGCGGAGAGGCATGG